>CM019074.1:17970180-18640180 GCA_009667805.1 Leptobrachium leishanense
TAATAGCTACTGGCCAGATATTAGAGGGGACACAGCTGCCAATCTGGAAACATATGCCGGCTGGGTGGAGTAGAGGTAACATCACTGCTCTGCATGGAGAGCGCCTGTGGAGACAAGGGTTCGATTCCAGCAAGAGCACCTCTCCAGTAAGTGTCCTTGGGCGAGACACCTAACGGTACATACTCGCCACCCAGGACATATTGAAAACGAGAGAAATCTCAATGTATCCTTCCTGGTAAAATACCTACTCAAAAAAATATAAAAAATATCTGGGATGGAGTTCTATGGATGAAGATGTACCTGTCATCACACACGTTGCCGCCACAGAAAGGCCGATCCGGTGCTGCATCATCCTGTAATCCTCGCAGAACCTCTCATTTGGGTCTTAATCCTTGTTGGTCTTTTCCCAGATCAGGTTTTTCACTTCTACCATGGTCTTCTGGCTGACTTCATAAGGACTCATGTGTTCCCCATCCCACCTAATGAGGCCTGTTCAAAAGGCAGTCATGCCCACACCATGATGCTTCTGCTTTGCGTGAGTAATCACCAAGGAAGAAGCACCTTTGAACCCAAGCTTCCAAGATTTGGACCTTTACTCCTTTGCATCCAAGGCTGCCTCCTGTTCTCATGACACCCAGCTACCCCGTGTGCCAGTCTCCAGTTCCTGTGATGCTGCCATGATGATGCTCTCCAGTTCTGTGGTCTTGCCTTGCTCTCCAGTTCCTGTAATACTACAACGCACTCCAGTTCCGGTGATATTGCCACGTTCTCCAGTTCCGGTAATATTGCCACGTTCTCCAGTTCTGGTGATATTGCTACGCTCTCCAGTTCCGGTGATATTGCCACGCTCTCCAGTTCCTGTGATACTGCCATGCTCTCCAGTTCCTGTGATACTGCCGCGCACTTCAGGTCCTTTGTTATTGCCTCCCTCTCCAGTTCCTGTGATGCTGTCACGCTCTCCAGCTCTTGTGATAGTGTATCTCCTCCTTTGCCCCTGTGCCCAGTGCCACTCCTCCATTGCCCCTGTGCCCAGTGCCTCTCCTCCACTGCCCCTGTGCCCAGTGCCTCTCCTCCATTGCCCCTGTGCCCAGTGCCTCTCCTCCACTGCCCCTGTGTCTAGTGCTTCTCCTCCATTGCCCCTGTGCCCAGTGCCTCTCCTCCACTGCCCCTGTGTCCAGTGCCACTCCTCCATTGCCCCTGTGCCCAGTGCCTCTCCTCCACTGCCCCTGTGTCCAGTGCCTCTCCTCCATTGCCCCTGTGTCCAGTGCCTCTCCTCCACTGCCCCTGTGTCCAGTGCCTCTCCTCCATTGCCCCTGTGCCCAGTGCCTCTCCTCCATTGCTCCTGTGCCTAGTGCCTCTCCTCCACTGCCCCTGTGTCCAGTGTCTCTCCTCCATTGCCCCTGTGTCCAGTGCCTCTCCTCCACTGCCCCTGTGTCCAGTGCCTCTCCTCCACTGCCCCTGTGCCCAGTGCCTCTCCTCCACTGCCCGTGTTCAGTGCCTCTTCTTCATTGCCCCTGTGCCCAGTTCCTTTCCTCCACTGCTCCTGTGTCCAGAGCCTATCCTCCATTGCCCCTTTGCCCGGTGCCTCTCCTCCTTTGCCCCTTCGCCTTGTACTTCACTGTAATTCTTTATCGTGTCAACAAACCCTATTGTACCTCAATTATGGTCTCCTTGCCTATGTATCACTTGCATACTGAGCTTAGACACCCTCGTGCATTTCGTCAGTACCCAACTATCTATTTCAAACATACCTATCTATATGAGAGGTGTGCGTCTAATTTCGTTACGAATCGCGATTCGTACAAAATTCAGTTGATTCATATTTCGGGAGTGCTTCCAAAATAACGAATCGATTTCATCCGAAACAAATTGCATCCGAAACGGTATATGATGAATCGATATCTAAGGGCACTATTACATTCCTAACGCAAACGTTAACGCTCACTTGCGTGAGAATTAACGTTGCTGCGGTATTTACCGCATATTACAATCCAAACGCAAACGGGTTAAAAAATACGCTTGCGTTTGGCACCTTGCGCTCCTCTGCGCGAGGTTACTGTACTTTGCGCTCCCTATACTTAACATGGGGAGCGCAAAGTATTAATCAGCGCTGGTATTATATTGTCCCAGCGCTTATTAACGCCTGGCTCTGGTCAGGGCAAAGTTAACCCGAGCTAGAACCTGGTGTTAACGGATTCCGCTTCTGCAGAAGCCGTTAAAACCAGCTTTAAAAATAAAAAAACAGATCCTATACTCACCCTCTTTCCCGCGGCGAGAACCGCGGCTCCAATCGCCTCCTCCGGCCAGCGGGAGCAGGGAAAGACAGGGGGAAAAAGTCCCCCCCCAGGCTCTCCGGCGTATCCCTATGCCGACTGGCTGGTCATGTGACCGGCAGGGAGGAACTCAATGGAGTCCTATGGACTCCAGCGAGTGGATGCTTGCGGCTGCGGTCAGCGCTGCCGCGAGCATCCTGAAGTTTTACGTTCGATAACAATGCAGGCAGCATTTTTTGCGCCTGCATTTGAATCCAGCCTTAAAACGTGGGCGCAAGGGGGAAAACTGCGGGCGCAGTTTTTCCTCCCTTGCGTCCGCGTTTAAGGCTAGGGTCAGACGAAAGCAGTTTTAACGTGCGTTTAGACGCACGAAATCACGGCCGTGCTAGCAGCAAATGACGTCCAATGCCGGGGAACACACGAAGTACGGCCGCACGAAAGTTCGTCCGCGCAACGCAAGTGGCAAACAAACGCATTTTTTCTAGAACGTCAAACCGCTAGTACGGACGTACAGAGTGCGCTGCGGCCGCATAGCGGCGTGTGTGCGTGATTAGGAGACGTCAGACGCTGCTAATGTCCAGCCTATATAACGTCCAGACACAAAAAGTGTTTTATTGATGATCCGTACAAAATCACGGACGAAAAGGCGTATCGTATGACCACTATCGCGTATTCCGGGAAAAAATACGTACGTTCGTTCGAACGCACTTTTTCACGGACAACGTGAAAAATGCGTTCGTCTGACCCTAGCCTTAATGCTAAGAGCGTAATAGGGCCTTAAGTGATTTATATTTTCATGTAGTCTTTTGATTTGTTATAGATGTATGTTATTTATTATTGTTTATATTATTGATGTAGTATTTCTTTTTCCACAGACGGAAAGGAAAAATGGAAGTAAAGTTATATATGGCTTTTATTTTTGTCATATATTTCCACACAATTCTGTGTATGAAACAAGGATCTTCTCTTGTTCTTCCATAGACTTACTTAATTTTCCAGACAGGACCAGATAATTATTTATATATAGTTATCTATGATTTGTCCTACCGGCTAAGCATCAAATAGCAATGAGTCACGGTCTATCTCCTGCTGATGAGGGCATAATAAGCCTGAAACAGCTGTACAGGAGTGGCTGGGACTTGTTGCATAACCTGACCTTTGCTAAAAAAACATCTAGTATGGCACGGCACTGGCAAGGAGGGTTCAGTGTTAAAACAGACCCAGGATGCAAAAAGGTGAGAAATTGCGGACTTCATTTGCATGTTCTACCCAGAGTTCCTTGCTGCATATGGGGACTGTATCACATGAGCTCTGTAAAGCAGTTTTATGAATTGCTGGGATGTGTAAATATCTTTTACAATTATAAACTTTATTATTTGCCATGTGGAGGCTTTTAAACTCACTATTTGCCCTCCACCATAACTTAAATGAGTAATATAAATACTGTATATATTAATTTACCATTAATATTAATTTACCTAACCCCTTCACTACCAAGTACGTTTTGTTGAAAAAAATAATATTGGAACATTTATTTCAAACATGGGATGCAAAGGTAACAGGTAAATATAGAGCAAAATAGAAATTCTGCCCAAAAATTGTTGTTCTAAAATAGTTTAAAAAAAATGAAATACTGTTAATTAGTTCATTTTCAATTTTTCATGTATTTGTTTATCCTTTACAGAAATATTGTTGGGATGAAAGGTTCTGAGCTCTAAATGGTGTCCCTTATCTTGCACTATATCACACAGGGTCTGCATTAGCAGCATACAGGCAGAAATGGCCTTTGTGTTAGATACAGTAACTGTGATAAAGAAAAATGATAAAAAATGGTGAGATCTCTTGCTTATGGGGATTTGTAGTGATCATAATGAGATTATTAGCAATGCAATATCTGTATGTGCTGCATAATGCCTGTGTATGTCAATTACAGTAACACCTTGTATCTGTATGTGCTGCATAATGCCTGTGTATAGCAATTACAGCAACACCTTGTATCTGTATGTGCTGCATAATGCCTGTGTATGGCAATTACAGCAACACCTTGTATCTGTATGTGCTGCATAATGCCTGTGTATGGCAATTACAGCAACACCTTGTATCTGTATGTGCTGCATAATGCCTGTGTATAGCAATTACAGCAACACCTTGTATCTGTATGTGCTGCACAATGCCTGTGTATGGCAATTACAGCAACACCTTGTATCTGTATGTGCTGCATAATGCCCGTGTATGGCAATTACAGCAACACCTTGTATCTGTATGTGCTGCATAATGCCCGTGTATGGCAATTACAGCAACACCTTGTATCTGTATGTGCTGCATAATGCCCGTGTATGGAAATTACAGCAACACCTTGTATCTGTACTGTACAGGGATTTAACTAATTTTAACCCCCTGAATCTTATCCCTGTACAGCAATGACTGACCCCACAGCTCTCCTTGTATTCTGCCCTTTCTTTGGCTGTTGTAATGCAGCAACAAAGCATTTGACCTTTTTGTGACAGTGAGGATTGGTGTGGCTCTTCACAGGATACTTTACAGTATTACAGAGGGGCAGGAATGATTTTTCACTGTGAATTTCATTTCTCCACAGCAGGCACACTAATCCTGCCGTAAAAATACATGCAAATGGTTTTTGATAGGCTGATGATTGTTTTTCAATGTATTACAGTGCAAAATCATGTTAACTCAACTATGGTAGTCATAGGGTTAGTTGGTCTGAAGAATGTAGAGAAAAATCCTTTCACTGTATGTGCTGCATAATGTTCGTGTATGGCAATTACAGCAACACCTTGTATCTGTATGTGCTGCATAATGCCTGTGTATAGCAATTACAGCAACACCTTGTATCTGTAGGTGCTGCATAATGCCTGTGTATGGCAATTACAGCAACACCTTGTATCTGTATGTGCTGCATAATGCCTGTGTATGGCAATTACAGCAACACCTTGTATCTGTACTGTACAGGGATTTAACTAATTATAACCCCCTGAATCTTATCCCTGTACAGCAACGACTGACCCCACAGCTCTCCTTGTATTCTGCCCTTTCTTTGGCTGTTGTAATGCAGGAACAAAGCATTTGACCTTTTTATGACAGTGAGGATTGGTGCGGCTCTTCACAGGATACTTTACAGTATTACAGAGGGGCAGGAATGATTTTTCACTGTGAATTTCATTTCTCCACAGCGGGCACACTAATCCTGCCTTAAAAATACATGCAAATGATTTTTGATAGGCTAATGATTGTTTTTCAATGTATTACAGTGCAAAATCGTGTTAACTCAACTATGGTAGTCATTGGGTTAATTGGTCTGAAGAATGCAGAGAAAAATCCATTCACTGGATTTTCCATTGTTATTTTCTGTCTTTCTTGCTACAATAAACTACTTACTGTTGTTATCCTGCTCGTTGTCTAAAAACTGCAACAAAAACAAATTTTTTTTTTCTTCATCATTACATTTTTTTGAATGAATTCCTCCAGCTGTTACAAGTGTTCCTTTTTCTACACATATTAAATTCTTATTACACAGATACAATCATAAAGAAAATTGTAGAAACAACACAAAGCTACGGTTTGCTCATAATTAAAATTAAATACCAATTAACTTACATTTCCTGCACATAACAATTCAACTTATTTACACAATGCTGGAACATAAAGGCTTTATACCTGCAAAGCAAAAGATTACACAGTGGAGATTATATCTCGGTTCCTGCATAAATTGAAAAAAAAGTAAACACGAAACTCTCAAGATACATTTTACTTTCGGCAATAACCGTGATAATTCTTTGTTTTCCTTTTTGTTTTATCTCTTTCACTACTAAATCCTGTTTAGGTTTACTGAAAAAAAACCTGATAAAATGTATTTTTAAACATGGGATGCGTAGTTAATGCTTAGCTGTGATATAAAACAGCACTTTTTATAATGAGATAACTTAAAGTTTAAAATTATTGTAAATTCACACATTAAATTCTCGTGTATTAATTTATCTTCTACAGAAATATTGTTAGGATGAAAAGTTCTAAACCCTAGATGGTGTCCCTTATCTCACACAATTGTGGTTATTCAGAGAGAACTGAAATGTTGCAGACATTTCGGTGCTCTCTCGTTCTCCGCACTACCCCGCACTTCGGGGAATCAAATTTCCCCACCCTGCAGTGAATTGAAATCAAGGCTTTCCTGCAGCAGTCACCAACGTGTACATTGTGGGGGTTACTCCGCGGACATGATGCGTGGAATCAATGCGACTATACAGCATATCACACACTGGGGTTGCCCAATGGCTTCCAGTGTGTGCCGCAGTCTGCTGTAGCACTCTTGAGCTGGGTTCCTGAGCACCAGCACCCGTCCACAGCGCCCGTAGTCCAGAAATTTGAGAATCTGGATGGCTCCAAACATTACGGTTTTTGGAGTCTTTTGGGTTTTAGAAATTCTGAATAAACCCCTTATTCAGAATTTCTAACACCCCAAAGACTCCGAAATCCGTAATTTTTGGAGCCATCCAGATTCTTTAATTTCTGGACTTTGGGCGCTCAGGATGGGTTCTGGTGCTCAGGAACCCAGCTCATTCTCGAATTTCTGGACTTTGGGCGCTCAGGATGGGTGCTGGTTCTCAGGAACCCAGCTCAACTGGAAGCCATTGGGCAACCCCAGTGTGTGATATGCTGTGGAGTCACGCTGATTCTGAGCATCATGTCCGCGGACAAACTCTACGTGTACGTGTCTACATGTACGTATCATCTTACTCATTATCTGTACACTTTAGACAGAAAAGGGCCCAAGAATGGACCATTGGGGGGGGGGTGGTAACAGCCAATGATATCTTCAGGGGCCCAGTGACTCCAGGGGGCCCAAACCGAATGCAGTTTGTCTTAGTAGTGCCACTGATGGAAAGACTTCTCCATGCCACCCAGGACAGTCCCACCGAGTTCCACAGATGTAAAGGCCAAACAGGAATGGCCACCAGTATAGCAGGAGATTTCCATGTGGGCCGAGAAATCTGGATCCAGTTTGACTCATCGCTTAGGGAGCGAAAGCATGATCTGCCCTAGGAAGAACTTTCCCACCATACCACCAGGAATACTTCTTATATCCGTGCTGGACCACCAAGGATTTAGCCCACTCCCTGTAAAATAAGGAAAGCCGGTGAGGAGGCAATTTTTAATTTTTTTTTAACTTGTTTAATGAAATGGCCCTGGAGGGAAGGGGGCTCCGACCAATGGTTCTGTAAGGGACCCCAAGAA
The DNA here is from genome assembly GCA_009667805.1 of Leptobrachium leishanense. Lineage (NCBI taxonomy): Eukaryota > Metazoa > Chordata > Amphibia > Anura > Megophryidae > Leptobrachium > Leptobrachium leishanense. Next base: position 17,977,704 of record CM019074.1, read on the forward strand.
TTCTGATGGCAGGTGAAACAATCAGTAATGGTTAAACGCCATCGAAAACCCTTGATGCACAAGACACACATTTTTCTCTTTTATTTTTACTCGGGAACATCAATTTTTTGTCTTCAAGGACTCATAACTTTATATAAGCGAGCAGAAACCTGAGCGGCGCTCATGACGGTTAAGAAGTATGTTGCTCCGTAGGCAGCTGATCCTATTTCTATTTATTTGGCATTTATTGTGAATGACTCGCTGCTTCTTAAATTGAACATTTTTCAACTGTAATGAGGTAAATGCGCGACCCCATTGTAAATGCTTCACCTGCCGTCTGAATCCAGCTCCGCGTATTGTGCCGCGTACAATTCAAAGAGCGGGATGGAACTTAGGGGACGTATTTCATTGAGAAATCGGTAAAATCTTTCCTTTTGCCAATAATGATAATATACGTCCTCAGTAAAACTGTGTCAAATGGGTAAATCGCAAAGCGGAACAGAAGAAAAGAAGCCGCAACCGCTCGTTATGTGAGCAAATCCATCGGGAACAGCGGCATAGATTAGCAGATACGGCAGGATATCGAAACAGACAATGCACTTGAGGTAAGGACATTTGTTAATTCAGCTAATAAAAACATCTATAATTCTTTATTCTATTCTAGAATAATAATAATAATAATAATAATAATTGTAGAATAATTCTTTATTCTATTCTAGAATAATAATAATCATAATAATAATAATAATTGTAGAATAATTCTTTATTCTATTCTAGAATAATAATAATCATAGAATAATTCTTTATTCTATTCTAGAATAATAATAATAATAATAATAATTGTAGAATAATTCTTTATTCTATTCTAGAATAATAATAATAATAATCATAAAATAATTCTTTATTCTATTCTTGAATAATAATAATAATCATAATAATAATAATAGAATAATTCTTTATTCTTTTCTAGAATAAGAATAATAATCATAGAATAATTCTTTATTCTATTCTAGAATAATAATAATCATAGAATAATTCTTTATTCTATTCTAGAATAATAATAATCATAGAATAATTCTTTATTCTATTCTAGAATAATAATAATAATCATAGAATAATTCTTTATTCTATTCTAGAATAATAATAATAAAAATCATAGAATAATTATTTATTTTCTTCCTTCTTCTAACTCCTTCACTACCATGATCGTCACCATCACAAACCAGTATTTTGCGCTTAGTTATACAGCGAGAAATATTTGGGAATATTCCCATTGTATTCCTTATTGTAATATCCTATAATTACTAGAAATTAGTTTGTTTTATATGAATTTCATTACATTTGTGCTCCAGAAGGTGCCCCTTAAGTTTTAGTACCCTGGACATGATCAACGAGGTGCTAATACTTCTTAGAAACAGCCGGGGAAAGTCTCTACCTGACAACTCCCCAGCACAATTATGCACAGAGCCCAGAACTGCAGTAACTCCTTTTGGACAGTAGATGGCGACATCTGCCTAAGAAATAGGTCATTACAGTAAGGAATACATTGGGAATATTCCCAAATATTTCTTACTGTATAATTAAAAATGGTTTTCCATTAAAACCACTGGTTCCTGACAGTGGATTTTTGGGAAATCAGTCGGTATTGTAGGGGTTAAAGGGACATTGTCTCTTACATAAGCTGCAACTAGATTACGTGTGCAATACAAAAAAAACCTTATAAAACACATACTGCTGTTTTTTTCTTTGAAGGATGTAAAAAGAAAAAAAAAAAGGAACTATTTTTATCACCTGTTTCCATTTTATGGGTTTTTCCCATGATGCAAATTTTTCCAAAATCCGTGCAAACGTTTTACTTTACTGCTGTGCTTTATTTAATCTACAGTGATCACCAGTCAGTGGGGTGGAAGAGTGAGTGTTTTGATAAGGCAGTAGGGGGAGTTAGAGAGCTGGCAGCTGAATGAGAAAGAACAGGGAGCTTAAAAGACGTCTAATATACCCCCTGGTGATGTCCTTTGAATACATCCTACAAAATACAATGATGTGAGTCGATGACTGACCCATTCACTCCATTCTATGGCCAAAGCCACACAGTGAGGAACAAGTGATGGAAAGATACTGGGGGGGCAGGTTACAACACAAAATATCACACAATGGATGCGCCCAGTGACACATATAGAGGAAAATATCACACAATGGATGCACCCAGTGACACATGTAGATGAAAATATCACAGAATGGATGCGCCCAGTGACCCATATAGAGGAAAATATCACACAATGGATGCACCCAGTGACACATATAGAGGAAAATATCACACAATGGATGCACCCAGTGACACATATAGAGGAACATATCACACAATGGATGCACCCAGTGACACATATAGAGGAAAAGATCACACAATGGATGCACCCAGTGACACATATAGAGGAAAATATCACACAATGGATGCACCCAGTGACACATATAGAGGAAAATATCACACAATGGATGCGCCCAGTGACACATATAGAGGAAAAGATCACACAATGGATGCACCCAGTGACACATATAGAGGAAAATATCAACCCAGTGACACATGTAGTGAAACATATTTTCTTAACTAAACATACAAGAGAAAAAAAACAAAGCACATGTAAGATATCAGCAACATGAAATAAACACAATAAGGACATTTCAGTTTTTGGTGGTAGTGGCCCTTTTAAAAGCTACCGGCTCAAGTAAGTGTTTGCCGGTATTGCAACATCAACATGTCAAAAAGCTAAAAGGCAAAGCGTGACAGGAGACGTTGCACCTTGAAGCTTCTCCTGTCTTGTTACTATTAGGATTTTAAATTTCTAAAATCAGCATTTGTTGAAACGATTGTCGCCGGTATTTGCAAACGCCGTCTCTCCGTGAATAACGCCAATCGAGAAAATAAGAAACAAATGCATTTTGTTTATAATCAAACTATATTCGACGTTTATTCCTCTGCTGCGTTAATAACACATTGACAATTCGGCTGTTAGAGACTACTCAGTCTATTTAACAGATAAAAAAAGGCAACATGTTACAGCCAATAATTCTTTTTTATTACTTTGAAAATGCAAACATCACAGGCTAAAATGAAATATATGTAATTCCTCGTGTGATTCAAAGAACTCGAAGACACATAACACATTTTTACACCTTGTATCTGCGATTCTATGGCTGTTACATGGAGGGAGATCTCGCTGGGAGTATGTAAACCTGTGCCAGGCAGGACGAGGAGAGGAGAGATGTATCAAGGGGGGAGTTAGATTGTTGAGATCTACATGCCTTTGCAATCTCCACACTGACACCGTCCTAATTTCTTTTTATGACCTGTTTATACTCGCTGACGTGCTGTTATCAATGAGTGCAAGGAGAGCATTGAAATATTGGCCTTGCAGGCTTGGTGTTAAATGAGGGAGAAATGTTCTGTCAACTAATCGTTAGCTCCTAGGCAAGACTAAGACACATGTGGTATATTTTTTTTCATTTTTGTTTTTCTTTCCCCAATAAATAAATAAACCCTCAGTAATAGGATATATAAGAAGGCCATGTACGCTTCTGGGCCGAAAACGGAAGGGGTTACTCAAAGAGCACCGGATTGACCACGGAAAGTCACCGAACGTTGAATTACCCTGAACGGTGCAATTTCGTGGCCATATGGCTATTTAAAAATATGGCAATTCGCCAAATATTGGCGAATTGCCAGCAAAATACCATGACCTTCAGCAGCAGTGAAATCACCATAGAGAAGCAATGGTTAGTCTATTCAGAGAACAACGAACAACATCGAAATGTCAGTGAAACGCCCTGATTTTCAGTGGTTCCATTCGTCAGGTTTAATCAGGCGAATTCCATAGGTTTCGATGTAAAAAAATTCCCCGTTTTTCTTTAATATTTATTCAACCGTTTCTTCTTTTCATTTGCAGCAAAAAGTCTCTTTACCTGTGTTTTGTTTTAGAAATTTTTAGGCATTTTTGGGGATTTTTTCGGCAACATTTTTGATTCCGATTTTTTTTTTTCATGAAGGCAATTTTTTTTTAACTCTGTAAAATACTTTTTTTATTGTTATTCATAGGAACTTATATATTATTTCCAGACATTTTCATTCACTAGTTTTATTTAAAGATGCATTTTAAAAGTTGCAGGTTTTTTTTTTTTTTTTTTTTACCCCTGTTTGATGGCTGGTTGGCTTTTTCCAGTGGCTGGTCGGGGGTCTGTTCGTTGGGTCATCAATGGTTTGAGGATCGACTCGACGGGTCGTTGGCATTTTTCAGTAGGTTTGCGGCTGCGTTCAGTGGTTTTTCTAATCGATTCAGATGTTTTGCGGCGGTTTTTCTAATCGATTCGGTGGTTTTACGATGCATTCGGTGATTTTGCAATGGTTTTTCGAGTCATTCGGTGGGTCAATTTGCTGTATTTTGGGGACCCTACGGTGAATGCTGAATTCACCGCAAGGTCGGCGAATCAAACTCGCCAAAGTGTGGGGAGCGGGAGAGCACCGAAATGTCGGTGACTTATTGGTCCTCTCTGAATAACACCTATAGCCACCACCTGGGTTTAACTAAGCCAATAGGTGTGAGCCTTCAATTGGATAATTACTGCAGGGATTAATAGGTTTCAGCTGCAAAAAATGAGGATCAGGTGACCAATGCTGCCATCAGAAATTTTGACCTCTCCCCCAGCCACCTATTTAATTAAATTAGTTAAAAATGAAGCATTTTGCCCCCATTCCTACTTTCCTGGTTTGCAGGGAGGAGGCTAAATCCCTGGTGATCCAGCAAATGGTCAAAAAGTATTCACTAGTGGTGGAGCAATCATCGTGCTCCTCCAGCTTTGCTTCGACGCAAAGCTGGTGGTCATTGATCGGTCGGAGCCCTTTGACCAGCCTCAGATACCGCTGGTGGGTCAGTTCTGAGAAAGATGTAGCTGCCACCAGGTTTGGCAGGGGCTGGAGCTCACTGGAACCACAAGGCCCCTGAACAAACGATGGGCCGTCACCCCCTGCATCTGACTTTCTGAATATACTGAATGAGCAGGGTTTTCTATCAATGGGTTTTTTCTCCCCTGATGGCACAGCAGGTATATTCCAAGATATATCCACAGATATATGCCTATATAGTCCAGAGCCGACTTTATGGGGCTCAGAAAAAAGTGAGTTGAATACTTTCTCTCTGGAAACCAGGTGTCATAAGGATGTACTGCGCAATGTATGTCTCCTATTATGTTTTCTAGATCATCTTGAAGTATTACTCACTGGACACTTGGCGTAAGCGCGAGGACTCTACCCATTATTATATTCCAAGATAGCAATGCCAGGATTCATCAGGCTCAGATTGTGCAAGAGTGGTTGAGGGAGCATGAGGCATCATTTTTACACATGGATTGGCCACCGCACAGTCCAGACCTTAACCCCATTGAGGTTAATCTTTGGGATAATGTGCTGGAGAAGACTTTACGCAGCGCCGCGACTCTCCCATCATCAATACAAGATCTTGGCCACAAATTAATGCCACTCTGGACACAAATAAATGCTGTGACATTGCATGAGCTTATCGACACGATGCCGCGGCGAATGCGAGACGCAATCACAACAAAAGGAGGTCCAACGTAACATTAGTGTGCTAGAGATTGCTCTTTTTGGATTTGTACTGTATTGCTCTGATCTGTATCATCATGTATAAAGTCTTGATATGCATCTATTATTGGATAAGGAGAAGACACATTCTCTTGACCTTCTATTGAAGCTTTCTTGGTATCGTCGAAAATGCAAGCCGTGCACTTTTCTTAATCCTTTGAGTGCACACGGCCATTAAGCAAACTGTAAATTAATACAAATGATCTGCCAGACTGCGGCCACGTTACGTTCTGCTCTCACAAACCACAAGCAAGTCCAAATTACAATTTACAAGTGTCGTAAATGCCCAGTTTAGGTATGGTGACATTTTAACAGAAACAGATTGCTGGCCGTGGATACGAGCGGTCAACTTCTATTCAGGATTCCATTAACAACAACATTGACAAGATGTGAGAAAATCTCTGAATTCTAAAACTCCAGATACATGATTTCAATTTCGATTTCTAATTATTCATTTTCCATCAGGGTTTTGATCAAGTCAGTGACGAAGAAGTGACATGCTACAGTTTTCATTGTGGAGACAAGTGATACCTGACATGATCAGAATAAAGGCACATCGTGGCATGGATTTTTAACTCTTAGAAGATACTGTATATTACATACTGGCGCACTTGCAGACGGGTCAGTAATGAGGAGCATCTCTCTGTTGGTAGCAAGAGGCTTGATTTTATTCGGCCTGGTTGCACAATTTTGTGTATTTTCAGCCACAATTCGGCCATTTTTCGGATTAATTAAGGGTGTATCGGTATTTTGATTCCTCTATAAAAAAGCATCTCAAATATCGGCAAATAATAAATCAATTAATCAACCCCTTCCAATACTTGAATTTTTGTCGTTTAACCTCCCTGGCGGTAATCCCGAGTGTTGCTCGGGGTTAGTTTTCAGTAGCAAAAGAGGTAACCCCAATCCACACTCGGGATTACACTGTAGTGTAACTCACCTTGTCCTTGCGATCCTCCGATGTCCTCCCGCTGTGTCCTCTGGCTGATGCCGGCATCAGTCTTCTGGGTTCCCTTCCCTGAGAGTGCGCAACGCAGGGGGGGTTCCCTTCCCTACGAGCGCTGCGACGCAGGGGGAAGGAACCGGTGGTCCCCCGATGTCCTCCCACTATGTCCTCTGGCTGATGCCGGCATCAGGTTCCCTTCCCTGAGAGTGCGCAATGCAGGGGGGGTGGGGGACCGGCGGGAGATTAAAATAAAAAGTAAAACAAAGCATGACACACACAATACAATGTACCGCATTGATATTCAAAATATTAACATTATAAGTCCGCCAGGGAGGTTAAAATCGGCTGATGATTGCCCTGATATATTGGGCTTTCAGCAGCCGATGCAGGGGACCACAAGCTGCAGCTCAAACTGCTGTAACTCCATTTGGCCAGTAGATGGCGCCATCTGCCTGCCAAATAGCTTATTACATTAAGGAATACACTGGGAATATTCCCAAATATTTCTTACTTTATAATTAACTAAAAATTATTTTTCGAAAAACCACTGTTTCCTGACAACAGGTTTTTGGAAAATGACTTGGTAATAACCATGATATTTATTATGTGTCAACATGATGCTGACCATAAACATGTTTTTCAGACGTTTAAGGCTAGGGTCAGACTAACACAGTATTAACGTGCGTTTAGCAGCACGAAATCACGGCCGTGCTAGCAGCAAATGACGTCCAATGCCGGGCAGCATACGAAGAACGGCCGCACAAAAGTGCGGCAGCGCAACACAAGTGGCAAACGAACGCATTTTTTCGAGAACGTCAAACCGCTACTACTGACGTACAGAGTACGCTGCGTCCGCTAGCGGCGTGTTTGCGTGATTAGGAGACGTCAGACGCTGCTAATGTCCAGCCAACATAACGTCCAGACACAAAAAGTGTTTTATTGATGATCCGTACAAAATCACGGACGAAAATGCGCATCGTATGACCGCAATCGCGTATTCCGTGAAAAAATACGTCCATTCGTTCGAACGCACTTTTTCACGGACAACGCGAAAAATGCGTTAGTCTGACCCTAGCCTTACCGGACAGCTTTTTTTTTCAGAACAGCATCCTTTTTTATTTCTGCCTGTGTCCAATGTTCTTGTATTGAATAATAAAAAAATAAAAATCGGTGTAAGTTTGACGATCTTTTTATTGAAAAACCGTCTTAAAAGAATTAAATTGAGCCCATAGCCAAAACACAGTCCTATGTTGTCCCTTAGGGTCTCCCTATTACCGGCTTAGCCAGAACAAGACACTATATTCTCACTTGGTGTTTCCTTATTACCAGTGTACGGTGCAATTTCGGGGCCATTAGACTATTAAAAAAGCTGGCAGTTCGCCAAATATTGGCGAATTGCCAGCAAAGTATGGTGAGCTTCGACAGCAGTGAAATCCCCATAGAGAAGCAATGGTTAATCTATTCACAGACACCGAACAGCAGAGAAATGTCAGTGAAATGCCCTGATTTTTGGGGCTTTCATTCGACAGGTTTAATCAGGCGAATCCAATAGGTTTCAATGTTAGAAATATTCGTTATTCTGTTGTGCATGTTATGTTGTATTTGTGTTTTGTTTGCTGCCTTTCCCCCTCGATTTTGACTCTATCAGGGTTATTCAAAGAGAAACAAAAAGTCACTGCACGTTCGGTGACTTTTCATTCTCTCCAAATCGGTGCAATTTGGCAATCCCATTTCGGCGACCCTGCGGTGTATTCAGCAAGCATTACAGGGCTGCCGAAATGCAGGGAAAAGCTCCCGCAAACCCACTGAACACTCTCCACAAAACCCGGCGAACGCACATCGAAACCCGCAAAAACGTCTGGACTAACCCCGCCAAACACGGGTAGAAATCCGAGCAGGAGCAGATCAGAGCGCAGAGCAGCCGTCGGTAAAACCCGACACTGCAGACGAATGAAGTGAAAAAAAAACAGTTTGCTTGAATGTTCGAAAAGTGAAACGCTGTTTGCAAAGAAACTACAGAACGAAAATGTCTGAAATTTCCATATAAGGTCCAATGAATGATAATAAAAGGGCTGTTACAGAAAAAAGAAAAAATGTTTAAATTTTTTTAAAAAAAAAATTGCTTAAAAGATCCTAAAAATTCTATGAATAAAGAGACTCTTTACTGCAGATTATTATAATCAACGGTTTATTAGATATTGAATTAAAACGGGAATATTTTTAACATTGAAGCCTATGGGATTCGCCTGAATAAACTTGTCGAATGAAACCACAGAATGGCAAGGCATTTCGGCAACTTTTCACGGCTGGTTTTTGTTCTCTGAATAGCCGAAGCATTGTTTCTCTATGGGGATTTCACTGCCCTCGAACAGGCGCCGAACAGGCACCATATGTGCAGGCAATTCGCCAACATTTGGTGAATTGCCTGCTCTCTGGATTAGGGATGAGCCGAACACTCCCCGAGATCGGTTCGAGCCCGAACCTGAACTTCCCATTTGTTCGGGACCAAACCCGAACCCCATGCAAGTCAGTGGGGCTGAAAATTCGGTTTTTTAGAGTGCCCTCCAAGAGGGCATATTCAGTTGTGTTCAAAATTATTCAACCCCCAATGCTGTAAAGGGTTTTAGGGAATTTAGTGTACATTTGTAATTGTATTCAGAATGAAATCCTACAAGGACTTTTTAAAGAACCATATGCAACTAAAATGACATCAATTGGTTTTGTAATACAGTAGTAAATGTTTCTTTTGTGAATTCTTCATTGACACAATTATTCAACCCCTTAAAGACTACCACTCTGAAGAACAGAGGTTCATTCAAGTGTTTTCAATCAGGTATTGAAAACACCTGTGGATGTCACGGAGCAGCAATAAAGCATAATAAGCACAAATTAGGCAGCTTTAAAATGACTGCGATACTCAGCTCCTTCTAGACATGTACTGGTGTGGTTACAAACATGGTGAAGTCAAGAGAATGGTCCAGGAAGACAAGAGAAGAGGTGATTACTCTTCACAGGAAGGGCAATGGCTATAAGAAGATTGCAAAGATGTTAAACATACCAAGAGAGACCATAGGAAGCATCATTCGCAAATTCAAGGCAAAGGGCACTGTTGAAATGCTACCTGGTCGTGGCAGAAAGAAGATGCTGACTTCGACTGCTGTGTGCTACCTGAAGCGTAGAGTGGAGAAAAGTCCCCGTGTGACTGCTGAGGAACTGAGAAAAGATTTGTCAGATGTGGGTACTTAAGTTTCAGCTCAGACAATACGGCGCACACTGCGTAATGAAGGCCTCCATGCCAGAACTCCCAGGCGCACCCCCTTGCTGTCTCCAAAGAATAAGAAGAGTCGACTGCAGTATGCCAAAAGTCATGTGGACAAACCACAGAAGTTTTGGGATAGTGTTCTGTGGACTGATGAAACAAAATTAGAACTGTTTGGGCCCATGGATCAACGCTATGTTTGGAGGAGGAAGAACAAGGCCTATGAAGAAAAGAACACCTTGCCTACTGTGAAGCATGGTCAATCATGCTTTGGGGCTGTTTTGCTTCTGCAGGTACAGGGAAGCTTCAGCGTGTGCAAGGTACCATGAATTCTCTTCAGTACCAGGAGATATTGGATGACAACGTGATGCAGTCCGTCACAAACCTGAGGCTTGGGAGACGTTGGACCTTTCAACAGGACAATGATCCCAAGCATACCTCCAAGTCCACTAGAGCATGGTTGCAGATTAAAGGCTGGAACATTTTGGAGTGGCCATCGTAGTCACCTGACTTAAATCCGATTGAGAACCTCTGGTGGGACTTAAAGAAAGCAGTTGCAGTGCGCAAGCCTAAGAATGTGACTGAACTGGAGGCTTTTGCCCATGACGAATGGACGAAGATACCCGTAGATCGCTGCAAGACACTTGTGTCAAGCTATGCTTCACGTTTAAAAGCTGTTATAACTGTAAAAGGATGTTGTACTAAGTACTAAGATTGAATGTCACTTGGGGGTTGAATAAAACTGATAATGATGTGAGCACAGAAAAGACATTTGTGGTTATTTCATTATAAATGTTATGTTATATTTGTCTGATCTACACGTGCCTCTTTGATTTAATTGTAAGCAAGATGACTGAATGATCAAAATCAATATCAAACTGGCCAAAACACTCAATTTCAGTGGGGTTTGAATAATTTTGAACACAGCTGTATGCTACATATTTGCCATAAAAGGTGTATGGGGGTCCGGGTAGTGCCCTGGGGGACAGGAAACAAGGACAAAAAGTTAAAAAAAAAGTTTTTAAAGGGACAGTGAGTTTTCCATGAAATAAGGGTTAAAAATAAAAACCAAAAATTCCTACAAATATCGTGCCTAGGAGGTCCCCATAACCTGCCCGTGAAGTGGCGGATTTCTAGGATGTATAGAAACACTTAAAAACAAAAAAATGACGTTTCATATGACGGTAAATGCTTTTCCTTTAATCTATCCATTAACAACTGCTTGGGGCGGCAGCCTGTATGAAAAGACATTTTAGGACACACAGAAAAAGTTTAGTGATTTTTTGGGCTAAATTATTGTGAAACTTATGCAGGCTTTGGATGAAAGTAACAATAGGTGCTTTAAAAATGGGCTTTTAGTGTCGGCAACAGTGCCGTCACACCGTAACCCCTCTGAGGATATGAATCTGATACAGGTGTCAGTGGCAGTGCACCCAGATATTGTGCCTTTAGTGCCAGGCATGCAAGTACTATCATACAGTAACCCCTCTGTGGTATTGTGGAAGAGTGCAGGGGTGGACCATGCGGTCCTATATTAAAAAGATATGAATCTGGGAATGGGCGTCAGTGCACCCAGATATTGTGCCTTTAATGCCAAGCCAGCAAGTATCATCATACAGTAACCCCTCTGTAGTATTGTGGAAGAGTGCAGGGGTGGACCATGTGGTCCTATATTGAAAAGTTTTTGATCTGGTAATGGGCGTCAGTGCACCCAGATATTGTGTCTTTAATGCCAGGCCAGCAGGTATCATCATACAGTAACCCCTCTGTAGTATTGTGGAAGAGTGCAGGGGTGGACCATGTGGTCCTATATTGAAAAGTTTTTGATCTGGTAATGGGCGTCAGTGCACCCAGATATTGTGTCTTTAATGCCAGGCCAGCAGGTATCATCATAGAGTAACCCCTCTGTGGTATTGTGGAAGAGTGCAGGGGTGGATCATGTGGTCCTATATTGAAAAGTTTTTGATCTGGTAATGGGCGTTAGTGCACCCAGATATTGTGCCTTTAATGCCAGGCCAGAAAGTATCATCATACAGTAACCCCTCTGTCGTATTGTGGAAGAGTGCAGGGTTGGACCCTGCGGTTCAAAAAAATAAAATGATATAAATGTGGCACAGGCGTCAGTGCAGCCAAATATTGTGCCTTTCATGGCAGCAAGTGCCTTCACACCGTAACCCTTTTGTGGTATTGTGGAAGAGTTCAGTGCTGGAGGTTTTGTGAATGCAGAAGAGGACATCCCCTATCTATTCCATTACTTCAGCATCAGGGGATTGATAGCTGCTGATCCAGGACTGATTCATTTTTATAAATGTCAGCCGGTCTACAGAGTCGGTGGACAGACGCACTCTTTTGTCTGTGACAAAACCTCCAGCGGCACTGAATGTCCTTTCGGAAAGCACGCTAGATGAAGGGCAACCTAGTAGCTGCATAGCATATTGGCTAAATTCTGGCCAGTGATCCAATCTCAACACCCAGTAAGCCAGTGGATCATCTGCTGGAAAGGTATCCAGGTCTGCCCTTGCCCCTAGGTAGTCCTGCACCATATGGTGAAGACGCTGGCAATGGGTGCCTACATTTGACGTCCTTGGGCGTCGTGGACTAAAAAAATTAAAAAAGCATCAGTCCAGCGGCCCTGGCCTTCACCGCTATTCCTCTGATCACCCGAAGCCTCAGAAGCACGTGTGTCAGCACTTGGTAATCTACCAGTGCCTGGAAAGGTGTTACACAAGTGTCGCTTTAGAGCGTCCTCAAGTTTTTTCATCCTGTGCTCCCTCTGTGTGGGCAGGATGAGCTCTGCAACTTTCCCCTTGTATCGTGGATCAAGAAGGGTTGCCAACCAGTAATGATCCCTCTCCTTGATAGCACGAATCCTGGGGTCCTTTAGCAGGCTTTGCATCATTAGGGAGCCCATGCAGCATAGGTTGGAGGTGGCATTAGCTTCCGAGTCTTCCTGGTCAATGAGGATGACCGTATCGTGCACTTCCTCCTCCCAGCCACGCACTAGCCCTTCTGTTTCTGGGCACACAAAACCCTCCCTTGAGGAATACCCACCTTCAATGCCCCCACTACTTAAAAATCCTCCTGCTCCTCATCCTCCTCCTGTCTGATCTGAGTAGGACCCCCTGGAATGTTGTCTGCAGAAAGACTGGGGCCTTGAGAGCTAGGGAAGGCCTCCTCTTCCTCCCGCTGCTCTGCCTCTAGAGCCACATCTATAATTCCCCACAGAGTGTGCTCCAGCAGGAACACTTAAGGAATTGTGTCACTGATGCATGCACTGTCCCTGCTCACCATCCTCGTTGCCTCCTCAAATGGTGACTGTCAGGATCGGGTAACCCTGCTTGCAGACTGTAAGCCAACAGACCCTGACCAACCGGTCCTTAGAAATGGTCGGGTTATGGTCAGTAATACTGAGAATGACAAACACAAATAAAGTGGTGGAGTGCAAAGAAAAACAACCTGTGGAATAAAGTAACCCACAATGCTCTAGCTAGCCGGTCCTTAATAATGGCCGGGTTAAGCAGGGCTAACCAACAAAACACACATAGGCAGGGGTTAAGGAAATAGAGGTCCGTTATACTATGCCAGAAATCAGGGCGCCAGAATACAGGGAAGTCGAGACAAGCCGGATCGTATAAACCAGGAAATCAGTCAGAATAGGAATTAAGAAATAACAACAAGGCACTAGGAGTAACAGGAACCACGCTAGGGCAGCTTGCTAAGAGAAAGGAAGCTAGGGATGTGCGTTTCGGGTTTCGGAATTTCTGAATTTTCACGAAATTTCCCGATTCGGGTTTTCTGAAAATTTTTAGATCCGAAAATGGCAGATCCGAAAAGTTTTCCGAGCCGAAACGAAATATTTTCGGAATTTTCGAATGGACTTGAAATGTGTCAAATCGAAATTTATTGCTTTGAAACGAGGAGAACAGACGTTCCGAAAAAACAAAAATTTCCGAAATTACGATAAGTCGATACAAAAAACGAGCTAAGTGACACGAAAATACGAAAAATGGTCGATATTCCGAAACCATTTACAATTCCGAAAAACGAAAATTTCCGAAAATACGAAACGTCGATACAAAAAACGAGCTAAGTGACACGAAAATACTAAAATTGGTCGAAATTCCGAAAAAATGTACACGAAAAACGATTCGAGCCGAACCGAATCGAAACAGAAATCGGTCGAAACGAGCCGAATCGAAAAGTTTAAAAATCCGAAAAATCGAATCGCACCGAAAAAAAAATCGGTGCACAAGCCTAAAGGAAGCCCTTTAAATAGAGCCACAGCACTTCCTATTGGTGCTCAGAGGAGACGCCTTGCTCTGCTATAGGATAGCTGGTCATGTGCTGTGATTGGTTGTCCTTCCTGCATGCAGCATCTGATTCGAGGGCAGCACCATTCTCTGTCCTGTAGTACACAGTACCCTGGAATAAGGCTTTCTGGATATCAGCTGCTGTGACGGCCGCAACATTTCCCCGGACATGGGGCGAAGGTGCAACATTTCCCTGGACCTGGGGCGAAGGTGCAACATTTCCCCGGACATGGGGCGAAGGTGCAACATTTCCCTGGACATGGGGCAAAGGTGCAACATCTCCCCGGCCATGGGGCGAAGGTGCAACATTTCCCTGGACATGGGCCACCGTGACAGCACCCCCCCTGACGGCGGGCCCGAGGGCGAGAAGGGAAGCGGCGATGATAGGCGGAGACCAGCCCCGGGGCATGAACATCAGAGGCAGCAACCCAGGAACGTTCCTCCGGGCCGTACCCCTTCCAATGCACAAGATATTGCAATCCGCCTCTAGACCACCTGGAATCGATAAGAGCCTGCTCCTCATATTCCTCCTGACCCTGAACTTGGACAGGAGGAGGCTGTTTCACGGGAGTGGTATACCAGTTACAGACAAGGGGCTTGAGTAGGGAGGTATGGAAGGAGTTGGGGATTCTCAAGGACTTAGGCAACTCCAAGGCATGAGAGACAGGATTAATGCGTCGGAGGACCCTGTACGGACCGATAAACCGTGGTGCCAATTTGTGAGAGGGCACCCGGAGTTTGAGTGTTTGGGTATGCCGAGTGGAGAGCCATACCCTTTGACCAGGGACATAAGAAGGTCCTGGTCGTCTGTGGCAGTCTGCAAACTTCTTGTGGGCTAAAGAAGCTTTTTGCAAAGCGGATTGAATCCGCGTCCAGGACTGACGGAGTTGTAAGTGATCGTTAAGTGCAGGAATGGGTGATTCAGACGGAGTGCCAGGTAATAAAGCAGGATGGAACCCATAGGTCGCAAAGAACGGGGTATGACCAGAGCTATCATGTACCACCTTATTCCTAGCCAACTCAGCCCAAGGTAATAAGGAACTCCAATTATCTTGTTGGTGGGAGATGAAGAACCGTAAATATTGTTCTAAGGACTGCTTGGTACGTTCAGCAGCACCGTTAGATTGTGGGTGGTAGGCAGAAGAAAAGGATAAGTTGATACCCATTTCTTTACAGAAGGATCTCCAGAATCGGGAAATGAACTGAGTACCACGATCTGAGACTATTTCCTGCGGTATCCCATGTAACCGTACCACCTCTTTAGCAAATATACCGACTAGCTGTTCTGAAGAAGGAAGTTTTTTTCAGTGGAACAAAATGGGCCATTTTAGAAAAACGGTCAATAACAGTGAGAATGGTGGTGTTACCCTCAGATGGGGGTAGGTCCACAATAAAGTCCATGGATAAATGGGTCCATGGTCTCGAAGGAACAGGGAGAGGTTGCAATAGACCCACTGGAAGATCAGCAGGGGTCTTATTCTGGGCACACACGTTACAGGAGGCAATGAACTCTCGGATATCAACACGAAGAGTGGGCCACCAATATAGACGAGAAACGGTGAGAATGGTCTTATTGACTCCTGGGTGACCTGCAACCTTTGATGCATGCATAACTTGTAATAACTCCCTTCTCTCGTTCTCTCCTACATACAATCTCTCTGGAGGTAGAGAGCTAGGGGCGGCATTCTGATAGGACAGAATGCGCTCGATCAACTGAGAAGACACTTGCATACACACAGTGGTGGTTATGAGTACTGGGTATGAGAGAAACCAGTTCGGTGTGAGGCAGTTCCTCTTCCTCAAACTGTCTGGAAAGAGCATCCGCCTTGGTATTACATGACCCTGGGCAGTAGGTGATCAAATAATTGAAGCGACTTAGGAACAACGACCATCTGGCCTGGCGGGGGGACAGTCGCTTCACATCTGCCAGGTAGGCTAGGTTCTTGTGGTCAGTTAAAATGATCACTGGAATTTGTGAACCCTCCAACAGATGTCTCCATTCTTTTAGAGCCATTATAATAGCCAAGAGTTCTCTGTTACCGATATCATAGTTTCTCTCTGAGTCGGACAATTTCTGGGAGAAGTAGGCACAAGGGTGAAGTGGGGCATCGCAGGTGTCTCTCTGGGAAAGTACTGCCCCTATACCAGATTCTGATGCGTCGACCTCCATTATAAATGGTTTAGAAGGGTTAGGATGTGCTAGAATAGGTGCAGAGGCAAAGGCTGTTTTTAAATCCTCAAAGGGTTTAAGGGCAGCGGGAGACCAGTTGGTTGTATTAGCCCCTTTCTTGGTCATAGAGGTGATAGGAGCAATTACAGAAGAAAAGTGTGGGATAAACTTTCTGTAATAATTGGCGAATCCAATAAATCTCTGGATAGGTTTCAACCCTTTGGGTAGAGGCCAAGATAGGATGGATTCCAGTTTTTTGAGATCCATTAAAAAACCCTTGGATGACACGATGTACCCCAGAAATGGAACCTGTGTAACATGGAATATGCATTTTTCTAGCTTACAATATAAACCATTTCGTAACAGAGTGCCGAGAACAGAACGCATGTGATCATAATGTGTATGTAGGTCAGGAGAGTGCACCAGAATGTCATCTAGATAGACTATGACACATGAGGAGAGGTAGTCCCGAAGGACGTCATTTATAAAATCCTGAAAAACCGCAGGGGCGTTGCACAACCCAAACGGCATGACCAGATATTCGTAGTGGCCGTTATGGGTGTTGAATGCGGTCATCCACTCGTCTCCCTCCTTTATGCGTACCAGGTTGTATGCACCCCTGAGATCCAATTTAGAAAACACCGTGGAACCTCTAAGACAGTCAAACAGGTCAGAGATTAGAGGAATAGGGTAGGCATTCTTGATGGTGATACGATTCAACCCTCTATAATCTATGCATGGACGGAGGTCACCCTCTTTTTTGGCTACAAAGAAGAACCCTGCCCCAGCTGGGGAAGAAGATCTTCGTATGAAACCCTTCTCCAGCGATTCCTGGATATATTCCTCCATGATACTATGTTCCTTTGGGGACAGTGGATAAATTCTCCCTTTAGGGGGAATGGTACCTGGGTATAACTTGATAGCACAGTCATACGGACGGTGCGGGGGTAGCTTATCGGCCTCTTTTTTTGTCAAACACTTGTTTCACAGACAGATATTGCTCCGGAACGGTTGAAGACAAAGGTTTTGCAGTAGGAGTATTGAGTAACCTGATAGGTAACATAGAGGGAAAAGAAGATGAGGAACAGGTGGAACCTCATGCGACGACCTTTCCCTTTACCCAGTCAATGTGAGGATTATGCTTTAGTCTCTTTGGTTATAACAGGAGAGGCAAGGGGCCTACCATCAATGGCCTGTACCATTAAGGGTTTGGATCTAGGGGACAGAGGAACAAGATGACCTGAGGCAAAGGACTCATCCATAAGATTATCAGCAGCCCCTGAATCCAGCAATGCATCACAATCGTATTTGACAGAACCCAATGTTAGACAGACAGGAAGAAGTAATCGTAGTGAGGTCGGTTTGGGACACAAAGTGAGAACACCTAAGGCCGGTCCCCTCCTAGGACTTAGGTGCGAGTGTTTTCCGGGTGTGATGGGCACTTAAGGCATTGGTGCCCCCTAAGTCCGCAATATAGGCAAAGACCCTCTCTATGCCTATAGGATTTCTCTTCTTCTGTCAATTTGGTGTGACCCAATTGCATGGGTTCGGTATCAGAGACCTGTGAAGTGTGAGATGGTGGGCTAACGGAACCTCGTGTAGGAACCCTAGCAACGCTTTTTCTGGGTCTCTCTCTGTGTTTAGCTCTATCCCTGATACTGTTATCAATATCAATCACGTAATCGATCAAATCCTCTAACTCCTCAGGCAAATTCTTAGCTGCTATCTCATCTAGGATAGTATCAGAAAGGCCCTCCTGGAAAAGCAATACAAGGCAATCATTAGTCCAATCAACCTCTGCTACTAGGGTTTTGAAGTCTATGGCATAATCTGCAACAGACCTGGAACCTTGCTTAATTCTGAGCAGGGATCTCCCAGCCCTCTTGGAACGACCAGGAGGATCAAAGGTGCGTCTGAGAGCACGTACAAAAGTTGTGGTAGTTATAGACCACGGCATCATCATTTTCCCACAATGGGTTGGCCCATGCTAGGGCTCTACCAGACAAATGATTTATCATAAATCCCACACGGGCACGATCTGAAACATACATTCTAGGGTTTAGTTCAAAATGAATGCTGACCTGAGTCAAAAAGCCACGACACCCAGTCTGTTCCCCACCAAAACGAATTGGAGAAGTCATGGATACATGGGAGACAGGTAAAGCAACCTCAGGTGTGTGGGATTGCAGGACCGGGGCAGAGGTCGCCACCTGTGGTTCAGGCTGCAAATAGGCAATACGGACAAGAATAGTTTGTAAAGCCTGAGCAAAGGCATCCATGCGGTGGTCTAATTCGTCGACACAAGAGGCACATGCAGCGAGCTGCTGACCTACGTCTGCAGGGTCCATGGCCCTAGCATAATGTCAGGATCGGGTAACCCCGCTTGCAGACTGTAAGCCAACAGACCCTGACCAACCGGTCCTTAGAAATGGCCGGGTTATGGTCAGTAATACTGAGAATGACGAACACAAATAAAGTGGTGGAGTGCAAAGAAAAACAACCTGCGGAATAAAGTAACCCACAATGCTCTAGCTAGCCGGTCCTTAATAATTGCCGGGTTAAGCAGGGCAAACCAACAAAACACACATAGGCAGGGGTTAAGGAAATAGAGGTCCGTTATACTATGCCAGAAATCAGGGCGCCAGAATACAGGGAAGTCGAGACAAGCCGGATCGTATAAACCAGGAAATCAGTCAGAATAGGAATTAAGAAATAACAACAAGGCACTAGGAGTAACAGGAACCACGCTAGGGCAACTTGCTAAGAGAAAGGAAGCCCTTTAAATAGAGCCACAGCACTTCCTATTGGTGCTCAGAGGAGACGCCCTGCTCTGCTATAGGATAGCTGGTCATGTGCTGTGATTGGTTGTCCTTCCTGCATGCAGCATCTGATTCGAGGGCAGCACCATTCTCTGTCCTGTAGTACACAGTACCCTGGAATAAGGCTTTCTGGATATCAGCTGCTGTGACGGCCGCAACATTTCCCCGGACATGGGGCGAAGGTGCAACATTTCCCTGGACATGGGGCGAAGGTGCAACATTTCCCCGGACATGGGGCGAAGGTGCAACATTTCCCTGGACCTGGGGCGAAGGTGCAACATTTCCCGGACATGGGGCGAAGGTGCAACATTTCCCTGGACATGGGGCAAAGGTGCAACATCTCCCCGGCCATGGGGCGAAGGTGCAACATTTCCCTGGACATGGGCCACCGTGACAGTGACAGTACAGTGCATGCATCCTTGATCACCAGCCACTGCGGGGGTGGGGGAACCAAGTTGACCTGAACCTGTCCTTGTGCCATACTCACACAGGTACTCGTTGATGGCCCTCTGCTGCTTGTGCAGATGCTGCAGCATTGCTAATGTCGAGTTCCACCTGGTGGGCATGTCACAAATCAGACGGTTTGTGGGAAGGTGGAATTCTCTTTGAAATTCTGCCAGGCGAACGCTTGCTGGGAATGACCGTCTGAAGTGGCTGCAGACTTTTCTGGCCTGGATGAGAAGCACTGGCAGCCCTGGGTACTTGGTTAGGAAACGCTGTACCACCAGATTTAGGACGTGTGCTAGGCATGGTACATGCGTCAATTTACCCTTGCGTAGGGCGGAGAGAAGGTTGCTGCCATTATCGCAGACGATCATTCCCAGCTCAAGCTGGTGTGGTGTTAACCATCTCTGCACCTGCCCCTGCAGAGCTGACAAAATTTCTGACCCGGTGTGGCTCCTGTCCCCTAAACAAACCAGCTCAAGCACAGTATGGCATCTTTTTGCTTGAGCCATTGCGTAGACCCTGTCAGGCATCGGTTTAACTGCCACTTCGCCAGAGACACAGAAGGAGGAGGAGGAAGAGGTGGTGGTGGTGGAGCAGACAGACCTCATACAAGCAGCTTTCTGGAGGCGTGGTGGATGAACAAGCTCCAGCACAGAGCCCCGTCTTGGATCCCTCCCAGCTGCAATCAGAGTTACCCAGTGTGCCATGAAGGAAATGTAACGACCCTGTCCATGCTTGCTGGACCACGTGTCTAAAGTGACATGCACCTTGCTGCTGACTGCCTTTCCCAATGACTGGATAACATTGTCTTCCACGTGCTGGTATAGTACTGGAATGGCCTTGCGTGAAGAGTAATGGCGTTTTGGAACCTGTCACTGTGGTACAGCACATTCAGCAAATTCACGGAAGGGAACAGAGTCCACCAGCTGGAAAGGCAGCAGCTGCAATGCGAGTAATTTTGCTAAGCTGGCATTTAGACGCTGTGCTTGGGGATGGTTGGGACTATATTTTTTCTTTCGCTGCAGCAGCTGCGGCAACGTAATCTGACTGCGTAAATCTTCAGCTACTGGGATGATGTCACATTGTGAGGAAGGACCTGCTGGTACATCCATTACCGTATCATCAGCCCTGTCGGTGGAGGTTGTAGGCAATGACATGGCAGGACATACAGTGTGGGTAGAGACAGATGAGGAGGAGGAGGACCTACGCAAAGTTTTGCGCCAATGGGATGTGTGGCACTTGTTCATATGTCGCCTCAAGCACGTGGTACCCAAGTGTCCGGTGTTTATCCCACGCTTCAGCCTCATCTGACATAGATTACAAATAGCAATGGTGGGGTCTGCTGCACATTTCTTGAAGAACTCCCAGACAGCAGAGTTCCTGCATGTGTTCTTTGAGACAACAGCACTCTGCACCGGAGCAGCTCTGACATGTGATGCCTTGGACTGGCTAGTGCTACGGTTGGTCACAGAGGATGTTGTGCCTCGTGTTTGCTGTGCCTCCTCCCCCTCACTTGATTCCTCAGTTCGATCTGGCACCCAGGTGGAGTCAGTGACCTCATCATCAATGTCATCTTCACCCCCTATCTCCTTGTCACTGGAGGCAACTTGGCAGTATGCTGCAGCTGCTGGGGCAACATGAGTGCCAGTTATTTGTGTGTCATCACTGGCACCCCCTTCCTCTAGGTTGATTATACTCCCTTGCTCAACCTCAGAGATTGAATCAGAGCACTGTACTTGCTGCGCATCCTCAAGCAGCATGTCACTCTCATTGTAGTCAAACAATTCAGCTGACTCCTCCATGTGTGATAGCGAGGCTACGGCAGGAGTAGCTGTGGACATGGAGGCTGCATTAGATGCTTTGGCAGCTGAGGTGGACTGTAAAGTACTAGAAGCCTGGCTGGCAGAGGACTCGGAGGATGAGGATGGCCTGGTTAGCCAATCCACCAAGTCCTCTGTATGTTGCTGCTGCTTTAGAAGACGGCCAGCACCAGTTAGAAAGGACAAGCGTGCCCCTGCAGAGGATGCACCACGTCCACCACGACCAGAGACACAGCCTCCTGACACAGGGGCTGCTTGCCCTCTTATCTGTGTCTGGGAGCGTCTGCCTGTCCTTTTTGTTCTTTCAGACATGGTGAGTGATTTATAGATTAATATATACAGAACTCTGATTCAACTCTGGTATAAAGATTTAAAGAACTCTGGTATAACTCAGTGAGACACACTGATAGCTGGCAGCCAGTGACAAGACACAGATCACCTCAATTCACAAATGTTTTAAAGAAATTAGTGAGCCCCAAAATACAGCGTGGTACTGGTTGTGTGACGAGACACAGATCACCTTAATTCACAAATGTTTTAAATTTCAGCGTTCGTTTACCTTTCGGCAGCCATTCGGATCTCTTTGAATAACCCTGTATTTGTTGCATACAGCCTGCAAATAAACATGTTTTCAAAACTCTAACGTCTTTGAACCCAAACTCCTCTTTGAAGTGGCGTTATCATGCTGGTATCTTGCAAATTTTGGGGTCAGTCGCGTTCTATTTTGAAACAACTCGTCTTTTTTTTTTTTGCACCTTAGTATGCTGTGGGTCATTTTGTTATATCTTTTGCTTCCTGTCTAAAACAAAAAAAATAAACTGTCACAACCACAGCTGTATGAGTTTCATGGCTCGAAATGCTTCCATCTTACAAGAAGGACATTGCTTAAATACATACAAACCCCCTCCCCCAGCCCTTAATACCATTTCTTTTAGCATCTCTCTAAATATGACTATACTTGGTAGAATGTCCTGTATAAACGCGCCGTGCGAAGCCTGAGTAATTAGATAATTAATACCTAATGAGCCAAGCTCTGTTTTATATTAATTTCCTTCCTCTCGAGAGACAATAATTTTTCTAGACATTAAGAAAAAAAATAACAAAATATAATTTCAGATTCCCCCCCCCCATATTATCTGTGGATACAGTTAACATGTTGAACCTGCAATACATTGATACAACAAACACATCATTTCACACACAGCGGGGGATTCCAATATCCTCAGACTGACTGGGCACGTTTTAGACAACGGATACGGTGCTTTACTAGGAGAGTCTGGGCCGGGAAATGTTTTGGTTGCTTCTTTATATTAAGGAGATTTATTTTTCATTTCTCTTTTTATTTTTCCAGCTTGTAAAAGACGCAGTGAATTTTGAATTATTCCTTAGCATGTTCTTAATTATTTATTTTTATTTTCATAACACAGAAATGTATTATGGATTTTTCACAATTTGTTTTAGAATAATAAATAATGTTTGATTTTATTGACAAAATTAATACAATCAATAGAATGTGCGGAATGTTTAGTATTCATTTAAGAATGTTGCAAACCATATTCTTTTGACTCCTTCTCTACCAAGACCAAGTACACCTGATCTTCAAAAGCACCTGCTGGTGCCAGCGGTGTATTTAGGTTTTGTGCTGCCCTAGGCTTGACTAAACTTGTGCACCCCCTAATTTAAATTTGACACACCCCTTCCTGTCAAGGACACAGCTCTTCCTGTTTAAACCCCACCCCTTCCTCTCCAGCACTAATTGTATACTCAGCTTTCTCCACGGTGACTGGGTCTGCTGGAACCGATCCTGATGGGGGATGGGAACCACAGGACTGCCGTGGATAGACTGTAAACTTGGGATAGTAAAATCCCATCAATTTAATCAATATGAATTAAAACCATATATGGACATGTAAATCCGACACGTTTTGTCGCACAGCGACGACTTTCTCAAGGATAATATCCTTTCAAACTACATACATTCTCTGTGTGTGTATACAGTGTATATATATATAGACCCCTTAGAATAGTTAATTGAAGACTTGTGCTTAGGGTTGCCACCTTTTCTTCAAGCCAAACCCAAACACTCTGGTGCTAGGCTTGGGCATCAACATTTATTTTTGTATTGTATCCATTATGCCATTATGCGTATATATTATGGCACGTGGTATGCATTGCATGGCAGACTGCTATGATGGCACACTGGTATGCATGGAATGTCAGACTGGTATTACGGTATTATGGTGCACTGGCTGGTATGTATGGCACACTGGCATGTAAGGCAGACTGGTATTTTGGCACACTGGGTGGTATGTATGGCAGACTGGTATTAAGAGTGATGAGAGGGATTTACTTATCATCAAGATCAGATTAATTTGTTGTCACCATGAACAGTCTCCATGCAAGCCCAAGGCTTTTTTTTGCTGCCTCCCTGGAAAGTGCCACCCTAGGCCTAGGCCTTGTCGGCCTAGGCCAAGATATAGCACTGGCAGGTGCCCCAACTTAGAAGGGTCTGTTTACAAAGCACCGAAATTGCATGCTTTGTATTTCGACCCATGTCGTCTCACTTCAGCGATTCCATTTTGCCGAAAATACGGTGAATTCACTATTTAGCGAATGGTCACCATAGTATGCAAAATTTAGAGTCGCCAAACCAGTTATCGGACGTTGGCGAAAACGACCGAATTGCACTGACAACAGCTGGATTGCATTAAATTGTGTCAAAATTGACATCAGCAAATTCCACCGAACCGAAACATTTTTTATTGTCGAACATATTTTTTATCATACCATTTATTTGTAACATGGGATACGAAATTAACAGTTAAATATAGGGTGAAATAGAAAACTTGCACAGAGATTGCTGTTCTGAGATGGCACTGCAGGGGTCAAGTCCAAAAATAAAAGAAGTGTTGGAACTCGCCAAGATTTCTGTCCCTCTATTAGCAATTTTGATCTTGCAGTTAACACAAACATTCACCCAAATCTGATATATTTATGTATATATATATGTATTGTGACAGAGCGCATGGGTTGGGTAATAAGATGTCTGGGAGACTAATTGAGAGAAGGTATTTAGGGCCCAGACTACTGTATGGCCTCTATCCTCACACGTTTATTGCCAATTAACCAATTAAGCCACAAGTAAATTCCCAGGCTGCTGACTGCTGGACATCAGACTGTGTTCATCAGACTGCTGAGAGCAGGGCAGGGGGCAATAACACTTCTAAAGAGATGCTGTATTTTTTTTCTTTTGTTTGTGAGATTATGGTTTCTAGATAGTTAGGAGTGCTGGATGTATAGTTAGTGCTCTCATTTGAGTTAGGTTTTTTGTTTATGAAACTATGGTTTCTAGATAGTTAGGAGTGCTGGATGTATAGTTAGTACTCTCATTTGAGTTAGGTTTTCCTTTGTTTATGAGACTATGGTTTCTAGATAGTTAGGAGTGCTGGATGTATAGTTAGTACTCTCATTTGAGTTAGGTTCTCTTTTGTTTATGAGATTATGGTTTCTAGATAGTTAGGAGTGCTGGATGTATAGTTAGTACTCTCATTTGAGTTAGGTTCTCTTTTGTTTATGAGATTATGGTTTCTAGATAGTTAGGAGTGCTGGATGTATAGTTAGTACTCTCATTTGAGTTAGGTTCTCTTTTGTTTATGAGATTATGGTTTCTAGATAGTTAGGAGTGCTGGATGTATAGTTAGTACTTTCATTTGCACAAGCTTCAAGTCTGCGGCTGTATCTTCCCTAAAGAACCATGTTGTTTGGTTGGAACCAAGGATCCCGAGCGATTGCTATACTACAATGTATTTTAGCAGAAATATAAGATAAATCCTATATTTATTGTGATTTAACAGGAAAAGATATGATTTACACCTGAATACAAGCTTTATAGTGTTTAGGACCAATGGGAACTTAGTACCCTCTGCAAAAATAGTGGAGGAACTGCGTAACCCACGCGTTTCTCCTTGACTTGACCCCTGTGAGATGGGTTGAAAAATAAAAATAATGTAAATTTACTAATTTTACATTTTTCATGTTTTTGTTTATTCGTTACAGAAATATTGTGGGAATAAAAGATTCAGAACTCTAGATGGCGTCCCTTATCTTACAGTATTTCACACGGGGTCTGCATTATCAGCGCAGTACGTGTGCTCAACTCTGCAAGGCTTGTTCGTCCTACACACACACACATACTGACACACACACTCACACAGACACAGACACACTCACACAGACACACACTCACACAGACACACTCAGACATAGACACACACTCACACAGACACACACACAGCTCAGCTGCTGCTATCAGAAGCTGATGAAAAAGCTGCAAAACCTTTGCAAGTGCAAAACCTGGTGGGCTGTTTGATAATGTGTACCCCACACAGGGCAGCCAGCCATCAGTAATTATGGGGCCCCTTACTAAACCTCACGATGGGGCCCCGGCACTCCCCCAACCCCTAATAGCTTTTCTCCAGCTTCAAAAAAAAAAGGACATAACATAGCACCACAGCAATAAAACTCCCAGTAATGTGCAGTGTGTATGAGCGTATCACAGAATCCACAGCAATAAAACTCACAGTAATGTGCGGTGTGTATGAAGGAATCACAGAATCCACAGCAATAAATCTCACAGTCTCACAGTCTCACAGTAACGGGCTGTATGTGATGGCCTTTGGGTCTGAGTCTGAGCCTGGTCCCTGGGTCTGGTTTGGGCCTTGGGGTCTGGGCCCTGGGCCTCGGGGGTCTGTGCCTTGGGCCTTGGGGTCTGGGCTGGGCCTGGTCCCTGGGGTCTGGACTCTGGTCCCTGGGACTGGGCCTTAGGGTCTGGTCCCTGGGGTCTGGGCCCTGAGTCTGGCCTGGGGTCTGGGCCCTGGGCCTTGGGGTCTGGTCCCTGGGTCTGGGGCTTGGGGTCTGGTCCCTGGGGCTGGGCGTTGGGGCCTGGTCCCTGGGGTCTGGGTCTAGGCTGGGCCTGGTCCCTGGGTTCTGGACCCTGGGTCTGGGCCTTGGGGACTGGGCCTTGGGGTCTGGGGTCTGGGCTTTGGGGTCTGGGCCCTGGGCCTTGGGGACTGGGCCCTGGGTCTGGGCCCTGGGTCTGGGCCCTGAGTCTGGCCTGGGGTCTGAGGCTTGGGGTCTGGTCCCTGGGACTGGGCCTTGGGGCCTGGGGTCTGGGCCTGGGTCTAGGCTGGGCCTGGTCCCTGGGGTCTGGACCCTGGGTCTGGCCTGTGCCTTGGGGTCTGGGCCTTGGGGTCTCGGCCCTGGGTCTTGGAGTCTGGGCCCTGAGTCTGGGCCCTTGGTCTTGGGGTCTGGGTCTTGGGGTCTGGGCCCTGGGGTCTGGGCCCTGGGTTTGGGCCTTGGGGTCTGGGCCTTGGGGTCTGGGCCCTGGGTCTGGGCCTTGGGGTCTGGGCCCTGGGTCTGGGCCTTGGGTGTCTGGGTCCTGGGTCTGGGCCTTGGGGTCTGGGCCTTGGGGACTGGGCCTTGGGGTCTGGGGCTCTGGGTCTGGGCCTTGGGTCTAGGCTGGGCCCTGGCTCACCACTCCGCTGTCTTCCTTCCTTCAGCTCTTCTTTTAATGTCCTTTTCTTCAATCTTCTTTTCTTCAATCTTCTTTTCTTCACCTTTTCTTCTTTTCTTCACCTTTTCTTCTTTTCTTCTATTCTTCTGCTCTTCAGCCCGGGCCCTCCATCTCAGGCGCGCAGCTTCACTGAGTGGAGGGGGCGGAGCCAAAGCAACGTGCTTGGGAGGCCCCCACATGCTGCTTGGCCCCGCCCAGCCAGCCAGTGAAGCTGCCAGGGAACCAGAGGAGGCACAGTGTCTCCTCCGTCTCCTGCAGCAGAGACACAGCTCCGGATTCGGACTCATCGAGTCCGATACCGGAGCTGTAAAAGGGCGACACCGCTGCCGATGGGGGCCCGGGACCCCCCCGGGCCCGGGCCCCTTACGGCAGCATGGGGCGTAATGCCCTGATGGCGGCCCTGACCCCACACTTACATTATTGGGAGGCATCTTTCCCCTCCTTTTGGTTCTTAGGCCCATGGCACACCCCTAAGGCCATTGTTCTCACGCAGCTCTCTGAATCATACCTCCAGGTGGGAGGGAGACTGAAACCGGACACATGATTCAAACCCTGAACTGTCCGGGTGAAAACCAAACGAGTGGCAACCCTAACTTGTGTCCACGATTTCTCTTCAATTGAGAACTTATACGCCATCTCACAGCAGCACCAGAAATGTTAAGATATTAGCTCAATTAGCTGCAACAATTGTGTCTTTCATCACACTCGCGCTGCTGGTGTTCTGCAAACATTCGCTATGTCCGGTGTGGCTTAAATTTGCTCCAGTTTCTCTTTACACTGCAAAGCTTGGGTACATTGTGTTACTGTATATGTAACAAGCTCTTGAGAATAAGACATTGCGACAGGCTGAGAAATAGCAGCTTGTGGTTTCTGTGGTAGACAGTAAATTAGTCTTCTACACTAGACTATAAAATGTCATGAAGACATGTGTTGCGGACGCGCACTGTATGGAGGGCTCGCCGAGATGTTTGTTTCTGAGCAAACAAACATGAAACTCAACAATCGGAGAGACTAAAGCTCACTGCTCTGCACAGTCTGAGAAAATCCTATGGGGGTGATTGCATTTCCTTCTTGAGGTTTTTTCCAGATACACTGTGGACATATTTTTGCAGATTATGTGGTTGGAGTTACAGTTTCATCAACCATGACAACTCAGATGGAGGCACTGGGTTTCTCTATGATTCACTGACACTCTATAGCAGGGTGACACCTCTATAACCTTGGTCCTACAAATGTTTTGGAGTTACAACTTCCTTGATGCGCAGCCACTCATCAGGTTGACAGCGACTCATGAGTTAAGTAGCTCCAAAACATCTAGAGGGCCAAGATTGCTGAGCTCTGGGGTGGACTGACCATTAGGGGAACAGGGCACTGCTGTTTTATTTTCTGTGGAGCTCTACGATTCGCCCATACACACTGCACATTACAGTGAGTTTTATTGCTGTGGAGCTCTGTGATACACCCATACACACTGCACATTACAGTGAGTTTTATTGCTGTGGAGCTCTGTGATACGCCCATACACACTGCACATTACAGTGCGTTTTATTGCTGTGGAGATCTGTGCTACAGTAATGTGCCGTGTGTGTGAGTGTGAGTTTTATTGCTGTGGAGCTCTGTGATACCCTCATACACACTGCATATTAGAGTGAGTTTTATTGCTGGAGCTCTGTGATACGCTCATACACACTGCATATTAGAGTGAGTTTTATTGCTGGAGCTCTGTGATACGCTCATACACACTGCACATTACAGTGAGATTTATTGCTGTGGAGCTCTGTGATACGCTCATACACACCGCACATTACTGTCAGTTTTATTGCTGTGGAGCTGTGTGATACACTCATACACAGATCAAATTAATGGGAGTTTTATTGCTGTGGTGCTGTGTTGCATACACTCAGCACATTACTGTGAGTTTTATATAAACTTTGCACATTACTGTGAGTTTTATTGCTGTGGAACTATTGCTGCACAAATTAAGTCAGTGGGCAGGGGGTAGTCCCACAGAGAGGATGACCCACGATGTCAGTCCGCTGTCGTTGAAACCCCTGATTGGCGCAGGAAACCAAATGACACGCTCAATGAATCGTCCACATACGCTCTATTTTCCACCCAATGCTCTCCCTCTTCCTTATCTCACTAACTTTCTCTCCCCAAGTCCCTGCCGCTCTTGGTCTCTCT
Organism: Leptobrachium leishanense; assembly: GCA_009667805.1. NCBI lineage: Eukaryota > Metazoa > Chordata > Amphibia > Anura > Megophryidae > Leptobrachium > Leptobrachium leishanense. The sequence continues at coordinate 18,006,860 of CM019074.1, forward strand.
CCAGGGCCAGATTTATAACTAGGCAGAAAAGGCATGTGCCTGCAGGCGTCTGCCACAAGGTGGGACTTTGCTCTGTAAAAAATATATTTTTTTGTTTTTTTTACAGTTTACAATCATTTAAACCAATGTATCTCTGGAGCCCTAATGACCAGTATTTTTTGTTTTGAAAAATCACTTTCTGTTAATTATACAGTAAGAAATACTTTGGCATATTCTCATTGTATTTCTTACAGTAAATAATCTATTCGGCCAGTAGATGGCACCATCTACTGCCAAATTGAGTTGCAGCCATTTGACGTGCAGGTGGTTCCCCACGCCCGCATTGGCTGCTGAATGCCTCTGAATGCCCGATGTCAGGGCATCATCAGCTGACTTTGCACAGTTTTAACTCTTTGGGCATTATACAAGATAATGGTACAGCACACTCAAGATTTTTGGGTAAATACCACATACACTTAAATTCTTGTTATAGTAGTATCTTCATCTCTACATATCATATATGGGAATAGCCAAGCCAAATCCACTGAGCTTTATCCATGCTTTAGTTGGTTGGATTTCTTCTGGTATTCACAAGAGCCAGATAGATATCTGTTTTCCCAATCTATGCAAGATATTGGGAAAACAGATATCTATCTGGCTCCTGTGAATACCATCCAACCAACTAAAGCTTGGATAAAGCCCAGTGGATTTGGCTTGGCTATTCCCATATATGATATGTGGAGTTGAAGATACTACTATAACAAGAATTTAAGTGTATGTGGTATTTACCCAAAAATCTTGAGTGCGCTGTACCATTATCTTGTATTGTGATTTTTTGACTTTGTCAAAACAGTTTTTTGGGGAAACCACCATTGGGGTACTTGGCGACTGACATCGCAAGGTGTGAAGGGGACATGTCATTTGCTTTTGGGCTGCAGACCAGTAGATCTCGATATCGGGGCACCGGATGGTGCCTTTGAAGCCCGAGATATCTTGATTATAGGTAGTGAATGTGGTTATTGATGGGGAAAAAAAACACAAAAACAAAGTAAACAATTCAAATAAGAAAACCTGCATTATTTACAGCAATATATTTGCTCTGATTTTGTCACCCTGGGGAAAATATTAATTTGTCTTGGACTGCTTCCAGATTGGAGTGCGTATTGAGATTAAAAACACAGAGAAAGAAATACAGAATACAGCAGAATGTAAAAACCAAGGCACAATGTTTAATAAAATATAAATATAAATTATGGTATACTTGTCTTTGCATTTGGAACGTTGAATAACAAAATACGCTTGTATCCACCAAAAATTGCTCTGAAGTAAAACCATTGTTTTGTCAATAAAAGAATATCCCCTAATAAATAAAGAAGTGGATGGATTAAAAAAAATCAATAAAAATTCCCACAACAGGAGGATGTTATGGACAGGGAAATCGTGGAAAAAATGAAAAATGATTTTAGAACATCAGCTTAGAGCACCAGAGGTCAGCAAAGTCACACCGTAAAATAAACAGACTATACAGAACTACAAAAGAATACTTTCAGGGAAATTTCGGTGCTTTCTCGTTCGGCACACTCCGGTGCGCTTTGCTGAATTCCAGTTTGCCGACCCTGCGGTGAATTCACTATTTACCGCAGGGTCCCTGTGGTGAGCCAAAGCTTGCTGATCTGAACGCCGAACGCCAACAAACTGCAGGAAAAAAAATGGAACACTGCTCTTCTACAAAAGATCTTTGAAACAATAACAACGCTTGAAAATATGTAGAAATAATAAAAAAAGGTTGTATAAATATTTAATAAAAAGTTTTGTTGGAGAATAAAAAAAAGCCACCTTTAACCACTTCGCTGCGGAGGACGCGTTCATCGCGTCCTGCCGCAGGAAGGGTTGGCTGCGGAGGACGCGCTGAGCGCGTCCTCCCGAAGCAGCCTGCGATCGGCCGGATTCCGGCCGATCGCTGTGCCCCCCGGTGCGGGCTGACATCCAAGATCCGGGATGTCAATCCGGGACCGCCGCGGGCACAATAGATGTCATCGCGGTGGCGCGATGACATCTATTTCAGGCGACCCCCCCGCGTGTGCGGAGGAGGCGCCTGAAAGGGAGGGTGGGAGGTCCTTCGGACCTCTCTCCCTCCCGATCGCGGGGGTCCTAAGCTTAATGCCAGGCACCGTTTGGAAGGGCACAGCCTGCCCTTCCAAACAGTGGCTGTCATTAACCCCTGGGGAGCCGGATCACGAATCGGCGCTGAAAAGGATGTCTTGGATGTCGGCCAAGCCTCTGGGAACTCCCCCTGAGGACTGGCGTCATCGTGCATAGCACGATGACGCCAGTCCTGGAGTTAACCCCTAGCTGCCACCAATGGTGGAGATAGGGGGTTCCAATGAACCCCCTATCTCCCGATCCATGGCAGCTAGGGGTTAAAGTTTGGTACTGTTGGATCGGCCAGAGCACGGCCGTTCCAACGATACCAAACACGACTGTGAAAATGTTTTTAAAAAAATAATAAAAAAAAAATAAACAAGTTTATTTTTCTTTTTTTTTGGTTTGTTAATGCAGCAATATTGTTCCCATTTCAATTATAATGTGAACAATGATGCTGCACTACCGATTTTTGTATGCGGTGCGTTTGTTAAAAATCGCGTAATTTTCCCCAAAAAAAAAATGTAACGAGACCCCATTTCTAATTTTTTAACAAGCGCGCCCCATACAAAATATAACCGCAATTGCTCGCATGTGAAAATGTGAAAAAAAACTTTACACGTTGTAAATTTTTGAAAATTCAATTTTATTGCATATTTTGTTATAATATACAGACAGGACATAACATATACATATAATAATGACATATTATGAATCGTTCGAGTCTGTCGGAAAGAACGATATATAATATGTTCTGGGTCATATAATAAAATAAGGCTTCAAAACGCGGTTAAACATGATGAGCGAAACCGGTAAAAATGACCTCAGCACAGAGGCGGGATAAGCCTCAGCAGCGAAAGGGTTAATGAAAAATGAGAATCAAAAATTTAGACCAAAAATTTCCTAAAAAATAAATAATTAATAAGGAGGTCACCTAATGAGAAGGAAAGACTCATTGGAGAAGAGCCTAATGTTGGGAAAGATTGAGGGCAAAAGGAGAAGGGGACGACACAGAATGAGGTGGCTGGAAGGAGTCACTGAGGCAGTAGGCGTGAGCTTAAATGGACTCTTGAAGATGGTAGAGGACAGAAAGACCTGGAGGAACGTTGTCCATGGGGTCGCGATGGGTCGGACATGACTTCGCAACTAACAACAACAATCCATTGACCATTCTCCTGCCTCATCCCTGAGTACCACTCTACGGGCTTATTACATTCTTCGCGCACTTTTTTGCGCGCGCGCAAAAGCGCATTAACGCGAGGGGCAAAACCCTTTGCGCTTAACATTGTATTACGACGTTCGCGCATACGATGTGCGTTAACGTCTAAACGCAAATGCGTTCGTGCGCTGGTATGCAGATGCTATTACAATCGATGGGCAAATTCGTATGAACGACGTTTACGCGCCTAATTTTAACGTCTTTGAAAAGCTGGTGTTAATGTCAAATCCGAACGTCCTGGTCGAACGAAATACACCAGCACAAAATAAAAATACAGCTCAGTATAGTTACACATTCTACACATACCCAAACAACAAAATTGTGAATTTGTGCGTGTTTCTATTATTGCAGCAGCATATATACTAAGATTTACTTTGACAGGCGTAAAAACTTAAGTTAGTCAATTAAGGTCAATTGATGTCAATTAAGGTTCTTAATTCTGATTGGCTGAATCCCGCAAAAAAAATAGTCCGCGCACTGATTTACGTGCGCTACGTTACTGCGCGCGTATTTCTCTTCATTAGCGCGTCGGTTTTACGAACGTTATCTTTTTGACGGATGAAAAAATGAGTTCGGATCGTAATACCACTGTTAATTTTCACGCGAAAACGCTTGACGCTGCGAGCAAAAAATATTGCGCGTACGAATTTGCTCGGAGAATGTAATAGAGCCCTACACCTTCTACATATTGAGGTCCACCTCATCATATATATAATCCTGACACCTATGGACTCCTGGAGCTGATATCACCCATGTTATCATTTTACACCTCAATCTGTGGCAGGCGCTAGTGGAAATAGGCAGACAGTCATGAACATTGGAATAGGGTCCAACTATGTTTCTACCACAACGAAGAAGCTCAAAGTGAAACCAGACAGCAATGAAAACAGGAAAGCGCTGTACCACATGCCACTAACAATACGGCTTGCTAATTATGTGACCAGAGAAATGGACACACCACAAACTATATAGCCGTTCTATCAGCCGAGAAGTGTTACATCTAATAATGATCTAAATCAGGGGTCTCAAACAGTGACGTGCGGTGAGGTCAGTGGCTGGTGAGGCACTGACTAGCATCAGAGCCAGATATACACAGGTTACGTAGGTTCAGGTTCAGTACTACCCAGGACCAGGCTGCTGTCAGTGGTCCCCAGGACCAGGCTGCTGTCAGTGCAACCCAGGAACTGGCTACTGTCAGTGCACCCCAGGAACTGGCTGCTCTCTCAGGGCTCCCCAGGATCTTTTGCTGCTCTCAGGGCTCCCCAGGATTTTTGCTGCTCTTCAGGGTGTGCCTCCAGGAACACAGCCCCGCGGCAAGTCCCCATGACTGACGAAGACAGTCACATGACTGTCCTGTGTCAAATCAAACCATGGGAGGCATGCCAAGCAATTCCATTGCTCTCAGTGCCTCTTTGAGGCACTGAAGAGCATAGATTCAGGAAGTAGGCGGCGCCAGACGTGTGCTGCAAACTTCAATGAATCTATTAGCCAGCTTGAGCTACGCAAATTGCGTAGGCTCAGAGCAGGCTGCCGCTGCTGTGTGATGACTCACATCACACAGCAACCAGTGAACAAAAAAAAGCGAAGGAGCAGAGACAGACGGCGGGGGAGCGTGGAGCAGGTGAGTATGTGAACTTTTTTTAAATAGCAGGTTTTATTTTAAAAATTTACTGTCCCCACTTAATGGAATTACCTCACCTGCCGCCCCTGACTGCACGTCCCTGGTCTCAAATTACCCGTGGGCCAATGGATACGTTTTCATATCCCATTGGGACCGCATGCAATATTTCAAACTCGTTTAATAAATAATAATTTAAATATAATTGTATTTAAATAAAGTTGTAGCAAAATACAGTATTTTATTAAAATATATTTAATTAAATAATTAAAATATAAAAATATATTATTAGAATAATTATATTTTTAATTAAAATCTAATAAAATATATATGAAAAAATAAATGCAGCTGCATCGGTAATTTTATAAAGCGGGAAAAAAAAACAATGCCCTTTTTTTAGAACTAAAAAAAAAAAAGGATATATTTTTAACTGTATTTAATTTTATTATTTTTATCTCTTTGATTTTACATAATACGTAGTAATTTTCAACCATTCCTGTAGTTGTCCGGATCCGGAGATACAGGGGTCTAAAGGACCCTTGCATCTCCTGTGCTACTGGGCAGGGGTGTGTTTGTGCTGGGCAGGTAGTCGAGGGTTACCAATTCGTGCACTTACTACATTTTCCTAAATCTAAAAAAAAGATTCTCCAAAAAAAGAGTGCATTTTATAGCCATTAATATTTATTTCATAGGATTAATAAAGAATAAAATACTGACGCTGTGTTAATAAAGTTTATTGAAAATATCACAAAAAAGTGTCCAACACAAAATGTAGTAACTGAACGGTGCGTCAAGGAGCTGACATAACAGTGAAAGTAATAATGCTTAACAAAAGGATCACGTTAGTATGATACTTAATATAATATCTGTATTCTTTATCACATCTACATTTTTTTACCTTTATGAAAAGAAACATGCATACGGATTAATTCTTGCCTTAATATTATTTGTATTGTTGGCGGTAGAGCTCAGCTTTGGATGTTGCAGATATATACATTGAAGCCACTTATTAAACGTTGCTGTAACAGTTGGGGCTACTTATTGTGTCCCGGCGAAGCGTCATCTCCTCATACACAGTGTTCAGGGGGTTTCTTGGAATCTGATATTTTTGGTTGCTCTGCCCAAAACAAACGGAAAGTGTCATAAATATATTCTGAATGGCTTTCAGACACACACACACACACACACACACGTTCTACATTAGGAACTGTAATTTTATCAGCTTCTACTTTGGTCACAAAATCCACTATTTTTAAAACTAAAATAATGGAAGTTTGCACATTAATTTTTCTTGAATTATTTACCCTTTACAGAAATATTGCTGGATGAAATGTTCTAACCTCTAGATGGTGCCCATTATCTTGCCCAATTTCAAATAACACATTGTTAGCGTACAAAAAGAAATGGTCTTTGTGTCATATTCAGTAAATATGATAAAGATAGATAACAACATGCTGAGATATCCTGCTTATGGGGATTTGTATCGATCATAACAAGATTATTAGCAATGCAATATCTGTATGTGCTGCATAATGCCTGCGTATGGCAATTACAGTAACACCTTGTATCTGTATGTGCTGCATAATGCTTGTGTATGGCAATTACAGCAACACCTTGTATCTGTATGTGCTGCATAATGCCTGTGTATGGCAATTACAGCAACACCTTGTATCTGTACTGTACAGGGATTTACACTCATTATAACCCCCTGCCTGAATCTTATCCATGTATAGCAATGAGTGACCCCTGAGCTCCCCCTGTATTCTGCCCTCTCCTTGGCTGTTGTAATGCAGCAGTAAAGTTGATTGAGCTTTTTGTTAGTGTAAGGTTTGGGGCTGCTATATGCAGCTTCTTTTATCCCTCTACAGGATGACCGGAGATAGATAAGGCAGTGAAGTTTGTTTCTCCCTGTACCGTTAGGTGTCTTGCACAAGGACATTAATGGAGAGGTTGTCCTTGGGCAAGGGATTGAACCCATGACTCCACAGGCTCTCTCCACGCAGAGCAGTGATGTTACCTCTACTCTACTCCACCCAGCCGGCAGTAAGGTTTGACGTTTTTGTTACAGTGAGGATGAAGGCTGCTTGTGTAGTTTCTTTATGATGATACAGGGTGAAAGTAGTGAGATCGCACAGAGCATTTAGTTCCTCCCCTGGAGAAAGATATTCTTTCTTTAAAGAGGTATGCAAGTGGAGTTCTATATGCTTATTTCTTTTTTCTATTGTTTTTGGTAGTGAAAGGGTTAAGGTGCTGCGGGAACACACAACAACCACTTTCTTTTGCTCCTTTAGTGATAGTTGGTTGAAAAAGCTGTCGAGAGCAACTGAGCATGTCAAGATCATAGGCGTTTCGGAAAACTGCCTTGTCTCAAAATTATTTCGATCTGCGTTATCTGCTCCACGAAGGGTGTTTGTGACATCACTCATTCACGTTGCATTGGTTCAGCAGAGGCAAATACGCTACAAGCTGCAGGTGCATTGTCGTCTTTTCTAGGACTGTCGTTGTTTTATAGGTTCAAGGGGCAGTGGTGAGGGAAGAAACGGAGATGTCAGAGTGACCCACGTGACATTATAAATTATAGTTCATTGCACATTAGCCCATTTTCTGCTGACCGATTATATTTAAAACCTCTGCCAGGAACCTGTGTTTTTTTTTGGAAAATCACTATTCATTAATTATATTATACAAAAAAAATTATTCACAATATATTTTATTACTGTAGTAACCCTATTGGAAAGGCAGACAACACCATCTGCTGGCCAAAAAGTGCTAATGCAACTGGGGATTCATGCTGAATTAGTCTGGCATCCATGTTTTTGTTACGATAGGAGGTGAGGGTATGAGCACAATATGTAGTGACACAATACGGACACTCGGGAAACGGTCCAAAATTGGGTTTAATGGCAAGGATGCAGACAATGAAATGGTTACTGAACGACAAGGCAGATATGAGAAGGTGGTGAGGGACAAGGCCTTAAAAATGCACTGACCAAAGGACAAGTTAGGTGGGAAAGATGGAGATAGGGAAAACCAAAGACAGGGCACAGGGGAACAAGATAGAGACACTGATGGTGAGGGCAACACGCCGGGAACTTACAGGAGATACAGAGACAGAAGATGGGCAGGACAGGAAGTGGCTCTGGATGCTTAGAGGGCACGAGGAGGCTCTGGATGATTGGAGGGCAAGAGGAGACTCTGGAGGCTTGGAGGGCATGAGAAGACTCTGGAGGTTTTGAAGAACACAGCGGTAGGCTTGAGGGAACAGGTTTCTCGGGTAGCAACACATGCCAAGTGTAGGCAATGCTGGAGCACAGCACCTTGGGAGTTCCACATTTATGTAGGTGTTCACAGGGCTCACTAGGATGAGCATCTGTGGTTGCTTTCAGGCGTGGCAGGATAGAAGCAACACCCGGCTAAGATAACATAGCAGGAAAGGGGCTGCCAGGATCTTCAGGGTAGAACTGCAACAGCCTGGGCCTTCCTGCGGTGGCGTCGGCGTGTGCCATGACAGATTTAGACTGTCTGACAGCTGTTCAAATTGTTTCAGCACTTCAGCAGATTCTGGAGATCATTTTCAAACAAAATTCCATTACATTGCTCTGGAATTTGATATGGGGCAGCAGTAGGTGCTTTGAAGATCGTGTATACTCGATCTATGTAGTGAAGGGGCTAATAATAGTTTAACTGCTCTTACTCAACTGGGAAGTGCTGCAGTGTAATTGTTGTTGACCCCTGAGTATACTGATGGCTATTCAGACGGCTGGAAGAGTTGAAGCCCAATCCATTGACACTTCCACCAGTGATGTAACCCTGTGTCTCCAGTGTCAGAGAGGATGTCCTGGGTTTATTAAGGGTATTGGATGAGATTGGAATAGGTAACGCATTAGTAGTTAGCTGGTAAAACCCATACCATGTAACCCAGGGCTCAAAATTTCCACTCGCCTACTCGCATTTGGCGAGTGGAAATTAAGTGGAAATGCACACACAGGCAGCACAATAAATTATTTTGTGCTGCATATTCCGGCAGTGCCACCGTGCAGCCGCCCTTCCCCAGGCTTCAAGGTGGCAGGGATCAGATGCCTAACCTGACCAAGCTCGTTTCTGTCACTGACAGGGGGGGTGGAGGGGAGCTTCCATGCCTTTTCGCTGTACTCACACTGGGCTCTGATGACTGGGTATTCATGTATCTGGGGTCTGATGTCTGGGTATTAATGTTATTTTTGTAACTTTATTCTCAATAAAATCTTTAGCAGTGCAATTTCATAAATTAATTTAAGGGAGTGTGTTTAGGGGAGAGTTAAGGGCTGGGTCGGGGTTAGATGGAGCAACTGGTGGCGAGTAACTCTTATGGCCTGGTTAGTAGCTTGGGACTTGAAATTTTGAGCCCTGATGTAACCCATTCACTACTGTACTACATAATCATTACAGCTCTGTGTCCTTGTTCACGATGCACTTTCTATGTAAACAGGGACGAGTGCGGAGACCAGCCGTCTGAAAACCCTACCAGCCGACCCTGAATCAAAAGGTAGTTGAACCAGTCATCTCTTCCAATGAGGCACCAAAAAACTATAAATCCTTCATACTTACACGACAGTAACTCATGAAACAAGCCACGACGAGCATCAGGGTGACCGTGAGAAAGACGACAAGACAAAGGAGGGCCGTGAACATCTCTGCATTTGATAGAAAACATTACGGGTGTTAGTTGCCACTTACTGCTCTATTTATTTCTTTTTTGAAACTTTTAATTCATTTTCATAAAGGGAATAAAACAATATTTATTGCAAGTAATCACATAAACCAAACAAAAGCAACATATGTTGAATACAACTCAATAAGCCGCGTTGAAAACATTCACAGCCAGGCAGATTTACCTTGAGATTTGACGGAGAATGACTGCAGTGAGGGTGTTGAAAGTACTTTACCTGTTAAAATAACATGTCAATACATTTAATAGATAATTGAAAAGTATGCCTGCCATTCTAGCATTCAAGATACAGGTCAGTTTAAATATTACGGAAACACAGGTATTGCTCAATTTTAACAATTCCACCAAGGTCGAGTTAACTCGATTTTGCATTGTGGTCCATTGAAAAGCAAACATTAGCATATCAAAACCCAATTTGCATATCTTTTTAAGGCAAGATTAGTGGAGAAAGGAAATTCAACATGAGGATTCCCTCCGGATCCTCTGTAATACTGTAAACCAAGCTCCAAAGAGCAGCCCCAAACCTCACTGTAACAAACAAATCAAAAACTTTGCTGCTGCATTGCAATAACCAATGAGAGGGCAGAATACAGGGAGAGCTCTGGGTCACTCACAGGCCTCCAAATGTTGATGGCTATAATTCTCAGAATTCTTTCAATGCAGTAGATGGGCATGGTATCATGGGAGTTGTAGTTCAGAAACATCTTGGGGTGTCACAGGGGCAGCGAGGGTACAAGCCCAGGATGCAGCAATACACAGGAGGCTTGGACACGGTGGGTAAACAGGGGGATTATGTGGTAACACAGGAAACTAGGGGCAATGCAGGAACAGTCTGACTTGGGATCTGTGGGCTGGGTAGCTAACAGAGGCAGCACAGAACACAAGGTGGAAACACAGGGGAAATGCAGGAGGAATACGAGACAGATACAAGAGGAACACTTACATGAGACACCAGACAGATGGGATAGGAAGTAAGTCTATGGAAACTTGAGATGTGGCAAAGCAGGAGTCTGTGGCAAAGCAGGAGTCTGTGACAAAGCCAATGGAGTCTGTGGCAAAGCAGGAGTCTGTGGCAAAGGCAATGGAGTCTGTGGCAAAGCCAATGGAGTCTTTGACAAAAGAAGGAGTCGTGGCAAAGCCAATGGAGTCTTTGGCAAAAGCAGGAGGCTGTGGAAAAAGCAGAAGTTTCCAGAGGGGTACCCAACAATGAGGTCTCTGGCATGTCATGGGTCAAGGGCTGGAGGAGAGTGAGCAGGTCTGAGGAAAGCAAAGGTCTAGTACACGGACGTCAATAGAGTAAGCTGTTAGCTTCTAGACCAGTCACACACACAACTGAACATGTTCAATGCAGAAGCATTGAAGGACAGGGTGTGCCTTCCTTAAATGGAAAGTCCTGGAGTAAACGAGAAGCACCTGGACAGTGTAAGCAAGGGAGAGACCTGAGCCATGAAGGGCAGGACATGAATGAAGCTGCTGGATTATGGCAGAGCAGTTTGGATTTGCTCGTCTTCCTACGCCGGCGGCATGGACCGTGACCACAGGGCTGGAGTTTGACAGCCTTGGACTAGAATAAAACCCACTAGAATTCCCATGTAAGAAAATGAAAGCATAGGTACTAACGACAATTGGCATCAATGACGATCAAGGTTCCTTGACTGCCGAATTCTTCTTCATCCTCCTCATCCTCAATTTCTCCTTTACACAAGTAATAGCCAGTATCAGCAGCACTAACGTTCATCAATGTTACCGTGAAGTTCAGGAATGTTCCATGCAGAGACAGACGGTGACGATAATCTTGTTCGATTTCGTTGCTCTTGGAATCTCTTAAGTGGACGATAGGCGCGCTTTGGTTCTGGAGCCAAACCTTTCTTATCTTTTTCTTGGAGGTTACAGTGCAGGAAATGGATACAGAGTCTCCACACCGAGCTACAATAGTTTTTGGAACCTGCATTATCTCAGTCTGTCGTTTATCTAAAGGAAAAAGTGATATTATTTAGGATTTTGCAGATCCTTAAGAGAATACTCAAATTCCTTTTTTTTTTATGAAGAGGCTCCTTAGTTCTAAGGCTAAAAGCTTTAAACATGTATAAAAATGATGAAATTTTGTTGGTTCTTGGAGTGATTTCTTTATTACATAATATTAAATTTAAATAATAATAAGTTATAATAATTTATATTTACTAATACACCTAATAAAAATAATTATATTATTTTTTTAAATATTGATTGCGAATTAATTTGTAAATGTCCATTTTATTTATTTACAATTAATTTATTATTTTTTAAACTATCCTTTATTTTTTAACACGTTAAATTAATAAAATGATTAAAAAAAATATAGCTCCTATTTTAAGTAATTTATTCAGTTTGAAAAAAATAATGAATTGTTAATAAAGAAAATATTAATTAAAAATTAACAAGTAAGTCATTTATTTGGTTAAGCTAATTAAATTAGGATCCGGTGCCAATCTGGTGAAATCACTGGTTGAAGTGGAGGGGTTTTCTCTGCCTACACCAGCAACACCAGCAGCCGGGAGCCGGGATTAATACTTTCCTGGCTGCTGCTCGTCGGCGTCTGGAGAGAGAATACAATGAATCGCTTTTGAACATGCGTGGGCACATAGTTCTGTGAAGGCGCTATGGAACTTGCGTATATAAAGTGCGTAAGTCCCGAGCAATGCACAAAGTGCGGTGTCTTCTCTATGCAGTTTGCATAGTTATGTAAATTGCATGGAAAGCTGCAGGGACTTCTAGGTTTGGAAGCCTTTGAGCTGAAGGGGAGGAGCTGCGTTCGGCCAGACGGAAAAGGTGAGTATTTTCACCTAAATAAAAAGAAATAAAGGCAAAATAATTGTACAGATGATGACAGCAGCATCCGACGAATTATTGAAGGGCAACAAAGGGGAGACATTTTTTATTCCTTTAACCACTTGGCTGTGGGGGATGTCATTGGGATTCCCTGCAGCATGCAGAGGACATCCCCCACACGCCATGGGTTCCCCCCAGCCTTGAGCGGGACCTCTGCCTTTCTGGGGGGGGGGTATCCAGCTTAAGAGTACCCCACGGATAATATAACCACAAAGGTTTGGATGATAAAATGTGAAAAAAATATATTTTACACGCTGTAGATGATTGAAATTTGATGGAAATTTACATTTTCGTTACATTTTTTGTTATAGCATTCTGGCAGCGCATGACGTATACATATAATGACACAATATTATGAATCTGCCTTGTCTGCAGAAAATAAGGATATATTATATTATATGTCTGGGTCCTACAATAAAACCTGACTTCAAATCGCGATTAAACACGATGAGCGCAAAACAGTCAAAATGAACTCAGCACGCGGGGGGGTGAAATGGTTCAGCAGCAAAGGGGATAAAGACAAAAAGAGATGGGGGGGTTCCGTTATAAACACCACCCATCGATCCAAAATACAGAAATGAATGACTTCTGTGTTACTTGGCCATGATATAACGAAAGCTGTTCGCCAATCGCAATACAATGAAATTCAAGATGCAGAGTGATGACACATTTTTCTGACCAGCCCATATTTGGGCATATTTAGCCATTTACCGATTCTGGGAGCCACGGCAAGAACAGTTCCTCCACCACAGAGATCCCTTTCGCTGTCTGTCTGTCCATCGCAGAGGTAGGTAGCGGTATCCTGCTCTTTCAGATCATTAATGGTTACATTGAAATTGCCAACCGTTCCCGTCACAACAATACGTTTGTCTTCATTATAAACAGAGATACGATTTTCGGAATTCACGTATAGTATTTTTGAGAAGTATTTCCTCAAGTGTACCCCTGTTATACTCTCTGTCGATGTCACCACGCAGGATATGGTGGCTGATTTGCCGGACTGGGTTAGAATCTGCTTTGGGGTTTGCGTTAGTCCACTAATCGATTGATCTGAAAAAATAAATATTATGAGTTTCATTGTCTCTGCTAATTGTAACTGTTCACGTTGTTAATTAGTCATTTATTTGTTTGTTTCCAGAAATATAATTCAGATGAAATCTAGCAAGCGCTACACGGTGTTCCTTATCTCGCACAATCTCAAACGGGGTCTGCCTTGACAGCATATGTGCAGACATGGCCTTTGTGTCAAATACAGTAAAGGCTGGTGTCTAGAGTTGTGCATTTGTTTCGGAAAAAATCAGAATTTGGAACGAAATTTGATAATTCGTATTCGGAAGTACTTCCGAATAACGAATCGAAACGGTATATAACGAATTTATTTCGTTTTACACTTTGTTATCATCATAAAAGAAAAATTTGAATAACTGATATCAACTATTGAATTTGAAATGAACTATCAAATTGATATCAACTATCGAAGTGATCTTAACTTACAATACAAGTAACAGTCAGCAAAGGACTTTATGAAACAAATTAATTTTTTTTCACTGTTTAATTGACTCAAATACTAAATCTGTGACACAGCTTAAAATTTAACCCTAAATTTTCTTTTAACAGCTAAATTTGATTAATTGGAGTTTACTTAGTGATCCAAAATTCGAATTGATATCAACTATCGAACTGATATATGAAATTCGAATCGATTCGAAATTTCAAATCGATTCGAAATGTCAAATCGATCCGAAACGAAACAAAATTAGTTACGAAATTCCGAAAACGAAACGAAACAAAACAAAACTAAACACATTTTTCAGCCATGCACATCCCTACCGGTGTCAAACGAACACACTTCAGAGTGGAAGGAATGTCTGTGAGAGTAGACATTCCTGCCACTCTGACGTCCGTCTGGCCACCTCGCTGAGTGCAGTTAGTGCGCTCAGAGCTGCAAAGCTCCGTCCTCCTACGGGGACGGAGCTTTGCAGCATCGTCGAACACGCGTCGTAGCGTTTCGACCAGAGGGTTTCAGTACGTCCGTGTGGCCCGTCCTATCAAAACGTCACAATGCTGCACCAGACGTTGGGAGGCGCTTCAGTACGCGCGCATGTAGTTTGCTTGTTTGACACCGGCCAAAAGTGATGAAAATCGATAATATACAGACATGCAGCTTTTTAATATATTCCAACCTAAAATTCAAAGAATATCAGCGTGTGGCATAACGACTGTTTGTGAAATTACATTATATCTGTATTGTACAGGGTTTTAAACCTCCCGAATCTTATCCCTATACAGTAGTGAGTGTGAGTGACCCCAGAGCTCTGCGTTGCTAATAATCTCGTTATGATCACTACAAATCCTCATAAGCACAAGATGATTATTATTAGTATCCTTATTTATATAGTGCCAACAGTTTCCGCAGTACTTTATACACAATAACCAAAGGAAACAAGACACGAGAGACACAAGGTTTACAGGGCCCTGCTCGTACGAGCTTACTATCAAGAGATCTCACCATTTTTATACCAATCTTTATTGCATTACTGTATTTGACAGAAGGGCCATTTCTGCCTGTATTCTGATAATGTAGACCCTACGCGAAACCTTGCAGGATAAGGGACGCCATCTAGAGTTTAGAATTTTTCATCCCAGCAATATTTTTGTACAGGAGAAACAAATACAAGAAAATTTAAAGATGAGCAAATTTACATTATTTTATTCTTCTGTCTCAGAATTTATATTTTACGTAAAATTGCTATTTTACCTACTATTGATTGTTTACAACAATTGCTTCAAAATAATGTTATGATACCGTATAACAAGGGCTTGGTAGTGTAAGGCTAAAAAAACCCCTAACATATAATATTGTATTTTCAGAGTACTAGGATCCATGTCCCTTTATATATTTCTTAGACTTTCCATGCAGATATTAAAGGCATGCTCCTCATGCTGCGGTGTATTCAGCATTCACCGCAGAGTCCCCGGAGTGCAGGGAAAACCTGCCGGAAACTCTCAGCAATCCAGACGAACACCCGCCGAAAACGCGCCGAACACCCGCCGGAACTGCTGGAACCGCCGGAAAAACCACGCCGAAAACGCCAGAAAAAGCCGACCTGTCCATGCACCCCTTCGCTGTCCCCATTCTCCTCCGGCGATTGCGACGTCCTACTTCCTGGTTCCCTTCACGTGAGAAGGGAACCAGGAAGCAAAACGCCGCGATCACCGGAGGTGAATGCGATCGCGGAGGTCAGCGAGGGAACGCAGGGACAGGTAATGTATCCAGCCCGAGTGTGAATCGGGGTTACCGCTTTTAGCACTGAAAGTTAACCCTGAGCCACACTCGGGAAAACCGCCAGGGAGGTTAAGGTGAGCCTTTGGGAGTTAAGAGAGCACCAAAATTTTGGTACTCTTTCGTACGGTGCCATTCGACTAACTCAACTCGCTGACCCTGCGGTGAATTCAGCCTTCACCACAGGGTGCCTGAAGTGTGCCGTAGGGAGCCGTGGAAAGCCGCAGATCAACTTGCTGACGATCCCATGAATGCCACCAATAGACCACCAAACTCCTCCGACAGACCACTGAATGCGGCTGACTATCCACAAAACGATGCAGATAGACCGCTGAACGTATCCAATGAAATGACGAACGATGCTGAAAGCATCCGGTAAACCACCAAATGCAGCTGACGATCCGTGGAACAGACCGCCGAACGCCTCTGCTCAGCCGCCGAACGCATCCAATAAACCGTTGCGAATGCATGCAATAAACCGCCAAAAGCATCAGATACACCGCCGAACGCTGCCGAACGCATCCGATAAACTGATGAACTGTTAAATCGCTGAATGCAGCTGACAATCCACAGAACGGACCGTCGAACGCCTCCGCTCAGTCGCCGAACGCCGCCAAAAAAAGCCAATCAACTGCCGAAGAGGGGTAAAAAAACAAACACTATTTTAAAAAAGTGTTTCAAACAACAACAAAAAAATGCATGAAAATTTATGGAAATAAATAAAGTCCTATGAATAATAATAAAAAGGTCTGTTACAGAATTTAATAATAACGCCATTTATAAAAAATCAAAAATTTTGACAAAAAATCCAGAAAATGCCTACAAAATTCTAAAAAGATAAATTAATAAAAATGACTGTTTGCTGCAAATGAAAACAATAAGCTGTTGAATAAAAAACATAATAAAAACTGGTAATTTATTTTACAATGAAATCAATGGGATTCGCCTGTTTAAACCTGTTGTATGAAAGCACTGAAAATTTGGGCATTTTTGCCAACTTTTCGGTGCTGTTCGGCATTCTCTGAATAGATTAACCGTTACTTCTCTATGGGGAATTTTACTGCCGTCGAATAGGCACAGAATTCATCGTATTTCGCTTGCAATTTGCCAATATTTGGCAAATTGCCAGCTTTCTGAATTGCCGAATTGCCACGAAATTGCACCGTATGGGATAATTCACCATTTGGTGCAATTCGGTTGCAAGTTTGACCCTCTTTGAATAACCCCTGACCGGCAGGAGAGATTGTTCAAATAGCTGTATTTAGTAAAAAGGTTCAGACGGAAAAAGCCGATAAATCGTGTCCTTACTACTTTGTACCTTGCAGGCAAGTTTGTGCAGCCAGAGAGAAAGTGCAGATCAGAGATGTGATGTGCAGCAGCATCTTCATCCTGCCTCGAACACTTGGTTTGTGGAACTAGAACCAGCTCTTGCAAAAATGAATAAGAAAGAGGAAAAACAGAGAAGGAAGAGGCTAACACATTTATTTATATGTAGATTGCTGGAAATAAGAGGCAAGTATTGCAAAAGCAGATAAGAAATGATAAACCGACTGTAATATATATATATATTATAACAATGGCTTTGAAAGGCTTTATTGCAGCTCATCAAACAGATCCCCAAATTTAGTTTAGCTTTGATTGATTAATTACCACCTCTATTCTGATGACACTCAGATCTACCTCTCTACCCCTGATCTTTCTCCTCCTGTCCTTTCCAAAGTCAGCGGCTGTTTATCTGGCATTTCCTCCTGGATGGCCTCTCACCACCTAAAGATTAACATGTCCAAGACTGAGCTTCTACTAATTCCTCTTTCTAATGCCTCCCCACCTCCTGACTTCTCTGTCATGGTTGATGGTATCACTATCTCCCCATCAAACCAGGTTCGTTATCTCAGAGTTACACTCGACTTGGCTCTTACCTTCATCCCCCACATCCAGTCTCTTTCCTCCTCCTGCTGCTTCCAACTGCGCAATATATCTACAGAATTCGGTAATTTCTTACCGCTGACACCACAAAGCAACTCATCCATGCCCTTATAATCTCCCAATTTGACTATTGTAATAATCTTCTAGCTGGCCTCCCCCCTCTCCCCCCTACAATCCATTCTGAACGCCTCTGCCAGGCTCATCCACCTCACCTGCCGCTCTGTCTCTGCCGCTCCTCTCTGCGAGTCCCTTCACTGGCTCCCCATCCACTGCAGAATTAAATTCAAATCCTTACCCTGACCTACAAAGCTCTCACTAACTCAGCTCCCACTACCTGTCCTCATTAATCACCAAATACACCTCAGCCCGCTCCCTAAAATCAAACAGTGACCTACGCCTAGCTTCTCCCTGCATCACCTCTTCCCATGATAGAGTGTAGGATTTCTCACGCGCAGCCCCCATCCTCTGGAACGCTCTCCCTCTTACAGTCAGTCTTTCCCCTAGTTTCCCTTCATTCAAACACTCTGTTAAGACATTCCAATTCAGGCAAGCCAACCACCCGACTAACTAATACACCTTGCAGTCCATCACTCTCCCCTTGCAGTCCATCACTCTCACCTTGCAGTCCATCACTCTCCCCTTGCAGCCCATCACTCTCACCTTGCAGCCCATCACTCTCCCCTTGCAGTCCATCACTCTCCCCTTGCAACCCATCACTCTCACCTTGCAGTCCATCACTCTCCCCTTGCAGCCCATCACTCTCACCTTGCAGCCCATCACTCTCCCCTTGCAGTCCATCACTCTCACCTTGCAGCCCATCACTCTCACCTTGCAGCCCATCATGCTCACCTTGCAGCCCATCACTCTCATCTTGCAGTCCTCTCCTCCTGTTTCCACCCCAACCCTTCTAGATTGTAAGTACCCACGGGAATAGAGCCCTCGTTTCCTCCTGTACTGGTTTATCAAAATGTTGTTCAATGTATGTAACCCTGTCTATATTGTGCCCACTGTAAAGCGCTGCGGACTATGCTGGCGCTTTATAAATAAAGATTAAAAATATATATATATATTTGTGTATACAAAATAAAATACATATTTATTATCAAAACACAAACACACACTGTACATATAGAAAAAAATGTGCGTGTATATATTTCCTTATTGGTTAATACTCTTTGTATCTGGTATGGTTATTCTAAGGTTTAAATGCTGTCATTCTGTAGTGAAATATTTGTTTAAAAATGCACTTCAACCGAGCACAAATAAATAGTCCAACACTATCTGAGGGAGGGATGATTCTTTATTCATTATTAAGAACAGAAATAACAAAATAGAACTGTACAATAATTACATCATTTCTCAATCTCTGCCGGCTTCCTACACAAATCACTGTTAACCAAGGACACACAAATAATATCTTAATTTCCTGTAACCTCCTACATAGATCCCACTGTGTAATAGCGACAAAGTCGGTGGGACGTTATGCCACGGGAAGAAGCATAGAAAAGAAAAATGAGAAGTCCGCGTCACAGATCGAGTGCACCAAGGACCGCAGGTAGCGAGACCGCCTTATCCTTACAACCAATGACAGAGCCGGTCACATCAAGCCGGTATGCTGCATGTAGGAGCAGGGTTTTATTGGAAAAGACAATGTTTCGGTCCTTGATGAAGGTCCTTGGATAGGGCCGAAACATAGAATTTTCCAATAAAACCCTGCTCCTATTTGCAACATGCCGCCTGGTGATGTGACCTGTTCTTTCTTTGGTCATGGGAGGAAGCGTAGGCAGAGAAGAGATGAGTCGCAGGATACAATAAGTAAAAAATATTCACACATATAATCGCTCTCCATTTTTTTTTTAAATTCTTTATTTTTAAGTTTATTGTCATAGATACAAAGACAGTAACACGAATAAGAGTAAGGCCGTGTCAGCTAAATTCACGCGGTAAAAGAACAGTAGTAACAGTTTAGGAGCTCGTGTTCCATTCAATTACTGTACAAACATGAAACCCGTAGAGAAACAGAGTAACCGGATAGGGTACCACTAAGGGCGCGAGCACTCAAGCATTTTTCAGAGCGGAAGGAATTTCCAAGAGAGTGGACGTTCCTTCACTCTGACACCCGTGTGGCCGCCTCGCTGACTTCAGTTAGTGCGCTCAGAGCTACAAAGCAAGATCGTCCTTTGTAGCCCCGTCAGCATCTGTTGCATCTTTTTGACGGGGAGGGCTTTTTGAAGTCTGGTGGTGGAGCGCACCATTCGTGTGGCCCTCCCATCGATCCATCACAAAGCTGCGACGGACGCAGTCAAGTGCGGTCACACGGACACACTCAGTGCGCTCGTGTGACCGCAGCCTAAGGCTTAAACAGGCCTGTCCTTTCGGTGGAATCCGACGACAGATAAAATCATGGGGAAATTTTATCAGATGCCAGATTTACTGCCGGTCACCGTTTAACAGTGGAGAGGGATGCAGAGGTGCGGCACTACATGCTTAAACTGTGACACTTGTAAATGCATAGAGACTAAGTGGTCCGGAGGAGGAATGAGCCGCACTGTCCGTTGCAATATACGGAAATGACTGCAAGTACTGGCTGTCGTTAGGTGGGACCCCGAGTAGCAATGACCTCATGGTTAGACAAAGGGCCCACGTGCATGCCAAAACCTCATACGGAGACCTTATGATCTCCTATTGCCTGGGGGCCGCAAGTCTTTTCAGTCCGCCCCGTTTCTATTACAGGGAGAGTAATAATGCATGCGCACCCCCTCATACATACATTTTAGGGACAGTAAGCTAATTTGAGAGGCAGCTGTCCCTGCTCGCAATACAATAGCAACCGGCAAATGGTGATAGAAAGGAAAAAGAAAATCAACTTATCTTTTTATTATAAAATGCTGAGGAGGTTCCCTGGAGATGGTCCAAAATACTCCACACATGGATAGGGCAAAGAAATAGGAAGCCTCAGCGTCTGGAATAGGTCCCCGTTGTTCTATTCAGTTGGATCGTGGATATTATAATCGCCAAATTTGGCAGAAAAAAGATGGGTGTAAGGTAAAAAATATATTTTTAATTCCAAAATGGATAAATGGATAAAATAGCATAGATATGCTCAGATAGATATGCTCAAAGCCCGACGCGTTTCGTCTACAGCTAGACTTTTTCAAGGGCAATACAAATTAAAAAGCAAAAAATCATATCACCAAAATCACCTTACCATATAAGGAAAACGCCACAATTAATGAGCTGACCAATGAAATCCCTGTATGGGTAATAAAAGGAAAGATGGGTGTTCTGTTTGTTATATGATTTTTTGCTTTTTAATTTGTATTGCCCTTGAAAAAGTCTAGCTGTAGACGAAACGCGTCGGGCTTTGAGCATATCTATGCTATTTTATCCATTTATCCATTTTGGAATTAAAAATATATTTTTTACCTTACACCCATCTTTTTTCCTTTTTTGCCAAATTTGGCGATTATAATATCCACGATCCAACTGAATAGAACAACGGGGACCTATTCCAGACGCTGAGGCTTCCTATTTCTTTACCCTGCTCGCAATACATTGGGAGCTCAGTGTTTCAGAGTAAGAAAACTCAACTTCAAGTTGTTCAAACAGCTTTAGCATCTCGGCAGCACCTTAGCTGGCATTTCCAGGGTGCTGAAAGATTGGGGGCGCATTCTGGAGCCCATTTTCAAAGTAATTTTTTTGGAATAAATGTAATTCCTTTGCATTGGGCCAGAATATGTCCAGATCGAGTATACATGATCTAGGGCTCCAGTTTTGAGTGTGTGCTTGTGTTAAGTGCCAGATGATAATTTCTAATTGGCTGACAGAAATCGTGGCTGAGTTTCCACACTTCTTTTTATAGGACATGACCCCTGAGGTTAAGGAACCATGTACGAGGATAAAGGGACAGGTCCTTCCAACATTAGATTTACAAGGATCATAGATGTGTTTGCTGTTTGGAGTGCCCCATTAAGTCTAATGTAGATCGATGGCTGGGGCCACATGAGCACAGAAAGAACATCCGTGAGGCCACATCGTTCCACATGGAGGATCACGCTTCATAGACCTGTCTGCCATGTTGTAACGTGCGCTACTAGTACCCTCCTTACATCATGTGGTCCTTCCAGTTGATCCATCGTAATGCTATGACGGATGCCGGGAGGGGGATCACAACAGATGCACTTAGTGTGCTTAAGTGGTCCCAGCCTAAGACGCTTTTGACATCAATATGATACAATTGCATTATTTACAAGCTAACTTTAAGTCGGTGAGTTTGAGACTCACCGCAAAACAACTTGGCTGATGGCTGAAAAAGTCAATGAGTATGGTACTCGTACACAACAGAGACTAACGCATTCAACCCATCATTCCTTGATACTGTACCTAGCCGTATGTGCTTTGGAGATTTCTGGAGGAGCAAGGGCCTTGGTATAACCACAAAAATGATGATGGGACCTGGCCCACCAATAGGACCTTTATCAGGAAATGCAATGTTTCGGCTTGAGAAAGGCTGCACGTGCTGCCAAAATGTTGCATGTCCCAATTACGTGCCTATTGGACTATTTCGTGACATCATCTTTTTGATGATGATGGAACTGACCATAGGACTCCATTGTACAAAAACAAACTGGTGATTAATTGCGAAATGATGGCTTTGAATAAAGATGCTGGCTGCTGGCGTTGCTCATTGTGTCTCGACGTAAGGTCTGCGTCATATCCACATACAGTGTATTCTGGGTAACTTTCTCATTTGACTTTTTTCTTCTATTCTGTGTGACAAAACAGAGGCATTATATGTTTATCTTTGCCGTGGAAACATCACTTATAAAAGATACATATTCCCGAATGACGTCTTATGAAAGATACGCATTCCTAAATGACGTCTTATAAAAGAAACGTATTCCTGAATGAAGTCTCTGGACTTGGTTGGTTTTAAATAGGGATCCACCAATACCAATACTAGTATCGGTACCGATACCAGTATTTGCACGAGTCCTTGCACTGGGCTGTCTTGCCGGCTGGTAGCCGAGCGGCTGGGGCAGCACTAACAGCATTCTGCCATGCCGGTCCAGCTGACTGTGTTCCAGCTTGCGGCTGCCGGCATATGAAGGTTTTAATGTGGCTCCACTAGGGACTCCTGCCGCGCTCTCGCGATACATCCTTCACATGGTGGCAGCTGCTCGCTGCAAGGTGGCCAGCCAGAGGGGCCTGGCAGAATTCTGCCAGCCACCCCAGTGTCTGTGTCTGAGGTCTGGGAATTATATAGATATATAATATATATATGTAAGTATAGATGTATCTGAGGTCTGGTGTGCGTATAAAAGTATCTGAGGTCTGGTGTGCATATACATGTGTCTGAGGTCTGGTGTGGGTATACATGTATCTGAGGTCTGGTGTGCATATACATGTGTCTGAGGTCTGGTGTGTGTATACATGTATCTGAGGTTTGGTGTGTATATACATGTATCTGAGGTCTGGTGTGTGTGTGTGGTCAGGGTGTGTGCAGTGGGTAAATGCGGTGTCTGGCCATACATTTCAATAATAACATAAATTGGACAGGCTTTCAGTAATATCCTAAATTATTTATTGGAAAGTGGTCACAAGACATTAAATAAAAGTATCAGTAATTGGTATTGGTGAGTGCCTGAAAAAAGTATTAGTACTCGTACGCCGTCTTAAAAAAGATGGTATTGGTGCATCCCTAGTTTTAAATAAAGATTCAGTACAAAATAAAATCATAAGATATCTAAAATGTAATGTTTTATTGTTAAAGTTGATTCTCTGACTCTTCATCCGATTAATGTTTTATGCATACACTGACCAAAAAAGAATTTCATAACAGTGATAATATGTTAATGATGTACGTCAAAGCATTTAAATATTCTTAACCCCTTCACTACCAAAACCCATTGATTTATTTTGAAAAATCATTTTTAATTTTTTACACAGTAAGTAAAATTTGGGAATATACCCAATGTATTACTTACGGTAATAATCTATTTGGCATGTAGCTGTCACCATCTGCTGGCCAAATGGAGTTACTACACTACGCGCCGCCATGCGTATCCCCTCCATGGAGTCCGGTCACCTAACCTGCCGGATCTTGCCTCGCGAGATCCGGTCATGTCGGTGTAGTGATTCGCAGAGGGAGACTGGGGGACTTTTCCCCAGTCTCTCCCTGCTCCCGGCGGACAGAGGAGGCGGTTGGAGTCACAGTCCTCACCGCGGGATTAGAGGTGAGTATCTGATGAATTTGGGGGGTTTCTGCTGGTGCTGACAGATTCTGCAGCAACTGGACAGTAATTAGCATTAATATATTGTAATACTAACGCTAATTAACACTTTGCGCTCTCCATGTTAAGAAGAGGGAGCGCAAAGTACAGTAACCTTGCGCTGAAAAGCGCAAGATACCAATTGCTAAAGGGTTTTTTAGAACGTTAGCATTTGGATCAGGGGCATCGCTACGTGGGGGCGGGGGGTTCGGCCCGCACCAGGTGACACCCGCCTTTAGGTTACACCATCACCCTAAGGGCGGGTGTCTCACCCTCCACCGCATGTTCGTTCCCTGCGAGCGTCCGAAGCTGTGCCGCTTCGGCGCTCGCCTGGGGGAAACACTTCACCAGTCAATTGCAGCTGGTCATGTGGCTCCCCCAGGCGAGCGCCCAAGCTGTACGCCGCCGGATGCTCAGAGGGAGCGAACACGCGGCGGAGGTGAGCTGGGGGGCATATCCATGAGCTGCTGGGGCATATCCACCTGCTGGGGAATATATCCATGAGCTGGGGCATATCCATGTGCTGGGGCAGTATCCATGAACTGGGGCAGTATCCATGAGCTGGGGCATATCCATGAGCTGGGGCAGTATCCATGTGCTGGGGCAGTATCCATGAGCTGGGGCAGTATATCCATGAGCTGGGGCAGTATCCATGTGCTGGGGCAGTATCCATGAGCTGGGGCAAATCCATGAGCTGGGGCAATATCCATGAGCTGGGGCAGTATCCATGAGCTGGGGCATATCCATGAGCTGGGGCATATCCATGTGCTGGGGCAATATCCATGAGCTGGGGCATATCCATGAGCTGGGGCATATCCATGAGCTGGGGCAATATCCATGAGCTGGGGCATATCCATGAGCTGGGGCATATCCATGAGCTGGGGCAGTATCCATGAGCTGGGGCATATCCATGAGCTGGGGCATTATCCATGAGCTGGAGCATATCCATGAGCTGGGGCAATATCCATGAGCTGGGGCATATCCATGCCCTGGGGCAGTATATCCATGAGCTGGGGCAATATCCATGAGCTGGGGCAGTATCCATGTGCTGGGGCATATCCATGAGCTGTGGGCATTATCCATGTGCTGGGGGCATATCCATGAGCTGGGGGCATTATCCATGAGCTGGGGCAGTATCCATGAGCAGGGGCAATATCCATGAGCTGCTGGGGCAGTATATCCATGAGCTGGGGCAATATCCATGAGCTGCTGGGGCAGTATCCATGAGCTGGGGCAGTATATCCATGTGCTGGGGCAGTATCCATGAGCTGGGGTAAATCCATGAACTGGGGCAGTATCCATGAGCTGGGGCATATCCATGAGCTGGGGCATTATCCATGAGCTGGGGCATATCCATGAGCTGGGGCATTATCCATGAGTTGGGGCAATATCAATGAGAGGAGCTGGGGCAAAATCCATGAGAGGAGCTGGGGCAGTATATCCATGAGAGGAGCTGGGGCAGTATATCCATGAGAGGAGCTGGGGCATTATCCATGAGAGGAGCTGGGGCAGTATATCCATGAGAGGAGCTGGGGCAGTATATCCATGAGAGGAGCTGGGGCAGTATATCCATGAGAGCAGCTGGGGCAGTATATCCATGAGAGGAGCTGGGGCACTATATTCATGAGAGGAGCTGGGGCAGTATATCCATGAGAGGAGCTGGGGCAGTATCCATGAGAGGAGCTGGGGCAATATCCATGAGAGCTGGGGCATATCCATGTGTGCTGGGCGCAGTATCCATGAGAGCTGGGGCAATATCCGTGTGTGAGCTGGTCTGGGGCAATATATCCATGTGTGAGCTGGTCTGGGGCAATATATCCATGTGTGAGCTAAGGCGCAATATATCCATGTGTGTGCTGAGGCGCAATATATCCATATGTGAGCTGAGGCGCAATATATCCATATGTGAGCTGGGGCAATATATATCCATGGGTGAGCTGCTGGGGGCAATATATAACTGTGAACTGGGGCAATATATCCATATGTGTGCTTGGGGGCAATATATATCCATGGGTGAGCTGCTGGGGCAATATATCCAGAGCTGCTGGGGGCAATATATATCC
Organism: Leptobrachium leishanense; assembly: GCA_009667805.1. NCBI lineage: Eukaryota > Metazoa > Chordata > Amphibia > Anura > Megophryidae > Leptobrachium > Leptobrachium leishanense. The sequence goes on from CM019074.1 coordinate 18,032,938, forward strand.
ATGTGTGCTTTCACTGCCTTCGAACAGGCACCGTACTTGCTGGCAGTTTGCAAAAATTTGTGTGAGCATATGAGAGAGCTCCACAGCAATAAACCTCACAGTAATGTGCGCTGTGTGTATGAGCATTCAGTGTTATATGGGAGTACTTATTTAGGAGTATGAGTAGTTAAAAAAATCCATAAAACTCGGGGGGGGGGGGGTGACACCATAAGTTACCGCACCGGGTGACACCAACCCTAGTGACGCCACTGATTTGGATTGGTTTGCGCCCACACTAGGGCCACCAGGGCTAACGTTAAAGCTCACACAGGTGAGTGCTAACGTTAGTGAGAAGAATGTAATAGGGCCCCTGGTGTTTAAGAGCTTTTCTGCGAAGTTACCACCCTACTTGAATAGACTGCTTCCCCCAGCAGTTCCCTCATCCTATAACCTCCGATCCAGGACCTTCAACTTACTTACAATACCACAATACAAAAAGAAAGTGTATCAATCCTCCTTTTCCTACAGAGCGCCGCAAATATGGAATAACCTCCAAGACGCCATCAAATCTTCCCCCAGTCTAAAATCCCTCAAGAGATCTCTAATAACATGCCTCGATACAGAATGCACCTGTAAACATGTAACACAGTGACTATATACAGAATGCACCTGTAAACATGTAACATAATGCACCTATGAACATGTAACATAATGACTATATACAGAATGCACCTGTAAACATGTAACACAGTGACTATATACAGAATGCACCAGTAAACATGTAACACAGTGACTATATACAGAATGCACCTGTAAACATGTAACATGCAGGGTTATTCAGAGAGCGTGAAAAGCAGGAGAATGACTGGAGAAAGGCTGGAGAATAAAAAATTATAGGTCAAAATAGCCGATTTGGAAAGTGAGATGAAAGGGAGAATTTTTCTGGTTTGGCTATTTTGACCTAGAATTTTTCATTCTCCAGTCATTCTCCTGCTTTTCACGCTCTCTGAATAACCCTGATAGTGACTATATACAGAATGCACCTGTAAACATGTAACACAATGACTATATACAGAATGCACCTGTAAACATGTAACATAGTGACATATACAGAATGCACCTGTAAACATGTAACATAGTGACTATATACAGAATGCACCTGTAAACATGTAACACAGTGACTATATACAGAATGCACCTGTAAACATGTAACACAATGACTATATACAGAATGCACCTGTAAACATGTAAACATGTAACACAGTGACTATATACAGAATGCACCTGTAAACATGTAACACAGTGACTATATACAGAATGCACCTGTAAACATGTAACACAATGACTATATACAGAATGCACCTGTAAACATGTAAACATGTAACACAGTGACTATATACAGAATGCACCTGTAAACATGTAACACAGTGACTATATACAGAATGCACCTGTAAACATGTAACATAGTGACTATATACAGAATGTGCCTGTAAACATGTAACACAGTGACTATATACAGAATGCTCCTGTAAACATGTAACACAGTGACTATATACAGAATGCACCTGTAAACATGTAACACAGTGACTATATACAGAATGCACCTATAAACATGTAACACAGTGACTATATACAGAATGCACCTGTAAACATGTAACATAGTGATTATATTTCCTACATATTTATTTTCTGTATATTTGTGTTGTTTTTTTAATATCTTGCATTGTATTACTTTGTATTTCTGTAACGACTGTAACATTTCAATGTTGTTGAACCCAGGATATACTTGAAAACGAGAGAAATCTCAATGTATCCTTCCTGGTAACATACTTTATAAGTAAATAAATAAAGTACAAATAACCATTATATTAGATAAAACCTCCGCTGTGCCTCAGAGAACAGGATATGATTGAGGTACTTACATAAATGACGACTAGAACATGCACCAAAATGGATATCACAACTAAAATACATGGGATGATGATTCCAGTTGTTTTGCACTCATATTGTTCTGATTTCTTCTTATCTATAGAAAGAGAACATTATTTATTCAATGCAGGGGATATCATTTCTGTCTTCTATAAAGTAGCAATTAAACAATGTCCACAGTGCACTTATTTAAGCCCCACTGGCGTGCGCAGCCCGTTGCATTAGGGTGTACACCCATGGAACATTAACAGAGTTATTCAAAGAGATCTGAAAAGTCACCGCACGTTCGGTGACCTTACTTTCCCCGCACTTCGGGGTGATTCGGCGATTCTAGTTCGCTGACCCTGTGGTGTATTCAGCAAGCACCGCAGGGCTCCCTGTAGTACAGGGAAAACCCGCCGCAAACCCGCGGAACACTCACCGAACACACTCACCGAATACTCACCGAAAGACCGCAGAAAGCATCGCAAAAACCAAGCCGAACACGCCAGAAAAACCCGACCATCAGACGAAATTGAAACGCTGTTTGCAAAAAAACTACTGGATGATAATGTCTGGAATTTACACATAAGATCCAGCGAATGATAATAAAAAGGTCTGTTACAGAAAAAAGTTTAATACGATTAAAAAAAAAAAAGGAAAAAAGTTGCTGAAAAAACCTGAAAAATGGCTAAAAGATCCTAAAAAAAATCAATAAATAAAGAGATTTTTTGCTGCAGATTAAAATAATAAACGGTTTATTAGATGTTGGATTAAAACAGGAATATTTTTAATTTGAAGTCTATGGGATTCTCCAGAATAAACCTGCCGAATGAAAACACTGAACAGCAGGGCAACTTTTCTCTGCTATTCGATGTCTCTGAATAGACGAAGCATTGCTTCTCTATGGGGATTTCACTGCCCTCGAACAGGCACCGAACGTGCAGGTAATTCGCCAAACTTTGGCGAATTGCCTGCTCTCTGAATAGCAGAATGGCCCCGAAATGTCACCCTACACTGAATTTCAGTGTCCGGTTACATTTCGGATCTGCCTGAATAACCCACTTACACTTATGTCTGTGTAAGTGTGTGTCTGTGTCGGTATGTCTGTGTTACTGTGTTGTTATGTCCGTGTGAGTGTGTGTCTGTGTTACTGTGTCGTTATGCCTGTTTGAGTGTGTGTCTGTGTCGGTATGTCTGTGTTACTGTGTTGTTATATCCATGTGAGTGTCTGTCTGTGTTACTGTGTTGTTATGACTGTGTGAGTGTGTGTCTGTGTTACTGTGTCGTTATGTCTGTTTGAGTGTGTGTCTGTGTCGGTATGTCTGTGTTACTGTGTTGTTATATCCATGTGAGTGTCTGTCTGTGTTACTGTTTTGTTATGACTGTGTGAGTGTGTGTCTGTGTTAATGTGTCTTTATGTCTGTGTGAGTGTGTGTCTGTGGTAATGTGTCATTATGTCTATGTGAGTGTGTATCTGAGTTACTGTGTCAGTATGTCTGTGTGATTGTGTGTCTGTGTTACTGTGTCGGTATGTCTGTGTGATGGTTTGTCTGTGTTACTGTATCGGTATGTCTGTGAGTGTGTGTTTGTCTTTCTGTGTCGTTATCTCTGTGTGAGCGTGTGTCTGTGTTACTGTGTTGGTATGTCTGTGAGAGTGTGTGTCTGTCTTTCTGTATCGTTATGTCTGTCTGAGTGTGTGTCTGTGTTACTGTGTCGGTATATCTGTGGGAGTGTGTGTCTGTGATACTGTCTAGGTATATCTGTATTAGTGTGTGTCTGTGTTACTGTATCGGTATGTCTGTGTGATTGTTTGTCTGTGTTACTGTGTTGGTATGTCTGTGTAAGTGTGTGTCTGTGTCGGTATGTCTGTGTTACTGTGTTGTTATGTCCGTGAGAGTGTGTGTCTGTGTTACTGTGTCGTTATGTATGTTTGAGTGTGTGTCTGTGTCGGTATGTCTGTGTTACTGTGTCTTTATGTCTGTGTGAGTGTGTGTCTGTGGTACTGTGTCGTTATGTCTGTGTTAGTGTGTATCTGGGTTACTGTGTCGGTATGTCTGTGTGATTGTTTGTCTGTGTTACTGTATCAGTATGTCTGTGAGTGTGTGTCTGTCTTTCTGTGTCGTTATCTCTGTGTGAGCGTGTGTCTGTGTTACTGTATCGGTATGTCTGTGAGTGTGTCTGTCTTTCTGTATTGTTATCTCTTTGTGAGCATGTGTCTGTGTTACTGTGTTGGTATGTGTGTGTCTGTCTTTGCTGTATCGTTATGTCTGTGTGAGTGTGTGTCTGTGTTACTGTGTCGGTATGTCTGTGGGAGTGGTGTCTGATTACTGTTCTAGGTATATCTGTATTAGTGTGTGTCTGTGTTACTGTAGCAGTATGTCTGTGTGATTGTTTGTCTGTGTTACTGTGTCGGTATGTCTGTGTGAGTGTGTGTCTGTGTTACTGTGTCGGTTTGTCTGTGTGAGTGAGTGTCTGTGATACTGTATCAGTATGTCTGTATTAATGTGTGTCTGTGTTGGTATGTCTGTGTGAGTGTGAGTCTGTGTTACTGTGTTGGTATGTCTGTGTGAGTGTGTGTCTGTGTTACTGTGTTGGTATGTCTGTGTGAGTGTGTGTCTGTGTTACTTTGTCAGAATGTCTGTGTTACTGTGTTGGTATGTCTGTGTGAGTGTGTGTCTATGTTACTTTGTCAGAATGTCTGTGTTACTGTGTCGGTATTTCTGTGTTACTGTGTTGGTATGTCTGTGTGAGTGTGTGTGTGTCTGTTACTTTGTCAGAATGTCTGTGTTACTGTCTTGGTATGTCTGTGTTATTGGTTTGGTATGTCTGTGTGAGTGTGTGTCTGTGTTATTGGTTTGGTATGTCTGTGTGAGTGTGTGTCTGTGTGAGTGTGTGTCTGTGTTACTGTGTCAGTATGTGTGAGAGTGTGTCTGTGTTACTGTGTCTGTGTGAGTGTGAGTGTGTGTCCGTGTCAGTATTTCTGTGTTACTGTAAAAGATGAAGAGGAGGCCAGGCACTACAAGTCTATGTGACTTGATTGAAGAATCACAACAGAGGTTTACAGCAACAATGTTTCGACTGTGTAGCAGCCTTTGTCATGACTTGACGACACCAGGCTCTGAAAGCCGATATTCTTTGGAGAATGCCCACTCGCTGTTCTCATGATGCTCCGCCAATATATCATGTATGGTCTGAGTAGCGGCTCATTAAGTTATGTATTACGGTGAGGGTTGTTAACTTAATGGTGGGGTTGGTGTAGGGCCCCGCGTTGGAATAGGACCCATAATGTTTTAATTTGTGACAGGTTTAGCACAATTTACATTCAGCACATTGAATAACACAAAGTTAAGGTTACTAACCTGAGCAGTTGTCCACAGCAACCACGGTGCCCATACCGTAGTTTTTATGGCTAGTAAACCCCTCGCATAAATACAGACCAACATCATTCTCAGTCAGATTCCAGAGAGTCACTGAGAAATTTGAAGCTGTGCCGGAGAAATGGAGATGTGAATAATTCCGATGTATAGTAAGTGTTTTATTTTTGTATATGTACATTATCTGAGTGCCGTCTTTAGTTATGTAGACCCCCTGTACTTCAGCGGTGCTGATGCTGGTGCAGGTTATAGAAGCTGATATTCCTGGTTGAAACATGATGCATGGAGGCTCTTGGATGATCTCATTAGGTATCACTGTAAAATGAAGAAATAAAAAGATTCTCAGATCTCGGGCACTGACCTCATAATTATATTTCAAATTAAATGAAAACCAGGCTTATTTATTTATTTATTTATAAAGGATGTTACCAGGAAGGATACATTGAGATTTCTCTCGTTTTCAGTATGTCCTGGGTTCAAGAACATTGAATTGTTACAGTCGTTACAGAAATACAAAGTAATAAAATGCAAGATATTAAAAACAACACAAATATACAGATTAACAGAAAATAAATATGTAGGAAATATAGTCACTATGTTACATGTTTACAGGTGCATTCTGTATATAGTCACTATGTTACATGTTTACAGGTGCATTCTGTATATAGTCACTATGTTACATGTTTACAGGTGCATTCTGTATATAGTCACTATGTTACATGTTTACAGGTGCATTCTGTATATAGTCACTGTGTTACATGTTTACAGGTGCATTCTGTATATAGTCACTATGTTACATGTTACAGGCGCATTCTGTATATAGTCACTGTGTTACATGTTTACAGGCGCATTCTGTATATAGTCACTATGTTACATGTTTACAGGTGCATTCTGTATATAGTCACTGTGTTACATGTTTACAGGTGCATACTGTATATAGTCTCTATGTTACATGTTTACAGGTGCATTCTGTATATAGTCACTATGTTACATGTTTACAGGTGCATTCTGTATATAGTCACTATGTTACATGTTTACAGGTGCATTCTGTATATAGTTACTGTGTTACATGTTTACAGGTGCATTCTGTATATAGTTACTGTGTTACATGTTTACAGGTGCATTCTGTATATAGTCACTGTGTTACATGTTTACAGGTGCATTCTGTATATAGTCACTGTGTTACATGTTTACAGGTGCATTCTGTATATAGTCACTGTGTTACATGTTTACAGGTGCATTCTGTATATATTCACTGTGTTACATGTTTACAGGCGCATTCTGTATTGAGGTATGTTAATAAGGATTTCTTAAGGGACTTTAGACTGGGGGAATATTTGATGGCGTCTGGGAGGTTATTCCATAATTGCGGTGCTCTGTAGGAAAATGAGGATTGAGCCACTTTCATTTTGTATTGTGGTAAGTAAGGTGCAGGTCCTGGATCGGAGGTTATAGGATGAGGGAACTGCTGGTGGAAGCAGCCTTTTGAGGTAGGGTGGTAGCTTAACATATAACACAAGTAAAAAAAGTAACTGGAAAAAAATAAACAGATTAAAGTGACACCATCATCAAAAAATGAAATGTCCTTATTGTGTTTATTTGATATTGCTGATATCTTACATGTGTTTTGTTTTTCTCTATGTTTAGTTAAGACAAAATGTTTCTCTATATGTGTCACTGGGTGCATCCATTGTGTGATATTTTGTGTTGTATCTTTCCATCACTTGCTCCTCACTGTGTGGCTTCGGTCACGGAATGGAGTGAATGGATCAGTCACCGACTCGCATCATTGTATTGTGTGGGATTTATTCAAAGGACATCAAGGGGGTAGATTAGAAGTCTTTTAAGCTCCCTGTTTTATCTCATTCAGCTGCCACCTCTTATCTCTGGTAGCCTGGACATCATAAAAGCCTTATCTAAACGTTCCATCCTTCAATCCACTTACTGTTAAATACTGTATAAAATAAACCACAGCAGTAAAGTAAAACCTTTGCACAGATTTTGGTAAATATTGCATCATGGGAAATAGCCGCAAAATGTAAACAGGAGATAAAAAAACCTAACTTTGTTTTTTCTTTTTTGATGCAATTACTTCAAATGAAGAAAAACTGCAGCATGTGTTTTCTAATGTGTTTTATAAAGTGTTTTTATTTGTAAATCACAGGTAATCTAGTTACAGTTTATGGGCTCTACTCCATAGTTGTTGCTAACTTAGCATCTCGTAAGCGCTAGAGCTACGATTAGGAAGTTTAACATCTGGCATCGATTTTCCATAGTTGACGCTACACTGGTATGAAATCAGTTAGCGATTCGCAGCTTGCGCGAGCTTAGTGTACTTATGTCCGTGTCCTTATGAACTCACAGTCATACATAATCAGGGCCGGTGCTAGTCTATTTTGCACCGTAGGCAAGACCAGCTACTTGCGCCCCCTCCCAGAAAAAATTGTTAACTGTTGCAATGTGGGGGGTAACAGACACACTGTGCGCGGGGGGGGGATACACTGTACACAAGGACACACACATTGTGCACAAAGGCCACGCACAGTCGTTCGGTGCCCATACTACCCCTCTACTGGTCGGGGCCAGGTATCGGTCTGTGCCTCTTTCTTTCCTCTGCCTCTTCTTTTCTTTCCTCTGCCCTCTGTGCCTCTTTCTTTCATCTGCCTCTTTCTTTCTTTCTTGCTTTCTTTATTCTCTGCCTTTCTTTCTTCTGCCTCTTTTTTTCTTTAGTCTGTCTCTGGTGGCATCCGCATGTCATCTGGTGGCGCTCGTACGTAATCTGATGGCGCCCACGAGTCATGTGGTGGCGCCTGCGCATCACCATAAGATGTCCACCTATTGCGCCGCTTGCGGGGGTCCGTGAGCTGACATTGTCGGCTTTGCGGGCCTCCACTGCCAGGTACACGAGCTGCACAATGGGGAAACAGGTACAATAATTGAACCCAGGCTGGGGCCAGCTGCGCCCATAGGCAGCAGTACGCCCTAGGCGGTTGCCTAGCTTGCCTAGTGGGAGCACCGGCCCTGTAAATAATAATAAAAAAATGTAAGCAACTCAAACACAACTAACACCAAAAATCATACAGGGTAATTCAAAGAGATTCGAAAAGTCACCGCACGTTCGGTGACTTTTCGTTCTCTTCAATTCTCTTCAATCCTTTTGCCGATTGCATTTCGGTGATCCTGCGGTGTATTCAGCAAGCACCACAGGGTCCCCGAATTGCAGGGAAAAGCTACTGCAAACCCGACGAAAACTAACCGCAAAACCCACCGAATGCACGCAAAAAAACCCGCAAAAACATCTGGATTAACCCGTCGAAAAACCACGGAAAAACCCGAGCAGAGCCGATCACACGCAGCCGAAGCAGCCGGAAAAAGCCGAGACCGCAGACGAGGCAGTGAATAAATTAGCAAAACAGTTTGCATGAATGTTTGAAAATGAAACGCTGTTTGCAAAAAAACTACTGAGCGAAAATGTCTGAAATTCACATATGAGGTCCAGGGAATGATAATAAAAAGGGCCGTTACAGAAAAAAGAAGTAAACTGAAAAAAAAATCAAAACAAAAATCGGACTTTTAGGCTAGGGTCAGACGAAAGCATTTTCCCCCGCGAACGTGAAAAAGTGCGTCCGAACGCATTGACGTATTTTTTCACGGAATGCGCAAAAACGGTCAGATGACGCATATTTTCGGGCGTGATTTTGTACGGATCGTCAATAAAACTCTTTTTGCGTCTGGACGTTATGTAGGCTGGACATTAGCAGAGTCTGACATCTCCTAATCGCACACACACGCCGCTATGCAGACGCAGCGCACTCTGTACGTCGGTACTAGCGGTTCAGCGTTCTCAGAAAAATGCGTTCATTTTCCACTTGCGTTGCACGGCCGGACTTTCGTGCGGCCGTACTTCGTATATTGCCCGTCATTGCCCGTCATTTGCTGCTACTGCGGCCGTGATTAAGAGCGCCAGAACGCACGTTAAAAGTGCGCTGGTCTGACCCCAGCCTTAAAAAAAATAAAAAATTCAGAAAGATGCTTAAATTATCCTAAAAAATCTATAAATAAAGAGACTTTTTACTGCAGAATTTTATAATGAACGGTTCATTAGATATTGAATTAAAACGGGAATATTTTTAACATTGAAGCCTATGGGATTCTCCTGAATTAACTTGCCGAATTAAACCACCGAATGGCAGGGCATTTTGGGAACCTTTCACTGCTGGTTTGTGTTCTCTGAATAGACGAAGCAGTGCTTTTTCATGGGGTTTTCACTGCCCTCGAACAGGCACCGAACAGGTACCGTATGTGCAGGCAATTCGACAGGATTTGGCGAATTGCCTGCTCTCTGGATAGCCGAATGGCCAAGAAAGGTAACGGAACGCTGATTTTCAGCGTTCGGTTACCTTTCTCAAGCAATTCGAATCTCTTTGAATAACCCTGATAGACTAACACAACAAGGTCTTTATTAAATTCCGAAGGAATTGAAACGTCGACATAAATAAACTTTTTTTCATTGATTGACAAATTTCCGAGTAGCGGAACATTGTGATTTCTGATCGTGTAACTTGTGTGCAAGTATAGGGGTTATTCACAGAGCACTTAATGTCGCCAACATTTCGGTGTTCTCTCATTCCCCACACTTCAGGGAATCAGATTTCCCAACCCTGCAGTAAATTCAGCATTCACCGCAGGGTCACGGGGAGTAAGGCTAGGGTCAGACGAACGCATTTTCACGTTGTCTGTGAAAAAGTGCGTTCGAACGAATGGACGCATTTTTTCACGGAGTACGCGAGAGCGGTCATACGATGCGCATTTTTCGTCCGTGATTTTGTACGGATCATCAATAAAACACTTTGTGCATCTGGTCGTTATGTTGGCCGGACGTGTGCAGGGTCTGACATCTCCTAATCACGCACACACGCCGCTATGCGGACGCAGCGCACTCTGTACGTCAGTACTAGCAGTTTGACGTTCTCGAAAAAATGCGTTCATTTTCCACTTGCGTTGCGCGGCCGGACTTTCGTGCGACCGTACTTCGTATATTGGCTGTCATTGCCCGTCATTTGCTGCTAGTGCGGCCGTGATTAAGTGCGGCTGCACGCGCGTTCGCACTGCCTCAGTCTGACCCCAGCCTAAAGGGAAGGGACACGAAATTCCGCAGCAAAACCATCGCAAATCCACGGAAAACGCAGCCAATACGATCTGACGTACCGGATCGCTTGAAATGTCAAAATTGAAACGCTGTTTGCAAAAAAAAAACTACTGAACGAAAATGTCTGGAATTTTCATATGCGATCTTATGAATTTTAATAAAAAGGTCTGTTACAGAAAATAGAAAAAAAGCTATTAAAAAAAAAATTGTGAAAAAAAATGCCGAAAAATGCCTAAAAGATCCTAAAAACATACGTAAACAGACTTTTTGCTGCAGAGTAACAGAATAAACGGTTTATTAGATATTGAATTTAAACGGGAATATTTTTAACATTGAAGCCTATGGGGTTCGCCTGAATAAACCTGCCAAATGAAACCACCGAACAGCAGGGCATTTCACTGACATTTCTCTGCTGTTCGGTGTCTCTGAATAGATTAACCATTGCTTCTCTATGGGGGATTTCACTGCCGAACAGCCACCGTATTTCGCTGCCAATTCGCCAAAATTTGGCGAACTGCCTGCTTTGTGAATAGCCGAATCTCCACAAAATGACACCATATTGGGGAAATTCCCTGTTCGGTGCATTTTCGGGGCACGTTCGGATCTCTGTGAATAACCCTGTTATAATATCTTATTATTGTTATTATTATATTATGATACTGTTTATACATCACACATGCAAATGTAGGATTGTATGAAAGTCTGAACACCTACATATGCGCTCACAAGTGGAAATTAACTGTGAATGCGAACTCTTTGCTGTTGTAGCAACCCACACATACTTACAAATTCGATTTTATATACAGTATTTGAAGTGTGTGTTAAAATCCACCTTATTTGGTGTACAGCAGACTGTGGGTTAATGCTCTATAATCACTCACAAATCAGATTTTTCACCTGTTTCCTCCCAGTTTGGGGTTTTCCCTCTCTTGATACATTTCAGATTTCTTCCAAAACAGTTCTTTATTTTATTTTTTTTATTTTGCTGTTTTTATTTAAGGTTATAATTTTGTAATACTTATTGATACAAATAACTTTGCGATTCATACAGGGTTATGCAAAGAGAGCCGAACTGGCCACGAAATTGCACCGAACAGTCATTTTCTCCATACGGCGCAATTTCGTGCCCATTCGGCTATTCAAAAAGCCGGCGATTCGCCAAATATTGGCGAATTGGCAGCGAAATGCAGTGATCTTCGGCAGCAGGGAAAAACCCATAGAGATGCAATGGTTAACCTATTCAGTGAACACTGCACCTCACCCAAATGTCCTGATTTTCAGTGACTAGTTATAAAGTTAAAACAAAATAAAAAGAATAATAAATAAATAATAATAAAAAAAACATGTTTTTTTTGTGTGTTGTTTTTATTTATGCAGCAATATTGTTCACATTTCAATTATAATGTGAAAAATTATGCTGCACTAATGATTTTTTCTATGGGGTGCGTTGGGGTATGGGGTGCTAAAAATCACGTAATTCCCCCCCAAAAAATGTAACAAGTCCCCATTTCTAATTTTTGTACAAGCGCACCCCATAGAAAATATAACCGCAATTGTTCATGTGCTAAAATGTGAAAAAACCCAGTTTACACGCTGCGGATGATTAAGAATTCAAACTTTATTGCATTTTTTGTTATAATATACAGGCAGGACATGACGTATACATATAGCTATTCAAAAAGCTGGCGATTCGCCAAATATTGGCGAATTGGCAGCGAGCTGCAGTGATCTTCGGCAGCAGGGAAAAACCCATAGAGATGCAATGGTTAACCTATTCAGTGAACACTGCACCTCACCCAAATGTCCTGATTTTCAATGACTAGGTATAAAGTTAAAAGAAAATAAAAAGAATAATAAATAAATAATAATAAAAAAAACATGTTTTTTTGTGTGTTTGTTTTTATTAATGCAGCAATATTGTTCACATTTCAATTATAATGTGAAAAATTATGCTGCACTAACGATTTATTTCTATGGGGTGCGTTTGCTAAAAATCACGTAATTCCCCCCAAAAAATGTAACAAGTCCACATTTCTAATTTTTGTACAAGCGCACCCCATAGAAAATATAACCGCAAATGTTCATGTGCTAAAATGTGAAAAAAAAAACACTTTACACGCTGCGGATGATTAAAAATTCTAATTTTATTGCATTTTTTGTTATAATATACAGGCAGGACATGACGTATACATATAAAATGATATATTATGAATCTGCCGAGTCTGCCGGAAAGAACGATATATAATATAAAATGTGACTTCAAATCGCGTTTAAACATGATGAGCGAAAGCGGTAAAAATGAGCTCAGCACACAGCGGTGAAATGGCTCAGCAGTGAAGGGGTTAAACTACTTTTTGTCTTTAGTGGGCTGACTTCCTGGACTGGGTTTTATACAAATCCATATTGGATCTACATGTGCCAACTGTGGTTTCAAACAATTAAATTAATTATATTCTAAAGTATGTGTCTCATATGTATATAAAAAAATGACTGAGTGCTATACAGTGATAAGTAAGGTATACACTAAATAAATATGGAGATAAAAACAAAATCTCTTTGTAAAAACATTCTAGAAACATGCTTAATGAAAGTATTTTTTCTTTTTCATTAAGCATGTTTCTAGAAACATCCAGGGTTATCCAAAGAGATACGAATTGCTTGAGAAAGGTAACCGAACGCTGAAAATCAGTGTTCGGTTACCTTTCCTGGCCATTCGGCTATCCAGAGAGCAGGCAATTCGCCAAATCCTGGCGAATTGCCTGAACATACGGTGCCTGTTCGGTGCCTGTTCGAGGGCAGTGAAATCCCAATGAAAAAGCACTGCTTCGGCTATTCAGAGAACACAAACCAGCAGTGAAAGGTTCCCCTAATGCCCTGCCATTCGGTGGTTCAATTCGGCAAATTTATTCAGGAGAATCCCATAGGCTTCAATGTTAAAAATATTCCCGTTTTAATTCAATATCTAATAAACCATTCATTGTAAAATTCTGCAGCAAAAAGTCTCTTTATTTATAGATTTTTTAGAATACTTTAAGCATTTTTCAGATTTTTTTTTATTTTTTAAAAGTCCGATTTGTTTTTATTTATTTTTTTCAGTTTACTTATTTTCTTTGTAACAGCCCTCTTTATTATCATTCCCTGGACCTCCTGTGAAAATTTCAGACATTTTCGCTCAGTAGTTTCTTTGCAAACAGCGTTTCTTTTTCCCAGATTCATACAAATGGTTTTTCTAATTTATTCACTGCCTCCTCTACGTCACAGCTGCTTCGGCTCTGTGTGATTCGGCTCCTGTTCGGCTTTTTCGAAGGTTAATCCAGATGTTTTTGCTTGTTTTCAGCGTGCATTCGGTTAGTTTTCGTCAGGTTTGCGGCAGCTTTTCCCTGCAATTCGGGGGCTCTGTGGTGCTTGCTGAATACACCGCAGGGTCACCGAAATGCAATCGGCAAAAGGAACCGAATTGAAGAGAACGAAAAGTCACCGAACGTGCGGTGACTTTTTGAATCTCTTTGGATAACCCTGATCATTTTTTACAAAGAGATTTTGTTTACAAATTTTTGTGACATTGCTTTTCTCCGTTACAATGTTTTTAAACTTTAGGTATTTGTTTATGGTTGCTATGACGCCCAATGCGCTGAGCGTGTAGCTTGGAAGCATGCTCTAATGCCAACCACACCTGCGCCTTATTCTGGCCGTGTAGTCACGTGGAACGCCGTGAGAAGTTAGGCAACATGATTGGTAAGCTTTTAACATATTGTGTATTTATACATCTTTGTACATGATTATTGTTACCTTGAAAATGGCTCCTGAGAGAGCCGAAACGTCCGTCTCACTTTTTTAATGGTTTGAAATACAATTTGTTGTTTTACTTTTTACGAGTGCAGCCATTATCGTTTTCTTTATATATTTGTAACTTTGGCGATTGCACCGCTATACAGTCAGGTCCAGAAATATTGTGACATCGACACAATTCTAACATCTTTGGCTCTATACAGCACCACAATGGAGATGGAATGAAACAAACACAATCAGGGTTATCCAAAGAGATTCGAAAAGTCACCGCACGTTCGGTGACTTTTCGTTCTCTTCAATTCGGTTCCTTTTGCCGATTGCATTTCGGTGACCCTGCGGTGTATTCAGCGAGCACCACAGGGTCCCCGAATTGCAGGGAAAAGCTGCCGCAAACCTGACGAAAACTAACCGAATGCAGGCTGAAAACAAGCAAAAACATCTGGATTAACCTTCGAAAAAGCCGAACAGGAGCCGAACAGGAGCCGAATCACACAGAGCCGAAGCAGCTGTGAAGCAGAGGAGGCAGTGAATAAATTAGAAAAACCATTTGTATGAATCTGGGAAAATGAAACGCTGTTTGCAAAGAAACTACTGAGCGAAAATGTCTGAAATTTTCACAGGAGGTCCAGGGAATGATAATAAAGAGGGCTGTTCCAAAAAAAATAAGCAAACTGAAAAAAAAAATAAAAAAAAAATCGGACTTTTATTTTTTTTTTTAAAAATTCAGAAAAATGCTTAAAGTATCCTAAAAAATCTATAAATAAAGAGACTTTTTGCTGCAGAATTTTATAATGAATGGTTTATTAGATATTGAATTAAAACGGGAATATTTTTAACATTGAAGTCTATGGGATTCTCCTGAATTAATTTGCCGAATTAAACCACCGAATGGCAGGACATTAGGGGAACCTTTCACTGCTGGTTTGTGTACTCTGAATAGCCGAAGCAGTGCTTTTTCATGGGGATTTCACTGCCCTCGAACAGGGACCGAACAGGCACCGTATGTGCAGGCAATTCGACAGGATTTGGCGAATTGCCTGCTCTCTGGATAGCCGAATGGCCAGGAAAGGCAACCGAACGCTGATTTTCAGCGTTCGGTTACCTTTCTCAAGCAATTCGAATCTCTTTGGATAACCCTGACAGTGCTTTAACTGCAGACTGTCAGCTTTAATTTGAGGCTATGTACATCCAACTCAGGTGACGGTGTAGGACTTACAGCAGTTTGCAGATGTGCCTCCCACCTGTTAAGGGACAGAATAATAATCATAAATCAAACTTTCCCTTCTTAACCCTTTCGCTGCTGAGGCTTTTCCCGCCCCTGTGCTGAGGTCATTTTTACCTGTTTTGCGCATCATGTTTAAACGTGTTTTGAAGGCTTATTTTAGTATATGACCCAGACATATTATATATCGTTCTTTCCGTCAGACTCAGTAGATTCATAATATGTCATTATTATATGTATACGTTATGTCATGTCTGTATATTATAACAAAAAATGCAATAAAATATGTATTTTCAATAATTTACAATGTGTAAAGTGTTTTTTTTCACATTTTAACATGCGAGCAATTGCGGTTATATTTTGTATGGGGTGCGCTTGTTAAAAAAATTAGAGATGGGGTCTCGTTACATTTTTTTTGGGGAAAATGACACTATTTTTAACAAACGCACCGCATACAAAAATCGTTAGTGCAGCATCATTGTTCACATTATAATTGAAATGGGAACAATATTGCTGCATTAACAAACCAAAAAAAGTAAAAAAAAGTGTTTATTTTTTTTTTATAATTTTTTTTTAAATTTTTTTTATCTTTATTTTTCATTTTTTTTTTACAAAAATTTTCACAGTAGTGTTTGGTATCGTTGGAACGGCCATACTCTGGCCGATCCAACCATACCAAACTTTAACCCCTAACTGCCACGGATCGGGAGATAGGGAGTTCATTGGAACTCCCTATCTCCTCCGTTGGTGGCAGTTAGGGGTTAAGTCCAGGACTGGCGTCATCGTGCTACGCACGATGACGCCAGTCCTCAGGGGGAGTTCCCGGAGGCTTGGCCGACATCCAAGATGTCGGCCAGCTCCGGGAAAGGATCGCGAACCGGCGCTTTTCAGCGCCGATTCGCGATCCAGCTCCCCAGGGGTTAATGCCAGGCACCATTTGGAAGGGCAGGCTGTGCCCTTCCAAATGATGCCTGGGTTAACCCCCGCAGAACCGCCGATCGGGAGGGAGAGAGGTCCGAAGGACCTCCCCCCCTCCCTTTCAGGCGCCTCCTCCGCACATGCGGGGGGGCGCCTGAATTAGGTGTCATCGCGCTGCCGCGATGACACCTAATTCCTGCGGCTGCGGTCCTGGATGCCGGGCTGACATCGAGGATGTCAGCCCGCACCGGGGGGGCCAGCGATCGGCCGGAACCCGGCCGAACGCTGACCCCAATGGGAGGACGCGCTCAGCGCGTCCTCAGCACAGCAGCGGTAATGCGGAGGACGCGCTGAGCGCGTCCTCCGCATTGAAGTGGTTTATACTTGGTTGCAAATCCTTTGCAGTCAATCACAGCCTGAAGTCTGGAACGCATAGACATCACCAGACGCTGGGTTTCATCCCTGGTGATGCTCTGCCAGGCCTCTACTGCAACTGTCTTCAGTTCCTGCTTGTTCTTGGGGCATTTTCCCTTCAGTTTTGTCTTCAGCAAGTGAAATGCATGCTCAATGGGATTCAGGTCAGGTGATTGACTTGGCCATTGCATAACATTCCACTTCTGTCCCTTCAAAAACTCTTTGGTTGCTTTTGCAGTATGCTTTGGGTCATTGTCCATCTGCACTGTGAAGCGTCGTCCAATGAGTTCTGCTGAATTTGGCTGAATGTGAGCAGATAATATTGCCCGAAACACTTCAGAATTCATCCTGCTGCTTTTGTCAGCAGTCACATCATCAATAAATACAAGAGAACCAGTTCCATTGGCAGCCATACATGCCCACGCCATGACACTACCACCACCATGCTTCACTGATGAGGTGGTATGCTTAGGATCATGAGCAGTTCCTTTCCTTCTCCATACTCTTCTCTTCCCATCACTCTGGTACAAGTTGATCTTGGTCTCATCTGTCCATAGGATCTTGTTCCAGAACTGTGAAGGCTTTGTTAGGTGTTGTTTGGCAAACTCTAATCTGGCCTTCCTGTTTTTGAGGCTCACCAATGGTTTACATCTTGTGGTGAACCCTCTGTATTCACTCTGGTGAAGTCTTCTCTTGATTGTTGACTTTGACACACATACACCTACCTCCTGGAGAGTGTTCTTGATCTGGCCAACTGTTGTGAAGGGTGTTTTCTTAACCAGGGTAAGAATTCTTCGGTCATCCACCACAGTCGTTTTCCATGGTCTCCCGGGTCTTTTGGTGTTGCTGAGCTCACCGGTGCGTTTTCTTCTTTTTGAGAATGTTCCAAACAGTTGTTTTGGCCATGCCTAATGTTTTTGCTATCTCTCTGATGGGTTTGTTTTGTTTCTTCAGCCTAATGATGGCTTGCTTCACTGATAGTGACAGCTCTTTGGATCTCATCTTGAGAGTTGACAGCAACAGATGCAAATAGCAAATAGCACACTTGAAATGAACTCTGGGCCTTTTATCTGCACATTGTAATTGGGGTAATGAGGGAATATCACACACCTGGCCATGGAACAGCTGAGAAGCCAATTGTCCCATTACCTTTGGTCCCTGAACAAGTGGGAGGCACATCTGCAAACTGCTGTAAGTCCTACACCGTTCACGTGAGTTGGATGTACATACCCTCAAATTAAAGCTGACAGTCTGCAGTTAAAGCACATTGTGTTTGTTTCATTCCAACTCCATTGTGGTGGTGTATAGAGCCAAAGATGTTAGAATTGTGTCGATCTCCCAATATTTCTGGACCTGACTGTATATACTTTTTTGCCTTTTTGGTGCTAGAAGGAGTAGCAGGAATACAGGTTTTCTATATACTGTATATATATTTATATATATATATACAAGATGGAACAAGAGCTAGCACTTTTTATAAAATAAGAAATATATCTAATATAGCAGGAATAGTTCTCCACCTATTGCAGCCAAAAGTGGAGGGCACCTTGTATCTCCCCAAAACAACTATACCACAGAAAACACTGGCGCATATATTGTAGCCGTGCATATGAACAAATGTATCCATGAATGAATTTATAAAATAACAAACTTTACTGCTGCATAACGTCAACGATTCAGCACAGAGAAGCAGCTTTCGTTTCCTGATGAAAGCAGCTGCTATGAGCGGAAACGTTGACTTTTATTAATACGCATCAATAAAGTTTATCGTTTTGCTTTATTAAAACCCTGGAGTGCAAGCTCTTGTTCCAGGTTGCATTTATTTCCTTAAGCTGAGCACCGGGCATTGCAAACATCTTTTGAGTCTGAAGTTATCCATAATTATATACTTGAAAACGAGAGAAATCTCAATGTATCCTTCCTGGTAAAATCCTTTATAAATAAATAAATAAATAAATAAATAAATATATATATATATACATACAGTGTATATATACATATGTACAAATGACAGGCTCTCAGTTTGTCACAGGGCAAATGTCACTCAGTCTTCATGCCCCGGTGCTCACACCTTCCTTAATTATAATACGCAATTAAAAAATAGCAGGCTCTCACGGATCTTCATTATGTTTCCTGGTATCACCTTTATATCAAATTCCAATCATAGCATCAGCGTTTTGGCTCCACTCTTGATAAAGGCTCGGTGGAGCCGAAACATTGATGCTATGATTGGATTTTGAAGAAAAGGTGAACCCAGGAAACTTTAAACCCCTTAACACAAGTCAGGTGTGCTATACCATGCCGGTGGCTTGAGGCCCTGAACGCCCTCAAGACTCTCCGGCTAATCCCCATCTTTTCATTCGGCCGATCGCCGCAATTGGCTGCAAAATTGGCCCCCCCGAATTTGCACCGAATGGAGAATTTCACCGTTTGGTGCAATTCGTCTATTCGCAAAGCTGTCAATTTACAAAATCCAGGCAAATTGACAGTGAAATTCAGTGCAATTCGCCACAGTTCAACGCATTTCGGCAGCACTGAAATTGGCCAATACAAAACTATTGTGTCTTCTGTTCACAGAACGCTGTATTGCAGCAAAATGGCCAGATTTTGTGGTTCAATTCCACAAGTTTAAGTAGGCGAATCCCATAGGTTTCAACATAAGAAAATGTAATATGGGTTTTTTTTTGTTTTTTTTAAAAAAGTCCATTTATTCTTTTCATTTTTTTTGCAAAAAGCTTTCTTTTTAATTTTTAAAAGTGCTTTTCGTGTTTTTTTATTTAAAAGACATTTTTTTTTACAGACATTTCATTTATTTTTTAAAGAACCTTTCCTATTATTTTAACAAGTTTTTAATACTTTCTAATTGATTAAAACTCCTATTAGGAGTGTATTTGTTTTTTTCAGTTTTCGGCGCTATTTGGTTATCGCCAATGTATGATAACTGCTTTCGGCGATTTCTATTTTCTCCAAAATACCAATCACTAAGGGAATCATTGTATTTTCGGCGAAATGGAATTGCTGAAGTGTACTGAAATAGGTCAAAAAGCACCAGTACTGAAATTGGTTTATTTGTGAACAGACCTTTAAAATTACAGGGTTATTCAGAGAGCGGTGAAAAGCAGGAGAATGACTGGAGAATGGAAAATTCTAGGTCAAAATAGCCAAACCAGAAAAATTCTCCCATTCATCTCACTTTCCAAATCAGCTATTTTGACCTAGAATTTTCACTTCACCAGTCATTCTCCAGCTTTTCACCTCTCTCTGAATAACCCTGTAAGTCCCTGACAACTCGTGGAATTCGTTACAGGTTTATTCAGAGAGAGGTGAAAACCAGGAGAACTGGCAGGAGAAGAGAACACTCTAGACCAAATAGCCGATTTGGAAAGTGAGATAAATAGGAGAAGTTTTCTGGTTTGGCTACTTTGACCTCGAATTTTCACTTCTCCAGTCATTCTCCTGTGTTTCACCTTTCTTTGAATAGACCTGGATGTGTCCGACAAGACTTTGCCCTGGTATCAGCATCGGTTCGTACATTCACTTACCTTCATAGCAGCGAACAGCAGCCATAAACAGAATGGGAAACACAAGCACAACCTTCTGCAACATAGTTACTCCAGGCTCAGTCTTGTAGTTGTGGCTTAGATCTATAATTCTGTAGCATTTATTGTTCACGTGTGGGTGTTGAGGTATACCCGAGACTGCATCATAATTTTTATTGACCTCTTCCTGGCAAGAGGTAACTACCGAAGTCATGACAGTTTTGACAAGTGTAAAAAAAAAAAAGTGTCTAAATAAAATGTGATAAAGCAGTTACAATATACATATAAATATAAGTATTTAGAAAGCGACAACAAGTACCGTAGCACTGTACGATGGGTGAGACAGAACAACAAAAATACATACAAGTTTAGTAGGAGCGAGGACCCTGTTCAAGAGCTTACAATCTAAGAGGAGAATGATGGCACACTAGGTGAGGGTAAAAAACTGGGTATGGGAAGTAGCGGGTGCATTGGGGCTTTACGGGAAGATGGGGCAAGAAATGCGGGATTATGGAGTGAGCTGATAGGCTGCTTTAAAGTAATGTGTTTTCAGAGACTTCTTGAATGACTGGAGACATGGGGAGAGTCTGTTGCAGGGGAGGGAGTTCCATAGAAAGGGAGCAGCTCGGGAGAAGTCCTGAAGGCGAGAGTTGGGGGATGCGGGTATGGGGAGATGATGATAACATCAGATCATTGGTCGAACGAAGTGGTCGGTATCAGATGTACCTGTTAATAAGGGAGAAGATGTAGGCAGGGGCGCGGTTATGGAGAGCTTTGTAGGTGAGGACCAGTATTTTGAATGACTTCTAAATGAAACAGGGAGACAGTGTAGAGATTAACAGAGGGGTGAGGTGTGAGAGGAGCAGGAGGTGAGGTGGATGAGCCTGGCACAGGTGTTCATAACAGACTGCAGAGGGAGAATCTGGGATCTCTTAAGGCCAGAGAGAAAGAGGTTACAGTAGTCAAGGTGGGAGATAATAAGAGCTTGGATGAGAATTTTAGCAGAGTCCTGATTAAGACAGAGACGGACGTGTGCAATGTTAATGACTGAGGCTAGGGTCAAACAAACGCATTATTCGCAGCGACCTTCAAGAAGTGCGCCTGAAAGCACTGACGTATTTTTTCACGGAATGCGCAAAAATGGTCAGGCGATGCGCATTTTTGTGCGTGATTTTTTACAGATCGTCAATAAAACACTTTTTGCGTCTGGACGTTATGTAGGCTGGACATTAGCAGTGTCTGACGTCTCCTAATCACGCACACATGCCGCTATGCCGCAGCGCACTCTGTACGTCAGTACTAGCGGTTCTGCATTCTCGAAAAAATGCGTTCATTTTCCACTTGCGTTGCGCGGCCAGGCTTTCGTGTGGCCGTACTTCGTATATTGGCCGTCATTGCCCGTCATCTGCTGCTAGTGCGGCCGTGATTAAGTGTGCCTAAACGCACGTTAAAAATGCGTTAGTCTGACCCCAGCCTGAATGTGGGGAGTGAAGGAGAAATCAGAGTAGAAGAGGACACCGAGGCAACGAGTGAGGTAGAAGTAATGGTGGCACCATTCACCTGAAGGGAAATGGTGCAGGGATGTCGGCTTTAGAGGGAGAGAAGATGAGAAGTTCCGTTTTAGAGAGGTTGAGCTCTAGAAAACGGGAAGTCATCCAGTCGGAGACAGCCGACGGGCAGGCAGTAACTAGGGATGAGCCGAACACCCCCGTGTTTGGTTCGCATTCGAACTCGAACAATTTCAAAAGTTCGAGTTTGAACGTGAACACGAACCGAACTCAATGCAAGTCAATGGGACTCGAAAGTTCGAATTTTAGAGTGCCCTCCAAGAGGGCATATATGCAAGATATTTGCCATAAAAGGTGTATGGGGGTCCGGGTAGTGCCCTGGGGGACAGGAAACAAGGAAAAAAAGTTTTAAAAAAAACGTTTTTAAAGGAACAGTGAGTTTTCCATGAAATAAAGGTTAAGAATAAAAACGAAAAATTCCTTCAAATATCGTGCCTAGGAGGTCCCCATAACCTGCCCGTGAAGTGGCGGATTTGTAGGATATATAGAAACATTTAAAAAAAAAAAAAAGACATTTCAAATGACGGTAAATGGTTTTCCTTTAATCTATTCATAAACAACTGCTTGGGGTGGCAGCCTTTATGAAAAGAGGAGATGTTTTAGGACATGCAGAACATGTTTAGTGATTTTTTTGGCTAAATTATGGTGAAACCTATGCAGGCTTTGGATGAAAGTGACAATAGGTGCTTTAAAATTGGGCATTTAGTGTTGTTAACAGTGCCGTCACACCGTAACCCCTCTGTGGTATTGTGGAAGAGTGCAGGGTTGGACCCTGCTGTCCAATATTAAAATGATTTGAATCTGGTATAGGCGTCAGTGGCAGTGCAGCCAAATATTGTGCCTTTGGTGGCAGCAAGTGCCTTCACACCGTAACCCCTCTGAGGTATTGTGGAAGAGTGCAGTGGTGGAGGTTTTGGTAATGCAGAAGAGATCCTCGATTTATTCAGTTACATCAGCAGCTATAACAAAACCAGGTCAGAAATGTTTAGGCACTTGAACTGCGCTACTGTATATGGTGAGAATCGGCATACACCAGTAGCAACAGGAAGCAAACAGAACAGGCAGAGAATACACAGAGATAATAGTCAAATGGCATGCAAAGTCGGCAACAGATCGGGTCCTCAGAACAAGCAGGGTCACTAACAAGTACACAAACTGATTCAGTAAGCTAGCAATGCTGGAATAAACGCTGAGACACACTGAGCGTGTAGCGACGCACAGCATAGCGAAGCAAACATTTTGCAAGCTTGACTTCACTCCGCTCCGCCTCGCAGCGTGTCTACACTACATTACGTTTGCTTCTCACCGCACTGGACAAGAATCCACTAGCTAAATTAAAATGTGCACACAAAACCGTTTTATTTTCACAAAGCACGTGTTATATAGGGAAAAAAAGTTTCTACTGAATAAAATACATAAAAAATTACTGTTAATTTAATAGGAATAGTATAAAAATATAAAAAAGGTAACCCCTGATCATATATATTATAGGGACACGGAGCGCTGTGTGTAGAGTAGGGATGCATTGATACCACACACAGACATATACGTATATATCAACACGCAGACTTATATATACGTATATATATCAACACGCAGATATATATATAAAACCACCCACAGACCTCAGACCATATATACACATACACACCTGGGGGGGTGGCATGTGGACAATCTCAACTAAATGCGCCACCCCATTTGCCTGACCCCTCCAGAAGAAATGTTGAACCTGACAGAGCAGAGAATATATATGTTATTCTCTGCTCTATCGGGTTCAACATTTCTTCTGGAGGGATCAACCAAATGGGGGGGGCAATTAGTTGCCAAAATGTGTGTGTAATACAAGTCTGGATATATATATTTATAAGAATATATATATATAAATATATATATATATATATATATATATAAAAGATATATATCATACCTGCCCTTACCTTCCCCTATAAATTTGCTAAAAGTATACACACAAAAAAAAAAACACTGCCTGAGACCCCGCGCATCCCACATGCCACCCCCTTCTACCTGGCTGAATGTATCTAATATATATAATTAAATACATTCAGCCAGGTAGAGAAAGAAAAACAAGTTTTATTTTATGTTTCCGGGGACATTTAAAAATGTCCTCGGATTTAATTTTTTTTAGAAATGTGTTGCTTTACCTTTGCCTGGTGGTCAGTGGGGGATCCCTTGATCCTGGTTGTGGGGGGGTCTGCAGTGACTCCCTCTCTATGCTACCTGTCTCTGCCACATGCACCCAGTCGGCTAGCCCGCACAGTCGCAGCTCTGTCATCGCATGCTCCTCAAGGGGATCCTTGGAAGGCCCCTGCAGGCTGTCCTCTACAGTGCCTGATTAGAGGGCCGTGTCTGCCTGATGTTTTAGTAACAAGAATGTTTTATCCCATAGGCTTCAATGTTAAAAATATTCCCGTTTTAATTCAATATCTAATAAACTGTTGCTTTTTATATTCTGCAGTAAAGAGTCTCTTTATTTCTCGATTTTTTTAAAGTATTTTTTAAGCATTTTTTATACTTTTTTCAAAATTATTATTGTTTTTAACTTTTGGCGAACGTCTCAAAAAGTTCGAAGTTCGCGAACTGTCGAACGGCCGATGTTCAATGCGAACTCCGAACAGATCGAACCGAACAGCTCATCCCTAGCAGTAACACGGTCCAGCACAGGAGGAGAGATATTGGGGGAGGAAAGGTAGATTTGGGCGTCATCAGCGTATAGGTATATTGGAATCCATATGAAGAGATGAGGTTGCCAAGAGAGGCAGTATAGATCGAGAAGAGTAGGGGACCCAGAATGGAGCCTTGAGGTACCCCAACTGAGGGAGGAACCAGGGGTGAAGAGGTACCAGCGAAGGAGATACTGAAGATGTGAAGAGAGAGCTAGAGAACCAGGAGAGAGCGGTACCGCCAAGGCCAGTGTGAGGAGCAGAAGAGGGTGGTCAACCGTGTCAAATGCAGCAGAAAGATCAAGAAGAATAAGCAGGTAGAAGCGACTGTTGGTTTTAGCAGCAACTAGATCATTAGTCACCTGGGTCAGAGCAGTCTCAGTAGAGTGCTGAGAGCAAAATTCCAGCCGAAGTCAAGAGAGTGGTGTTTGCAGGGCTCAGGATGAGATGAGAATGAATTTACTTTTAAGTATGGTCACATAAGTTCAGCAAAGCCACGCTATATATTTATTGTCAAGTAAATAATTGATTATTTTTTATTATTATTTATTTTTATTCTTATTCTTATTTATTTATTATTATTTATTTATTCAGATTTGCTGTTATTAATAATTTAATATTTATTATTAAATTATTATTATTTATTTTTATTATTATTATTATTTATTATTATTTATTTATTCAGATTTGCTCTTATTAATTAAATATTTTATTTATTATTAAATTATTATTATTATTATATTATTCATGTTAATTTGACATAAGCACATTCAACTTTACATGACCTTGGGAACCTGTTCTGACATAGGGCTCAATCTATTTTGGCCCGATGGCTGAAATCAGGACCCTTTTCAGCCGATTTTTGGCCATTTTTTTTGTTCAGGAGAATCAATGTAAATTTACCGGCATTTCAGATCCTGATAAAAATTCAGCTCAAATATCAGCTCTCGCAGCTGTACCTTTCAATGGAAATATCAGCTTCATCGATTAAATTGAAGTTTATCGTTATGCTGATTTCTGAAAAAAATTCTAGCGCTAAAAGGTGCTGATAAATAGATTTTCAGGTAGGGAAATGGAGGAAATAAGACGGAAATCTTTTTTTAAACATTGTGTATTTTTAATAGACATGCTTAAGGCACATATCCGTATGATATTGGCCAAAAATAAGCTATTTCCGACATTTTAACGGCCAGCTTTTTTTCAGACCAGTGGTGTTTTTTTGAACTTTCAAGTCAATCAGATGATTATTAATTTCTTTTTTTTAAAAAAAAACATTTCCGTGTATTTTTCTATATTTATTTATTTTAGTTTTCTTGCAGTACTGAAGTTACCATTTTTTTTTATATTTTTGCATTTTCTTTCTCTCTTACCAGAAGGAAAAGATAAAATTATGCAAATAGGTAAAAAAGTAGGGCATTTTATAAAACGTTTCCACATTTACATTCTGTTTTGGGATTTACATACAAATGATTATACCCTTATGTACATCATATTGAGAATGGTACATTTACTTAAAACAGGAGACAAAAATGAAAATGAAAGAAAAAAGAAAGAAAGTAAAAGAACTTATGCAAAGAAAAATTTAAAAAATTATTTAAAAAAAATATACAAAAATATACCGCTGACAAATCTCTTATTATTCTGATGGTTTATAGTGAAATTATGTGACTTCCCCCTTAAAATATTAACCCCTTCACTACCAGCAGGACCCAGTGGTATTATGGAAAATCACTTTCCATTACCCACAGAGTGAAAATGTATGCAGCTTCTAAAATAAATTTATGAAATACTATATACTAACCTCCTAAACGGCAAAAAATGCATTTAGCTTTACATGTATGGCCATAAAGTACAATAAAATACGGTAACGTCATTGGAACGAAAGAGAGCTCCCCCTGCTGGTCTAATATCGCTACTGCAGATATTTTGAACCTTTTTTGAATATAGGGACCACATCAGCTTTTCTCTAATCCTCTGGTACAATTCCTGAAAGAAAATAATCCTGAAAGATTAAAATCAGAGGTTTACATATTTCCACACTTAGCCCCCTCAGCACTCGCAGTTGAATTCCATCCGTCCCTGGGACTTTGTTTACATTTACTTTGTTTAGTTGCTGCAGCACTTTTTCTTGAGGCAGCCAATCACATCAAATCTTCCCCCAGTCTAACGTCCCTTAAGAGATCTCTATTAATATACCTCGATATAGAATGCTCCTGTAAACATGTAACATAGTGACTATATTTCCTACATATTTATTTTCTGGGTCAATCCGTATATTTGTGTTATTTTTAATATCTTGCTTTTATTACTTTGTATTTCTGTACCTACTGTAAAAATAGAATGTTCTTGAACCCAGGACATGCATGAAAATGAGAGAAATCTCAATATATCCTTCCTGTAAAAATATTTTATAAATAAATAAATATGCTCATGATACACAGGCAGATACACTCTGTGGTCATTACAAAGACAGAGAGCAGTTCCAAGAGCTGCAGCATGCCGGCTGCGATGTTCGGTACTCTGAAGCTTTGGCAACTTGCTCTGGAGACCGTATGGAAGCGA
This sequence comes from Leptobrachium leishanense, assembly GCA_009667805.1. Taxonomy (NCBI): domain Eukaryota; kingdom Metazoa; phylum Chordata; class Amphibia; order Anura; family Megophryidae; genus Leptobrachium; species Leptobrachium leishanense. The sequence continues at coordinate 18,060,044 of CM019074.1, forward strand.
ATTTTCATTGCAATAAACGAAACTCAGGTGCAGTGCTACAAAAAGAGACCGGATCGAGTTTACGCAATGTCAGGCTCCTGCAGGAGCTTTTGAACGTCGAGTATGCTCAATCGTGGTAGCGAAGGGGTTAATAGACAAATATAAATATCTTATAAAGGATTCACCAAAGAAACAAGAGAATTAAAAGGTACAAATTGTAACTGAAGTAGAAATACAAGAAAAACACGCTGGAGATCTTCACAGACAAATTTGTGTAAAACAGAAAAAAAAACATGCGATGGGTTTGCAGCCGATGACACGTTAGAGACGTGCAAGTTATTTGCGTTGCTCTTGCTGTCATCTTTCAAAGCCTTGCAGTGCTGTCATTGTAGACTTACCACAAAATGACACGTTCTCCTGCTCTCGCTGGTGTCTTCCCAAGCAACATCTGCAACAAAATCAAAAAGTATCTACATTTGCTGCAATTACCCAAGAAGTAAACAGACTTACCAGAGCAGTTTGCATCTGGTTTCCAACGAGTTGTCTAATACTTTTTTATATTTTGTTGAAGCAGAAAATCAGTACATTGAAAGCGCCAAAGACATGGCACACAGAGCTGCTGACATCGTAGCTAGGTGTGAGATTCTGTTTCCAAAGGTGATTCCTGATGACCAGCATCATTAAAGGGCAACAACCACCAAAATAATGCAATGTCTTATTGTGTTTATTTTAGGTTGCTGATATCTTACATGTGTTTTGTTTTTCTCTTGTATGTTTCATTAAGAAAATATTTTCCTCTATATGTGTCACTGGGTGCATCCATTGTGTGATATTTTCCTCTATATGTGTCACTGGGCGCATCCATCGTGTGATATTTTCCTCTATATGTGTCACTGGGTGCTTCCATTGTGTGATATTTTCCTCTATATGTGTCACTGGCTGCATCCATTGTGTGATATTTTCCTCTATATGTGTCACTGGGTGCATCCACTGTGTGATATTTTCCTCTATATGTGTCACTGGGCACATCCGTTGTGGGATATTTTCCTCTATATGTGTCACTGGGTGCATCCATTGTGTGATATTTTCCTCTATATGTGTCACTGGGTGCATCCATTGTGTGATATTTTCCTCTATATGTGTCACTGGATGCATCCATTGTGTGATATTTTCCTCTATATGTGTCACTGGGTGCATCCATTGTGTGATATTTTGTGTTGTACACTGCCCCTCCCCCCTACAGTATCTTTCCATCACTTGCTCCTCACTGTGGCAAAAAAGCCCAGTCTGAAACCTTCTTGACCCCAGATGGCTGAGATTTCTCCTTGGATCAAGCAGCTTTTAGCCACACATTAAATATTATAACCCTTAATATTATGTGTCTGCAGGAAGTCATCCTGTCTTTGTTGAACAATCTACTCAGACCCAACCACCCCAACAGGCAGAGAATTCCACAGCATTATTGTTCTCACATCTCCTATGCTTTAGGCTGAATTTAGTTTTGTCCAGTCTAAATTGGCGACCTCGTGTCCTGTGTAGAGTCCTGTTAATGAAGACAACTGTTAATTGTTTCCAGACAATGGTTTATAATGGTCCACAATTTACACTGCCTGGCCAAGAAAAATCACCACCTCCCGTACACGCCTGTTATGATCTGGGGTTGCTTCAGATGGTCAGGTCTAGGTTAATCAACTTTACGTGCCCATAAATTGAGGTCATGTGACTCCCGGAATATGCTGAATGAGCAGGTTTTTCCATCAATGGGTTTTTTCTCCCCTGATGGCACAGCGGGCATATTCCAAGATGGCAATGCCAGGTTTCATCAGGCTCAAATTGTGCAAGAGTGGTTCAGGGAGCATGAGACATCATGGATTGACCACCACACAGTCCAGATCTTCACCCCATTGCTGCGACTCTCCCATCATCAATACAAGATCTTGGCCACAAATGAATGCCACTCTGGACGCAAATAAATGCTGTGACATTGCATGAGCTTATCGACACGATGCCATGGCTAATGCGTGCCGCACTCACAGAAAAATGCGACACAACCAGATATTAAAGCATGTGATTTTTTTGTTGTGTATACGTGTAATATTGTCAGATTCTCTCTGAGATGACAATTTTCTAAATTAAACAGGCTTTTTTTTCGTGCTACTTGCTTGGTGGTGAAATAGTTAAAAAGTTTCCACGCTTTCAAAAAACTCAGAGCATAAGTGGCTAATTAACCGTGTTCTTATAAGCACAACAGACAGGAAGTTATTCTAATTTCGTAATTTCATAATTAGGCACATCGCTGTCTTGAGCTCGCGACCCATGAAACTCTTAGTTTGACACTGACAGGCACTGGGTCTCGAACACACGAAAAACCAAAATGACATAACATGGCATATTCATTAAATCAGTGTTTCCAAAGCCTGGTCCTCAGGTTCCCCTAACAGGACAGGTTTTAAGGATTACCTTGGGGAAATGCAGACTGAATCCTGCAATCACTGAGCAGCCAATCAAATCTGTATATTTGTGTTTTGTTTTTAATATCTTGCATTTTATTACTTTGTATTTCTGTAACGACTGTAACATTTCAATGTTCTTGAACCCAGGACATACGAAAACGAGAGAAATCTCAATGTGTCCTTCCTGGTAAAATACTTTATAAATAAATAAATAAAAGGGTTATTCAGAGAGCACTGAAATATCGACGACATTTTGGTGCCCTTTCGTTCCACGCGCTTCGGGGTGATTCTGCGATTCTAGTTCGTCAACTCTGCGGTGTATTCAAGTACAACCGTAGGCTCCCCGGAGTGCAGGAAAATCCCACCGCAAACCCCACCAATACTCACCGAACAGTCACCGAATAGTTGCCGAAAACCCGCAGAAACCACGCCGAACAATACAGAAAAGGCCGACAAGCCGCCGATCACAGCACAGAGCAGCCACTGGAAAAAGCAGACAAGCTGACGAATGGGATAAAAAGTTTAAAAAACCGTACGCTTGAAAGTCTCAAAATAGAAACGCTATTTGCAAAAAAACTACAGCTGAAAAAATCCTGAAAAATGCCTAAAAGTTCCTAAAAAATCTGTAAATAAAGAGACTTTTTACTGCAGACTAAAATAAACGGTTTATTAGATATTGCATTAAAATTGGAATATTTTTAACATTGAAGCCTATGGGATTCGCCTGAATAAACCTGCCAAATGAAACCACAGAACAGCAGGGCATTTCAGCAACTTTTCACTGCTGTTCGGTGTCTTTGAATAGACGAACCATTGTTACTCTATGGGGGGATTTCACTGCCATCGAACAGCAAAATTTGGCAAACTGCCTGCTCTCTGAATAGCCGAATGGCCCAGAAATGTCACCGTATGCTGAATTTCAGTGTTCGGTTACATTTCGGGGACAAATCGGACCTCTCTGAATAACCCCTTAAATAAACATCACCTGTGCTGTGCTTCAGATATCTGCAAACCTGGCCTGGTAGTTAGACCTGGGTTGGGAAACATTGCACTAAATGGTGTATTGGTGAAGATTTCTAAATTATAGCTCAAAATAGCTTAATTTGCCTTCCCCCAAAATCCGGCGTTCTAACAACTCGTCACTTTAGATTAGAATGTTTTCTTTCATCTTGCAATTCTCTGCACGGTTGCTGCTTAGTGAATAATCCCTTTTATAGGAAATGCTAGCGCTGCTTACTTAATGGTTTTGATGCATCAGTGACTCAAAATGTAAAATTTCATTCTCATTGACCTTTCTCAGGCACGGGGGAATTAAATAACCTTTAAACTGACACGTGACAATTAAGAGTGTGACATTTAAAGCGTAAGGTCTTAAGTAACATCACACGCGACGTCTATATTTGCCATTAACACGTATCGACTCGCAACCTCGTACATATATTACTTTTATGATATCATTTTAAAAATAAATTATACAACATTGCAGAATATGCTTCAGGAGCGTCACTGGAGGATAATTTATAAACGTTAAATAATGTCAGAAAAAATTATATTAAAACAGAAGAAAAATATAAAAAAATTATCTAGTTCTGCTGTTTTGATTTAAATCACCCAAACGCACGGTCATACGTTTTTATACGTTTGGGAATTGCTTTTGAATCGTCTTGCAGTCTAGTTATGTGGATAAATCAACATCTTAAATGTTATAAACCACTTACCACCGGGGGTCCAGAGAGAGGCAGGTGGGCGTAAACACCGCATGGCGGCATAGCCCGCCCAGAGGCTTTCTGGCAAATCCTACGGCTCGTCTCCTTTCCCTATTGCTGCTTGGCTCGTCTCCTTTCCCTGTTGCTGACTGGCTCATCTCCTTTCCCTATTGCTGATTGGCTTGTCTCCTTTCAATGTTGCTGACTGGATCGTCTCCTTTGCCTATTGCTGATTGGCTTGTCTCCTTTTCCTGTTGCTGACTTGCTTGTCTCCTTTCCCTGTTACTGATTGGCTCCTCTCCTTTCCCGGTTGCTGACTGGCTCGTCTCATTTCCCTGTTGCTGACTGGCTCGTCTCCTTTCCCTGTTGCTGACTGAATCGTCTCCTTTCCTTATTGCTGATTGGCTCGTCTCCTTTCCCTGTTGCTGACTGGCTCGTCTCCTTTCTGTCAGGCTTGAGCCAGGATGGAGCCATGGCAGGGCCTTATGGTTTGGTTTATTTCCCAAGTGCCGGGGGTGAGCAGGTAAGCAGACACTGGAGACTTGGATTGCAGATAATAAAAGGTATATTTAATGCACAGCAGAATGACACAGTCTTTGCATATAGGAATATCAATATACACAGGCAATGTATACAATAAGCAGAGGATGGTGGGCTGTGCAGTCTGAAGCTGGAGACTCCACTTGCGTAGCAATACCTTGAATGAAGGTCTTAAGCAGGAGACACAGGATGGATGGCTGGCGGCCAAGAAAGTCTCTAGGACCCAAAGGATAGTGGGCCACGTAGTCACGGGATGTAGACTCCACAGGAATATCACCAAGGGCCAGACAAAAGTGATTCTCAGGATAGGTAGCTAACAGGAGCACAGGAATCCAGACAGATCTCCAGTCCCAATGGAAAGTGGGCTACGCAGTAGGGATGTGCGTTTCGGGTTTCAGAATTTCTGAATTTTCACGAAATTTCCCGATTCGTGTTTTCGGATGCGGCCGATTTTCCGAAAATTTTTAGAGCCGAAAATGGCAGATCCGAAAAGTTTTCGAGCCGAAACTAAATATTTTCGGAATTTTCGAATGGACTTGAAATGTGTCAAATTGAAATTTATTGCTTTGAAACGAGGAGAACAGACTTTCCGGAAAAACGAAAATTTACGAACTTACGAAAAGTCGATACAAAAAACGAGCTAAGTGACACGAAAATACGAAAAATGGTCGAAATTCCGAAAACACGTACAATTCCGAAAAAACGAAAATTTCCGAAATCACGAAAAGCCGATACAAAAAACGAGCTAAGTGACACGAAAATACGAAAAATGGTCGATATTCCTAAAAAAAAAGTACACGAAAAACGAATCGAGCCGAACCGAATCGAAACAGAAATCGGTCGAGACGAGCCGAATCGAAAAGTTTAAAAATCCCAAAAATCGAACCGAAAAAAAAAATCGGTGCACAAGCCTACTACGCAGTATAAAGTCCAGGCACACGATCCACAGATATAACAGAACCAGGGATAATGCTGACAGACAGGATGAGGGGGCTTGCAGGACCTCACATACATAGGGGAAACAGGAAAATGACAGAGCATGGAAGGAAGGGTGTGTCCAGGTTATATGCACACCCACTCAGGAGCTGGCACATGAATTAACCCCTGAGTGGATGCAGACAGGGAGCAACAGCAATATCGTGTATACAGGCAGGCTCCTAGAGCTGCCATGACACTTTCCCTGTTGCTGATTGGCTCATCTCCTTTCCCTGTTGCTGTCATGCCCAGGTACTAGGGTGGCACCGGGATATGAACCCAGGATGCAGTTTAGCACAAATAAGCAGGTTGGTAGGGGTGGAGGATGGTGAAAATAAAGGAAACTGACCAGGTAGGATTCTGTAAGATGATGGGAAGCATGGAAATAAATGCAGGAACCAGGAAAACAAAATGAACTGGAACAAATAGGTTTTGCAGAGCAGTGAAATAAACAGTACTTTACTTGAAGCACACATGAGCTGTAATGATCCAGCAATGTGCTGGCTGGGGCGTGGCACCTTTATTTTGTGTGTTAGTCATGTGTGTTTTGTGATTTAACTGTTTAACTGCCAGAACCAGTGCTGGTTACAGAGAGTAGTATATGAAATGTCCCACCAGGGGGGTGTCAGGATGGTTGCAGCTATGGGGCATGACAGTTGCTGACTGGCTCGTCTCCTTTCCCTGTTGCTGACTGGCTCGTCTCCGTTCCCTGTTGCTGACTAGCTTGTCTCCTTTCCCTGTTGCTGACTGGCTCGTCTCCTTTCCCTGTTGCTGATTGGCTCGTCTCCTTTCCCTGATGCTGATTGGCTTGTCTCCCTTCGCTGTTGCTGGCTGGCTCGTCTCCTTTCCCTGTTGTTAATTGGCTCATCTCGATTCCCTGTTGCTGATTGCTATCGTGAAACACAGGCAGTCCCCCTGTAATGACAGTGATTGGCCGCAGGGAAGGGAGGTGGGCCATAGGACTTGCCAGAAAGTCAAGGTATGTGCAATGCCATCGTGCAGCGTTTAGGCCAGCCTTCTTGTAACGGTTGACCCCCTCTTGGGCAATCGTGGTGGATTGGAACATGGAGTGTAGCCCTTAAGGCAGGTGAGCTACTGACTGGACACTGGACAGAACAATAAAAGACTTGTTTCTCCAAAAGCAAGGAGCACAAAAGTAGGACTGAATTGCCACTAAGCTCCGAAGGTTTCAAGACCGACAGAACCCAGGACACGCTCAGAAACACCAACGATGGAAGACAGTAGATGAATTATGCAGGCTGCAGGGCAGTCAACAAACTGACAGACTTGGCGGTATGGGACCTGAACTGAACTCCACTTCAGGACGATACAGGAACCAGACAGTGACTCATGGAACAGGAGGCCCAGGAGAAAACTAAAGGGATCCCTATGCTTGGAATACTTCTAAGAAACCCTCACAAAGAATAAACAGATCAATATGAATAAGAAGGGCAAGGGATTAACAAGTCAGACAAAACATCCTGCACTGAAGAGGTCCTTTTAATGGCCTCGGAGACTATACTAAACTAAGACAGACAAGGTACAGAAAACATAAAACATATATGAATGGTCAGGCAGGCAAGGTTGGCAACAGATCAGCAGCATACAGAGTACCAGGAGTAAGCAGAAAAGGATCGTCAGGAAACACAGCCTAGGTCAAAACCAGAATGCACTAGAACAAGAATGCTTTGCAGCAACTCAGGGAACTAACAGGACACAACCACCATCAAACTCCACAAACCATCAATAAGGCTCTGTGCTGCTGGGATATTTATAGGGAGTGGGTCTGTGTGATTGGGCCATGTGACCCCAGACCAGGAGATCACATCAGAACTCCAGTACAGCCCCAGACAGCACGGCCAAACACAAGCACAGGGGAAAAAACAGACATGAAGGCCCTTCAGCCCTTCAGGGCTGTCAACTTCACGGCCCACAGACGTTAATGACTGCAATTCCCAGAATTCCTTCAGTGCAATAGATGGCCAGGGAATCATGGGAGATGTAGTTCAGAAACATTTGGAGGGAGGGAACAGCTTGACAGCCGTGGTCTAAGGGGTTAAACACACACCACAGTTTTTGTTTTTATAATATTGTTGTAACCACTTCCTGTTTATCTTTTCTTCAGTTAATATTTACCGCAGGGTATGTGTCTATATGTTACGGGTAAAGCCCACATTTAGCAAAAGTGCGGGGAAAAGCTGCAAAAAAATGAAAATTTCAGGCTTTACTTGGGTAATCTGCAGACTTCCCTACCTCTCCCCCCTTGGGCAAAGGTGATTTATAGGGTTAGGGTTCAGGGTTAAGGTTGGCCATGTGTTTGGGTAATCCTAGGTTTGTGGTTAACTGTAAATGGAAAAAAGACTGCATTCCCGAAAAAGAAGCAAATATATAGAATTAACATGATGAGCAAAACCGGTAAAAATGAGCTCAGCACAGAGGCGTGAAATGCCTCAGCAGCGAAAGGGTTAATACCTGTATCAGGACTAACAAAAAGAAAAATAAACAGCAACTGTAAACAAAAGTTAATTATAGGTAATGTATCCTGGCAACATAATAGCTACACATAGCAACATATATGTTGCATCATCCAGGTAACCCGCGCGCACCTTTCCATAAGCTTGCCCAGAAACACTATAATCAGTAAATAAAGAATAAAGCAACATAAAACATTGATGGTCATCAATGTAGGCACCTTTTAGGCTAGGGACAGATGAGCGCATTTTCTGCGGCCACCGTCAAAATGTACGTCGATGCGTGCGCACGCATTTTTTCACAGAATACGCTTAAGTGGTCAGACGATGCGCAATTCTGGACGTATTTCATGACGGTGGGGTAAAAAGAAGTCTAGGGAAATCCGGCTGTTTGAACGTTATGTTGGCCGCACACTAGCAGCGTCTGACGTCTCCTAATCACGCACACACGCTGCTATGCGGCCGCAGCGCACTCTGTACGTCAGTACCAGCGGTTTAACGTTCTCGAAAAAATGCGTTCATTTTCCACTTGCGTTGCGCGGCCGGACTTTTGTGCGACCGTACTTCGTATATTGGCTGTCATTGCCCGGCATCTGCTGCTAGTGCGGCCGTGATTATGTGCGCCAGAACGCGCGTTCGCACTGCCTCAGTCTGACCCTAGCCTTAGGCTGGGGTCAGACGAACGCATTATTCACGACGTCCGTGAAAAAGTGCGTTCGAACGAATGGACGTATTTTTTCACGGAATACGCGATAGCGGTCATACGATGCGCATTTTTGGCCGTGATTTTGTACGGATCATCAATAAAACCCTTTTTGCGTCTGGACGTTATGTTGGCCGGACATTAGCAGCATCTGACGTCTCCTAATCACACACACACGCCGCTAGCGGACGCAGCGCACTCTGTACGTCAGTACTAGCGGTATCACGTTCTCGAAAAAATGCGTTTGTTTGCCGCTTGCGTTGTGCGGCCATACTTCGTATATTGCCCGTCTATGGCCATGATAAAGTGCGGCTGCACACGCGTTCGCACTGTGTTCGTCTGACCCCAGCCTTAGAGGATAATAACGTAAGGGTCACATATAACCAGGACCATAATCACCCCAACGTTTCAGCTTGTAAGCCTTCTTCCAAGGGTTGTCCGTGACAGTGATTTATGTGTTTATTATGTATTGCTTATGTTGCAGTGATTTATGTAACAGTATATTTATGTAACTTTTTGTTTATTATTTTTGAACAGACCTTTTTATTATGCTTTTAAGGACTTTTCTTTTATTATTTAGACACATTTTTACTACATTTTTATTGGTTGAGCTCCTATTAGGAGAATAGGGGACTTTTTTTTCTGATCAGAGGAATTCGCGAGGGCCAATTCAGCACTTTTCCACGACATCTCATAATTGCTTCTGTGACTCCAAATTTGGCAGAATAAGGTGACCATTCGCTAAATAGTGACGTATTTTCGGTGAAATGGAATCGCCAAAGTGAGCTGAAATGGGCTGAAATGCAAAGTGCTGAAATTGGGTTAAATTCTGGTATTCTTAGCGAACAGACCCCTAAAAATTCCTACAATTCAAATAATTTTCATTTATTACATTACAATCCACAACACGGACCAAAACAAAATGAAAAGAAAAAAAAATTTGGGGTGTTACACCCTAAATAGGTAAATGTGTCAGCCTAAAATGGATTTTTACCTTTCGACATGCCCGAATCTTTTGGCAACAACAGCGATATTTGAATAAACCCCATATAGTGAATTGATAGATACGTGGAATATTTTATAGAAGAAAAATAAAGAATATAGATGAAAATAATTAGAAAAAAATTAGAACCCTGCTTTTTGTTCTCCATTCGAACCTGTAAATTCCTATTTTTTTTACGTATTTATATTACATGCGGACTTTACACTGTTCCAGGATAGGAAAGGTAATCCTTACATCTCTACTTGCGGCATAAGATTCTACACGTGTCTGAGATATGTATTGGACAGCCTACACCATGAGCACACTTTAGCTTCTTTGATGATTTATTTGTGAATTCTGTAGATAAATGGCGCCACCTAGTGAGATGCGTGTATGTAGCGTCTGAGAGAATTGCTAGGGATAAGTGTCATTTTTTTCCTCGTTAACCCCTTAATGCCAGGGCAGCGCAGGGAGGTAGGTGGGCTTGCTGCATTAATTGGCAGCCAGCAAAAGAGGCGGGCGGAGGAGTTGTGGAGAACCGCAGGGCATGCAATGCCGCTCCATGGTGTTCAGGCCTACTCCCATAGCACTCCTGGCGACGTTAAGGGCTTATAGGACACTCTAGCCCAGGGCTGTCAAACTCGCGGCCCCCAGATATTGTTGCCTACAATTCCCAGAATTCCTTCAATGTAATAGATGGTCAGGGAATCATGGCACTTATAGTTCAAAAGCGGAGTTTGACAACCCTGCTCTAGGCCTTATGACCATTCAATGCAGTGACCTGAGTGTCTTCTCCGCTCCCCTGATTCAGCCCTCCAAGGGTAGGATTATTAGGCAATGCCTGAAAAGCTAAGTGAGCTCACTGATCTGTTTTCTGGGCAAGGGACTGGGGATGAACAATAGGAAGGAGTAGGACCTAGCTAGACAGTGGCTTTCAATACGTCCAGATTAGGGATGGGCTGCCAGTTCGAATCGGTTCGAAGTTCGATTCGAACATCGGCTGTTCGAAAGTTTGCGAAATTCGAACTTTTCGGGACGTTCGCGAAAGTTCGAGAAAAAAAAAAGTTTTCAAAAAAATTCTAAATAATGCTTAAAAGATCCTAAAAAATCGAAACATAAACAGACTCTTTACTGCAGAATATAATAATAAATGGTTTATTAGATATTGAATTAAAACGGGAATATTTTTAACATTGAAGCCTATGGGATTCATAAACATTTCCCACTCCTTGTTGGTCAAACATTTCCCACTCATTGTTGGTCAAACAATTCCCACTCATTGTTGGTCAAAAATTTCCCACTCATTGTTGGTCAAAAATTTCCCACTCCTTGTTGGTCAAACATTTCCCACTCATCCCAACACAAGATAGTTATCTGCCACCTCCACTCCCACAGGTCCCCTCTGCCACCCTCTGCCGCTTCCTCCCAGCCACTGAGGAGGAAGTCAATTCCTTATTGTCCTCCTCACATCTCACCACGTGCCCGCTCGACCCCATTCCCTCACATCTAATTCCTCCCCTCACCTCCTCCCTCACCCCTGCTCTCACACACATCTTCAACCTATCTCTCTCCACTGGCTCCTTTCCATCCGCCTTCAAACACGCGCTAGTTACCCCTTTACTAAAGAAACCATCCCTAGACACCAACTCTCCATCCAACTACCGCCCTGTATCCCTGCTTCCCTTCACATCAAAGCTCTTAGAAAAACTAGTCTTCAACCGCCTCTCCCTCTTCCTGTCCTCCAATTCCCTACTTGACCCCCTGCAATCTGGCTTCCGTCCCCTACACTCAACTGAAACTGCCCTCACCAAAGTCACCAACGACCTCCTAACTGCTAAAAAACACGGCCACTATTCTATTCTCATCCTGCTTGACCTCTCGGCTACTTTTGACACTGTTGACCACCCCCTCCTTCTACAGACCCTCAACTCTCTGGGTCTCGGTGACACTGCACTTGCTTGGGTTGACTCCTATTTATCCAACAGGTCCTTCTGTGTGTCCTTTGCTGGTAACTCCTCCTCTTCATTGTCTCTATCTGTTGGTGTACCTCAAGGCTCTGTCCTTGGTCCTCTGCTCTTTTCCATCTACACCTCCTCCCTGGGCAAAATCATCAACAGCTTTGGCTTTAATTACCACCTCTACGCTGATGACACTCAGATCTACCTCTCTACCCCTGATCTCTCTCCCCCTGTCCTTTCAAAAGTCAGTGACTGTTTATCTGGCATCTCCTCCTGGATGGCCTCCCACCACCTAAAGATCAACATGTCAAAGACTGAGCTCCTACTTATTCCTCCTTCCAATGCCTCCCCACCTCCTGACTTCTCTATCATAGTGGAGGGTATCACCATCTCCCCATCAAACCAAGTTCGCTGTCTTGGAGTTACACTTGACTCTGCTCTTTCCTTCATCCCCCACATCCAGTCTCTTTCCTTCTCCTGCCGATACCAACTGCGTAATATTTCCAGAATTCGGCCATTTCTTACCGCTGTCACCACAAAACAACTCATACACGCCCTGGTAATCTCCCGACTCGACTATTGCAATAATCTCTTATCTGGCCTCCCTCTGTCCCGCCTCTCCCCCCTACAATCCATCCTGAACGCCTCCGCCAGGCTAATTCACCTCACCCGCCGCTCTGTCTCTGCCGCTCCCCTCTGCGAGTCCCTTCACTGGCTCCCCATCCACTGCAGAATTAAGTTCAAAATCCTTATCCTTACCTACAAAAGCCTCACTAACTCAGCTCCCCACTACCTGTCCTCACTAATCACCAAATACACCCCAGCCCGCTCCCTAAGGTCAAACAGTGACCTGCGCCTAGCTTCTCCCCGCATCACCTCTTCCCATGATAGACTGCAGGATTTCTCACGCGCAGCCCCCACTCTCTGGAACACTCTCCCTCGTACTGTCAGACTTTCCCCTAACTTCTCTTCCTTCAAACGCTCCCTTAAAACATTCCTATTTAGGGAAGCCTACCACCCAACTCACTGACGCAACCATCAATCACTCTCACCTTACAGTCCTCTCCTCCTGTTTCCAACACCAACCCTCCTAGATTGTGAGTTCCTACGGGAATAGGGCCCTCATCTCCTCCTGTACTGTTTGTCAAATGTTGTTCAATGTATTGTAACCCTGTCTATACTGTGCTTATTGTACAGCGCTGCGGAATATGCTGGCGCTTTATAAATAAAGAATAATAATAAAATAATTGTTGGTCAAACATTTCCCATAGCTTCAAATCGCGTTTACACATGAGCAAAAGCGGTAAAAATGGCTCAGCAGTGAAAGGGTTAAAAACATTTTTTTAAAAAAACAAATTCATTGTTTCCTGTCCCCCAGGGCAGTACCTGGACCCCATACACCTTTTTTGGCCAATATCTTGCATATATGCCCTCTTGGAGGGGACCTTCATTTTCGAACGTTCGAGCCCCATTGACTTGCATTGTGTTCGCATTGTGTTCGCGGCCAAACTTTTTTGGGTGTTCGAGTTCAAATGCGAACCGAACACGGGGTTGTTCGGCCCATCACTAGTCCAGATAGGAACGCCCACTCTCCTCATCATGTGACAGCCGCAGTTTGTCAGTTTCAGCAGCACCGAGGAAGCGCTGGATTAAAGGTAAATATTCTATTCTAAGAATAAAGGGGGGGGGGTGCGGGAGATTCATGAGGATTAATGTTTAACCCCTCCATCTCCATCATGTAAAGGATTTGTGTTTTTGGGAGGATATAGAAGTCAGAATGGAAGAGACCAGATTGACAGATTACGTGAAGATGTCAAATGATTGTTTTAAGGAACCTTCAGAGTGACATTTTGGAGATGGAAAGCGTGACATATATAAAGTTACTAACAATTTACAGCAGCAGGATAAATATGGAGAATGTAGGATTATCATTGGTGTTGCCAGATTCTGTGTGCTTTGCTTATAATATATACAGAGAGCTGTCATCAGAAATCTTGGGGCTCAATGTTGAACCAACGGTCAGGGCTCCCTGCCCTCAGCTGACCATTTCAATAAACTAATTAACACGTTCACTACCAAGTGATTTTTTCCAAAAAAACAGTGTCAGAAATCAGTGTTTTTTTTGTAAAATCATTTTTAATTACTTATACTGTAAGAAATATTTGGGCATATTCCCAGTCTATTTATTACTGGAAATATCCTATTTGGCCAGTAGATGGCGCCATCTACTGCCAAATTGAGTTACAGCCCTTACAGCTGCAGCTCAATTTTTTTTTTTTTACCTGCATCATTTGCTGAAAGCCCAATGTCAGGGCATTCATCAGTCGATTTTTACAGTTTTAGCTCTTTGGGCATTATGCCCAAAGGACTAAAACTTTGGGGGCGCCTTCTGCAGCCCAAAAGCAAATAAAATTAATTTGCAGCAAAATAATTTCAGTTGCTTTTGAGCTGCAGATTGGCAGATCGAGATATGTCAATATCAGGGCACTGGTCAATCTCATTAGTGAAGGGGTTAAGATGGAAACCCAGTTGCTACGGCACATCAGGAAATTTGTTGGTATCTTAATGGGCCGGTCCTTGGTGGCATGGAGGGACCTTTACATCTTCAGCACTTATACAAGCTGCTCAGGGTTTGAAAACAGCCAGGGCCCCTGAACGTATCATGGGCTGTAACCCCCCTTGATGACAGGCCTGTATATTCATACTGAAGGGCAGTGTGTGAAAAGTGTTACTCCGCAGTATGTGAAATTTATTCACTGCAAGTAGGGAGTCGATTCATTGATCACGCTAGGATGAGGATCCCGAGTGAACTATTTTGATTAGGTCATTGATTTCACTCCTGCAACAACTAATGACGTGTCCTGAAAAACAAGGCAGATCTGGCAGCAATATAAACGGTGCAGTGTGTTAGAGTGAAATGTGTCAGTTTAGTGAAGATGTGTGCTCATAATTGAGTATTTTTGCTTTTCCTATGTATGTCCACAGTGCAAAAAACTTGATTCGATATGATCAGGATTGCTGGGCAGTATAACACAGTGAGTGATCAGCCTAACGGTTATACAGTAGAAAAAAATATAAGGTTTCAAACATTAAAATTTCATTAACCCTTTCACTGCTGAGGACGTGTGGGACACGTCCTCATTGACGCATGTTACATGCTGAGGACGTGCCCCACACGTCATCAGCTGCGTGGGACCCCCGGCGGAGATACTCACCTCTCTGTCCGGGGTCCCGCGGCGTTCTGACTTCAGCGTCCTCAGACTCTGAAGTCAAGCTCCTCCCGACGTAAATGACGTCATCGCGCCATGCGCGATGACGTCATTTCCAGACGACCCCCCGGCAATGCCGGGAGATAGCCTGGAAGGGAGGGGGTATCCATTTGGATCCCTCTCCCTCCCGATCGGTAAGGAGCAGCACCAAAAGCCAGGCACCGCTTAAAAGGGGAGAGTCTCCCCCTTTAAGTGGGGGGGCCTGGCTTTAACCCCTCAAGCGCCGGGTTGCACTTCAGTGCCTTGTTTTTATTAATTCAGCAATATTGTTCACATTTCAATTATAATGTGAACAATGATGCTGCACTAATGATTTTTTCCTTTAAAAATCACGTAATTCCCCCCCAAAAAATGTAACAAGTCCCCATTTCTAATTTTTGTACAAGCGCACCCCATAGAAAACATAACCGCAAACGTTCATGTGATAACACTTTACACGCTGCAGATGATTAAAAATTCAATTTGTATTGCATTTTTTGTCATAATATACAGGCAGGTCATGACGTATACATACAAAAATGATATATTATGAATCTGCGGAGTCTGCCGGAAAGATCGATTTATATAATATGTCTGGGTCATTTAATAAAATGTGTGGCTTCAAATCGCGTTTAAACATGATGAGCGAAAGCGGTAAAAATGAGCTCAGCACACAGGCGTGAAATGCTTCAGCAGTGAAAGGGTTAAAAACAAAAAAAA
Source organism: Leptobrachium leishanense (assembly GCA_009667805.1). Classification (NCBI taxonomy): domain Eukaryota; kingdom Metazoa; phylum Chordata; class Amphibia; order Anura; family Megophryidae; genus Leptobrachium; species Leptobrachium leishanense. The sequence continues at coordinate 18,075,779 of CM019074.1, forward strand.
TAATAATTAGAGATGTGCATTCGTTTTGGAAAAATTCAGAATTTGGAACGAAATTCGATAATTCGTATTTCGGAAGCACTCCGAATAACGAATCGATACGATACGAATTCGAAACGAAACAGTATTTAACAAATTTATTTCGTTTTACGCCGTGTCATCATCATAAAATAAAAATTTGAATAATTGATATCAACTATCCAATTTGAAATGAAGTATCAAATGGATATGAACTATCGGATTTGAAATCGATTCTAAATTTCAAATCGATTCTAAATTTCAAATAAATCCGAGACGAAATACAAAACGAAATTAGTTACGAAATTCCGAAAATGAAATTATTTAAAAACGTAACGAAACGAAACAAAACAAATTTTTCAGCCATGCACATCTGCAGGGTTAATAATTAAAGCAAAACATGAAAGTCTGAGGTTTTTAGATTAGTATCGCAGCTACTTTGTTGAGGACCCACAAATGGATTGCGAATGTTACACAATCCCCAATTTAGTTGAAAAATCCGAATTAATTATTAACCCCTAACTCGCTGCTGTCGCAACAATTCACAGTTCAGTCGATTCGCCCCAGTAGTTTCCTATTGAAATTGCTCCACTTTTAGTTTTTTTGATCCCCTTTTGACTTTATGAAACGTCCCCATTACGTTTCCTATTCACCCACGGCTGAGTACTTGAACACACAATCTGAATTGATTCAACTCATCCTAGCTCAATATTTTATGTTATTCAAATCACCGGCAGCAATTTCAAACCCGCTACGCGCACATTCTTTTTTTTTTTCTCCTAGGCTCTTTTGCATTATTTAAAATATTGTGCGGTATTGTGGGGTAGGTCTTGATATTTTTTCCCTATGCAAATGTAATTACTTTGTGCATTTGTCATGCGCCTCTTTGCATACATGAAATTATCTTGCACACGTTGTTGTCTTATTTTAAGTCCAATTTCACAGTCGTGCGACTGTAAGGCGGCACATAGAGCGATCGAGAGATGTTTCTTTATAACGGTAAAGCAATCCAAAGCTATCCTACACGTTAGGTATGTCCAGCAAGAACGCAAGACAAACCGCCTTAACCCCTTCACTGCCAAGTGCTTAAAAAAAACCACCATCAAAATCGTTTCAATTTACTGTTTATCCAATAGTAGATTTTGAAATATATTTTTTCTGTGATAGCGTCCGGCAGGAGTCAAGTCAAATTCTGACCTTTCCAATGATTTCTTACTTGTGTCGGCAGGAGTCAAGTCAGATTCTGACTTTTCCAATGATATCTTACTTGTGTCTCTAGCCCTTACGGTTGAGAAGTTAGAGGGGTCGAAAGGACCCCACCCCCTCCTCTAAATTGGCATTTTGCCAGTACTTCTGCCAGGCCCTTCTCTCTGATGTCACTGCGTCAGGGGGGGGATCCTGCGGCAAGGTCTAACTTCCAGGTAGTCAGACGTCTGCTGGATCAGCCGCAATCGGCCGCTTTGCTGCGGGCATGGCATGAAATGTGGAGCATGTCCTCCACACACACAAACCACAGGAAACCAGAGGACAAGTCCCACACGTCGTCCTCAGCAAAGGGTGAAAATAAAGCTATAGCCAGGCTGGACTTCATGGGATCATTATATTAATAATGATATTTAATGCATCCGAGGTAAAGATATAAATGAAACCTAGATAATCGAAGAGCCCTATCACCTGCCTAAAGCTAAAACGAGGACGATAAGGGTAAAAATTTGCAAATTTTACAAGCGCATTACGAGGCAGGCGCTGAATCCAGTAGAACGCACCATAACGGCCGCTAGGCTCCAGGATGCTCGGGGCAGCGATAAAGTGCCGTCGCCATCATCCCCCTCCATGGAGTCCATAGGACTCACACAACCAGTAGGGATGTGCGTTTCGGGTTTCGGAATTTCGGAATTTTCACGAAATTTCCCGATTCGTGTTTTCGGATGCGGCCGAATTTCCGAAAATTTTTAGATCAGAAAACGGCAGATCCGAAAAGTTTTCCGAGCCGAAACGAAATATTTTCGGAATTTTCGAATGGACTTGAAATGTGTCAAATCGAAATTTATTGCTTTGAAACGAGGAGAACAGACGTTCCGAAAAAACGAAAATTTCCGAAATTACGATAAGTCGATACAAAAAACGAGCAAAGTGACACGAAAATACGAAAAATGGTCGATATTCCGAAAAAAAAATGTACACGAAAAACGAGTTGAGCCGAACCGTATCGAAACAGAGATCGGTCGAAAGGAGCCGAATCTAAAAGTTTGAAAATCCGAAAAATCAAATCGAATCGAACCGAAAAAAAATTCGGTGCACAAGCCTAACAACCAGCAGGATCTCGCCTCTCGAGAGATGCTGCAGGTCGGCGGAGTGATTGCGGAGGGAGACTGGGGACTTTTTCCCCCAGTCTCACTCTGCTCCCGGCTGCCAAAAGCAGCGGATCGGGCTGCCGTTCTCGCCGCGGGATGAGAGGTGAGTATTTGATTTTTGGGGGGTTCCAGCTGCTGCTAACTGATTCCGTTGCAGCTCTAAGCTGCAGCAAACATTTTCAGTTAGCGACAGCGGTTCGTGTAGCGTTAGGACTTTGCGATCCTAACGCTAAATACTGATTGCTTACTCTTTGCGACCCCCATGTTAAGCATAAGGTGCGCAAAGAGTGAGCTCGTGCTAAAAAGCGCTAATACCGATGCTCTAACGGGTTTTTAACCCGTTAGCATTTGGGAGGTGATCTTTGCGGCACGCTATCACCTCAATTAACCTAGCTCTTTTATTTGAGCGCAAGCACTAGAGTTAAGGAGGTGATAGGGCCCACAGTCTCTGTCCGCTTCTTCCTCCTCTTCCACATGTCGTCCCTTTCCCTCATGCCCACATTCTACAGGCTTTGGGATAATGAAGCTCACAGGCCTGGCGTCCAAAATCATAGCTGGGGAATATCTGTCCACTAAGACAGTAGTTTCCAATCCTGGTCCTCAGGTCCCCCTAACCGGCCAGGTTTGCGGGATATGTGAAGCACAGCACAGGTGATATGATTTGCTGCTCCTTAATTTATTGCAGAATTCAGTCTGCATTTCCCCAAGGTAATCATTAAAAGCTGGCCTGTTCCTTGACCTTAAAGATCAAGGTTGGAACCACTGCCCTAAGAGAAAGCATCGGGTATTCAGGGCCCAGGCTGCAGATTTTCTCCGCCATGTTTTCTACCTGCTGAAATCCAAACTGCACAGATACAAAGTATTTCTGCAAGCCTGACAGCTCTGGAGGGATGGGAGCAGTGTTTGTGTGTTAGCACAGCCTTATACAGATACATTGTATGTTGTAATGCTGTGCAGCAGCTGTCAGATCATCGTCGCTCGGTGCTTTGGATTGTCTGTAAAGCTCGCGGCGTAGATCAGAGGCATGTTTGCAAAGTAATTAGTTTGCAGCCAACTAAATTCATTTGCTACTGTCCTCTGTGTCTCTAGATCGCGTTTACTCAATAACGGTCTTTTGGTTATGCTTCCAAAACATAAGTATGCTCCTGGTAGTGAAGGGGTTAAACAAACAGTAAAAGTCAAGTTATGGTTCAATAAAAAGCTTTTTTGTGACTTTACCAAAATTGATAAAAAAAATTTTTAAAATCTTTTCATTCTAAACCCATAAAAAATACCTTTCTGTAACATGTTATTTTCATAGACTTTTACTGGCGTGTCCGGCGTGTTTTTTTTTGTGTGGATTTTCGGTGGGATTGCGGCGGGTTTGCGGTGGATTTTCCCTGCACTCTAGGGACCCTGCAGTGAATTATGAATTAACCGCAGGGTGGGAAAACTTTGATTCCCCGAAGTGCAGGCTACATTATGGTGCTCTCTGAATAATCCCTTGAGTATAAGGGGGTAAACATTGTCAAGAAAGCCGTAGAAAGGGTCCCCACGCTATTACCTTCAATATTGATGATCAGTTTCCGATCTAAGCCCTGGTTATGCTTGTAGCGGTCTAAGGCTCTAAGCAATTGCCTACACATTACTACGGAGCCCAAAATCTGCCCAAGCAGCTGTTACAAGCAACATTATGCACAGCATGCTTAAACCCTTCACTACTATAATCATGTATACAATATCATCAGTAGCCTATACAGCAACCCGAGATCGTGTTAACAAGATCTGGAGCTATACTGTATCATTGCAACTCAATTTCTTTTATGTTTGACCTCCAGAACATTCCGCTAAAGGTTTAGCACTGTGTTCATGATGCACGAGGTGTTAACATGTTTTAAAATCAGCCGGGGAATGTGTCCTAATGACATCTCTCCAGCTGATCCAGCACGCATCCCTGAACTGCACTAACTCCTTTTGGCCAGCAGATGGCGACATGTTCCTGCCAAATAGTTTATTTCAGTAAGGAATGTATTGAGAATATTCCCAAATGTTTCTTTCTGTATAATTAACTAAAAATAATAATAATAATAAACTAAACTGGGTCCTGACAGTGTTTTTTAACCTTTTTTTTTGTAAAATCACTTTGGGTTAATTCACAGTATTTATTTAACCACTTGGCTGCTATGGATGCGCTCAGCGCATCCAGCCAAGTGGTTCTCCTGTGCTATGGACGCGCTGAGCACGTCCATGCACAGGAGGCAGCAGGATTCCGGCCGATTGCTGCGCCCCCCGGTGCGGGCTGACATCTAGGATGTAAGCCCAGCACTCCGGGACCCCGGCGGGGCCATTAGATGTCATCGCGGCGGCGCAATGACATCTAATTCAGGTGCCCCCCCGCACGTGCGGAGGAGGTGCCTGAAAGGGAGGGGGGAGGTCCTTCGGACCTCTCTCCCTCCCAATCGCCGGGGGGCACAGAGTTAAGGCAGGCACCGTTTGGTAGGGCACAGCCTGCCCTTCCAAACGGTGGCTGGCATTAACCCCTGGGGAGGATCATGATCCTCTCCCGGAGCTGGCCGACATCTTGGATGTCAGCCAAGCCTCTGGGAACTCCCCCTGAAGGACTGGCGTCATCGTGCATAGCACGATGACGCCAGTCCTGGAGTTAACCCCTAGCTGCCAGCAATGGTGGACATAGGGGGTTCCAATGAACCCCCCTATCTCCTGATCCGTGGCAGCTAGGGGTTAATGTTTGTTATCAATGGATCGGCCAGAGCATGACCTTTCCAACGATATCAAACACGACAATGCAAATAGTTTTTTGTTAAAAAATAAAAATTAAAAATAAAAAAATATTTTAAAAAATATGATGCTGCACTAACGATTTTTGTATGCGGTGCGTTTGTTAAAAATAGCGAAATTTTCCCCAAAAAAAAATGTAACGAGTCCCCATTTCTAATTTTTTTAACAAGCGCACCCCATACAAAATATAACCGCAAACGCTCGCATGTTAAAATGTGAAAAAAAAACACTTTACACGTTGTAAATTATTGAAAATTCAAACTTTATTGCATTTTTTGTTATAATATACAGACAGGACATGACGTATACATATAATAATGATATATTATGAATCTGCCGAGTCTGCTGGAAAGAACGATATATATAATATGTCTGGGTCATATATCAAAATATGGCTTCAAAACGCGGTTAAACATGATGAGCGAAAGTGGTAAAAATTACCTCAGCGCAGAGGTGTGAAAAGCCTCAGCAGCGAAAGGGTTAAATAGCTAATCATTCCTTTTTTTTTACTATAAGAAAGTAATCAGAACTTGACCCATTAATTTGGCATGATATCAAACTTATGTAACATCATAATAAAATCGTATAAATCTATCCAGTAAAATAGATTTTAATTATGTCAGTTTCTGTGTAAAGCTTAATGGATAGATGTTATTATTTTATTTCACAATGTTACGTGGCGAAATACACATTTTTTTTGCTTGTTACTTTGCAAAATGAGCCACTTGGTGGTGCTTCGTATATACAGTATTTGCAGTCCAGTGGATTGGCTCAGGTGAGCTGGAAAACGTTATTTCCTTTATAATAAATCTGATTGACACGTTAGGATTATGCCTGAATTCTATGACAAAGAGATAGTATTTCTAGACGTGCATTAAGAAATAAATCATGAAACGCTTGTTAAGTTATTGTATAATTACAGATAAGAATAAAGCGTTGTAGGGAAATTGGCGTCCATGTTTTTAAATTGCCCTCTGTTGTAAGAATGTCAAAAGCGTTTTGATGATTTGCAGTTCTGAGCCGGCTGAGAGTCACATTGGCAGAGACATTACCGATATTATACGGCCTGTCCGAAAGTTCCCGGTCAACCTGTAGCATGAATTTAGGAAAGTGAGACATGAAGGAATCTCCGCTATAAAATCAGATAACAATGTAAAACAGATTAAAAAATAATGAAGGAAATGATGGAATGTCAGAATGCTAGAGCTCCATCACCTCCTTCAAGCTAAGACTAGCGTTAGCGCTGGCTTAAAGGAGGTCATAGAGCTGCGCCCACATCGCCTTCGAATCGCTAGCTGGTTAAAAAAAACTGTTAGGGCTTGTTAATTAGCGATCCGTAGCGTGAGTTACTGTACTTTGCGCTCCCTATACCTAACATGGGGAGTGCAAAGTGACAGCACAGAGTATCTAGCGTTGGAATCACTCTGTCCTAACGCTAGTTACTAAAAGCTGCCGCTAACGAAAAAGTTACCCCCAGCTCAGAGGTGTAGGTGTTGGATTGCGCTGCTGTAGAATCCGCTACCTGCAGCTCAAATCCCCCCAAAAATCACATTCTCACCTCTCTTCCCACGGCGAGACCGGCAGCCCGATCCACTGCTTCTGGCTGCCAGGAGCAGAGTGAGACTGTGGGAAGAAAGTCCCCTGTCTACCTCCGCGATCACTCCGCCGACCAGCAGGATCTCACAAGAGGCGAGATCCTGCTGGTCATGTGACCTGGCAGCAGGATCCTCCATGGAGTCCAATGGATACCATGGAGGAGATGCTGGGGACGGCGCCGTAGTGCTGCCCCCAGCATCCGCAAGCTTAGCGATTGCTAAGGGGCAGGCTGCCGGACTCAGCGTCTGCCCTGCGATCTGCTGGAGACACCGGGATGCTAATGGGAAATTAGCGTCCCGATTTTAGTTCAGGGCACGCAATAGTGCCCCTAGTCTTTTAAGGTTGGTTGTCCACTGGATCCGTAGTTGTACGACTAACTGGTCATGCGGAGTAGTCTGTACAGGGCTGCCATAAGAAATCTCAGGGCCCCTTCCTGAACCATTGGTCGGGACACGGGGCTCCTTTCCCTTCACTGCCCATTTCAATAAACTAATTAAAAATAAAACACTTTCCCTCCTCTTCTGCTTACCTTCTTTTACAGGGAGTGGGCTAAACCCAGGGTGGTCTCGATTGAGGGTAAAAAATGTTCCTTGGTTGTCTGGTGGAAGAGCATTCAAACTGCATGTTTACCTGGTGTAGACCATACTAATTGCTCCCTCAGTGAAGTACTCTGCATGGCCTCAGATGCTGTGACCCACCGGGAAATTTCTTTCCCAGTGGGCCAGTCCTGACTTGCAGGGAGGAGCCTTTACATCTGTGGCCTTTACATCTTAGGCAATCTCAAACAGGGTTCGTCAAGAGGCAGGGCCCTGTGAGCCACTAGCCGTCTGAACATATCTTGAGCCCCCCCAGATGGCTCCCCTGAATCTGTAAAGGTCCATCTAATCCCCCAACATAGGAAGAGGTTGAACGGCGGCCATTGAATCTGATTTTGGCTTACCAATATGTACACACTGTACCGGTGTCAACAGTGTCGCAATGTTGCAGACAGATAGGTGGTGGGAGGGACAATATGTCCCGATGTATTTAAAAGCTTTAGCATTTGTGAACAATACCTAATACTGAATTGTAATGTAAGCTTTATATTTTTTGGAAATGATTCCAGTTATTAAAGTCTTTGCTTTCCGTCCAACCCCAAAGTGTTGCAGAGCAGGGTAATATCCTTTATAGGGGCGCTCAGTAGATTACTTAATACAATGTTGTTGTTCGCAAACATTGTGACGACTGTCTCCCCCTCTTTGTGTCATGTAATGTTCCCCCCTTTTGCTTTTCTGTATCCCTTTTTGATTTTACAAAAATAAAATAAATTTCATGCAAAAAAAATATTTTTTTATCAGTACTTTGTTAAGTTAGACGCTTAGAGCTCTTTTGAATCTAGTTGTGGTAAATTTCCAGGCTTAGACTTCCCAGTAATTTTTTTTTTTGGAGGTTAATATTAAAAGGAGGATAAGGATCAGTCACACAAGGCTCAGCTTTAGCGGGAGCTTTATTGTAGTACCAACAACGTTTCGATCCTAAGCTCAGGGCCATTCTCAAGCCAAGTGGCTTGAGAAAGGTCCTGAGTGCAGCACCAAAATGTTGCTGCTTCTACAATAAAACTCCTGCTAAAGCCGAGCCTTGTGTGACTGGTAACCCTACACTGTTGAGCTGGCTGGTAACCCTACACTGTCGAGAACCCTGGCTGGTGCAGGATATAATAGAATATGGGCCCTTTTATATGTTTTTTTGGAGGTTACCATTGACTCACCAATGGCAGGACATTGCAATAGAAGACATGTAATGCAGTAGAAGACATGTAATTACCTGGTAGGTTGCACTGATCCTGAGCAATGGTTCTTCTGCCCCTTTGGCGCATGTTAAACTGAAGGTACTGCTTGTTGGACCAGTGGGAAGACCATAAGATCGCCATGACTAGTTCAGTTCTGACTTTCTGCTGTGATTAATCCAATCACAGACGACTATTTGGACCTATTTGGCCCACACCACCAGCATAGTCCCCGCCCCTTTCCCTCACCAATGAATTGTCCAGTCTTGACACTCATAGTATTTTTAGTATTTTAATACAAATGTTTTTGGTAACATCTGTCACGGACCCTTACGCGCGCTGCTGTGAAAGACGCCGGGTTAAGCCACCCACTATCTGTCTAGCCTAGCCCAGATAATGACTGCGTGGACAACAAGCCCCCGCGCGCTTGCTTACCTATCTGTCCCCGCACACTTTCTCTCGCAACAGGTACGTAGAGCGCAATACAATGGTCCCAGGATTGCAATGCAGTACAAGTCTTCACTTGAAGTGGGTAATGACTACGTCTCCCACAATCCCTGGGATCACTTTCCTATTCTATTAGTTACGCTGCCACCAGTCCTCATGGACACTACGCGCGTCACAGCGAGAGACGCAGGGCTAAGCAACCGCACTGTCTGCCTACCCTAGACCTGGACAGTGACTGCATAGACAACAATCCCTGCCGTCCCCAGCGACCGCAACTCACAATTTCATATCTACCCAAGCTTAAAACAATCAGCAATACTCCAGTCTCTTAGTTAGCGTGGATCTCATCAGCCAGAAGCAGAAACTTAAATAAGTTATATTTATTTATGATATAGAAAAAAGCTATATATCATTTTACAAAAATTATAGATATAATAAATCAATTAATTACACATTACACACAAACAACAAACAAATAAAAGGGAGATAACAGCAGATCCTAGTTACCTCCAATATACGCTAGACGATCAGCCATAGGGAGGTTCTATTAGGAGCTGGCAATATTCCCTCAATTCTCGATTGACCTCCAAGGAAATAGCCCCGAGCCATGCTTGATTCAGAATATATATAGGGCTGTCTTTTTTCTAAGTCCAGCCTCCTAGCTGGCAGAGCCTTTTCCTACAATCCCCAGAATTCCCCTCTCCTGAGCACGCTCAGTACAGTTCATAATTAATCTTTAATTGCCCAAAGGCGTCCATCTTCGCCCCAGACCCCCCTTAGGGATCAAGGGATGTGCTTCCTTCTTTGAAGATAGGGCCTACATCTTGGTGCTGGGCTGGCTCCCAAGGTGCAACTAATAGGCTACACGACATGTCAGTTCACAAAAGACATTCCATTTTACAGCCACGTGTTATATCCTCCCCAAGGGAGAAAGCTAACCATTTTAATTACATTTTAGAACTTACTCCCGACAGCTGTGGACACAGAGACACATTCCCGAAATGGTCAGACAAAAATATGAATATGACTCTATATGGAGGAGATATGTATAAACAGGCACATAGACACATATACAAAGGCAGACCCTTATAAAGATAGAAATACAGATCTAATCTGCTCCATCTCCCATCTCTAATTTGCTACAACATCCACTTTCTAATCTTCTTGGATATCTAAGTTAAAGTAACCAGGGGTCTAGTCCTAAAAAATGCATATGGTAACTCTCTTAGATTTCTGCTTCTCAATTAATGGTTGACATGTTGCACCACCACTACTCATTATTATTATTCTTTATTTATAAAGCGCCAGCATATTCCGCAGCGCTGTACAATAGGCACAGTATAGACAGGGTTACAATACATTGAACAACATTTGACAAACAGTACAGGAGGAGATGAGGGCCCTATTCCCGTAGGAACTCACAATCTATCATTGTTTGAATGTAAAGTTAGGCTGGGTTTTAGGTAATTCTAATGATAATTGTAATAAACATCATATATTTCTGTTGACTTAATAAGGAAACATGTGATTGGAAGCTAATACAAGCTTATCAATGTGTGGGTCAAAAAGGGAACTGCATTCCTGCTAACAAAAAAGTGGAGGAACTGCTTTCTCACGGGTTCCCGTTTGACTTGACCCCTGAAAGTAACTGATAAATGTATGGATTTTTCATGGAAATTCTTCTCAATCCGTTACACCAATCACTGTTTACTTGTTGGCCCATGTCTCTTACCCTATCATGTTCATCGTAAATGAGGGAGCGTATTAGACAAAACCAGCCTGTGCATCAGTTGACTTCTTTTTTCTACCTGGTTCAAGGTTATTGACCATAGTGTATTATTTCCTTAGGATTAGGGATCGTTTTTAGTTCATATTTTTCATTCTGGCTGTTTCCGAAGAACAGAAACCAGGAGTCTTTTACAATTTTTCATTTTATATGTGTTTGTGATGCCCTTTGTTTTATCTACCACATGACAGCACGTCACAAAATGTTATGACAGCTTCAAACAAAGAAGGGGAACTTAATTTCTGCTCGGTGGCAATTTATTCTGGTCTCTAAGAAGACAATCAAGTGTGCTGTGCTGATATATTGAATCACAACCTCTACATTACAGAGTTCAATCCAGGTGACTTTCCTGCTGTTGTACAACAGGCCAAAAGGTTCCGTACATTCTCCCATCTGATGTGAGCATATTAGTACCTGGAATTGTTTTGCGTGACAATAGGTAATTACTAGATGCAAAACACTGCAACATATTTTAAAATAATTGCCTGTCTTTTGCTTATAATAACATTTTGACCTCTTGCTCTAAAATTTAAAAAATGTCTTTGTAGATTTCTTTTATTTAATAATATATATGACAACATAAAAAAAACCACATCCCACGGTTCATTTCTTGCAGATTACGATAATGGTTTTATTTCTATTTATAATACAAAAACAATATGTAAGCCTCTCATTAACACGTGCCTTTCATTGAAAGAAAATATTACCATAACATTTATTCAAAACATGGGATGCATAGTTATCGCTGAAATGTAGGGTAAAATAGTAATTTCCGAAAAAAAACAAAAACAAAATACTTACTACTTATAATATATTATAATGTATAATATAAAAATCTTGCTTAGCTTATAAATATATTTATCTGATGACTGACTTGCATATATTATCAATTTATGAATTTATTTTTCACGTACTTTTTAATTGTTCCGCCGGACGAATAAATGAAGCCCACAGCGTCGGCGTCAGCATTATAACGCTGCTACAAGATGTAAATAATAATTCCTAACAAGGCCTCGTTCCTCCGGTGCCTCAAGAATTATCTCCGACGTTCATATGTGAGTTGAAAGTATAAACATGATCTACTATTTTTGATTCATTATTGATTGCTTTTGGAACTAATTAAACAATGCACAAACAAAATTAATTAATTATTCACCAATGCACCTTCTTCCTTCTCAAAAGGAGCAATTCCCCCGAGGGAAAGCAGAATAATTAAAAATGCAATTTTGCTTGTTTAAGCATATAGAGATAGCAATGTCTCCAAGGACCGGGTCTGTGTGTACAACAAATTCTGTGATTCATCTTGAAATTACTAAGCCAAGAAATGCCTCCGGGCTGAATGAACCATTTGGTGCAAGTTTGGTCCCTTCTGCTTGTTACTCTGATGTTGGGAAACAGCTGCTCTTAGAAGAATGAAACAAGAAGTGCTCTACTTCTAATTTGTTTTTGTAATCAGTAATTGGTCTTGCTACCATGTACAGATAATTTGAGTTGAGTAAACGGACAACAACAACTATATATATATATAGATCACATAAATAAAGCATTTACACCAATGCCGTGATGATAAATAGTCTATTATTGCCCAGGTGCTGAGAAGATCCAAACAATGTGCAATAATCCAGTGGAAAGGATGAACTCATGGCTCTTCGTAAAGGTTAATCATCAAATAGGTAATACTACAACATTGCTGTGACTGAGCGACTGTACCCTAACTGAGTACCTCCATCAGTGGGCTCTCTTCCATGTAACACAGTCCCCTCCATCATCGGAGAATCTTCCATAACAGCCCACCCAAACTTTAACCGCAGCTGAAAGAAGGATGCAGACAGTTGAAATTCAAAAGCAGGCTGACTGTTTATTCCCAACAGCTACACAGTCAAGGAACAACCTCCTTCATGAAAACAACCAAACAGATAACATCACAGATTAAATAACTGCACAGGGAATGGGACCTTCAAACAATGGACAATGGGACCTCCTAAAATGAGAAGGGGGGAAGCAGGTAAAACAAAGGAATATCTTCTATTAGAGAGCCTTACACTATACAGGGAGGATAGTAATACAGAGGTCTATGCTATACAAAGAAGGGTTAGATAATAGAGGGAGTGTACACAGTATACACAACAGGAGACTCTAAAATAACTACATAAGTGAATAATACACAGACATCAGAAATCTTTAGTTAGCTGGCGGATGTTTAAAACAGTGAAAAGCCAAATATATTTAAAAGGTCCACCAATTCCCCAGTAGTCTATTAAACGGTGGAGGAGCTTCCATCGCAACCATCTTTCAGTGACCACATAGTACAAGGAATAGGGGGGGTGGACCCCCCCAAAATGTGTTCGGCATCACATTTGCTATGAAATTTGATTTCTTTTCAATTGGTTGTAAGGTGGAAACAACTGCTGTGGTGGTGGAGGCAATGGGATGACTGTTCCACCTATTTCTGGAGTTGTGGTGGTAGTAGGATTATTCCTTTCTATTGTAATACTTCACAGTGACACACGTTTTGACCTATAGAAGCCTTTCTGGAGGGTCTCAAAAGGTAACTTTAAGAAGACCCCTCAGTACCTCATTTCCATTGTTTGATGAACATATTCCCAGCCTGGCCAAAACAAGTGTCACACACTGTAATATTTCATTGGACGCCTTTTGCTGTGATTCCAGCATCCATTTGCCGCGGCATCGTTTCGATAAGTTCGTGCAATGTCACAGCATTTATTTGTGTTCAGAGTGGATTTAATTTGTGGCCAAGATCTTGTATTGATGATGGGAGAGTCGAGACACTGCAAAATGTCTTCTCCAGCACATTATCCCAAAGCTTCTCAATGGGTTGAGGTCTGGACCGTGTAGTGGCCAATCCATGTGTGAAAATGATGTCTCATGCTCCCTCAACCACTCTTGCACAATTTGAGCCCAATGAATCCTGGCGTTGTCACCTTGGAGTATGCCGCCATTGAGAATCTTTGGGATAATGTGCTGGAGAAGACTTTTCTATTCGGTTAAGCTTAAAACCACATAGACGTTCACCTATAATAATCTTTAGCAGCGAGTCATTTTCCTAGATTTTTTTCTGGTCTGCTTATATTTCCAGCCATTTTCTAGATTTATAATACACGCTTTATTATACAACCAACCTCTTCTTTCCATTATGCTACATAACAAAAATGTTGGGATCAAATATATTCTGTGAATCCACATCGAAATAATGCTTTACAAAGGAGACACATTTTATAAAACCACACAAAAACCCTTATACACAGACCCCGTGGTCACTGAACAAGCTATTCTGCAAAACTGTTATGCAACAACTAAATCTAATCCTTCTCGTGAAACCTCATCCCAATTCATACAAAGAAACGGAGCCTCGACTGCAAAAACGTAAAAAATCTACAAGAGACATTAGCAAACGATAAGGATGCCAGTTCTTTACAGTAAGGCAGGGGTCAGCAACCTTGGCCCTCCAGAGATTTTGTAGCTACATTTCCCATGAGGCTCAGCCAATCCAAAAATTACATGAGCAACAAGGGAGATGTACTTCTAAAACATCTGGAGGGCCAAGGTTGCTGACCCTTCTGTAGTTAAGGTAAGCGGGAGCTGCTATGGGAAAATATGGTCGCAAACCAATAATCCTTAGCAGCTCCCTCTTACCGACTCTATTCTAACCCAGTGCAGTTCGTCTGAATGTTTTGGAGCTGTTTGTAGATAACGGCAGCAGTGCCCCCGCAAAACCACTTAACACCAGACTCTGAAAGTAGGTATTAATTTCTAGATAGTGGTTTGAGGAAAACGACAACCAGGATGGCGAAACGCGCATCACGTGCTTCTTTCTCATCCATAGGAACCCTACAAAAGCAAACAAGAGTTTGGCTTTCCTTCTTCTCTTCCTTATGTCGTAACATTTGCATTCAATGGAAGTTTTCACACAGTAATGCGTGCTCTTGCCTTGCAATGGGCCGGACTCCCAGTAGATGTTGATGTGGCCATTTTTTTTTATACTTATATGTTTTTCTGCTTTTTTGAATTTGTGTCCATTTGCAAGTGTGTCGGATCAGTGAAGAAAAGAAAAGCCGGTCACTGGGTGGATCTTCACAGAAAGCCAATTTTATTTGGAATCAGGAGTTTACAGAAGGCAACGTTTCAGCCATACAACAGAGCCTTTAACAAGCTCCATTATAGGGCCAAAACTTTGCATTATTGTACACCTGATTTCAAATAAAATTAGCTTTTTATGAAGATCCATAAAGAGTGACCAGCTTTTCTTTTCTTCGTTGATTTACCTGGAGGCTCCTGGTGGTCGGGCTCTTGCCATGCAGAACCTGGTGTTGGATATTCAGCAATATACAAGTTATGCCTGGTGTTTCTATCAGCAAATATATTGGAGAAATATAGGCTTTCTCCGTGCATTATTTGTGTCACATTTCATGTTCTGAAATTTGGAGCCCAGGTCCGGAGGTAGGGGATCAGGAGGAACATTGTGGTGCCAAGGGAGTATCCGAACGGGTTGTCTAAGTTTCGAGCCAAGGTCAGAGTCAGGTGGTAACAGAGGACAAACCAAAGCCTGGTACATAGGAAATGCATAAAATGGAGCATTCAGAGCACTACCAGGAGTGTGTGTATAATGCAGAAGCCAGGAGTGACTGACCAGGTGAGCATATATAGGCAGGTGAGGTCAACATGCAGCTCTGACAAGAAAACCACCTCTATTGGACATCCCCTTTGGAGACTGTTTCCAAAACCCTGACAAGAGCCACCAGTCAGTATGTTATGACCTGCTAGATGGGGTCTCCACAGCACATCAATGGCAACAGGGGGTGTGCCCCAGAATCCAGCTGTCCTTCAAGTTGGGGGTTGGCAGGCAGCCGAACGTGGCGTCAGATGCCACTT
This sequence comes from Leptobrachium leishanense, assembly GCA_009667805.1. Classification (NCBI taxonomy): domain Eukaryota; kingdom Metazoa; phylum Chordata; class Amphibia; order Anura; family Megophryidae; genus Leptobrachium; species Leptobrachium leishanense. The sequence continues at coordinate 18,091,410 of CM019074.1, forward strand.
CCCCACTCTATCCTTTAGCAATGGGCTTAGTGAGACGGTCACGTCCAACGCCCTGGAACACCCAGGCTAGCCCAGTCGAGATCGGCGTTGGGAGTGGGGGAATCTCCCCGTCAGGAGGCAAACTACAGCGAGTGCTATCCTGGATGTTGGCCGAGATTGGCAGAGCTCCAGGCGACGTCCACGAATCGTCCCTGGCCCGTGGGTATACTTGATCCGCACAAGACTAATTATTATTTTGAGGTTTTTCGACGCAACTCTCTATTGGGAGGCATGTAGGTCAATGCATTCCACTGGCAATTGTGAGTACCTATAAAATGGAGAGGAGACGTACGACAACAATTCATAGTGACTTTTTGGGTTTTTAGCAGCATTTACTTGCGGAATGTCGCATCATCAAAGAGGATTCTAGGTCAATATCTTTCGAATCTCGCTGCTGATGCTGATGATCGGTTTTGTTACCATATGTTTCCATCACCCCCTGTGTAATTAAGATATCTATAAATACTCCAGTTTCTCTACACTCTATATTAATGTAGACATTTTTGATTACGTTCCAGATTTTTAATGAAAGAGAAAATAAATACATATAGAAATAAACTGAGTAAATTGAAAATATCAACGTGATAAACCGGGCTCAATTTACAAGGGCTGAAAAAAGAAAACCAAAATACCTGGTGTTGTGCCAAATAGCATTTAAACTTATTAACAAATCTCAGTGACAGAACCTACAATAAAAATATAAATAAGCCCAGACTGATTAAAGGGAAGCCATATAGAAAAATAAAGACACTCAGGGTAATTCAAAGAGATCCGAATGGCTGGAGAAAGGTAACCGAACGCTGAAAACCAGCGTTCGGTTACCTTTCTTTCTATCTACCTTATTCTATCCAGAGAGCAGGCAATTCGCCAAATCCTGGCGAATTGCCTGAACATATGGTGCCTGTTCGGTGCCTGTTCGAGGGCAGTGAAATCCCCATAAAAAAGCACTGCTTCGGCTATTCAGGGAACACAAACCAGCAGTGAAAGGTTCCTGAAATGCCCTGCCATTCGGTGGTTTCATTCGACAGGTTTATTCAGGCGAATCCCATAGGCTTCAATGTTAAAAATATTCTGGTTTTAATTCAATATCTAATAAACCGTTCATTATAAAATTCTGCAGTAAAGAGTCTCTTTATTTATAGATTTTTGAGGATATTTTAAGCATTTTTCTGGATTTTTATTTTTTTTAACAAAATTCCGATTTTTTTTTTAACTTTACTTATTTTTTCTGTAACAGCCCTTTTTATTATCATTCATTGGATCATATGTAAATTTCAGACATTTTCACTCAGTAGTTTCTTTGCAAACAGCGTTTCACTTTTCAAACATTCAAGCAAACTGTTTTGCTAATTTATTCACTGCATTCGTCTGCGGTGTCAGCTTTTTTCGGCGGCTTCACTGCGTGTGATCGGCTCCTGCTCGGGTTTTTACGGTGTTTTTGGCGGGTTAATCCAGATGTTTTTGTGGGTTTTCGGCGTGCATTCGCCGGGTTTTGCGGTTAGTTTTCGTCGGGTTTGCTGCCTTCCCCTGCAATTTGGGGACCCTGTGGTGCTTGCTGAATACACCGCAGGGTCGCCGAAATGGGATCGGCAAAACGAACCAAATTGAAGAGAACGAAAAGTCATCGAACATGCGGTGACTTTTCGATTCTCTTTGAATTACCTTGACTGTTGCAACAGTTGTATTCAGTAGGGACATTTGCCCTATCTTGATGAGGGTTGCCAGGTCAGCCATGTTTTCCCGGACACATATTACTATTTCATGCAGATGGGTGCACAGGGAAAAGTGCTGCCCTGCAACATGTATACTTCATATGCTGCTGGAAATAAATGAGGCATATTTAAATCCCCAAGATAGGTGCATATTGTATAGGCGCTTAGATAGTCGAACAAAGGCACCATCAGGTACCGATACCGAGTTAACTCGATCTGCAGCTCTGAAGGACAAGAGCAAATTACATTTATTTGCTGTAAACAAAATTCTTATGCTTTTGGGTTGCAGAAAGTGCCCCAAAGTTTTAGCTCTGTGGGAATAATGTTCGTGGTGCTAAAACTGTTTAAAATCGGCTGACGAATGCCCCGACATATCGGTTTTTCAGCAGCCGATGCAGGGAACAACCCGCTGCAGCTCAAACTGCTGTAACTCCATTTGGCCAGTAGATGGCGCCATCTGGCTGTCAAATAGGTTATTACAGTAAGGAATACACTGGTAATATTCCCAAATATTATTTTACTTTATAATCAATTAAAAATAATTTTTCAAAAACCTCTGGTTCCTAGACATGTGCACAGCACAAAATGTCGTTTTGAACTAATGGATTAAGTCCTAAAATGCAATTTATTTAGTTGCTAAAGAAATTCGTTTTCAGATCTTTAGTATGAAAACTAATTTCATTCATCTGAAAACCAGCGGATACAATTACTATTGTAGTGGCTCCTCAGAGGGCTGAGATCGCTGCTCGTTACAGTATCTCTCACTCTCAGCACAATGTGGGCCATATTACATAGTTGGTGCTAACATAACCAGAGCTGTTGTAAACTTCCCAGAGCCATTATAGCCTATGGAGGTTTTCAGTTTACAACAGCTCTGGTTAAGTTAGCACCAACATTGCAATACTGCCCTGTGTCAGGCAAAGCTGTTACAGTAACTGACTGCTGCTCATCACAACACTCAGAGCTTCAGTAAAACTAGTAAATAATATTTCTATATATAAGAGGTTAGAACAATATTATTTCCTTGTTTTACTGAAACTGTGAGCACTGTTACAGTCAGTTACTGTAACATCTGAGCCTGATACATTGTACTGAGATAATATAACAAGCAGCCGATCTCAGTGCTCACAGCCACTGGATTTGAAGGGATAAAAAAAGTCTCCTCTCTGTATAATGTTTATAACATCCTCCTGCATTAATTAATACCCCTCTCTGTATAATGTATACAACATCCATCTGCATTAATTAATATCCCTCTCTGTATAATGTATAGAACATCCTCCTGAATTAATTAATTCCCCTCTCTGTATAGAACATCCTCCTCAATTTATACCTTTCTCTGTATAATGTATATAACATCCTCCTGCATTAATACCCCTCTCTGTATAATGTATAGAACATCCTCCTGCATTAATTAATGCCTCTCTCTATATAGAACATCCTACTGCATTGGCATGTGGAGGGTGCAGAACTTCGGATGTTGCGCTCTTCGTTGCTGTTCTCCTTCACTCCTCAATGTAATATCACAAAAAGGACTGAAACTAAAATGTAGTGCATTTTATTTTAGTTTCTTTCATTTTTTGTACTGAGCAGTTTCCTATCTCTTGAGTCATACGAAAACTAAATTCCTGAGAATGGTTGAAGGGAAAAATCACCTGGTAGTGAAGGGGTTCAGATTAGGAGGGAGATTCTGTTTCAAACAGGGATCGCTCGGTAAATGTAGGAAATAATGGATTAAAATTAGAAAATTCTTGTGTTAACACGCCAATAATTGATATAGCGAGAGTTCAAAAATGACTTGAATGTTTCTATAAGTACGCAATGTGCTGTATGTGTGATCGGTGACGTTTGAAGGCACATTTGCGGCACTTGATTAGCTGTTTTCCTTTGATATTGGCAAATCGCGCGTAATGTTTGCATTATGCATAAGGTGTCACGTTAATGAATATGGATCTTTTGAAGAAGAAGAAAAATTCTTTATGAACGCATTTTCACTAAATGATTTACTTTGCTTTCCTGGCAGACGAGTATAAGGTGCCTGTGATACATACTGCAATAACAGATTGCTGGAGTTAAGAAAAGACATAAACAACAAAGAACACGCATTCTAAAATTAAAAAAATGAATTTAAACAATAAAAATAACCAAAAAAGTTGCAACAGTGAAATACACATATTGAGCTACAAGTGACACACAACCTACATTTTAAACAAAATTTACGCAATTAAAAAAAAATGGATTTTTGGTAGAAAAAGAGAAAATTGCAATAGTGAAACACATTTATTGAACTGCTTAACCTCTTCTAAACAACAACACTCATAAGACTAGCAGGGTTATTCAAAGAGAATCGAAAAGTCACTGCACGTTCGGTGACTTTTCATTCTCTTCAATTCGGTACGATTCGGCAATCCCATTTCGGCGACCCTGCAGTGTATTCAGCAAGCACCACAGGGCCGTCGTAGTGCAGGGAAAAGTCGCCGCAAACCCGCCGAAAACTCACTGCAAAACCCAGGCGAATGCACACTGAATCCTGCAAAAACATCTGGATTAACCCCGCCGAAGACGCAGGAAAAACCCGAGCAGGAGCCGATCACAGCGCAGAGCAGTTGCTGGAAAAACCCGACACCGCAGACGAAGGAGGTGAAGAAAAAAAAAACAGTACGCTTGAATGTTTGAAAAGTGAAACGCTGTTTGCAAAGAAACTACTGAGCGAAAATGTCTGGAATTTACATATAAGATCCAATGAATGATAATAAAAAGGGCTGTTACAGAAAAAAGAAAATACGATTTAAAAAAAAATTGGAATTTGTTTTGCAAAAAAATACCGAAAAATGCTTAAAAGATCCTAAAAAAATCTATAAATAGACTTTTTACTGCCGAATATTATAATGAATGGTTTATTAGATATTGAATTAAAACGGGAATATTTTTAACATTGAAGCCTATGGGATTCGCCTGAATAAAGCTGCCGAATAAAACCACTAAATGGCAGGGCAATTCGGCAACTTTTCACTGCTGGTTTGTGTTCTCTGAATAGCCGAAGCAGTGCTTTTTTATGGGGATTCACTGCCCTCGAACAGGCACCTTATGTGCAGGCAATTCGCCAGGATTTGGCGAATTGCCTGCTCTCTGGATAGCCGAATGGCCAAGAAAGGTAACCGAACGCTGAATTTCAGCGTTCGGTTCCCTTTTGCCAGCAATTCGGAGCTCTTTGAATAACCCTGTAGCTCACAGTCCTTATTATAAGTGAATAAATTACACTATAAATAAACAGAAATTAATTTGGTCAAATAAAAAAGGAAGCCAATACATGAAATGCAGATGCAGTAGTTCCAGAACTGGGTTTTTTTTTAATATATTTTTTTTTACAGTAAAATTTAGAAACCGCAGCATGCAATGTCCTGAATTTTTTTTAATTAAAATGGAAAAAGTGAAGTGATGTGTATGTGTAACCCATAAACAATAATGCTTATGCTACATATTGAAACAACAGATTGTAGGAGTTTAGAAAAGCCATATATAACACATGACACGCAATCTACATTTTAAACAAGATTTTAAGCAATATATATTTAAATTTTTTAGGAAAAAAAGAGAAAATTGCATTAGTGAAACATATATTTTGAGTTACTTAAAGGGCCACTACCATCAAAAAATAAAATCTCCTTATTGTGTTTATTTGATGTGGCTGATATTTTACACGTGCTTTGGGTTTCTCTTGTATGTTTAGTTAAGAAACTGGGTGCATCTGTTTTGTGATCATTTGTGTTTCCATCACTTGCTCCTCACTGTGTGGCTTTGGCCATAGAATGGAGTCTAGGGTCAGTCACCGACTCACATCATTGTATTGTGTGGGATGTATTCAAAGGACATCACCAGGGGGTAGATTAGAAGTATTTTAAGATCCCTGTTTTTTCTCATTCAGCTTCCAGCTCTCTGACACCCCTGCTGCCTTATCAATACACTCACTCCTCCACCCCACTGACTGGTAAATACTGTAGATTAAATAAAGCACAGCGGTAAAGTAAAACGTTTACACATAATTTGGAAAATTTTGCATCATGGGAAAAATCCATAAAATGGAAACAGGAGATAAAAAGAGCTAAATTTCATATCTCATTCAGCTGCCATCTCTTTGCTCATGTAGTCTGGATCACAATAGACCTCTTGCAGCTGTATCTAATTATTCCCTGCTACACCCCATTTACTGTTAAATACTGTAGAAGCTAAACCACACCAGTAAAATAAAACTTTTGCACAGATTTTGGTAAATGTTGCATCATGGAAAAAAATCCACAAAGTGGAAACAGGAGATAAAAACCGAACTTTCTTTTTCTTTTTTACATGCAATTACTTCAAGCAAAGAAGAAGAAAAAAACAGCCGCATGTGTTTTATAATGTTTTATAATGCCTTTTATAAGGTGTTTTTGTTTATAGTGCACAAGTAATCAAGTTACAGCTTATGTAAGTGCTAGTGTTCTTTTAACCTCTTCCAAACAACAATACTCATAAGACATACAGGGCTATTCAGAGAGAGGTGAAAACCTTGAGAATGACTGGAGAATTGAAAATTCTAGCAGGGTAATTCAAAGAAAATCGTAAAGTCACCGCTCGTTCGGTGACTTTTTGTTCTCTTCAATTCGGTTCGTTTTGCCGATCCCATTTCGGGGACCCTGCGGTATATTCAGAAAGCACCACAGGGTCCCTGAATTGTAGAGAAAGGTCGCCGCAAACCCACCTAAAACGAATCGCAAAACCCGGCGAATGCACGCCGAAAACCCGCAAAAATATCTGGATTAACCTGCCAAAAACGCCGGAAAAACCCGAGCAGGAGCCGGTCACACGCAGCGAAGCCGCCAGAAAAAGCCGACACAACAGACGAATGGAGTGAATAAATTAACAAAACAGTTTGCTTGAATGTTTGAAAAGTGAAACGCTGTTTGCAAAGAAACTACTGAGTGAAAATGTCTGAAATTTACATATCAGATCCAATGAATGATAATAAAAAAGGGCTGTTACAGAAAAAATAAGTAAACTTTAAAAACAAAAAATCCAGAAAAATGCTTAAAATATCCTAAAAAATCTATAAATAAAGAGACTCTTTACTGAAGTTTTTTATAATTAATGGTTTATTAGATATTGAATTAAAACGGGAATATTTTTAACATTGAAACCTATGGTAGTCGCCTGAATAAACCTGCCGAATAAAACCACCGAATGGCAGGGCATTTCGGCAACTTTTACTGCTGGTTTGTGTTCTCTGAATAGACGAAGCAGTGCTTTTTTATGGGGATTCACTGCCCTCGAACGGGCACCGAACAGGCACCGTATGTGCAGGCAATTCGCCAGGATTTGGCAAATTGCCTGCTCTCTGGATAGCCGAATGGCCAGGAAAGGTAACCGAACGCTGATTTTCAGCGTTCGGTTCCCTTTCGGCAGCCATTCGGATCTCTTTGAATTACCCTGCAGGTCAAAATAGTCAAACCAGTAAAATTCTCCCATTTATCTCACTTTCTAAATTGACTATTTGGTCTAGATTGTTCTTTCTCCTGGCAATTCTCAAGGTTTTCACCTCTCTCTGAGTAGCCCTGTAACTCCCGGTTCTTGTTATAAGTGAATTAACTGCACCATAAATAAACAGAAATTAATCTGATCAAATAAAAAAAAAGGAAGATAATACATGAAATGCAGATGCAGCAGTTCCAAAACTGTTTTTTTAAAAAACAAATTATAATAAAGTAAAATGTGAAGAAGTGTATAAACAATATATGATAATAAATAATAAATGGTCCTATTCAAAGGATTCTGAGCAAAGATGGGAAATATCCTGCGTGATGAATTAAAATCTGACTGCAAACAAATGCTAGAAAGCAAAATACTCACTAATAACTATGTTAAAGAGAAGCGAAATGTTTCCTCCGAGCATAAAACATGAAAAAGTAAGAACTAGTAACTATAAAGGATTAACGAAACCATTCCTACAAAGTAGGCGTTTGATCAGTCGAGGCCGAGTATTTTTTCTTCTTTTTAAACATCTGATTTCTTGATACATCCAGATAATAGATTATTAAAAGGCAGAAGTAACGAGGAAAACAAAAGTAAAACAAAGCTATTAGAAGCGGCGAATGATGCATGAGCGTAATTGATTAAAGATATCATTAAACTGCTACAGAGACGAATCGGGGCCAGTCATCTAATATGCTGATACAAGAACAAAAATTTGGAGACATTAAAGAGGCGAGACTGGAGCAACGTCGGGAAGCGTATTAAAAAATTAACCATCTGTATCACACACAAAGAACAAGATTAAAGCGGCGATGAGATGGTATGTTACGATAGCCATGATCCATTATATCAACATAAAAGAGATATTAAATGACGGAAAACAACACGGCGAGAAAGGAAAATGATGACGCGCCTGCTACATTATCGAAAATCCAAACCTGAACGGAGATGAGTTAACATCACTCTTAAATTCCTAACATATCAATTTGAACATTACTTTTGACTATTACACGGTATTTAATGAAATAGAATCACAGTAATTATTTTTAGCATGAGACTCATAGCCAGAAAATACATTACGAAAGGACATATGCTCAATAACTTGGAATAAATTGGAATTTTTGGGGGTGAGGTTTGGCAAATGGGCAGATTTTCCAGGTGAACAATAACGTCTTTTCTGGAAATGGCTCTAATCTGTAGATGGTGTGCTTTATCTCACACAATGTAACTCGGGGTCTGCATTATCAGCACACAGGCAGAAATGGCCTTTGTGTCAGATGTAGTAAATGCGCTGCAGATGGATTATAAAATGGTTAGATTTCCTGCTTACACGGGGTAATGCATTATCAGCATACAGGCAGATGCAGTAAATGTGCTGCAGACAGATAATAAAATGGTGAGATCTCCTGCTTATGGGTATTTGTAGTGATCATAATGAGATTATTAACAATGCAATATCTGTATGTGCTGCATAATGCATGTGTATGGCAATTACAGCAACACCTTGTATCTGTATGTGCTGCATAATGCCTGTGTATGGCAATTACAGGAACAGCTTGTATCTGTATGTGCTGCATAATGCCTGTGTATGGCAATTACAGCAACACCATGTATCTGTATGTGCTGCATAATGCATGTGTATGGCAATTACAGCAACACCTTGTATCTGTATGTGCTGCATAATGCCTGTGTATGGCAATTACAGCAACACCTTGCATCTGTATGTGCTGCACAATGCCTGTGTATGGCAATTACAGCAACACCTTGTAACTGTATGTGCTGCACAATGCCTGTGTATGGCAATTACAGCAACACCTTGTATCTGTATGTTCTGCATAATGCCTGTGTATGGAAATTACAGTAACACCTTGTATCTGTATGTGTTGCATAATGCCTGTGTATGGCAATTGCAGCAACACCTTGTATCAATCTGTATATGCTGCATAATGCCTGTGTATGGCAATTACAGCAACACCTTGTATCTGTATGTGCTGCATAATGCCTGTGTATGGCAATTACAGCAACACCTTTTATCTGTATGTGCTGTATAATGTCTGTGTATGGCAATTACAGCAACACCTTGTATCTGTATGTGCTGCATAATGCCTGTGTATGGCAATTACAGCAACTACTTGCATCTGTACTGTACAGGGATTTACACTCATTATAACCCCCTGAATCTTATCCCTGTACAGCAGTGACTGACCCCACATCTTTCACTGCATTCCGTCCTCTCCCTGGTTATTGTAATGCAGCAGCAAAGTATTTTCAGCTGTTTATTATAGTGACGGTGGGGGCTGCTGGTGGTATCTTTTTGATAGTAAAACAGGATGACAGGAGTGAGCTCTCACAGAGAATTTTCTTTCTTCCAAGAGAGAACATGGGTCTTGCATTAAAACATTATGCAAATGACTCGTTGTTGTATGAAAATTGAATTCATCATTATAATACAAGTGGAATGGATAGAACTAGAAGGACTGTCAGGGAAATTAATCCGGGCAAACCAAGAAATACACAGGACAATCCGGACACTTACGATGCGGTGCATGTTGTGTAAATGTCTCTGTTGTTATATATAAACATAATATAACATACTATACTGAGAGCTGGTAATACATATGTGAAGAATCATGCAACCAGACATCAAAATCTGTACTACAACCCAACAGATCTCATCATCTTGGACAAAGCCGTAAACGTAAGTGCATCTGGAAAGGGTATATACTGTATATATATATATATATATATTATATATATATATATATAATTTTCCCGAGACATATTACTTTTCATTTTGTATTTTATGTTTCTCTTTTATAATATATAACAGGGCTGCCATACCAGGTACAGTTGCCAAGTTTCCAAGCATACTGTCATTTGGAATGACATTGGACTCGTCCATTTGATTGCCTCCAAGAATTTGTTCTTTGAGTTTTCTTTCTTTTAAAGCAGTATTAAGCCAATGGATTGTTCAACTTTGAGAAACTAACCCGACACATCCTCGTTTTAAATAACACCCTTTGTGTCCCCATTTTGCATTTACTGTAGCTGTGGGATCTAACATTGCGGAAAGATGCTGCCTTGGAGCGATAACAATGTGCTTTTTTATCCAAACTCGCTACAGAAGAAAATTGTACAGAATGTAATGAATTCTTCCAAAGTATTTATCTTAGAGCGCAGAGTAAGATTGCTTCTTTGATCTCATTGTTATTTATTGTATTCTGGCCCTAGACTCTCTGGTATTTTGCTGATTACAGACACTAACAGCTTGGTGCAAAGGAAGGTGCATTCTGGTAATTCGCGCCTCCTGATAGACCAGGGCTCTTAACTCCACTAGGCTCTGAAGCTCAAGAATGGCTTCCCAAACAGTGAAGTGACTGATGGGATTGCATTTGTCAGCTTATAAAAATGAGCAGAGTGGTGTACCTTTTTTACGACTAACTATAACACTAGGGGCCTTATTCCCTTGTTGGAGCTAATGGGGAAAATCTGTGCCCGCAGGTTTCCCTGTAGTGTCCCCATGTTACCATGATATTCCGGGGCAGGTGCTACCTCGTGCACCTTGCCCTGGAACGCAGCGCTAACCGCAGTGAACGATTCCGCACCGCCGTGGGTATCACCTCCTGGAATTAGGCTTGTGCACCAATTTTTTTTTCGGTTCGTTCGGACTTTGTAAATTTTCGTTTCGACTCGTTTCGGGCAATTTTCGTTTCGTTTCGTTTGGTTTTTCGTATCAACTTTTTTTCGTGATTTCGGAAATTTTCGTGTTTTTCGGAACGTCTGTTCTCCTCGTTTCAAAGTGTCTATTCGTTTTGACGTAAACTAATGGTTTTTCGGATACAATAATTATACGATACGATAATTATACGATATGATAATTCTGCCATTGCGATTTCTCATGTTTTACAAGAAGGATACATTGAGATTTCTCTGGTTTTACAAGAAGGATACATTGAGATTTCTCTGGTTTTACAAGAAGGATACATTGAGATTTATCATGTTTTACTAGAAGGATACATTGAGATTTCTCTGGTTTTACAAGAAGGATACATTGAGATTTCTCTGGTTTTACAAGAAGGATACATTGAGATTTCTCTGGTTTTCCAGGAAGGATACATTGAGATGGGAATGATACAAAATTTAATTACAGAATCAGCGATATAAATACGATGTCCGAAATTACTGAAATGGAACCGAAATCAGGAATGGAACGAAAATGAATTTCAATTTTACACATTTCTAGTCCATTCGAAAATTCCGAAAAGTTTTCGTTTCTGCACGAAAATTTGTTCAGATCTGCCGTTTTCGGATCTGAAAATTTGCGGAAAATCGTCCGAATCTGAATGCACAAATCGGGAAATTTCGTGAAAATTCCGAAATTCCGAAACCCGAAACGCACATCCCTACCTGGAATCCATAGGGCGCTATGGTCGGAACATCTCCTTTAATGTCAAGGTTGGAATAAGGCCAGGTGCACACGGGACGTATTCTTTAATGCACAGTACATGCGTTAAAGTAAAAGTTAACGCACCAGCGTCCAGTCAACGCACGCCTGCCCCCCTCAGCGCTAAAAAGTGTGATCGCGCAGCCCCGTCGACGAGCATCCTAGCGCATCATCACCGTCGATGTGCTAGGATGTGCATCGACAGGGCTGCGAGATTCTCCTGCGCTCAACAAGTGCGCATGCGCAATGCATCCTACAGGCCTTGTGTTTTGAAGACGGATGTCTTCAGCGCGCGTTAGGCGTAGCGCGCGTTAGGCGTGTGGCGTACGGATCCCGCCTAATGATACGCAGCGACGCGCGTTAGTAACACGCATCAGTGTGCGCAAAAAAGAGACACAAAACAGCAGAGAAAAGTTCCCTGCTGTTCGGTGTTTTCATTCATCAGGTTTATTCAGGCGAATCCCATAGGCTTCAATGTTAAAAATATTCCCGTTTTAATCCAATATCTAATAAACTGTTTATTATTTTATTCTGCAGTAAAGAGTCTCTTTATTTGTAGATTTTTAGCATCTTTTAGGCATTTTTCTTTGCAAAATATTTATTTATTTTTAAATCGTTTTTTCTTTTTTCTGTAACAGACCTTTATATTATCATTCATAGCATATTACAGTTGTGTTCAAAATTATTCAACCCCCAATGCTGTAAAGGGTTTTAGGGAATTTAGTGTACATTTGTAATTGTATTCAGAATGAAATCCTACAAGGACTTTTTAAAGAACCATATGCAACTAAAATGACATCAATTGGTTTTGTAATACAGTAGTAAATGTTTCTTTTGTGAATTCTTCATTGACACAATTATTCAACCCCTTAAAGACTACCACTCTGAAGAACAGAGGTTCATTCAAGTGTTTTCAATCAGGTATTGACAACACCTGTGGATGTCACGGAGCAGCAATAAAGCATAATAAGCACCAATTAGGCAGCTTTAAAATGACTGTGATACTCAGCTCCTTCTAGACATTTACTGGTGTGGTTACAAACATGGTGAAGTCAAGAGAATGGTCCAGGAAGACAAGAGAAGAGGTGATTACTCTTCACAGGAAGGGCAATGGCTATAAGAAGATTGCAAAGATGTTAAACATACCAAGAGAGACCATAGGAAGCATCATTCGCAAATTCAAGGCAAAGGGCACTGTTGAAACGCTACCTGGTCGTGGCAGAAAGAAGATGCTGACTTCGACTGCTGTGCGCTACCTGAAGCGTAGAGTGGAGAAAAGTCCCCGTTTGACTGCTGAGGAACTGAGAAAAGATTTGTCAGATGTGGGTACTGAAGTTTCAGCTCAGACAATACGGCGCACACTGCGTAATGAAGGCCTCCATGCCAGAACTCCCAGGCGCACCCCCTTGCTGTCTCCAAAGAATAAGAAGAGTCGACTGCAGTATGCCAAAAGTCATGTGGACAAACCACAGAAGTTTTGGGATAGTGTTCTGTGGACTGATGAAACAAAATTAGAACTGTTTGGCCCATGGATCAACGCTATGTTTGGAGGAGGAAGAACAAGGCCTATGAAGAAAAGAACACCTTGCCTACTGTGAAGCATGGCGGGGGGTCAATCATGCTTTGGGGCTGTTTTGCTTCTGCAGGTACAGGGAAGCTTCAGCGTGTGCAAGGTACCATGAATTCTCTTCAGTACCAGGAGATATTGGATGACAATGTGATGCAGTCCGTCACAAACCTGAGGCTTGGAGACGTTGGACCTTTCAACAGGACAATGATCCCAAGCATACCTCCAAGTCCACTAGAGCATGGTTGCAGATTAAAGGCTGGAACATTTTGGAGTGGCCATCGCAGTCACCTGACTTAAATCCGATTGAGAACCTCTGGTGGGACTTAAAGAAAGCAGTTGCAGTGCGCAAGCCTAAGAATGTGACTGAACTGGAGGCTTTTGCCCATGACGAATGGGCGAAGATACCCGTAGATCGCTGCAAGACACTTGTGTCAAGCTATGCTTCACGTTTAAAAGCTGTTATAACTGTAAAAGGATGTTGTACTAAGTACTAAGATTGAATGTCACTTGGGGGTTGAATAAAATTGATAATGATGTGAGCACAGAAAAGACATTTGTGGTTATTTCATTATAAATGTTATGTTATATTTGTCTGACCTACACGTGCCTCTTTGATTTAATTGTAAGCAAGATGACTGAATGATCAAAATCAATGTCAAACTGGCCAAAACACTCAATTTCAGTGGGGGTTGAATAATTTTGAACACAACTGTATATGTAAATTCCGGACAGTTTTGTTCAGTATCTTTTTTGCAAACAACCTTTAAATTTTGACACTTTCAAGCGTACTGTTTTATTTTTTTACCCTGTTCGTCAGCTTGTTGGCTTTTTCCAGCGGCTGGTCTTTGCTGTGATTGGCGGCTCACTGGCTTTTTCCGGCGTTTATTTTGCGGCGGTTCGGGTGGGTTTTCGGTAGGATTTCGGTGGGTGTTCGACAGGTTTTCCCTGCACTCCGTGGTCGATGACATTTCGATGCTCTCTGAATAACTCTTATACTAACACAAAAGTTAGTTATTGAAATGACCTGGCTACCTACAACCTGGGTATTTTAGGGTGTCCTTCAGTTCCGTTCATCATGTATGTACCTTCTATCTCTGCTGCGTTTTCTGGCTCTTATTCTTCTCGCTCCTTGCTGTCGACTAGTCAAGGTATGCAGCACATTCCGATTCATACCCATGCGCTCGATCCAATCCTATTTAGCTCGTTGTTGTTAAGATTCTATTTTGTTTTTTTTGTATTATTGTATCCTGACCTGCAGTCATGTTGTACAAGCATGTGCTTGAATCTGAGTACCCGCTGTGCATTCCTAACTGATTTTGTCTGTCTGCCGCCGGTGTTTCTTCAAATATTGGTTTCGCCTGAGTTTTAATAACAATGCTAAAACTAGGTAAACTACCATTGATTAGATTTGCATTTGATGCTTCCAGAATATTATGCTCAAACAGTACAGTTGAAGAGTTATTGCCATTGAACAGGGTGAGCAATGGAAATGGGTAATAAACGTATTTATGGGTCATTGATTAGTGGATTACAGTATGGTGTTTTACAGCTAAATCGCTTTAAGCTGCATGTTAAAGAAGAGACAGAAACCTTTTCGATCATTACGTAATGCCAGGAATTTATCACATAAATCTATACAATGTTTTCACAAGCCGTTGTACACTTTCTGGCTGAAAAATGTCACACACCTTAATATTTGACTGTTTCGCCTTTTGCTGTGATTGCGGCACGTATTCGCCGTGGCGTCGTTTCGATAAGCTCGTGCAATGTCACAGCATTTATTCGCGTCCAGAGTGGCATTAATTTGTGGCCAAGATCTTGTATTGATGATGGGAGAGACGTGGCGCTGCGTAAAGTCTTCTCCAGCACATTATCCCAAAGATTCTCAATGGGGTTAAGGTGTTACTGTGCGGTGGCCAATCCATGTGTGAAAATGATGTCTCATGCTCCCTGAACCACTCTTGCACAATTTGAGCCCGATGAATCCTGGCATTGCCATCTTGGAATATGCCCACTGTGCCATCAGGGGAGAAAAAAAACATTGAAGGAAAAACCTGCTCATTTAGTATATTCAGGGCGTCACATGACCTCGTTTTATGCTGAAACACATTAATCACTGCAGTAATTATCCAATGGAAGGCTCACAAATATTTGCTATAGTTAGATTCAGGTGGGGACTCTTGTTTGCAGTGTATTTTATCAGTTTTATATCATGTAATATCCTCCTTATTTAATGCAAGAATATCCATCGCATTACAGTACTTTGCGGCAGTTCAGCCATTCCTTTTGCCTTTCCTCCTAAAGCACATTAAAATGAACATGCAAATTGATTGGCCTTAGTGCAAATCAATAAGAAATCCTACTTATGCTCACAATATTCTGCTCCTTCGAACACATAGAAAGTGAGCAGCACACACATAAGTAGTCACACATATTCACAAACAAACACACATACAAAAACTAAACATCACATGTCCCTTTTTTCCACACAGAAGTCAAACATATGTTGCGCCCAGCAACAAATCCACCAGTCGGCGTGGACATCCTTCCAATTCCAGAATACTTAAAAAATAAATAGTTACCGACTCCTAAATGTGGTAAAGCAAAGAGGATTTTATTCCACAGTGAGCAGCAAAGGACATTGTTTTGACACAGTGGTGTTAAAGACCATTGTGTCGAAACCTTGTCCTTTTTTCCACATATTAGTGATCGTTCCCATAGACTTACATAACAACACTTGTCTTTCCAAGATACAAAATATTTTATTGATACACTTCAGTTAATTGAAAGTGATAATTTTAGGCATAGACACATGACACGTGCGGCCAAACTAACCGTATGTGCAATTTCAATAATGTGTTACTTGGAGTAAGTCAACACCAGCCTTTCCACACTGGTTTCCCATTCCTTTTAATGAAAAGTATCCTCGCCATGAGATGCTGCCATGCTTTGCAGTGGTTAAGATGTTACAAAGCATGACTGCTCATTTTCTATATAGGTCAGAATGTTAGATCTTGGACTTATCAGAACATTTGCCTCGCCAGGATTACGGCTGGGGCTGCTGAGAAAGTGGCTCCTTTGTAATACAGATGTTAAATGGCAGGCGCTAATGGAAAACAGCAGACGCTCAGGTTTTCTATTAGCGTCTTTCATTTAACATCAACATTGGAAAAGGACCCAATATTGGCTGTGTAGTGTAGTGGTAATGTCTCTGCTCTACACCTATTGGGGAGTAGTTTTGAATCCTGATCAGCATGTTTGTCCTCGATTGCCATGGAGAAAAAGTAGGTCTTTTCCTTGCAACTGTGAAGAAGAAGGATCAACGTCCCCAAGAATCAGATCATGGTCAGAAAACCTCACCGGCAAGTGACTTTAGATAAGACACCTAGATAAATGTATGCAAACAGGTCACTATACACTGTATATATCACTTATGGATTGTAAATTCCCATGGGAATAGGGTCCCTCAATCATACTGTGTGTTATAGATCTTGGGTCTTTCTGGTTCCATCACAGGTTCAGTTATGCCAGTGTCAGATGAGTGCTAGGGCCGGGGCTAGACTATTTTGTGCCCTAGTCAAGACCAGCTGCTTGAGACGTTTCGACGGGGCTGGCCACACGTTGTAGCACGAGCTACAGCGGATGTGCTGTAAGTATCCCCGTCCATTGGAGGGTCGGACCTTGCAGCGCAGAGCACGTCTGACACTGGCCTTAAACTCTTGGTTCCTCATACTGTTTCTCTTCATGATCGGCCTTCCCTTGGGCAATATTTCCACTCTCTTAAAATGAATTGAAAAAAATATCTGAAGCTTCCGATTGTCACGCTCGCTGCACCCACACCAGGCACGTGCCACTGCCAAGGTCAGGGTATGGTTCTTGAGAAAAGCCCCTATATGCAGAGATACACTAAAGACAGCTATAACAGGTGAGAGCAACACGGGGTTAACTAGAGACCTCTGCACAGCACTACCACAGAAGCCCTGATCTGATCGGCCGGACCTTGAGATAGCCGGATCTGCTCTATAGAAATGGTACCTTGCAGCTTTGCAAAGTTCTAGACAAATACAGATTACAGGGATAAATGTCAACGGTACAGACAGGGATCAAGAATAAACGTAGTCACAAGAAAAGCCAGAAGTCAGAACCAGAGCGAGAATGTCATACAGAATGCAGCTATCAGAACCGGGAGGGAAGTCAGACAAGCCAGAAGATAATAACCACAGAATCACTATATAAATAAACAGAAAACCAAATACAGCAAGAGAAACGACTAAGAACTGAATAACACAGGAATAACAGGAAATAAAACAAGAACATGAATAACAGAGGAAACAACTAGACAGACAGGGTAGACAAGACCAAAGTAATAAACTAAACGAGATATACAAACTGGGACTGAAACAATACAGCAGAGAGCTCTTAGAACACAGCAAATACTGGAAACCAGGAAAAGCAAAGTGACAGAGCAATGCACCATGGGTGCAAAATATGTCAATGCACCATGGGTGCATTGCTCCTAAATAGGCAGGGGATCTGGACAAGGATCAACAGGTGAGCAGAGAGCAGAAACCAATTAACCCCTGGGCTGCAACCCAGGAAATAGCAACTGTCAAAACCCAGCACAGGATTATGCATATACAGAGGGCAGGGGGACAGGGTTGGATACGTGGAACGTGATATTCCGCATTGATTGGATCTGAATATTTCGGAATTCTGAAATATTCTGAAGCAAACTGAATTTTTCCCCTGTGCTCATGTCTATCCATCAGCAAACCACTGTTAACGGCTCGTTTGGAATAGGGCCCAACATTTTCAATGAGATACATTTTAATTTCTATACATAAACAAAAAAACTGTAGGACTGACCAGCATGGAGTGCGGTTACACGATTTCCCATTTAGTATACTTTGAAATGCAACAGTGGGCGAACACGTTATCATTCGGTAACACATCCGTCGCTGTGCCTCGGAATTCATTTTATTTCATACAAGCCGTGGAATTGATCCCTCTGTGGAGCGGTGTTTAATGGTTCAATGGTATATAGATAAAAAAATATGTCTAAATCACTCCGGGGACACTGAGGAAATATATATTCTATTTGTTTCACACAATATACTTTCAGAAAATCCATGCAGACTTTGATCTTCAAACTATTCTTTTCATTTTTTTTTTTCCAATAATATCTCTCTTACGTTCCACACTATTGATATAAGATATACAGGCATATAGTCTCTCCGGCTTCCTTAGTGCTTCTTTAACGAAGTGGTATTACATCTCCAATTCTCCAAACCTCTGGAAAAAAAAGAGAATATGATAAATAAAGCAATATTGAGGATAACAGTTTTTTC
Source organism: Leptobrachium leishanense (assembly GCA_009667805.1). Lineage (NCBI taxonomy): Eukaryota > Metazoa > Chordata > Amphibia > Anura > Megophryidae > Leptobrachium > Leptobrachium leishanense. Next base: position 18,110,028 of record CM019074.1, read on the forward strand.
CCTCCATTGTCGGTGGTAACAATGGCTACGCAGCACAGTTACATGCAATTCGTTACTAACTGACATCACTACATTTCAACCTATTTTATTCATTCTTCTTCATGGTTTTCTGCTTTAATTGTACCAGCTGATAGAGACGATTTCTAATGTATAGTAGTATATAATCTACATTCATGGATCGTAGTGAAAGACCATTGCTCTTTTATGACCGTATGAAAGGCACCTAGCTTTTGTGCGAGGGCCCTTCAGCATCCTAAAGGGATATTCTTGTTGCATTCAGTTGCATCTTAGATATATGCTATCTACAACCAACTGCATCGCGATACTCTTTAACCCCTTCACTACCAAAACCCAGTTATATATTGATTATGCATTGTAATACATTGAAAAGAACTCATTAGCATATCAAAATCCAATTTGCATAACCTTTTAAAGCAAGATTAGTGTGACCCGCATGGAGAAAATAAGGCAAGTTGCAAATAGCAACCTCAAACCTCTGTTTTAATCATTTTGTTTTATGTCTCTCCAAGCACCCCGGAGAGACATAAAACCATTTGCAAATTGCAGGCCTAAACCTCACTGTAACAAAAAGATCAAATAGATTACTGCGGCATTACAGCTGCCAGGAAGAGGGCAGAATACAAAGAGAGCTCTGGGATCACTCACTGCTGTACAGGGATTTGATTCAGTGGTTTATAATGAGTGTAAATCCCTGTACAGTACAGATACAAGGTGTTGCTGTAATTGCCATACACAGGCATTATGCAGCACATACAGATATTGCATTGCTAATAATCTCATTCTGATCACTACAAACCCCCATAAACAGGAGATCTGAACATTTTATTATCTTTTTATCACATTTACTGTATTTGACACAAAGGCTATTTCTGCCTGTATGCTGATAATGCAGACCCCGTGTGACATTGTGTTAAGACAAGGGACATGATCTACAGCTCAGAATTTTTCGCTCCAACAATATCTCTGTAAAGGTTAAACAAATACATGAAAAATTTAACACTATCTCAGAACAGCAATCTCTGCTCAAAGTTTCTATTTTACCCTATATTTAACTGTTATCGTCGCATACCACGATTCAAATAAATGTTATGGTAAAAAATTTTCAACAAAAACAGCCCAGTAAACGATTTCACAAATAACTATTCAACTGCCTACCATTAAAGGGACACTCTAAGCAACATGACCACCTAAGCTATTTTAGGTGGTCATGATGCCCGGAGTATCCTGCCCTCTGTCCCCCCTCCCTCCGCTCAGCGGTTCAGCTGTAAATGCTGAAAACAGCTGAGAGAGGCAGAGAACTTTACTCCGCAATCCCAGCTGTCAGTCAGCAGAGCGGGAATCATATTTCCCGCTTCTGCTGACTTTTGCCGAGTAGGAGACGTCATCGCGCTGAAAGCGCGATGACGTCTCAAACTCACCGCAGTAGCTGGCGGCTCCCTCTGAAGGTTAGTGTTGCGCACATCCTCTTGCGCGCAACACTAATCCTCAGAGGGAGCCGGGAGGAAGCCTGCCGATTGGCTGGCTTACGTGAGAGGCGCGCATGTGCGCTTCTCACGTAAACCAGAAGGCAAGTCGAATGGAAGAAGGACGGGAGCGGAAGAGGAGGGAGGTGAGTATAAAAAAAAACAAACAGCGCTGGAAACAAGAGGATTTTAGGGTAAGTATTACAGTTACAAAAACAAAAACAAAAACTAACAATTTATTAAGGGAATAGGGATAGGTTAGGATTAAAAAACGGGGGGGTGATTTTTTGTTAGAGTGTCCCTTTAATTGCAGCAGTAAAGTTGAGTAATTTTGGAAAAATCTTAGAAGCACGATATGGTGGATATAATTAAAACGTAAGTTTTAATACATTGCCGCTAAGAGAAGCTGCTGTCTTAACTCAGGCAGACACAAACTGACAAACAGAGGACACGTGAGAAATAAAAAACTCAAATGGTTCCCCTACGGCTGGGAGACAAAATGTTATTGAATGACATAGGGGTACCTTTTGAGGTTTTTATTCGGTGGCAAGTTTGGCTCTGACCAGCCACGGAAAAAAAGCTGGCAAGCCGCCGGATGGGTGGTAGAAAAAAAAAACAATTGAAAGTGTCAAATTTGAAACGCTGTTTGCAAAAAAACCTCTTGTCGAAAATGTCTGGAATTAACATATAAGTTCTTATGAATGATAATAAAAAGGTCTGTTGTAGAAAAAGAAAAAACGCTATTCAGAAAAATATTGGAAAAAAAAAATTTTGATGAGAAAATCCCGAAAAATGCCCAAAAAATCCTAAAAAAATAAATAAAGGGACTTTTTGATGCAGATTAACCCTTTCGCTGCTGAGCCATTTCAGACCTCTGTGCTGAGCTCATTTTTACCAGTCTCGCTCATCATGTTTAAACAGAATTTGAAGTCACATTTTATTATGCAACCCAGACATATTATATATCGTTCTTTCCGGCAGACTCTGCAGATTCATAATATATCATTATTATATGTATACGTCATGTCCTGCCTGAATATTATAACAAAAAATGCAATACAAATTGAATTTTCAATCATCTACATTGAGTAAAGGTTTTTTTTTCACATCCAAGATGTCGGCCAGCTCCAGGAGGGGACAACGATACGACGCCTGTTGGCGCCATATCGTGATCCAGCCCCCTAGGGGTTAACGACAGCTGCCGCTTGGAAGGGCAGGCTGTGCCCTTCCAAACGGTGCTTGCCTTTAGCTTGTGGCCCGCATGGATGGGGAGGGAGATATGACCTCCCCCCTCCCCTTCAGGAACCTTCCCGCACTGGCGTAGGGGGGCCTGTAATAGACGTCATCGTGTCTATTGTGCCCGCCTGGGTCCAGGAGGCTGGGCTGACATCGAGGGGCCAGCGAGTCCTCTGCAGCGAAGTGTACATGCGGCAGAGTGCATCCTCCACATGGAAAGGGTTAAAAGAATAAACGGTTTATTAGATATTGAATAAAAACTGGAATATTTTTTACATTGAAACCTATGGGATTCGCCTGAATAAACCTGCCGAATGAAACCACCGAACATCAGGGCGTTTCAGACATTTCACTGCTGTTCTCTGAATAGATTAACCATTGTGGGGGTTTTCACTGCCGCCGAACAGCATATGCTGGCAATTCACCAATTTGGTGAACTGCTTGCTTTGCTTTCTGAAGAGCCGAATGGCCCTGAAAATGCCCTGGCTGGGTGGAGCAGAGGTAACATCACTGCTCTATAACCGTGGAGACACAGGTTAAAATCCCGGCTAGAGCACCTATCCAGCAAGTGTCCTTGGGCGAGACACCTAACGGTACATACTCTCAATGTATCCTTCCTGGTAAAATACTTTCTCAAAAGAAACCCGTTTTATATTTCTCCTTTTCCATGTAATTGACTCAAAAAAATGATCTGTCAGTGCGCCTCGCTCACAACCCCTCAAAAATGACCTTGGATACGTGTCTAGTTTAGCTTGGTATGATATACTAATTAGGCATCTTATTATTTTGCAAACATGTGCTTTACATATACTTAAACATTACTGCGCCGGTGCTTTATGGTGTTTCCTGAAATCCCCTGAACTCAGATCCCATTATCTCCACCCCATGTGGTGTTGTAGAATTAGTGACTGGGATCGGCACAGCTCGAGCCAATATGCGGAGTTAGCAGATCTGATCTTTCTTGCTATCTGCCGACCCACCAGCTATTTTACCTACGGAAGGCATACTGGGATACCGGCTTATAGCAGCGGAAACAAAGTATTAGACATGTGCATTCGTTTTAGTACTAAAACGATTTAGTCCGAATTTTGGGATAATTTAGTTTTCGTATGACTCAAGAGAAACGAAACTGTTCAGTACAAAAACGAAAGAAACTAAAATAAAATGCACTACATTTTAGTTTCAGTCCTTTATGTGATATTACATTGTTTGAAGGAGACCAGCAATGAAGAGCACAACATCGCAAAGCTACAGAAAGGTTTGTATGCGTAATCCTTCCCGACCCCCTACCCGCAAATCTGACAGTGATAGAGCTCCAGAATTCTCACTTGCAGCACAGACAGCCAGCACAGGAGAGGAAACCTTTACTTAACCCTTGCATGTCTATGAGACAGACAAGATGATAAAAGCAGCTGAGGAAGGAAAACCTTCAATAAATCACACTGAAAGCTAATGACAGAGGAGGGCTGGATAGTAAAATAGAAACATAGAAACATAGAAAAATGTTGGCAGATCAGAACCTTTCGGCCCATCTAGTCTGCCCAATTACATGGATACTTTACCTGGATTTATCTTTTGTTTAGGATAGCCTTATGCCTATCCCATGCTTGCTTAAATTCAATTACTGTTTTGGCCTCTACCACTTCTACTGGAAGACTGTTCCATGTATCCACCACCCTCTCAGTAAATATAATGCTTCCTGATGTTACTTTTAAACCTTTGCCCCTCTAATCTAAGACTATGTCCTCTTGTTTTGCTATTTTGTTTCCTTTTAAATATACTCCCTTCCTCTACTTGTGGATTCCCTTTACGTATTTAAATGTTTCTATCATATCTCCTCTGTCTCGTCTTTTTTCCAGCTGTACATGTTAAGATCATTAAGCCTTTCCTGGTAACTTTTTCCTTCAAGCCGTACACCATTTAGTAGCCCTTCTCTGAACTCTCTCTAAGATGTCTATATCCTTCTGGAGATACGGTCTCCAGTACTGCACACAGTACTCCAAGTGAGGTCTCACCAGTGCTCTGTACAGTGGCATGAGCACTTCCCTTTTCCTACTGCTAATACCTCTCCCTACACAACCGAGCATTCTGCCAGCATTTCCAAGCATTCTGCCAGCATTTCCTGCTGCTCTATTACATTGACTACTTACCCTTAGATCCTCTGAAATAATAACCCTAAATCCCTTTCCTCAGATGTTGAGGTTAGGACTGTATCAAATATTCTATATTCAGCCCTTGGGTTTTTACGTCCCAGGTGCATTATCTTGCACTTATCCACATTAAAACTCAATTGCCACAACTCCGACCATTTTTTTTAGTTTACCTAAATCATTTGTCATTTGGCTGATCCCTCCAGGAACGTCAACCCTGTTGCAAATCTTTGTGTCATCAGCAAAAAGACATACTTTTCCATTAATACCTTCTGCAATATCACTAATAAAAATATTAAATAGAATGGGTCCAAGTACTGACCCCTGAGGTACCCCACTGGTAACAAGACCTTGCGCCGAATAAACTCCATTTACCACAACCCTCTGTTGCCTGTCACTCAGCCACTGCCTAATCCAGTCAACAATATTGGAATCCAAGCTCAAAGATTGCAATTTATTGATAAGCCTTCTATGCGGAACAGTATCAAAAGCCCCTTTATAACAAGCAGCGCTGGGAGAAGAGAGGGACTTTATAAAACGTGTGTTTATCTTCCCTCCCGCTCTGCATAATAGGGGCTTAGGTCTGATACATTTTATATTATCCAGGAGCACTATCCCCCTTTCCTCATCTATAATACACGTTTTATATAAAGTCCCTCTCATCTCTCAGTGCTGCTTGTTATAAAGTTTTTTTTACATCTGATACATTTAGTATCCAGCTCTCAGTTACTCTGTCATTATGAGCCTTCAGTGTGATTTATTTGAATGTTTTCCCTGGATTTAAAGTGCTTTATTTTATTATAAAAATAAATTTGCACCAGTCATCTCTTCTCTGAGCTTTCAGACCGATTTACGTTAATATTTTCCCTCTCCCCTGCTTTTACAGTTGTGTTCAAAATTATTCAACCCCCACTGAAACTGAGTGTTTTGGCCAGTTTGACATTGATATTGATCATTCAGTCATCTTGCTTACAATTAAATCAAAGAGGCACGTGTAGGTCAGACAAATATAACATAACATTTATAATGAAATAACCACAAATGTCTTTTCTGTGCTCACATCATTATCAGTTTTATTCAACCCCCAAGTGACATTCAATCTTAGTACTTAGTACAACATCCTATTACAGTTATAACAGCTTTTAAACGTGAAGCATAGCTTGACACAAGTGTCTTGCAGCGATCTACGGGTATCTTCGCCCATTCGTCATTTGCAAAAGCCTCCAGTTCAGTCACATTCTTAGGCTTGCGCACTGCAACTGCTTTCTTTAAGTCCCACCAGAGGTTCTCAATCGGATTTAAGTCAGGTGACTGCGATGGCCACTCCAAAATGTTCCAGCCTTTAATCTGCAACCATGCTCTAGTGGACTTGGAGGTATGCTTGGGATCATTGTCCTGTTGAAAGGTCCAACGTCTCCCAAGCCTCAGGTTTGTGACGGACTGCATCACATTGTCATCCAATATCTCCTGGTACTGAAAAATCATGGTACCTTGCACACGCTGAAGCTTCCCTGTACCTGCAGAAGCAAAACAGCCCCAAAGCATGATTGACCCCCCCGCCATGCTTCACAGTAGGCATGGTGTTCTTTTCTTCATAGGCCTTGTTCTTCCTCCTCCAAACATAGCGTTGATCCATGGGCCCAAACAGTTCTAATTTTGTTTCATCAGTCCACAGAACACTATCCCAAAACTTCTGTGGTTTGTCCACATGACCTTTGGCATACTGCAGTTGACTCTTCTTATTCTTTGGAGACAGCAAGGGGGTGCGCCTGGGAGTTCTGGCATGGAGGCCTTCATTACGCAGTGTGCGCCGTATTGTCTGAGCTGAAACTTCAGTCCACATCCGACAAATCTTTTCTCAGTTCCTCAGCAGTCACACGGGGACTTTTCTCCACTCTACGCTTCAGGCAGCGCACAGCAGTCGAAGTCAGCATCTTCTTTCTGCCACGACCAGGTAGCGTTTCAACAGTGCCCTTTGCCTTGAATTTGCGAATGATGCATCCTATGGTCTCTCTTGGTATGTTTAACATCTTTGCAAACTTCTTATAGCCATTGCCCTTCCTGTGAAGAGTAATCACCTCTTCTCTTGTCTTCCTGGACCATTCTCTTGACTTCACCATGTTTGTAACCACACCAGTAAATGTCTAGAAGGAGCTGAGTATCACAGTCATTTTAAAGCTGCCTAATTGGTGCTTATTATGCTTTATCGCTGCTCCGTGACATCCACAGGTGTTTTCAATACCTGATTGAAAACACTTGAATGAATCTCTGTTCTTCAGAGTGGTAGTCTTTAAGGGGTTGAATAATTGTGTCAATGAAGAATTCACAAAAGAAACATTTACTACTGTATTACAAAACCAATTGATGTAATTTTAGTTGCATATGGTTCTTTAAAAAGTCCTTGTAGGATTTCATTCTGAATACAATTACAAATGTACACTAAATTCCCTAAAACCCTTTACAGCATTGGGGGTTGAATAATTTTGAACACAACTGTATATTCCTGTCTGTCTCCCCACAGAGATACAAAGTTTAAGTAAAAGTTCCCTCTCCTGTGCTGGATAAGCATTGCATTCCGATGTTCTGCACCCTCCACATGCCAATGCAGTAGGATGTTCTATACAGAGAGGGGCATTAATTAATTCAGGAGGATGTTCTATACATTATACAGAGAATGAGGAGGATGTTCTATATAGAGAGGGACATTAATTAATTCAGGAGGATGTTCTATACATTATACAGAGCGGGGTATTAATTAATGCAGGTGGATGTTGTATACATTATACAGAGAGGAGCAATTTTTTTTGAGCCCTTTAAATCCAGTGGCTGTGAGCGCTGAGATCAGCTGCTTCTTACATTATCTCTCAGTACAATAAATCAGGCTCAGCTGTTACAGTAATAGGATAAAGCAAAGAGTGTGTATATATAAATATACACTATACAGTGTGGGCGCCTATTTATAAATTAATTGAAAGTGCAGAATGTAGTGCTAATAAATAGTCAAATGCTGCCCAAAGTATGGTAAAAACACATAAAAACAACCAAAATATGTGTCAATATACAAGATAAAAGCGAATATCCATACGGCGCATCTAGTACAATTAATAGGTTAATAAATCAATGGATATATAAAATCCATAAAAACTATTAAAAACTCATAAAACGTAACAGTAAAAAAATGTAATAAAAGTGTATATTTAAGTCAATAAAGTGCATAGAGAAAAGTCCAGGTCAAATGTGCAAACAGTGCAAAAAAAGTGTTCAAGTATATATTGATGGAATACTCAAAAAATGATGATGGAAATGATGAGCTGATCTTCTTATAAGTGCTGGTGCTGAATCCTCATATCCGTCAGTAATCCTCAAAGAAAGCACATCACAAGAGAGAATAATAGTGCAGACAATCAAAATAAAATAGGCTCGAATTGTAACCAAAATCCAAACCACTCACATTTGTGGGAGCCCACAAGGTCCCGGCTCAAGGAGAAAACAGCCTGCGGCCAAATAGAGGGTGGCACTTCCCTTCTTTCTGTTCGTACTGGAGACGATTTTTGAGCCTCGTAATATCAGGCTCAATCTATGTCGCTCTGGGTCCTCTTAAGGTGGGAACCCAAACCTCTTTGCCTCCGTGATGATGGATCCAAAATTCCAAAACGGAAAAAAGGGGTCGGAGAAAGGTGGCAAATATTGGGAAAATTTATTGGATAAATAAAATAAAATAAATACAGGACAGAATCTACCGAGACGCGTATCTGACTATACTGACTTTTTTATGGACATTCACCTTTATACCGACTGAGGAAGGCTTTTAAGCCGAAACGCGTCTCGGTAGATTCTGTCCTGTATTTATTTTATTTTATTTATCCAATAAATTTTCCCAATATTTGCCACCTTTCTCCGACCCCTTTTTTCCGTTTTGGAATTTTGGATCCATCATCACGGAGGCAAAGAGGTTTGGGTTCCCACCTTAAGAGGACCCAGAGCGACATAGATTGAGCCTGATATTACGAGGCTCAAAAATCGTCTCCAGTACGAACAGAAAGAAGGGAAGTGCCACCCTCTATTTGGCCGCAGGCTGTTTTCTCCTTGAGCCGGGCCTTGTGGGCTCCCACAAATGTGAGTGGTTTGGATTTTGGTTACAATTCGAGCCTATTTTATTTTGATTGTCTGCACTATTATTCTCTCTTGTGATGTGCTTTCTTTGAGGATTACTGACGGATATGAGGATTCAGCACCAGCACTTATAAGAAGATCAGCTCATCATTTCCCATCATCATTTTTTGAGTATTCCATCAATATATACTTGAACACTTTTTTTGCACTGTTTGCACATTTGACCTGGACTTTTCTCTATGCACTTTATTGACTTAAATATACACTTTTATTACATTTTTTACTGTTACGTTTTATGAGTTTTTAATAGTTTTTATGGATTTTATATATCCATTGATTTATTAACCTATTAATTGTACTAGATGCGCCGTATGGATATTCGCTTTTATCAGCTGTTACAGTAACTGACTGTAACAGCGCTCAGAGTTTCAGTAAAACAAGGAAATAATATTGTTCTAACCTCCTTATATATAAAAATATTATTTACTAGTTTTACTGAAACTCTGAGCACTGTGATGAGCAGCAGTCAGTTACTGTAACAGCTTTGCCTGACACATTATGCTGAGAGTGAGAGATACTGTAACAAGCAGCGATCTCAGCCCTCTGAGGAGCCACTACAATAGTAATTGTATCCACTGCTTTTTGCATGAATGAAATTAGTTTTCATACTAAAGAACTGAAAACTAATTTCTTTAGCAACTAAATAAATTGCATTTTAGGACTAATCCATTAGTTCAAAACGAAATTTTGTGCTGTGCACATGTCTACAAAGTATGGCAAGACTCTAAAGTCATATTCCTATGAAGAGGTGAATATTTTTTTGTATCTCCTTTTGGAAGGATGCAACTGGAGTACGTTTTTTTTAGTTTTTTAAAAATATGACTTTTTGGGCAATATTCTGTTATGAATGAAAATATTATGCATTCCTATCCTTTATTTCTTGTTTCCCTGACCCTTTCGTTACAGGTTAACAAACTAGGACGAGCAATAGTGTTTTCATATAATGATACTTTTCTAAAGTACTGTGCAAAACAAAGGGATTAGTAAGGAGCAGCTTAACCCCTTCACTTTCAAGATCGAGGTAACTCAATATTGCATTGTGATACATTGAAAAGCAATCGCTAGCATATTAAAACCTAATTTGCATACCTTTTAAAGTAGGATTAGCGTGCCCCCTGTGGAAAAACAAAATCTATTGATTTATCTCTCTCCTTTCCCCTATCTTACTGTAAACAAGCTACAAATCAAAATAATTGTAACAGAATGTTCCAACACTTGGCAGAGGACAGAATACAGGGAGAGTTGTGGGGTCGGTCACTGCTGTACAGGGATAAGATTCAGGGGGTTATAATGAGTGTAAATCCCTGTACAGTACAGATAAAAGGTGTCGCTGTAATTGCCATACACAGGTATTATGCAGCACATACAGATACAAGGTGTTACTCAGCAACAGAATGGTGTAAGCACACAGAGCATGCTGACATTATCGGTCGGTTCATTAGTTGGTCCATAGTAGGCGGGATCTTCGAATTCCACCTCCTGAGTGACACCCTGTGTGGCTGTAGGACACTTCCTCCACTTCACACAGTCTTACTAGGCAAATAGCAGGGGGGTAGGGGGGCACACCTTGCAACATGACCACTTTAACCCCTTCACTACTGAGATCGAGATATCTCGGGCTTCAAAGGCACCATCCGTTGTCCCGATATATCTCGATCTGCTGATCTACAGCCCAAAGGCAAATGAAATTCATTTGCTGCAAATTAATTTCATTTGCTTTTAGGCTGTAGAAGGTACCCCCAAAGTTTTAGTCCTGTGAGCATAACGCCTGAAGAGCTGAAACTGTAAAATCAGCTAACTGAATGCTCTGACATCGTGTATTTAGCAGCAGCCGATACACGGAGAAGAAAAAAATAAAATATACCTGCAAGTCAAACGTCTGTAACTCAGTTTGGCAGTGGATGGCGCCATCTACTGGCCAAATAGCTTATTAACAGTAAGAAATACAACAAAGGGTATAAACTGAAATATTTCTTACCGTAAAATTAATTTAAAATGATTTTACAAAAGAACCACTGGTTTCTGACAATGATTTTTTTGGAAAATCACTTGGTCGTGAAGGGGTGAATAAGCTAGGCTTGTGCACCGATTTTTTTTTCGGTTCGATTCGGTTCAATTTTTTTCGATTTTTAAACTTTTCGATTCGGCTCGTTTCGGCCGATTTCTGTTTCGATTCGGTTCGGCTCGACTCGTTTTTCGTGTACATTTTTTTTCGGAATATCGACCATTTTTCGTATTTTCGTGTCACTTTGCTCGTTTTTTGTATCGACTTTGCGTAATTTCGGAAATTTTCGTTTTTCGGAATTGTACATGTTTTCGGAATATCGACCGTTTTTCGTATTTTCGTGTCACTTTGCTCGTTTTTTGTATCGACTTTTCGTAATTTCGGAAATTTTCGTTTTTCGGATTGTACGTTTTCGGAATATCGACCGTTTTTCGTATTTTCGTGTCACTTTGCTCGTTTTTGTATCGACTTTTCGTAAGTTCGGAAATTTTCGTTTTTCCGGAACGTCTGTTTTCCTCGTTTCAAAGCAATAAATTTCGATTTGACACATTTCAAGTCCATTCGAAAATTCCGAAAATATTTCGTTTCGGCTTGGAAAACTTTTCGGATCTGCCATTTTCGGATCTAAAAATTTTCGGAAATTCGGCCGCATTCGAAAACACGAATCGGGAAATTTCGTGAAAATTCCGAAATTCCGAAACCCGAAACGCACATCCCTAGAATAAGCTAAAGTGCTCAGGGTGCATAGAGTGTCCCTTTAAATACTCATAAACCAAGTGCCTTTGTAAGGATTAGTTCTGTAGTGCACGTGGGATCTGCGGTGCAGCCCAAACTAGAGAATCTGAAGAATAAAAATGGATTTAAAAATATATAATGTATAAATATATAAAAACATGCCTTATGTTGGTAACGACACGGAGTTCATGTTAGTCATCCACAATAGAAAAATCCATAAGAAAAGATGATTTCTCGAGTGGTGCTGAGCTTTATATGCTTCATACATCATTTTCAGGCTAATGTTGTTGTTGAAATAACACCGAGAAAGGGAAATTCAAGTCTAAAATAAGAATCCCTGCCTCATTATTCAGTGTCAGTGAGGTTATGGGGTACGTGATTGAGAATATCTTGCAGAGAAAGAAGGCGTTGGTAGTAAAGTGCAGGTTGTTCAACTAAAAATATGAAATGTCATTAATTGGCGAGCTTTTTCATGGATTTAAAGAGAATTGTGATGCAGTTTGTAACAGAGAGAATATATTTAACGGTGCAATTTAACAATACAAGGATATCCCTTTAACCCCTTCACTCCCAAAAAATAAATTACTTTGGTTTTGCATTGTGATACATTGAAAAGCAGTCATTAGTACAGCAAAACACTTGCATATCTTTTATTGCACCCCCTGTGGGTTTATCTCACTTCTTTTCACCTTTTCTTACTGTAAACAAGGTACAAGGAACAGCTTTCACATCCATTGTAACAAAGCATTCAGAAACGTTGCTGCTGCATTACAACAGCCAAGGAGAGGGCAGAATACAGGGAGAGCTGTGGGGTCAGTCAATGCTGTACAGGGATATGATTCAGGGGGTTATAATGAGTGTATATCCCTGTACAGACAGTACAGATACAAGGTGTTGCTGTAATGTCCATACGCAGGCATTATGCAGCACATACAGATACAAGGTGTTGCTGTAATTGCCATACACAGGCATTATGGAGCACATACAGATACAAGGTGTTGCTGTAATTGCCATACACAGGCATTATGGAGCACATACAGATACAAGGTGTTGCTGTAATTGTCATACACAGGCATTATGCAGCAGATACAGATACAAGGTGTTGCTGTAATTGCCATACACAGGCATTATGCAGCACATACAGATACAAGGTGTTGCTGTTAATGCCATACACAGGCATTATGCAGCACATACAGATACAAGGTGTTGCTGTAATTGCCATACACAGGCATTATGCAGCACATACAGATACAAGGTGTTGCTGTAATTGCCATAGACAGGCATTATGCAGCACATACAGATACAAGGTGTTGCTGTAATTGTCATACACAGGCATTAGGCTAGGGTCAGACGAGCGTGATTTCTACGGACTGTACGTCCGTGCAGTACGGACATCGTCAGTACGGATGACGCAGTAGTGGTCACACAGTCCGTTTTTTCACTGAAGTTATTTTTGACGGATGTAGGAGGGAAAAATAAATTAAAATGCAAAACCATTTTGTCCGTGAAAAATGCTGGACGTATAAATGCAGTCCGTCTGACCACGTTCCATCACTCACACACAAAGCTATGCGGACGTTGCGGACGCAGCGCACTTTGTGCGGCCGTTCTAGCGGTTGTACGTTCTTGCCTGCCTTGCGTCCGTGGGCCCCGGCCGTTGTGCGTCCGCAGTTCAGTGCGGACGTACTTCGTGTAACGGACTCCGATGGGCTTCCTGTCATGCTATCACGGACGTACTTTTAGGCGCAATCACGGACGTGAACACTACGCTCGTCTGACAGCAGCCTTATGCAGCACATACAGATACAAGGTGCTGCTGTAATTGCCATTCACAGGCATTATGCAGCACATACAGATACAAGGTGCTGCTGTAATTGCCATACACAGGCTTAATGCAGCATATACAGATACAAGGTGTTGCTGTAATTGCCATACACAGGCATTATGCAGCACATACAGATACAAGGTGTTGCTGTAATTGCCATACACAGGCATTATGCAGCACATACAGATACAAGGTGTTGCTGTAATTGCCATACACAGGCATTATGCAGCACATACAGATATTGCATTGCTAATAATCTCATTCTGATCAATACAAATCCCCATAAGCAGGAGATCTCACCATTTTATTATCTGTTTGCTACACATTTTATATATTTGACACAAAGGTAATTTCTGCCTGTATGCTGATAATGCAGACACCGTGTGACATTGTGTGTAAGATCTGGGACCCCATCTAGAATATAGAACCTTTCATCCCAGCAATATTTCTGTAAATGAGAAACAAATACATGAAAAATTAAAAATGAGCAATTCTGCACTATTTTCATTTATTAATTCAGAACAAGTTCTGTGCAAAATTTAATTGTTAACTTCACAGTCCACGTTTCAAATAAATGTTATGATAACATGTATTCCAACAAAAAGTACTTGATAGGGAAAGGCTTACGGAGAATAATTAAAGAGGTTATTCAGAGAATGTCGCTGACATTACAGTGCTCTATCGTTCTCTGCACTTCCCCGCACTTCGAGGAATCAAATTTCCCCACTCTGCGGTGAATTCACCCTTCACCGTAGGGTCCCCAAATTGCAGGGAATCTGCCGCCGAATGCCGCCACAAACCTGTCGCCGCCCATAGCCAACCCGCCAGATATCCACCGCAAACCCGTCGGAGGGCCACCAAACGCAGTCGCCGAGCAAAGCGCCGACCAGCAGCAGAAGAAAGCCGACATGCTGCTGGAAGGGTACGAAAAAAAAGATAACAATACAATTGAAAGTATGAAAATTGAAACACTGTTTGCAAAAAACGACTGAAAATGCCTGGAATTAACATATAAGATCTTAAGAATGATAATAAAAAGGTCTGTTACAGAACAAAAAACGATTTAAAAACCAAAAAAAAAAAATTTCCCGAACAATGCCTAAAAGGCCCAAAAAAAAAAAAGGACTTTTTGCTGCACATTAAAATTATAAACGGTTTAATAGATATTGTATTAAAACTGGAATATTTTTAACATTGAAGCCTATGGGATTCGCCTGAATAAACCTGACGAATGAAAACACCGAACAGCAGGGCACTTCACTGATTTTTAAAAGCTGTTCGGTGTCTCTGAATAGATTAACCATTGCTTCTCTATGGGGGATTTCTCTGCCGTCGAACAGGCACCGTACTTGCTGGCAGTTCGCCAATATTTGGTGAACTGCCTTCTCTCTGAATAGTCGAATGACCTCGAGATATCACCGTATGGTAAAATTCACTGTTCGGTGCCATTTCGGGTGCCAGATCGGCACTTTCTGAATAACCCTGTAAGTTTTCCAAAATTATCAGAGCAGGGACAACAACAGACTAAAAATAATCAATTGTACCGGCTGGGTGGAGTAGAGGTAACATCACTGCTTTGCGTGGAGAGAGCCTGTGGAGACATGGGTTCAATCCCAGCAAGAGCACCTCTCCAATAAGTGTCAAGACACCTAACAGTTCATACTCACCACCCAGGACATACTTGAAAAACAAGAGAAATCTCAATGTAGTATCCTTTCTCAAAAAAAATAATAATCATTAATTATCTCTTTTCCCATCACTTCAGTTTCTGTCAATATTTAATGTATCCATTTATATTTTCTTATGTTTATTTTTGGTTTATGTGATTGTTTATAAACAGACGTCCTCCGATCCCGTCCTCGCACCCTCCTTATATAAAACGTAGAATTATTCGGCTTATTCCTCGTTTTGAAAATTTTATACACGCAGTTTATATCTGTGCTTTAAAAAAAAAAAAATCCCAAGAAACGGAGTCATTAAGCTTCATTTAAACTGTAAGGATTTCCTTTCAGCAACACTCTATTAGTCCAGCGCTACCTGCAAGAGGTCTTTAGACAAGAATAGGAGCAAATTGCTTCAAACGTTCCCTTAGAACGGTGCGTTTAATTTGCTTTTATGTTGGTTATCACGCACAGAGTGGTCTGCCTTTTCCCTTTTTTACCTGTCCCTTCAGATTTAATCATGCTACAGTAAGTCCTTTCAACATCATTTATTAACAGCAGAGTAATATGATTTTTTTCCCCCTTTCCTTGACATGCTGAAGTCATGTAAATTTAATGCATTTCCAACAGCTCATGTTAATACCGGCGGCAGCTTACGGGCTTTGCATTCGGGGCCTCTTTTGAGTCATTTTAGCAGAATTTGTGTTTTTTAATAGAATGCGAAATCGTAATGTTTTACGGCGCAGATGAGACCCCCCCAAGTAGGTTTTTTAAAGAGGTTTTCTTGCATGTTTGATCGGCTTTTATTCGTCCGACATTAAAATCTTCACCTCATTTTAGCGATGCTCGGATTTCACTAAAGGGATTATTCAAAGAGAGACGATTTGGCTCCGAAACGCGTCGAACAGCGATTATCCCGTACGTTGCAATTTCGGAGTGAATTGCCAGCGAAATAGGGTGCAATTTGGCTCAGATCGCCGTAATTCGGCGACATTCGTTGTCAGTGAAATTCCTCATAGAGAAAATTCTGCGCATTCCGCCAACATTTCAGTGCAGTTCGGCGTTCTCAGAATATATATTCTGAGAACGCCGAACTGCACCGAAATGTTGACGGAATGCGCAGATTTTTGGTGCTTCAGTTTAACAGGTTTAAACAGGAGAATCCCATAGGATTCAATAGAAAAAAAAATACTAGGGGTTATTTAGAGATGCTGGTCTGGCCCTGAAATGTAACCGGGCACTGAAATTCAGCGTACAATGACATTTTGCGGCCATTCGGCTATTCAGAAAGCAGGCAGTTTGTCAAATTTTGGCAAATTGCCTGCACATACGGTGCTGTTCGGCAGCAGTGAAATCCTCATAGAGAAGCAATGGTTAATCGATTCACAGACACCGAACAGCAGAGAAATGTCAGTGATTCAGGCAAATCCCATAGGTTTCAATGTAAAAAATATTCCTGTTTTTATTCAATATCTAATAAACCATTTATTCCTTTAACCTGCAGCAAAAAGTCTCTTTATTTTAGGATTTTTCTGGAATTTTTTGAATACCATTTTTTTTATTCTGTAACAGACCTTTTTATTATTATTCATAGTATCTTATATGTTAATTCCAGACATTTTTGTCCAGTAGTTTTGTTTTTTGGAGAAAGGATTTTACCAGGAAGGATACATTGAGATTTCTCTCGTTTTCAAGTATGTCCTGGGTGGCGAGTGTGTACCATTAGATGTCTTGCCAAGGACACTTATTGGAGAGGTTGCTCGCTGGGATTGAGCCCCATGACTCCACAGGCTCTCTCCATGCAGAGCAGTGACATTACCTCTACTCCACCCATTCGGCAGCTTGTCGACTCTTTTTTGAAACAGGTGAATCCCATAAGATTTAATGGGGAAAAAAAAAATACTAGGGGTTATTCAGAGAGCCAATTTTACCCCGAAATGTAACCGGACACTGAAATTCAGCATATGAAGACATTTTGGGGCCATTCGGCTATTAAAGGAGCAGGCAGTTCGCCAAATTTTGCCGAATTGCCTACAAGTATGGTGCCTGTTCGAGGGCAGTGAAATCCCCCATAGAGAAGCAGTGGTTCGTCTATTCAGAGACACCAAACAGCAGGGAAAAGTTGCCAAAATGCCCTGCCATTCGGTGGTTTATTTCGGCAGGTTTAATCAGGCGAATCCCATAGGCTTCAATGTTAAAAATATTCCCGTTTTAATTCAATAGTGTGTAAACTCAATTCAGTGTGTGAAAAAAGGTGAAGGAGGTGTGATGTTGAAACGGTGGTCAGGGGCCGCAAAATATTTACAGGGTTATTCAAAGAGAATCGAAAAGCCACCGCAAGGTCGGTGACTTTTCATTCTCTTCAATTCGGTTCGATTTGGCGATCCCATTTCGGCGACCCTGCGGTGTATTCAGCAAGCACCACACACAGAGTCCCCGAATTGCAGGGAAAAGCTGCCGTAAACCCGCCAAAAACTTACCACAAAACAATGGCGAACGCACACCGAAACCCGCAAAAACATCTTGATTAACCCGCCGGAAAAAGCCGAGCAGGGGCCGATCACACGCAGCGCAGCTGCTGGAAAAACCCGACACCGCAGACGAATGGAGTGAATAAATTAAAAAAAACAGTTCGCTTGAATGTTTGAAAAGTGAAACGCTGTTTGCAAAGAAACTACTGAGCGAAAATGTCTGAAATTTACATATAAGATCCAATGAATGATAATAAAAAGGGCTGTTACAGAAAAAATAAGTAAAGTAAATTTTTTTTAAAACAAAAACCCTAAAAATGCTTAAAATATCCTAAAAAAATCTATAAATAAAGAGACTCTTTCCTGCAGAATAATATAATGAACGGTTTATTAGATATTGAATTAAAACAGGAATATTTTTAACATTAGAAACATAGAAAAATGTCGGCAGATAAGATCCTTTCGGCCCATCTAGTCTGCCCAATTACATGGATACTTTACCTGGATTTATCTTTTGTTTAGGATAGCCTTATGCCTATCCCATGCCTGCTTAAATTCAATTACTGTTTTGGCCTCTACCACTTCTACTGGAAGGCTGTTCCATGTATCCACCACCCTCTCAGTAAAATAATGCTTCCTGATGTTACTTTTAAACCTTTGCCCCTCTAATCTAAGACTATGTCCTCTTGTTTTGCTACTTTGTTTCCTTTTAAATATACTCCCTTCCTCTACCTTGTGGATTCCCTTTACGTATTTAAATGTTTCTATCATATCTCCTCTGTCTCGTCTTTTTTCCAAGCTGTACATGTTAAGATCATTAACCCTTTCCTAGTAACTTTTCTCCTTCAAGCCGTACACCATTTTAGTAGCCCTTCTCTGAACTCTCTCTAAGATGTCTATATCCTTCTGGAGATACGGTCTCCAGTACTGCACACAGTACTCCAAGTGTGGTCTCACCAGTGCTCTGTACAGTGGCATGAGCACTTCCCTTTTCCTACTGCTAATACCTCTCCCTACACAACCAAGCATTCTGCCAGCATTGAAGCCTATGAGATTCGCCTGAATAAAGCTGCCGAATTAAACCACCGAATGGCAGGGCATTTCGGCAACTTTTCACTGCTGGGTTTTGCTCTCCGAATAGCTGAAGCATTGCTTCTCTATGGGGATTTCACTGCCCTCGAACAGGCATCGAACAGGCACCGTATGTGCAGGCAATTCGCCAACATTTGGCGAACTGCCTGCTCTCTGGATAGCCGAATGGCCAAGAAAGGTAGCCGAATGCTGATTTTCTGCGTTCGGTTCCCTTTTGGGAGCCATCCGGATCTCTTTGAATAACCCTGTTTGTCACCTAGATCCCCGTAAGTTCTAGGGGTGACTCTGTGTATATATGACCTAACATACAGGGTTATTCAGAGAGCGGTGAAAAGCAGGAGAATGACTGGAGAATGGAAAATTCTAGGTCAAAATAGTCGATTTGGAAAGTGAGATGAATGGGAAACTTTTTCTGGTTTGGATAGTTAGACCTAGAATTTTCCATTCTCCATTCATTCTCCTGCTTTTCACTGCTCTCTGAATAACCCTGTATGTGTAAGAAAAGTCTATATACGCTTGAAAGCAGTGAATTCTTTCATAGACACAATAAATATGAAAGGGTTACACTGTAACACAATGATGGCTGACCTCTGGGATTCCTTGCGCTGCAGGAGATATGGAGGTCGAATATCCCTGCAATAAAATCTGCCAATACATCGGTGAGCTGATTGTAACAGATTTAGCACCTGCCATCAAATTGCATTTTTTTTTCTTACCTTGTTATCTGCGAGCCTTTTAAAATGAAGAAGAGCATATTGCACTCAAGAGGTTAAAAGCAGGCCGTGCAGGGATAACCCTGATGCAGTCAATTAGCTGCGAAGCTATTTAAAGCGAGAAGCACAACTCGTCCCCAATGATCTAAATTGTTATTACAGTTAGCATTCTTTTCATATCAGTGAAATATCCCTAAGCACAGATAAATATATTTGCAGACCCATAAAGCTCGATTCAATTACATGAGATGCTGCATAATATATGTTTATGACTAGTGCTTTCTTACTCTCAGCTATACAAGTGATGGGTACGTCTATATCACTTCTATATTTCGGCTGCGTCGCATGGCTGCGATTGTGGAGGTTCATAGGACGCTACTAAAATGGTGTACGGCTTGAAGGAGAAAAGTTACCAGGAAAGGCTTAATGATCTTAACATGTACAGCTTGGAAAAAAGACGAGACAGAGGAGATATGATAGAAACATTTAAATACGTAAAGGGAATCCACAAGGTAGAGGAAGGGAGTATATTTAAAAGGAAACAAAGTAGCAAAACAAGAGGACATAGTCTTAGATTAGAGGGGCAAAGGTTTAAAAGTAACATCAGGAAGCATTATTTTACTGAGAGGGTAGTGGATACATGGAACAGTCTTCCAGTAGAAGTGGTAGAGGCCAAAACAGTAATTGAATTTAAGCAAGCATGGGATAGGCATAAGGCTATCCTAAACAAAAGATAAATCCAGGTAAAGTATCCATGTAATTGGGCAGACTAGATGGGCCGAAAGGTTCTTATCTGCCGACATTTTTCTATGTTTCTATGTTTCATCACTATCAAGGCCGGATTTACATCTCAGGTGCCTGTAGGCACGGAAATGTGGAGCGCCCCCCCCCAAAAAAGTGGAAAAAATTTACTTTATACATCTTTGTTTTGGGAGAAACTAACTAAATAAATAAATAAATGCTCAAATCAAAACAAGAGGCTGAATCTGTTTCCTTAGTTGAGTTAATGTTTGCTTTATAAATAAAAGCATATAATGCCTTAGACAAGAGAATTTAGCAAATTTAGCATTTTTAAAAAAAAAAAAAAAAATATCAGGATTATTCAAAGAGAATCGAACGTATGGTGACTTTTCGTTCTCTTCAATTCGGTGTGATTTGGCGATCCCGTTTCGGCGACCCTGCGGTGTATTCAGTAAGCACCACAGAGCCGTCGTAATGCAGGGAATAGTCGCCGCAAACCAGCCGAAAACTCACCGCAAAACTAGGGCGAACGTCGCACAGCGAAACCTGCAAAAACATCTGGATTGACCCTGCCGAACACGCAGGAGAAACCCGAGCAGCCGCCGATCACAGCGCAGAGAAGCATACCGTAAAAACCCGACACTGCAGACGAATGGAGTGAAAAAAAAAACACATTACGCTTGAATGTTTGAAAAGTAAAACGTTGTTTGCAAAGAAACTACAGAACGAAAATGTCTGAAATTTACAAAAAAAATTACAAAAATTTACAAAAAAAATGTTTGGAAAAAAATCCCGAAAAATGCCTAAAAGATCCTAAAAAAACCTAAAACCTTTTACTGCAGAATATTATAAGCAACAGTTTATTAGATATTGAATTAAAACGGGAATATTTTTAACATTGAAGTCTATGGGATTCGCCTAAATAAACCTGTCGAATTAAACCACCGAACAGCAGGGAAATTCGGCAACTTTTCACTGTTGGTTTGTGTTCTCTGAATAGACGAAGCATTGCTTTTCATGGGGATTTCACTGCCCTCGAACAGGCACCGAACAGGCAACCTATGTACAGGCAATTCGCCAACATTTGGCAAATTGCCTGCTCTCTGAATAGCTGAATGGCCAGGAAAGGTAACCGAACGCTGAATTTCAGCATTCGGTTACCTTTCGCCAGCAATTCGGAGGTCTTTGAATAACCCTGTATATATTTTTATTTTTAAACATTACATGGTCATATTTGGTATCGTTGGAAGGGCCAGACTCTGAGCTTTCCAATGAGACCTCACTTGACCTTGTGAAAAATAGTAAAAGTAACAACTAGGCTCCATGATTTACTTGCTCCTTGGGTGCTGACTTTCTCTATCATTGAGAACTACCAGGGTTATTCAGAGAGCACCGAAATGTCACTGACATCTCCCGTTTGCCACGCTATGCGAGTCGCAATTTGCCGACCCTGTGAATTTGAAGTGCAGCGAACGACCCGCCCAACGCATCCGAATAACTGCCGCAAAACTGCCGAATCGATAGCAAAAAACGCCGCCAGATCGATCCCAAAAAAGTCGACTACCTGCCGAACAGCCGCTGGAAAAAGTTGACAAGCTGCCGAAAGGGGTAAAAAAAAAAAAACGCGTTTGCATAAAAATACTGCATGAAAATGCCTGGAAATGTTATATAAGGTCCTATGAATAATAATAAAAAGGTCTGTTACAGAAAAAAAACACCATTTTAAAAGAAATCTGAAAAAAAATTCAACGAAAAAAAAATCCCCAAAAAATTACTAAAAAAATTAACAAACAAAGAGACTTTTTGATGCAAATGATAAGAATAATAAATATTTAATGAAAATGGGGAATTTTTTTCAACATCGAATCCTATGGGATTCGCCTGATTAAACCTGTTGTACGAAACCACCCTCAAAATCAAAACTTTCGCCAAAAAATCCTGAAAAATGCCTGGAAAATTCTAAAAAATAAATACATTAAAAGACTTTTTACTGCAAATAAAAAGAATAAACGGTTGAATAAAAAAATAATAAAAACGATCATTTGTTTTTCCTTTGAAACTGATGGGATTCGTGTAAACTTGTTGAATTGGAGCACCCAGCATCTGGGCATTTCGCCAACTCTTCGGTGCTGTTCGTTTTTCTCTGAATAGATTACCCAATACTTTTCTATGGAGGATTTCACAGGCGCCGAAGGTCACTGTATTTCGCTGGCAATTCACCAATATTTTATAAACTGGCCACTAAATTGCGTGGGAGAAAAGCACGAGAAAATTCACGCTCTCAGCTCTTAATTGACTCACTTGTTTCCTTTTATTGATAATTTACAGGGTTATTCAAAGAGAATCAAAAAGTCACTGCACGTTCTGTGACTTTTCGTTCTCTTCAATTCGGTGTGATTTGGCGATCCCATTTCAGTGACCCTGCGGTGTATTCAGCAAGCATCACAGGGCCGCCGTAATGCAGGGAAAAGTCTCCGCAAACCCACCGAAAACTCACAGCAAAACGAGGGCGAACGCACACTGAAACCCACAAAAACATCTGGATTAACCCGACGAAGACACCGGAGAAAACCGAGCAGGAGCCGATCACAGCGCAGAGCACCCACCGGAAAAAGCCGACACCGCAGACGAATGGAGTGAAAAATAAAACAGTATGCTTGAATGTTTGAAAAGTGAAACGATGTCTGCAAAGAAACTACAGAACGAAAATGTCTGAAATTTACATATGATCCAATGAATGATAATAAAAAGGGCTGTTACAGAAAAAAAAAAAACGATAAAAAAAAAACGGAAAATTTTTTTTGCAAAAAGTCCCAAAAAATGCTAAAAGGTCCTAATAGATCAAAAAATAAAGAGACTTTTACTGCAGAATATTACGATGAACGGTTTATTAGATATTGAATTAAAACGGGAATATTTTTAACATTGAAGCCTATGGGATTCTCCTGAATAAACCTGACGAATGAAACCACCGAACAGCAGGGCAATTCCGCAACCTTTCACTGCTGGTTTGTGTTCTCTGAATAGCCGAAGCAGTGCTTTTTCATGGGGATTTCACTGCCCTCGAACAGGCACCGAACAGGCACCATATGTGCAGGCAATTCGCAAGGATTTGGCGAATTGCCTGCTCTCTGGATAGCCGAATGGCCAGGAAAGGTAACCGTACGCTGAATTTCAGTGTTCGGTTACCTTTCTCCTGCAATTCGGAGCTCTTTGAATAACCCTGTTAGTTCTTCGCTCTGATGTTTCATAATTAGATGTATTTGTTTAGCAAACGCTCACCGTGGTATGGTGTAAAATAGCACCAGAGAGCTCCTAAGCCTTGTCAGATTTCATCAGCATTCTTGTATTAATTTACAATTTTTTAAACCCGAGGCTGTAATTAACTTCTTATCTTTGCAGAACTTTTCTACGGGAAAAAAAATATGAGTCTTTTCACCAACTTTATTTTGATGAAAAGGCAGAGTAAGTTTCAGAGCCAAGACGCGATGAAAAGCCTTGCTAAAATGGAACGGAAAAGATGGCACTTGCAAATGAAGATTAACAACTCCATCAATGTGTCCCAGGTTTGAGTAACCTGTGTTTCTTTAGCTCAGTTGTCACCTCCTCATAGATCCCTTGTCATAAAAGCTTGCATCTTTCCTCCAGTTAAATTTTGTAGAGTTCTCCTCATTCTCCATTGCGACACGGTAAGTATTAGTGAAGAATATTTCATATTCTTTGTACATAAATACATTTACATATTATTGTGGTCTGGATTGGACAAAACCTACACTTCCAGAGCAAAAAAAAGTCAAAATATGATAGTATTTGGTTGTGTCGTTTTGCTGTGATTGTGGCCCGCATTCTCCGCCGCATCGTGTCGATAAGCTTGTGCAATGTCACAGCATTTATTTGCGTCCAGAGTGGCATTAATTGGTAGCCAAGATCTCGTATTGATGATGGGGGAGTCGCAGCGCTGCGTAAAGTCTTCTCCAGCACATTATCCCAAAGATTAACCTCAATGGGGTTAAGGTCTGGACTGTGCCTTGGCCAATCCATGTGTGAAAATGATGTCTCATGCTCCCTGAACCACTCTTGCACAATTTGAGCCCGATGAATCCTGGCATTGCCATCTTGGAATATGCCCGCTGTGCCATCAGGGGAGAAAAAAATCCATTGATGGAAAAAACTGCTCATTCAGTATATTCAGGGAGTCACATGACTTCATTTTATGCTGAAACATATTATTCACTGCAATAATTATCCAATGGAAGGCGAGCACCGATTGGCTGAGATACATCCAGGTGGTTACTTTATTTTTGGACAGGCAGTTTATGCTCTGGGTATGAGAAGAAGCTAGTGTTATGGAAAGATTAAACCCCAGACCTTGTCATCCTATACTAAACACCTTCATACATCAAAGGGACACGACCAGTTACGTAAGCTGTCACTGGATTACTTGTGCATTACAAATAAAACCATCTTATAAAACACATTATAAAACACCTTATAAAACACATTCTGCTGTGTTTTTTTTGGTTGAAGTAATTGCATAAAATTAGGAAAAATAAATTACGTTTTTTATGTCCTGTTTCCATTTTGTTCATTTCTCTGATGATGCAAAATTTACCAAAATCTGTGCAAACGTTTTACTTGATGACTGTGCTTTATTTTATACAGTATTTAACAGTTAATGAGGTGGATGAGGGAATTTTTAGATAAGGCAGTGGGGTTGTATTGTGTTCTTCAGGCTGCCTGTGAAAAGAGATGGCAGCTGAATGAGATAAGACAGGGAGTTTAACCCTTTCGCTGCTGAGGCTTTTCACACCTCTGTGCTGAGGTCATTTTTACCGGTTTTGCTCATCATGTTTAAACGTGTTTTGAAGGCTTATTTTAGTATATTACCCAGACATATTATATATCGTTCTTTCCGTCAGACTCGGTAGATTCATAATATGTCATTATTATATGTATACGTTATGTCATGTCTGTATATTATAACAAAAAATGCAATAAAATATGTATTTTCAATAATTTACAATGTGTAAAGTGTTTTTTTTCACATTTTAACATGCGAGCAATTGCGGTTATATTTTGTATGGGGTGCGCTCGTTAAAAAAATTAGAGATGGGGTCTCGTTACATTTTTTTTTGGGGAAAATTACGCGATTTTTAACAAACGGACCGCATACAAAAATCGTTAGTGCAGCATCATTGTTCACATTATAATTGAAATGGGAAAAATATTGCTACACTAACGAACCAAAAAAAAGAAAAAAAAAGGTTTTTTTTTTTTTTTATAATTTTTTTTTAAATATATTTTTATTTTTAATTTTAATTTTTTTTTAAAAACTTTTTTCACATTCGAGTTTGATATCGTTGGAACGGCCATGCTCTGGCCGATCCAACGATACCAAACTTTAACCCCTAGCTGCCACGGATCGGGAGATAGGGAGTTCATTGAAACTCCCTATCTCCACCGTTGGTGGCAGTTAGGGGTTAACTCTAGGACTGGCATCATCGTGCTATGCACGATGACGCCAGTCCTCAGGGGGAGTTCCCGGAGGCTTGGCCGACATCCAAGATGTCGGCCAGGTCCGGGAAAGGATCGCGAATCGGCGCTTTTCAGCGCCGATTCGCGATCCAGCTCCCCAGGGGTTAATGCCAGGCACCATTTGGAAGGGCAGGCTGTGCCCTTCCAAATGGTGCCTGGGTTAACCCCCGCAATGCCGCCAATCGGGAGGGAGAGAGGTCCGAAGGACCTCCCCCCTCCCTTTCAGGCGCATCCCCTGCGGCATCCCACATGCGGGGGGGGCGCCTGAATTAGGTGTCATCGCGCTGCCGCGATGACACCTAATTTCAGCGGCTGTGGTTCCGGATGCTGGGCTGACATCGAGGATGTCAGCCCGCACCGGGGAGGCTAGCGATCGGCCGGAACCCGGCCGAACGCTGACCCCAAAGGGAGGACGCGCTCAGCGCATCCTCCACATACCAGCAG
Source organism: Leptobrachium leishanense (assembly GCA_009667805.1). Classification (NCBI taxonomy): domain Eukaryota; kingdom Metazoa; phylum Chordata; class Amphibia; order Anura; family Megophryidae; genus Leptobrachium; species Leptobrachium leishanense. The sequence goes on from CM019074.1 coordinate 18,136,293, forward strand.
TAATGCGGAGGACGCGCTGAGCGCGTCCTCCGCATTGAAGTGGTTAAAAGACTTCTACTCTACCCCCTGGTGATGTCGTTTGAATACATCCCACACAATACAATGATGTGAGTCGGTGACTGAGCCAATCGTTCCATTGTATGATCAAAGCCACACAGTGAGGAGCAAGTGATAGAAAGATACTGGGGAGGGGGTAGTTTACAACACAAAGGATGCACCCAGTGAAACATACAGAGTAAAATATTTTCTTAACTAAACATACAAGAGAAAAACAAAGCACATGTAAGATATCAGCAACATCAAATAAACTCAATAAGGACATTTAATTTAATTTTTTTGGTGGTACTGGCCCTTTAAAAATATTTGCACAAACTGTTGGCCTTATATAAATGCTAGAAATGATTGTAATAATTATGCGAGAAAACATCAAGACACTCGTATGGCAAGTGCACACTCCATATCACTGGTCAACATTCACTAAGAGCGGAGTGACCACCGATAAATGCAACCTTGTTGTAATCCCGCATTTATACTTGCTGGCATCGGCTTGGCAAAGTGTATAAAGAAACCCCAGTTAATAATCTTGTTTTAGGTGGCTTTTCCTTAAATGATTAGCTGCATCGACACTCTGTGTTCACATTCGAGTCACGCTTGTTGAAGAAAACATAGCATGTTGGTGCATGGTGTACATTGATATGGTACTTAGGTTGCACTTAGTAGCGTTGATAGTATTCACTTTTCTTCATTATGTAGGACAATACAATTACATGATATCTGCAGCCACAAGGCCAGGTGTCCGTTCTCATTTGTTACAATGAATTCAGCAATGTTACTGTAAGTGTGGACCCTGAGTGTATCTCATCTTCATTTCCTTTTCTCTCCGCGTATGTAAAATCATGACTTTTTGGCTGTAAATGTCTGGTTTGCGCCTTCACCTGTCACCCTGCTGTTTCTGTCTAATAACCGTGGACCCTTTCTAGCAATCCCCAATCAAATATATTCAAGGCTTTGATGAGTAATTTATTTAACAAGATTTATCTGTTCCTGCTCGATGTACCACAAGCTGCGACTGCCTGCTGGCAGCCATTTTGAAGCAGGACACTGTTACCCCTTCCGTTACTTATTTTAACGCGCACCTGAGTCATCCTGAGTAGGGATGAGCTGTTCGGTTCGATCAGTTCGGAGTTCGATTCGAACTTTGGCCGTTCGCAAGTTAGCGAACTTCGAACTTTTTGGCGTGTTCGGTTCGAGTTCGCAAAAAAAATAAATTTGGAAAAAAGTATAAAATATGCTTAAAAAATACAAAAAAATCTAGAAATAAAGAGACTCTTTACTGCAGAATATTATAAGCAATGGTTTATTAGATATTGAATTAACAAATAATGTCTACGTGCAAAGATTCTCACCTCTAAATGACCTGTGTTCTCAAACGGCGTAAACAACAGGTGTTTTTAGTCTGGTCTAATGAATTTGATACATTGTATGTAGAATGAGGGCGTGGTGTCTCCAGATGTATCAAACAACACCTGTGCTTCTGAGAAGTGTTCATTTCTCTACTAAATCTTCCTCTGATATGCTGTTTAACCCCTTAACTAACCCTGCATTTCACTGCTGTGTGCTCAGCTCATTTTTACCGCTTTCGCTCATCATGTTTAAATGCGATTTGAAGCCACATTTTATTAAATGACCCAGACATTTTAGATATCGTTCTTTCCGTCAGACTCCGCAGATTCATAATATATCATTTTTATATGTATACGTCATGTCCTGCCTGTATATTATGACAAAAAATGCAATAGAAATTTAATGCAGTGTGTAAAGTGTTTTTTTTTCACATTTTAGCACATGAGCGTTTGCGGTTATGTTTTCTATGGGGTGCGCTTGTACAAAAATTAGAAATGGGGACTTGTTAAATTCTGTGGGGGGAATTACGTGCTCAGACCTTTCGATTGACACCCTCCATGACCCCCTAGCTGCCACGGTTCTGGAGATATCGGGGTTCAAATGAACCCCCTATCTCCACCAGGGGATTCCGGGAAGCTAGGGGTTCCCCCGGCTATCTGACATCGTCATGCTATGCGTGAGGACGTCAGGCAGTGAGGGGGGACTCGGGGGTGGAGCCGCCATCCAAGATGGTGGCCCCACCGGAGCTAGGCCGCACTTCGGCACCGCAGGGCATCTCTATACACAGCCCCATCAGCATCTCTATACACAGCCACACAGCATCTCTATACACAGCCTCACAACATCGCTATACACAGCCTCACAGCATCTCTATACACAACCCCATCAGCATCTCTATACACAAACAGCATCTCTATACACAACCCCATCAGCATCTCTATACACAAACAGCATCTCTATACACAATCCCATCAGCATCTCTAAACACAGGCTCACAGCATCTCTATACACAACCTCACGACATCTCTATACACAGGCTCACAGCATCTCTATACACAACCTCACAGCATCTCTATACACAGGCTCACAGCATCTCTATACACAACCTCACAGCATCTCTATACACAGCCTCACAGCATCTCTATACACAACCTCACAGAATCTCTATACACAGCCTCACAGCATCTCTATACACAACCTCACAGCATCTCCATACACAGCCTCACAGCCTCTCTATACACAACCCCATCAGCATCTCTATACACAAACAGCATCTCTATACACAATCCCATCAGCATCTCTATACACAACCCCATCAGCATCTCTATACACAGCATCTCTGTACACAGCCACACAGCATCTCTATACACAGCCTCACAGCATCTCTATACACAGCCTCACAGCATCTTTATACACAACCCCATCAGCATCTCTATACACAAACAGCATCTCTATACACAATCCCATCAGCATCTCTATTCACAACCCCATCAATTCAGCATCTCTATACACAGCCACACAGCATCTCTATACACAGCCTCACAGCATCTCTATACACAACCCCATCAGCATCTCTATACACAAACAGCATCTCTATACACAACCCCATCAGCATCTCTATACACGGCATCGCTATACACAACCCCATCAGCATCTCTAAACACAGCCTCACAGCATCTCTATACACAACTTCACAGCATCTCTGTGAACCCTCAAATGAACCCCCTATCTCCACCAGGGGATTCCGGGCAGCGAGGGGTTCCCCGGCTATCTGACATCATCATGCTATGCGTGAGGATGTCAGGCAGTGAGGGGGGACCCGTGGGTGGAGCCGCTATCCAAGATGGCGGCCCCCACCGGAGCTAGGCCGCACTTCGGCGCCGCAAGGCACCGAAGTGCGACCCGGTGCCTAAGAGGTTAAAGCCAGGCACCGCTTTAAAGGGGAGACTCTCTCCTTTTAAGCGGTGCCTGGCTTTTTTTGTGGGACCTACCGATCGGGAGGGAGAGGGAACCGAACGGATCCCCCCTCCCTTCCAGGCGATCTCCCGGTATTGCCGGGGGGTCGCCTGGAAATGACGTCATCGCGCATAGCGCGATGACGTCATTTACGTCGGGAGGAGCTTGACTTCAGCGTCTGAGGACGCTGAAGTCAGAACGCCTCGGGACCCTGGACAGAGAGGTGAGTATCTCCGCCGGGGGTCCCGCAAAGCTGATGATGTGAGACGTCCTCCTCAGCATACAGCGGGAGTAACTGAGGACATGTCCCACACGTTGTCAGCAGCAAAGGGGTTAAAAACGTCTTTTTTTAAACTTTTTTTCCTTGTTTCCTGTCCCCCAGGACACTACCCGGACCCGGAAATTGAGTTCGTGTTCGAGTTCGAATTCGAACTTTTGAAAAGTTCGAGTTCGAATGCGAACCGAACTCGGGGGTGTTCGGCTCATTCCTAATCCTGAGCACCACCAACGTGATACTGCTAACAAAGTATTGTCAAGTTCAGCATCGGAGGGGTATCAGCCTTGATGGTATGAGCCCGGTATGTGGTGGCACTCGTACACAGAGATGGGTGGAGGGTAATGGACTGGAGGAAACAGAGTATCAGGAGCTGGCTGAGAGTGATGGAAGTCACGGTGAGGTATAGGAGATAGGAACACAGGAGGGTTTACCAGGAGGCTTGGAGGAGTATATCAGGGTCTTCAGGTGGCGCCAGGTTCTGAGGCGCAACGGGGGTCTTTGAGAGGATGCTAAGAACTTGGAGGACACGAGGGTCTAGGAGAGGATACTTCGAACTTAGAAGGACATGAGAGTCCAGGAAAGGATACTAAGGGAGGTAGAGGCTGAGGGAATAGGTAGGTCTTCAGGAGCAGGCAAATACACATCTTGTCTGGTAGAGCAAGTGTCACGAGGACCCCTGGCTGGAGCCAAGATGGGCCATGTGTTCAGGATATTTAGCCCTTGAGACAGGATAGCTGCTGGCTGCATGGACAGACCACAGCATACAGATACCACACAGATACAAGACAGGATATATAACAAGACTGTAACAAGAATGGTAGTAGAACAAGGAGAACACAAACGAGATCTAAAGGGATCCCTAACACCGGGGCAAGATCCTTGAATGGTCTTCTGTCTAAAGAAAACCTAACAAGAAATATCAGAGACAAGAGAACAGGAAGGGTGAGGGTCAAACAAGAGAACCAGCAACAAGACACAGGGAGCCCTGAACAGAATGAGGTCCTTACACTGGCCTCTGTGCTAAGGATGCATATATTGCAGGGTTATACACAAAACAAGGAACAAATATAGAATAGACGGGACTGGAGCCAAAGGATCAAGAGCCAAGAGGAAATGTCAGACTAGCAGAGTTCAGTACACAATATCTATTACAGAATTAAAAAAAAACATTTAAAAAGGGTGGGAGTCAAAAACTTTGCCCAAAAAATCCAGAAAAAGGCCTAAAAAATTCAAAAAAATAACTAAAATTAAAAAGCTTTTTTGCTGCAAATGAAAAGAATAAACGGCTGAATAAACAAAATGATAAAACTCTATATTTTTTTTTAAATTGAATTCTATGGGATTCGCCTGTTTAAACTTGTCGAACTGAAGCACCAAAAATCTGGGCAAGTTCTGCTCTCGTTGAATAACCCCTTTATTCTTTAGGACTTGACCTCTGCCCAAACAGTATTTCGTGCTCTAATTTTTGGGTTTTGTTTCTGCATACAGGGGTTGTGTTTATTGTGACATTTCCAGTTCCCAGTTCCAGTCAAGGTCCCTGGCAACGTGTTTAAAACCATTTCAAGACTAAGAGCCCCGGCGAGCTTGTATCTGCGCGAGCATGAAGCATCATACAATTCAGCTCTCGTGTAACATATTAATTATTTGCCTTCTGTTACAAATCCTCTCCCATTCATCCTTTAGAGATGATCATACATCAGGGCAATTGATTGTCTACTCTTAAGTCTAATCAATCATTTTGCCTCAAATGCTTCAGCATCCTACAGTTTGGGAAGAATAATGTATCCCATTATGTTCCATCCTCTTTTCACAACATCTCTGCATATTTCTCGCAGCGTTTCTCTATTCAGTGCGTTGCATCAAATATTTAATTATTTTTAATCTTCTTCCCTTATGAAAGAACAGATTTTTATACGTCTCGGTTTGCCTTCCCTGCCTTGCATCGGTATCACTATTTTATATTTATCTTTTTCTTTCTTAATATTCTCTATGTTTTTATCCTTTTGTATCTGCCTTTTTCTCATATTCTTATTCTCCCGTCTCTCTTTCTTTCCCTCTCCTTTCTCTACCTCTCCCCCTCTCTATCTTTCTCTCCCTTACTCTCTTTCCCTCTCCTTTCTCTTCCTCTCCCCCTCTCTTTCTCTCACTCTACCACTCTTTCTTTCTTTATCTGTCTTTCTTTTTTTCCAATCTCCTTTTCTCTCCATCTACTTCTCTTTCCTTTCTCTCTCTTTTTCTCTACCTCCCTCTTCTTTCTCTCTCTTTTTCTCTCCATCGCTCTTCTTTCTCACTCTTTTTCTCTCCCTCGCTCTTCTTTCTCACTCTTTTTCTCTCCCTCGCTTTTCTTCCTCACTCTTTTTCTCTCTCTCCCTCTTTCTCTCCCTCTCTATTTATCTCCTTCCTCACGCATTATCTCCCTGTCTCTTTATCTCCCCCTCTTTTCTTTTTCTCCATCACCCTCTTTCTCTCCATGCTCCTCTTTTTCTCTCTCACTTTCTCTCTCTCACTCTATCCTTCGCTTCCTTTCTCTCTCTCTTTCTCTTCCTCTTTCTCTCCCTACTCTCTCCAGCTTCCATCTCTCTCTGTATCTCTCTCCCTTTCTCTCTGTGTATCTCTCTCTCTCCCTGTATCTCATTCTCCCTCTTTCTGTTGCTCTCTCTCCCTCTCTGTGTTGCTCTCCCTCTCTCTCTGTATATCTCTCGCTCTCTCTCTGTATCTCTCTCTCTCTCTCTCTGTATATCTCTCCCCCTCACTCTCTCTATCTCTCTTCCTCTGTCTCTATTTATCTCTCTCCCTCTCTCTCCATCCATTCAATTCAATTAAACTCAAATAAACTTTATTGGCAGGACCAAATACATTTTAGCATTGCCAAAGCATATGGGGAGGTTTATATGGGAGGGAGGGGAGGTAGTGGGACATATTTGGGCAGAATGGGCAAGTCCATGGACATTATCGGGGTAAGGGATAATGTGAAGAGGATGGGGGCGAGTCCATGTTGGGGATTTATAAGTCGGGGATCTCTCATTTTCCTCTCAGTTTGTGACATTCTGTGACGTATTGAGCAGTTATTTTCACCGCCGGCTCCTCTTCTCCCAGTATGATGTGGAGTTTGCTCGTCTCTTCTATAGAGGTGAAGTCCGGGATGAGAGCGGAGAGTCTCCGGAAGTATCCATCTCTCTCTGTATCTCTCTATCTCTCTCTCTTTCTGTATCTCTCTCCCTCTCTCTCCCTCTCTCTCTATCTCTCTCCCTCGCTCTCTCCCTTTCTCTTTCTGTATCTCTATTCCTCTCTCTCTATTGCGCTTCCTCTCTCTCTAGCTCTCTCCCTCTCTATCCATCTCTCTCTCTCGCTATCTCTCTCCCTCTTTCTCTATCTCTCTCCCTCTCTCTCTCCCTTTCTCTTTCTGTATCTCTATTCCTCTCTCTCTATTGCTCTTCCTCTCTCTCTCTAGCTCTCTCCCTCTCTATCCATCTCTCTCTCTCGCTATCTCTCTCCCTCTTTCTCTATCTCTCTCTGTCTCTATTTCTCTCCCTTTCTCTTTCTGTATCTCTCTCCCTCTCTCTCTATTGCTCTTCCTCTCTCTCTAGCTCTCTCCATCTCTCTCTGTATCTCTCTATCTCTCTCTGTATCTCTCTCCCTCTCTCTATCTCTCTCTCCCTCTCTCTACCTCTCTCTCACTTCCTCTCTCTCTGTATCTCTCTCCCTCGCTCTCTCTCTGTATCAATTCAATTCAATTCAGCTTTATTGGCAGGACCAAATACATTTTAGCATCGCCAAAGCATATGGGGAGGTTATATGGGATGGAGGGGGTAGTGAGACATATATGGGGGTAATGGGCAAGTCCATGGACATTATCAGGGGTAAGGGATAATATGAAGGGGAATGGGGGCAAGTCTATGTTGGGGATTTATAAGTCTCTCTCTCTATATATCTCTCCCACTCACTCTTTCTCTCTGTTTCTCGCTATTCCTCTGTCTCTCACCCTCAATCCTTCTCTCCGTATGTATCTCTCCCACTCACTATTTCTCTCTGTATCTCACAATCCCTCTCCCTCCCTCTCTCTCTCTCTCTGTATCTCTCTCCCTCTCTCTCTCTGTATCTCTCTCCCTCTCTCTCTCTCTCTGTATCTCTCTCCCTCTACATATCTCTCTCCCTCTCCATATCTCTCTCCCTCTCTCTCTCTGTATCTCTCTCCCTCTGTATCTCTCTCCCTCTGTATCTCTCTCCCTCTCTGTATCTCTCTCTCTCTCCCTCTGTATCTCTCTCCCTCTCTCTCTGTATCTCTCTCTCTCTCTGTATCTCTCTCTCTGTATCTCTCTCTCTCTCCCTCTGTACCTCTCTCCCTCTCTCTCTGTATCTCTCTCCCTCTCTCTCTCTGTATTTCTCTCCCTCTCTCTCTGTATCTCTCTCCCTCTGTATCTCTCTCCCTCAATCTTTCTCTCTGTATCTCTCTCCCTCTGTATCTCTCTCCCTCTCTCTCTGTATCTCTCCCTCTCTCTCTCTGTATTTCTCTCCCTCACTCTCTCTGTATCTCTCTCGCTCTGTATCTCTCTCCCTCAATCTTTCTCTCTGTATCTCTCTCCCTCTCTCCAATTTACTCCCTTTCTTATTTCTTGTTGTCTAGTTGACTTGTGATGAGCGTGTTTTAAAGCTCCCTTTTTCATGCAATTTACCAGCAACATTACGGGTTGCTGTTTTCCATCTGCTCCACTCCAACACGTCTCCGCTGGGTAAAGTGAACGTAGTCTCTTTACTACTGGAAGATTAAATTAGAGAGAAATAATGTGCAAGTTTGGCAGAGGATGAAGCCTGGGTTCAGAAGGAATTTTATTGAGTTATTTATATTGTTATATGTGTATAAGAAATAGAGCGTGTGTTGTGCATGTGCATATAATCATTCCTCCCGCCATTCCAAAGGGGGAAAATAAAATGCGTTTAAGAGATGGTGATGATGCTGGGTGTAAGATAAATAATGTCCAGGTTAAAAGATGAACTATATTGGCTGTTTATGGCTCTTTCGTCTTTTACTTAAGCATTACAAATTGTGATACACTACCCGGCCAAACAAAAAGGCACTGCCTGGATTTAATTTAAGCCAATAGGTGTGAACCTTCCATTGGATAATTACTGCAGTGATTAATACGTTTCAGCATAAAATGAGGTCATGTGACTCCCTGAATAAACTAAATGAGCAGGTTTTCCCATCAATGGGTTTTTTCTCCCCTGGTGGCACAGCGGGCATATTCCAAGATGGCAATGCCAGGATTCATCGTGCTCAAATTGTGCAAGAGTGGTTCAGGGAGCATGAGACATCATTTTCACACATGGATTGGCCACCGCACAGTCCAGACCTTAACCCCCATTGAGGTTAATCTTTGGGATAATGTGCTGGAGAAGACTTTACGCAGTGCTGCGACTCTCCCATCTTCAATACAAGATCTTGGCCACAAATTAATGCCACTCTGGACGCAAATAAATGCTGTGACATTGCATGGATTTATCGGAATGATGCCAAGCGAATCACAGCAAAATGCGGCCCCACAAACATTGTGTGACTTTATTCGACCAGGCGGCGTGGTTTGCATACCTGTTGCTTGTCTACATTGAACAATAATTGGTAGAATTACCATAGAAAGAGACCAGCGCCCACCATCTAGCTCTAGTTTAGACATAGAAACCCTCAGAACAGGTCTGGTACAATGCCGAGGTTCAGAGCGTTTCCCTACAGGAGCAGCAGGGATACATCATGGCTACAGTAGCACACAAGGTCCATGGAGCAGCCGAACCATTGAATAGCTCAGGGCCGCTTTGGGTAACAACCTCTTCTTCGGGGTCCCCTGAGAAGACCCAGCCCCACAGACAGCATGTCCCTGATCTCCAGCAACCCAGGAAGTTAAAACATAGTGAATTAAACCTTTGATTTGCAGCTAAACCAATGAGGGTTTACTTGTAATTCTCCCTCAATACGTTTGTGTGCAACAGATTATATAATTTAAAGTTACATAGGCTGAAAAAAAGACATACGTCCATTGAGTTCAGCCTTTCACACATCATCTACTGCCGCTGATCCAAAAGAAAGCAAAAAAACCCATTCTGAAGCGCTCGCCAATATGCACTGTGTTATCTATTTCACATTTACTCCTAGCATGGAAAATGAGAAGATGAGTTATGGCAGTGGCATTGTTCACTGTCTAAGTGAAAAGTGGAATATGGTGCTGCGTTAGATTAAAAGAGAAGGGTACTTCATATCTATATTTTTACTTTGTACGTAGTCACCTTTGATATCATTGTAAATACCTTTCCAATCATACCCTACTTGAGTTTATAGGACTTAAATTCTGTCTACCTATGCTGTAGTGAAGGTCTGTCGCTGATATCTTGATGTCCACACACTGCGTGGGTTCTCCCAGTAGACATGTGCAGTGCTGAAAAATTTGGTTCTTTTCAGATTATTTTGGAATCAGAAAATATCCGATTCGGAAATATTCAGAATCAGCCTATTCGGAATATAAGAAGTTTCTTATATTTTGGTATTGGACAGATGCGAAATATAGGAAACCTCCAATATATTCATCTATATCTGAAATTTGGAACCTTTTGGAATCTTTATTTCATACGTACAAAAAGGATGTGTCATGTCCCACACCATCTATGTAGCTCGTGAAGAAGCGGATGGGCATGATCACATGGTAACGCCATGGGCGGGGTGCAGTGTGATGACACGGCACTTGCCAGGTTCAAAATCAGTAACCTGAGACAGGTCCGGTCTGACGTGGTTTTCACTCCTCTCAGTGCTTGTATCTTTTCTGATTGTTCTGTATATCGACTTGGCCTGTGTGACTCTGCTCTCCCGGCTCTTAACCAACGGCATTCCTTTGACTACCCGTTTTGGCAATATGACCTCTGGCATTTTGCTCACACTCTACTCTGGCAATATGACCCCTGGCATTCCTGATAACCCGCTCTGATATATGACTCCTGGCATTCCTCTGATGTTCGGTATTGTATTATCCCTTGGTCTGTTGATACCGGTTACGTACTCCTCCTGTCCTGATATAGGTAGACGTGCTGACCATTCAAAGGATCGGAAGTCTAGGATAGTTGTGCTGCGTATAGTGATCAGACATTTATCATTTATATATTGGGGAGGAATGTGACAGGATGGGGCTAGGGCTGGAGAGAGGGTTAGCCCTAGGGTTAGGTTAGGGCTAGGGTTATGGTGAGTTTAGGGCTAGGATTAAGTTAAGGCTAGGGTTAGGAAAGGGCTAGGGTTAGAGCGACAGTTTCTGTGTCACATGTTTAGGGTTAGGTTTAGGGGCAGGTTAGGGCTAGGGTTGGGGGTTACAATTTTTATTCCATTGTATTTACTATTCCGATTAAATCTGAAAATTTTCAAATATATTAAATATATATACTGATTATAATCGGAAAAGTTCAGATATGAAATGTTTTAATCGGAAACCGATTCGGTCTGGACGTCGGCAATTCGGAATGCAGATCGATCGTAAATATCAATATTTCAGACCATATCCGATGGGTCCGAACCAAATCGCACATATCAATCTCTCAAGCTTGTATGATTTATTTCAAGAATGATCAGGTGGAGTACAATATTTACATGGCTGGTGGAACCATGAGAAGGTGAGAAGATGCCAGGACGACTGGCAGATGTCCTTAGCAGCCAAGGGGATAAGAACTAGACAGAAAAAAATTAGGGATGCTGTGATTGTTTAGGAAGAACAGGACAGCCCCTTGAATAATAGGGAAATAGAAAGTATAAGATTGCAATGCACCTAGCAAAAGATTGACAGTTTGGGGACGGTATAAAAGAGTAATGAACCAGACTGAGAAGGAGAGAATAGACATATTTGAATACAGGGGGAAATAAATGTCTGCTTTATTTAGTCGTGACCAGGAAAAAAAAGAATCACAAGACATTGGTTCATTGTCACAGACCATCATTATATACAGTGGCTAGAGAAAGTATGAGAACCCTTTGGAATTAGTTGGTTTTCTGCTTGAAATTGTCACAAAATGTCATCTCATCCACATCAAACTCACAAGTATAGAAAAACACAATGTGCTTATGCTAACAACAAACAATCGGTTATTATCTTTCATTGGTTAATTGAATACTTCCAATTAAACATTTGCTATGCTGTGGAAATGTAAGTGAACACTTAAATTGACTAGCTAGTTGATCCTCGTTTGGCAGCAATAAACTCACCCAAGCATTTCCAGTAGCTGTGGATTAGATCTGCAAAACATTCAGGTGGAATTTTGGACCACTCTTCATTACAGAATTGCTTCAGTCCAAACATATACTTCAGATTTCTGGTGTGAACAGCACTCTTGAGCTCCTTTCACAATGTTTCTATGGGGTTTAAGGTCTGGACTCTGGGCGCTCCAAAAAAATGTTTTTTTTTTTAGAAGACATTCTGCAGTGGATTTGCTTCAGTGTGCATGATCATTGTCCTGCTGCATCACTCAACATCTACCGAGCTTCAGCTGGCGCACACCCACCTCGATATTATCCTGTAGGAAATCTTGATAAACTTGGAAATTTATTTTCCCTCGATGATGGCAAGTGGTCCAGGCCATGAAGCAGGAATGAAGCCCCGAATCATGATGTTCCCTCTGCTGTACTCAGCCTATGGGATGATATTTTCATGTTGGCATGTGGTGCCGTTATTACGCCAGACAAAGCACTGTGTGTTCTTCCAAACCAACTCAACCTTAGTTCTATCAGTCCACAAAATGTTTTCCCAGTGACGTTGTGAAATGTCAAGATGGATTTTGGAAAGTTATATATCCGAAAGCAGCTGCTTTTGGTGCATTATCTCTCTACCAGTTCCCAATATGAGAGCAAGGGCACATTGGGGATACTAGAGTTATGAGCTAGGGAACTGACCTGGTTTATATAGTCATGGGCCCTAGAGGAACCACCTACATGTTTTAAGATGCCAGTGATGTCATCAGTGCGTAACATGAACCGGCAGCCATATTGGTGGCACCTGGCCGTCCGTGTGTCTATTCTGAAGCCTTGAAAAGTTCTGAAGCCTTGGGCTCCATCTGGCTCCTGTGGCCTGATTCAAATGAAGAGGCGCCCGGCCTACAAGGGGGCTGTAGATGTGCTGAGGATGGGGTCCGAGAGTGCGGATAGGCTGTAAAGATCGTGGTGAGTAAGAGCACTGGGCGGGCAGGGTGAGTGGCTCTGACAAGTACAGGTATAGATGGGCTACAAAGGGGTGAATATAAGTGTATATAAAGGTGTATAATGGGGAGAATAGATGAGGCTAGAGGGTGTTATTTGGGGTGTGGGTTATATTTTTAAGGATTAACCTTTGTGCTGTTTGTTGCACATAGGGGAGTAAGTGGGTCCATATCAACCTTTCACTTGCTGCCATGGGTTGGTATAGGGAAAATCGGGGGTCCCACTGATGCCACCAACCCAACGCGCCAGCATCTTTGTACAGAATTGTGTATCATCAGGACCATGTAATTCTTCACGCTGTTACGCCATCCTAGTCTCGTGGCTGGGCAGATCCAGAGTGTCCCGGTCAGAACACACTATCGTGATGCTCTCAGCCAAGGGCTGAGTTCCGAGTGCATTGTGAATGAGGCGGGCAGCTTTTCGGTGATATTGGGGTGCATTGTGCAACTTTCTACACTTAGGGAAACCCGCCTTATGACTATGTGTGTACGCGTGCGTTTGTGTAAGCAATTGATTGAAGGTGTGAGTATATTTGTGCGTGTGTGATCATGTGTCTGTACGTATATCACTCTTCTGATTGATCGTGCCATGTTTCACCCGCCTCAATCCTCTGCCTGGGTGGCAGATGCAAATAGTTTAGGAAATGAGATTGCTTTGTGTTCATTTCCCCAGATCAGCACAGTTAGAGCAGCTTTGCTTGGTCCCTGCCAGAAGCCTATGAGCCATCCATCACTTCACATCTAATAAATTAAAGTGCTATTAAAATTCAATGGTAATTGTTTTTCATGTTTCAGAGACAGGAACCCTTAAATTTCAATTTGTTTAGCAGATGATGAATCCGTGTTGAACACCGTTTCTTGGAGGGGATGCGAAACGAGTGAAATGGTGTGCGCGGCCTATCTCCACGATTGTCATTGGCTCAGCCAGGACCATCTATCAAGGTTACGCATGTTTCCACACTCATGTAAATGGCACGGTGAGACATATTAATAAGACACTCTCTGTAATGACATATTTACTATACTCACGGGACTGCATTTTTTTTTTTAACGTAAATGTCTTCACAATTTTTATCCCTGTGCTTATACATTTAATTTTTCAAGGCTTGACTATCAGATTTCCAGGGATCCGTCCGAAGATCTTCGTGGCTGCCCATTTTTAGCCCTGAAGAAATGAAATATTTACTAATCAAACATATCTAGCTATCATGATTCAGATTAGGATTTGTTAATCCGTCTCTAAATCCATTTATCTGGAATGTGTTGGAGACATTCAATAGTTCTGGTGTAAAATCCTAGATTTTCCTAGATTCCTAGACACCAATGGAATCTATCTATCTAACCACCCTTCTGTCTGTCTGTCTATCCCTCTGTTTGTCTATCCCTCTGTCTATCTACCTGTCTAGCCATCCATCTGTCTCTCTATTCTTCTGTCTTTCTCTCTAGCCATCCCTCTCTCTATCTGTCTAGCCATCCCTCTGTCTAACCATCCCTCTCTCTGTCTATCTATCCCTCTCTCTGTCTATCTATCCCTCTCTCTGTCTATCTATCCCTCTCTCTGTCTATCTATCCCTCTCTCTGTCTATCTACCAGTCTAGCCAACCCTCTGTCTGTCTCTCTATCCTTCTGTCTTTCTCTATAGCCATCTCTCTGTCTATCTTTCCCTCTCTCTAACTATCTGCCTATCCATCTATCACTGCTTCTATCTGTCTATCCATCCCTATGTCTATCTGTCTGTATATCCATCCCTTTGTCTTTCTATCTATCCCTCTGTTTATCTGTCTAGCAACCCATCTGACTGTCAGTGTCTATCCATCCCTCTTTCTTTCTATCTATCCTTCCAACTATCTGCCTATCCATCTATCACTCTGTCTATCAATCCTGTCTGTCTATATATCCCTCCTTCTATCTATCTGCCTATCCATCTATCCCCCTGTCTATCTGTCTATCCATCCCTCTGTGTGTATCCTTCCGTCTTTTTATCTATCTATCCAATCTTCTATCTATCCATCCCTCTGTCTATCAAGCTCCCTATCATCTATCCCTCAATCTATCCATTTATCCATCCCCATATCTATCTGTTTATCTATCTGTTTATCTATCTATCTATCTATCTATCTGTTTATCTATCTGTTTATCTATCTATTTATCCATCCCCATATCTATCTGTCTATCTATCTGTTTATCTATCTATCTATCTATCTATCTATCTATCTATCTATCTATCTATCTATCTATCTATCTATCTATCTATCTATCTATCCCATATCTATCTATCCCATATCTATCTATCTATCCCATATCTATCTATCCCATATCTATCTATCCCATATCTATCTATCTATCTATCTATCTATCTATCTATCTATCTATCTATCTATCTATCTATCTATCCCCTATCTATCTATCTATCTATCTATCTATCTATCTATCCATATCTATCTATCTATCTATCTATCTATCTATCCCCTATCTATCTATCTATCTATCTATCTATCTATCTATCTATCTATCTATCTATATGTTTATCTATCTTTCTGTTTATCTATGGTTCTTTCTGTTTATCTATCCGCCTATCCCTCTATCGATATATCCCTCTGTCTATCCATCTATCCCCTGTCTATCTATCCCTCAATCTATCCCTCTATTTATTTATTTATAAAGTATTTTACCAGGAAGGATACATTGAGATTTCTCTCGTTTTCAATATGTCCTGAGTTCAAGAACATTGAGTTGTTACAGTCAGTCGTTACAGAAATACAAAGTAATAAAATGCAAGATATTAAAAACAAAACACAAATATACAGATTAACACAGAAAATAAATATGTAGGAAATATAGTCACTATGTTACATGTTTACAGGTGCATTCTGTATATAGTCACTATGTTACATGTTTACAGGTGCATTCTGTATATAGTCACTATGTTACATGTTTACAGGTGCATTCTGTATATAGTCACTGTGTTACATGTTTACAGGTGCATTCTGTATATAGTCACTGTGTTACATGTTTACAGGTGCATTCTGTATATAGTCACTGTTACATGTTTACAGGTGCATTCTGTATATAGTCACTATGTTACATGTTTACAGGCGCATTCTGTATATAGTCACTGTGTTACATGTTTACAGGTGCATTCTGTATATGGTCACTGTGTTACATGTTTACAGATGCATTCTGTATATAGTCACTGTGTTACATGTTTACAGGTGCATTCTGTATATAGTCACTATGTTACATGTTTACAGGTGCATTCTGTATATAGTCACTGTTACATGTTTACAGGTGCATTCTGTGTATGGTCACTATGTTACATGTTTACAGATGCATTCTGTATATAGTCACTGTGTTACATGTTTACAGGTGCATTCTGTATATAGTCACTATGTTACATGTTTACAGGTGCATTCTGTATATAGTCACTGTTACATGTTTACAGGTGCATTCTGTATATGGTCACTATGTTACATGTTTACAGATGCATTCTGTATATAGTCACTGTGTTACATGTTTACAGGTGCATTCTGTATCGGGGTACGTTAATAGGAAACTCTTAAATTACTTTAAACTGGGGGAAGATTTGATGGCGTCTTGGAGGTTATTCCATAATTGCGGTGCTCTGTAGGAAAATGAGGATCGAGCCACTTTCTTTTTGTATTGTGGTGTTGTAAGTTAGATGCAGGTCCCGGATCTGAGGTTATAGGATGAGGGAACTGCTGGGGGAAGCAGCCTATTCAGGTAGTCTATCAGGGTAATTCAAAGAGATCCGAATTGCTTGAGAAAGGTAACCGAAAGCTGAAAATCAGTGTTCGGTTACCTTTCTTGGCCATTCGGCTATCCAGAGAGCAGGCAATTCGCCAAATCCTGGCGAATTGCCTGCATGTACGGTGCGTGTTCGGTGCCTGTTCGGGGGCAGTGAAATCCCCATGAAAAAGCACTGCTTCGGCTATTCAGAGAACACAAATCAACAGTGAAAGGTTCCCGAAATGCCCTGCCATTCGGTGGTTTAAGGCTAGGGTCAGAGTGGGGCAGTCGGAACGTGCGTGCAGGCGCACTAAATCACGGCGGCAGTAGCAGCACATAACGGCCAATGACGGCCAATATACGCAGTACGTGCGTACAAAAGTGCGCCGACACCACGCAACCGGCAAATGAACGCATTTTTCTCAGAACGTGAAACCGCTGCTACAGACGTACAGAGTGCGCTGCGGCCGCATAGCAGCGTGTGTGCGTGATTAGGAGACGTCAGACGCTGCTAGTGTGCGGCCTACATAACGTTCAAACAGCCGGATTTCCCTAGAATTGCGTTGGTGAGTACCTGCGACTGTGGTCGTCTGACCACTTAAGCGTATTCCGTGAAAAAATGCGTGCGCACGCATCGACGTACATTTTGACGGTGGCCGCAGAAAATGCGCTCATCTGTCCCTAGCCTTATTCGGCAAGTTTGTTCAGGAGAATCCCATAGGCTTCAATGTTAAAAATATTCCCGTTTTAATTAAATATCTAATAAACCGTTCATTATAAAATTCTGCAGTAAAGAGTCTATTTATTTATAGATTTTTTAGGATATTTTAAGAATTTTTCTGGATTTTTTTTTTTAAAAGTCAGATTTGTTTTTAACTTTACTTATTTTTTCTGTAACAGCCCTTTGTATTATCATTCCCTGGATCTCATATGCAAATTTCAGACATTTTCGCTCAGTTATTTCTTTGCAAACAGCGTTTCACTTTTCAATCATTCATGCAAACTGTTTTGCTAATTTATTCACTGCCTCTTCTGCGGTCTCGGCTTTTTCCGGAGGCTGCGATCGACTCCTGCTCGGGTTTTTCCGTGGTTTTCGCAGGTTAATCCAGATGTTTTTGCGGGTTTTCGGCGTGCAAACCCGACGAAAACGAATCGCAAAACCCAGCGAATGCACCCCGAAAACACTCAAAAACATCTGGATTAACCTGCCGAAAGCCATGGAAAAACCCGAGCAGGAACCGATCACACGCAGCGAAGCCGCCGGAAAAAGCCGAGACCGCAGACAGAGGGAGGTGAATAAATTAGCAAAACAGTTTGTATGAATGTTTGAAAGTGAAATGCTGTTTGCAAAGAAACTACTGAGCGAAAATGTCTGAAATTTACACAGGAGGTCCAGGGAATGATAATAAAGAGGGCTGTTACAGAAAAAAAAAGGAAACTTAAAAAAAAATCAGACTTTTAAAAAAAAAAAAATCCTGAAAAATGCTTAAAATATCCTAAAAAATCTATAAATAAAGAGACTCTTTACTGCAGAATTTTAGAATGAACAGTTTATTAGATATTGAATTAAAACGGGAATATTTTTAACATTGAAGCCTATGGGATTCTCCTGAATTAACTTGCCGAATTAAACCACCGAATAGCAGGGCATTTCGGGAACCTTTCACTGCTGTAGGCTTGTGCACCGATTTTTTTTTCGGTTCGATTTGGTTCGATTTGTTCTGATGTTTAAACTTTTCGATTCGGCTCGTTTCGACCGATTTCTGTTTCGATTCGGTTCGGCTCGACTCGTTTTTCGTGTACATTTTTTTTTCGGAATATCGACCATTTTTCGTATTTTCGTGTCACGTTTTGATGTAAACTACTATGGTTTACTTTTTTATACTTTATATATTTTTTTATAATAAATTTTTGGTTTGTTTTTCGGATCCGATAATTCATTCTGTCGATACGATAATTCTGGCGATTCTATCGTGTTTTTTTTAATTAAATAAAGATCCTTTTTTTCTTATGAATATACATTTCACAACTTTATTTAATCACATTTAAAAATGGTATGAAAGCCAAGGAACAAAAAAAAGAAGAAAACGATTTAAAAAATGCTAAACTGACCCGAATGGTCTGACTTTAAAAATAAAAACCAGAACAAAAAGGTTTTAAAACGGAAAAATAGTTGATCAAAATGATCTGAAACGAAAAAAAAAAAAAAAAAATATTTAAGACAGACAAAAAAAAAATGTAACCCTTTCGCTGCTGAGGCATTTCACGGCTTCCCTTCACGCCTGTGTGCGGCACTGCGGTCTGCTGCTGAGCTAATTTTTAACAGTTTCGCTCCTCTTGTTTAAATGCGTTTTGAAGCCTTCTTTTATAATATGACCCACACATGTTATATATCGTTCTTTCCGGCAGACTCGGCAGATAATTCATAATATATCATTATCATATGTATGCGTCATGTCCTGTCTGTATATTATAACAAAAAATGCAATAAAATTAGAATTTTCAATGTTTGTTTTACAAGGTGTAAAGTATTTTTTTCACATTTTAACATGCGAGTGTTTGCGGTTATATTTTATGAGTTGCGTTTGTTAAAAAAAATTGAAATGGGGACTTGTTATATTTTTTTGGGTGAAAATTACACTATTTTTAACAAACGCACCCCATACAAAAATCCTTAGTGCAGCATCGTTGTTCACATTATAATTGAAATGGCAACAATATTGCTGCATTAACAAAACAAAACAAAAAACCTGTTAATTTTTTTTTATATTTTAATTTTTTATAATTTTTAACATTGTCATGTTTGGTATTGTTGGAAAGGCCATGCTCTGGTCGATCCAAAGATACCAAACATTAACCAACCGATAGCTGCCGCGGATCGGGAGATAGGGGGTTCCAATGAACCCCCTATCTCCACCATTAGTCGCAGTTAGGGGTTAACTCCAGAACTGACGTCATTGTGACGAGATCTTGGGGCTGTCGGCAGCTGCCGTTCCCCCACGCTGTTGTCTTCCTGCAAAGACGTGACCATGTTGGCGGGCAGCGTCTTAGCGGGCAGCGGTGGGAGAGAGAGCTCATAGCTGGGAGGAGGTGTTGCGTGAAGCTGCAAACAGGGACAAATAAACTAGACCTGAGCCGCACTGAGGATCTTTGGGTTGTGTCGGAGAAGACTTCACGCAGTGCTGCCATCAATATTTTTTGATAAATTCTTGGTTATACAATGAATGTGACTGTGGACAAAAATCCGTGTTGTTGTGACATCGCCTAAGCTTAACAAAACCATGCCACGGTAATCAAATCTCAAGACAGTACAACAAGGTTGTGTTAGTGTGTGACATTTTTTGGCCAGGCAGGAAGTGTAGAATGTGCACAGTCACATTCATGGCCACAAATATGTTGACAAATTCATGACAAAGGGTCCATAGAAATGTCAATACATTTATGTACATATAATTTTAACAGTGTGGAAACCAAGCAATACATATTAACTTATTAAGTAAGGAAAAGCAACGCACACAAACAGGAAAATATAGAAAAAATTGAAAATTTATTTACAACATGGGGAAGGGAAGGGAACATGCCAAGGATGGCAAACTGCCCAACAGGGGCACAAACAACACAAACAAACATAGTGTAGTGGAAATAGACTGGAAGATGGCCGCCATTGTAAGCCAGGCGACCACCATCTTGTTCAGAATATTGGTTCACTTGAGATAATTATGCAGTTTTTAGCTGAAATTAGAAGCAGGCATACATAGAAATTTAGGATTGTGCTGAGATTGGAAGAAAAACAATCAAAGCGCTGAGAAAGGTCTCTGCTGTTTTCGACACAGAGAAAGGATAAATCAAGGTCGTTGGGGCCCGCAGAAATACAAAGGAGTATAGAGATCAGACCAGGTGCCTTTTGTAACAAATGAGTGAAGACGCTAGGCAATGGGGCGCAGCCCGGAACAGTGGGAGCAACTAATTATGATTCACTGAAACTAACATGAAGTTTGCCAATTTACAGCCAAATTATTGAAATGTCTTTTGTATTAGCCAAAGGGAGGTACTAACCCACGTGGGGTTGGATAGCGTAACCGGGAGGTGGGCTAATTGGGATGTACCTAATCATGTATTTTGAGGTATAAAATCTCATGTCACTGTGAAAATCGCTGCTCATTCTTTGCGATTGAATCCTGTTTGAGCATCTGTTGTGATATCACAATAAAGTTTGCCTTTCCTGAAGAGACTCGTGTTCAGACAATCCTTGCTCGTGTCCGGTCCGGCCTCGTCTTGAGTGAACCTGCAGATTCCGGTTACATTTCGGGAGGAGGCTGCCACTGATCTCACTGCCGCTCCAGGATGTCAGCGGCATTGCTTATGTGCACCCGCAATTCCTGGAGCAGTTCGTGGATGGCATCGATGGTCGTAACTGCCAGGCGTAGCTCGCCGATCGCCTCCCGATTTATTATCATGACACTGGAGGACGTGTCCGGTCTGGCTTCTCCTTCTATATATCCAATAAATGAAAGAAGGAAAATACAGTAAGTAAAGCAGCTTTCTATTTTTGTCTGAAAGTCTTGAAAAAATATAACAGTAGTATATACCAGTGCTGGCGGCTTCCTGAGGCTCCGACTCCTCCTCTGACTCCTCCTCCTCCACCACCACCGTCAGCATATCCGGTGCTATATCTAAGAAATTAGGGATGTGCGTTTCGGGTTTCAGAATTTCGGAATTTTCACGATTCGTGCTTTCGGATGCGGCCGATTTTCCCGAAAATTTTTAGATCCGAAAATGGCAGATCTGAAAAGTTTTCTGAGCCGAAACAAAATATTTTCGGAATTTTCGAATGGACTTGAAATGTGTCAAATCGAAATTTATTGCTTTGAAACGAGTGGAAACAGACGTTCCGAAAAAACGAAAATTTCCGAAATCACGAAAAGTCGATACAAAAAGCGAGCAAAGTGACAAGAAAATACGAAAAATGGTCGATATTCCGAAAACATGTACAATTCTGAAAAACGAAAATTTCCGAAATCACGAAAAGTCGATACAAAAAACGAGCTAAGTGACACGAAAATACGAAAAATGGTCGATATTCCGAAAAAAAAATGTACACGAAAAACGAGTCTAGCCGAACCGAATCGAAACAGAAATTGGTCGAAATGAGCCGAATCGAAAAGTTTGAAAATCCGAAAAATCAAATCGAATCGAAACAAAAATCGGTGCACAAGCCTATAAGAAATTAAAGAAATAAAAAATACAGTAAACAACAAAACTGATTTCTTTTTGACCAAAAGTCGTTGCAAAATAAAACAGTATATACCAGCGCTGGTGGTCGCCCGTGGCTCCTCCTCCTCCTCCACTGGGACACTGGTGCCCGCCGGGGCAGATGCTGCCTTCTTCCTGTCTTCTGCCAAATCCAAAAAATAACACGTAAATAATGCAGACTGGAAAAAATGGTATATCTATACAATATATTGGCGAAAGTATTGCGACACCCCTCCACTACCCACTAGCACTACCAGCTTGACCCACCACTACTCCCATCTCATAGTTCTAAAGTCACAAAATATTTATTTATTTCCTCTGCACATAGACATATATTACCGTTCAATTATATATTTTTTTCAGAAGTAAACATTACGTTTATTCAATAAAAACTATTATTTGTGTTGTGTGCGTACAAAACGCATTGTGCCGACTGCTTTTATTTATTTTATAGAAGGCCTCAGCCTCAGTTTCACTTTCAGTTTCTGCGAATAAAACTGGATATTGCAGAAACAACAGAAATCCGCCATTTTGTTTTGAAATTTGCATCTAAAGCGTTCAATAATGACACTGCTGCAGCAAACTGAATTGCTGCGCTGCAACAATTCAGCAGCTGCTGAGGACGTATTGAACGCGGCTCTGTTTGGATGCACTTTCAGAAGAAGTACATGTCCCATCCTACCACTTAGCAGAGACGCAGAGATTTTTGTTGATGCGCAGGTGGGAGCCAATATTGGTCAAGCTGCGGGTCATCTCGTATGCATCACTCAATCACAACACCCTCCCCCCCCAACACACTACAGTACACACAGTGCCAAAAGAAATCCAGCATTGTAACTTCATCTACATACATCAAATATCAAAATTTTCACGAATACGTAAAATCACAAAAAGGAAGAGCTATGGCAAAAATGCATGTATGACGAGTCGTGAAAACGCAAAGCTATACACAATCACATTGCATGAAAAAAGGACTAGATAAATCAACATATTTCTGTGCACATTAGCACATGCAAGCACATTATTATTATTATTATACAGGATTTATAAATATAGCGCCAACAGTTTGCGCAGCGCTTTACAATATAACATGACACTTACGTTTGGCTATGACGCGACGGATGTGCCTCAGCTGCTCCTGCTCGCGCGTCTTGAGGTCGGACCAGCGTTTTCGGAGCTGGTCCTTCATCCGGTCCTTCCCGAACAGCTCCAGGATGGTGGTGCGAACTTTATCGAGGATACGGTCCTTTCGAGAATTATTCTTCCTGCCGTAAGGGCACTTACGGCAGTCGTAGTCCTTAAGATCAAAGATGCGGACCAGCTCCAGCATCTCCTCAAATGCCATGTTGCTGGCCCGCTTCTTCCTGGGTGGTGTTTCATGGGTGCAAGAAGATGAGGAGGTGTCTGAATGGCACTCGTCTCTTGCAGCCATGATGAATAATAAAAACAATATTTTGTCCAAAAAGTTGTCAAAAAACTGGCTCAATAAAGTTACGACATCCGCGCGCGCGCATGCGCGACCCGCGGACGAATCGGATCCGACCCGATTACGAAGGAATTATCGTATCGACAGAATTATCGGATCATTGGAAACAAAAAAAACAAGTGATACGCATTTACAAATACAAAATTTACAGAATCAGCGATATAACCGATAATAGATAAATATACGATTTCCAGAATTACCGAAATGGAACCAAAATCACGAATGGAACCGAAATCATGAATAGAGCAAAAATAAATTTCGATTTGACACATTTCAAGTCCATTCGAAAAATCCGAAATTTTTTCGTTTTGGCTCGGAAATTTTTCGGATCTATCGGTTTTCGGGTCCGATCCGATTCGGAAATTCGGCCGAATCCGAAGACACGAATCGGGAAATTTCGTGAAAATTCCGAAATTCCGAAACCCGAAACGCACATCCCTACACTGCTGGTGTTCATTCTCTGAATAGCCGAAGCAGTGCATTTTCATGGGGATTTCACTGCCCTCGAACAGGCACCGAACAGGCACCGTATGTGCAGGCAATTCGCCAGGATTCGGCGAATTGCCTGCTCTCTGGATAGCCGAATGGCCAGGAAAGGTAACCGAACGCTGATTTTCAGCGTTCAGTTACAATTCTCAAGCAATTCGGATCTCTTTGGATAACCCTGTATGTTACATGTTTACAGGTGCATTCTGTATATAGTCACTGTGTTACATGTTTACAGGTGCATTCTGTATATAGTCACTATGTTACTTGTTTACAGGTGCATTCTGTATATAGTCACTATGTTACATCTTTACAGGTGCATTCCGTATTGAGGTATGTTAATAGAGATCTCTTAAGTGACTTTAGACTGGGGGAAGATTTGATGGCGTCTTGGAGGTTATTCCATAATTGCGGCGCTCTGTAGGAAAATGAGGATCGAGCCACTTTCTTTTTGTATTGTGATATTGTAAGTTAGATGCAGGTCCTGGATCTGAGGTTATAGGATGAGGGAACTGCTGGGGGAAGCAGCCTATTCAGGTAGTCTATCTGTTTATCCATCCCTCTTTCTGTCTATCTATCCATTTATCCATCTATCTGTATGCACTTGGTAGGTTGTATTTCAAGATTTAGTAGATACACCCTATAGTCTCGGAGCAGTCAGAATAAGTAAGCTTATTCACTGACGTCTAGCATTTTGTTAAACAGTCTACAAGATAGAGGCATTGCATTAACCAGAACCTTATGTGACCTTTTGCTACCTTGTTGGAACCATGTTTGCACACACTGCATAATGCCATCTTTTCAGTCTAGACTTTGACTGTGAGCAATTTTAATACATTGATGGCTAAAGATATTCCATAAGATTGACATACTTTGACCTCTAAAACCCTATGCCCATTATCTTCCCAGCCAGAATGTTTTGCTTATTTAACAGTTGCTGCTCGACGCATTGTTGTGACCATGAATGGAATGGGACCATTTTCAATTCCCAACCGTGGCCTTCAAAAGCCGAATCGTTATCGCGGAATCATTCCATCAGAAGCTCCACAAGGGAGTACGTATTGCAAAACATATAGGGCCCTATTACATTCTTCGCGCATACGTTTGCGCCGGCACAAAAACGCATTAACGCGAGGGGCAAAACCCTTTGCGTTGAACATTGTATTACAATCTCAGCGCAACAAACGCGCATATACGTCTATCACGGGTGAACCTGCGCAAACGCTGTGCGAGCTTACTGTACTTTGTGCATACTATACTTAACATTGTGAGCGCAAATGCGTTTGTGCGCTGGTACGCGGATGGTATTACAATCTATGCGCAGTTTGTAACGCACAGCCTTTGCGCGCATAATTTTAGCAACTCCTAAAAGCTGGTGTTAATCGCAAATTCTATCAACCTGGCCGAAACCAAATACACCAGCCCAAAAAACAATACAAAGCAAAGTATAGTTACACATTCTACACATACCCAAACAATAAAATGGAGAAGTTGCGCGTGTTTTTTTTATTGATGCAGCATATATGCGCAGATTGACTTTGACAGGCGCAAAAACTTAACGTGAGGCTATTGTGGTTCTTAATTCTGATTGGCTGAATCGCGTGAAAAAAAAAATTTTTTATCCGATTTTTTTTTCTCTGTAACAGACCTCTTTATTAGTATCCATAGGACCTTATATGTTAATGCCAGACATTTTCATCCAGTAGTTTTGTTTTGCAAACATCGTTTCAAATTTTGACACTTTCAATCGTTTTTCTCCTTTCTTTTTTTCCCCCTGTTCGTCGGCTTGTCGGCTTTATCCGATGGCAGGTCGTCGCTGTGTTCGGCGGATCATCTCCATTTTCCGGACTCATTCGGTGGGTTTTATCGAATCGGCTCTGATAATTTCAGCGGTTTTGCAGTGTTTTCTTTTTTTTTTTTTAAATTGGCGGTTTTGCTGCGGCTTTTCCCTGCACTTCAGGGACCCTGCGGTGAAAGCTGAATTTGATTCCCAAAAGTGCGAGAACCGAGAGACCACCGAAATGTCAGTGACTGTCTGTATCTCTCTACCTCTAGTTATCTTGATCAAAATAAGCAGCGCTCACTGTCTCTTTAAACTGGAATAAAATACAATCGGCTTCCACCCCTCTAACACTCATGTACAATTCAGGATACAGAACATACTTTAATTAAATTCCCTCCATTTATTTCCCTAAGCTGTCAATTTAAGGGAACTCATTTTGATTTATCTTTTAATTAATTATAATTCTTACCTAAAAAAAAAAAAAAAATCTTTCAATAATATAGGCCACATTTCCACTTTTCCTATTGGTGACGCATCAAATTAAATTTTTACTGCTGTGTTCTCTGAATCAAGTTCCTCGTGTCATGTCATTTGGTTTTATGCTTTTATTGCCCTCTGAATATGGGGGTCATATTCTTTTGGCATACTAAAATATGTAATGGCCTTAAACTGCTTCGCGGGATATGCCGTTTTTATAAATTTCCCTGTCCGCTCAATTGCAGGTCAAGTTGCGCTTGATAAGTGCAATAAAACGCGTCGCTCAGTCACGTTTATCAATCAAAGTGGCATTTTTTTGTAAATACCAGACATTATTAAAATGGAAATATATGCAGATACAGCAGCCGTGACCGCACCCAGGAGACTCCTCAAAGTCAACGTTCCCCTTAAGTTGCTTATCTTACCTTTTAGACCTTTCTTTTAATGTAACATACGGAAAAATAAAAATTGGCTTGTCATATAACAGGGCTTGCTACAGCTAGCGCAGCGATGGGACCCCAGCGACCTGTGGCTTTGCTAACACTCATCTCATCTGTGGATTTAGCATATTTTATGCAAATTCCATGCAATGGCGTCTCATCCATAAGGGCAGTTGCAGAAATTCAAAAAGATCCAGCATCCTATCAGGGTTATTCAAAGAGAATCGAAAAGCCGCCGCACGTTCGGTGACTTTTCGTTCGCTTCAATTCGGCACGATTTGGCGATCCCATTTCGGCGACCCTACGGTGTATTCAGCAAGCACCTTATGGCCGCCGTAATGCAGGGAAAAGTCGCCTCAAACCCACCGAAAACTGACCGCAAAACGAGGGCGAACGCACACCGAAACCTGCAAAAACATCTGGATTAACTCGCTAAAGACGCCGGAGAAACCCGAGCAGGAGCCGTTAAGAGCACAGAGCAGCCGCCGGAAAAACCCGACACCGCAGACGAAGGAGGTGAAGAAAAAAATAAAACAGTACGCTTGAATTTTTTAAAAGTGAAACGCTGTTTGCAAACATACTACTGAGCGAAAATGTCTGAAATTTACATGTGAGGTCCAATGAATGATAATAAAAAGAGCTGTTACAGAAAAATGAAGAAAAAAAAAAACAATTAAAAAAAAAACAAACAGAAAAAAAATGTTTGCAAAAAAATTCCATAAAATGCCGAAAAGGTCCTAAAAAATCTAAGAATAAAGAGACTTTTTACTGCAGAATATTATAATGAACGGTTTATTAGATATTGAATTAAAACGGGAATATTTTTAACATTGAAAACTATGGGATTCGCCTGAATAAACTTGCCGAATTAAACCACCGAATGGCAGGGCAATTCGGCAACTTTTCACTGCTGGGTTTTGCTCTCTGAATAGACGAAGCATTGCTTCTCTATGGGGATTTCACTGCCTTCAAACAGGCACCGAACAGGCACCATATGTGCAGGCAATTTGCCAACATTTGGCGAATTGCCTGCTCTCTGAATAGCCGAATGGCCAAGAAAGGTAACCGAACGCTGATTTTCAGTATTCGGTTACCTTTCGGCAGCCATTCGGATCTCTTTGAATAACCCTGTATATTTTTTTATATATTTTCTTAATTTATTTTCTTATATTCTGTGTATAATGTTTATATTATATTTACGTTTTTTTTTATTTTATATTGTATGAGGAATATCAGATTAACCCATTCGGGCCCATGAAACCAAAATTGGAAAATAAAAATGAAATGTTTTTATAAATCGTTATCAAAAGACATGTAACTTATTAATGTGATTTGCAAAATTACAGTGGGTTCAATCTGAAAAGGTCCACTGGTCATGAAAGGGTTAATATAGAAAAAAAATAGGAAAAGCATTTTTTAAAACGACTTTGGTTTCTTTCCTATCACTGACTGACAGCAAGCAAAGTAAAAGAAACAACAATAGCAACTGAGCGCGGCAGGATTTATGGCCATTTCGTGAAACCAACCCTGTCTGAGGGCACTTTGCACATGCTCAGTATGCACCATTAAGAGAATGCTGACTTCACGTGCTCAGTAGGGATGAGCTGTTCGGGTTCGGACGGTTCGGGGTTCGACCCGAACTTAGCCTGTTCGAGCAGATCGCGAACCCCGAACATTTCCGGGTGTTCGCCGCATGTTCGACCACAATGGACCACAATGCATTTTCCCACTGCCTGAAGCTCGTAATTGGCTACAGCCTTGCACCTAACCACAGGTCTGGCGCAAGACTGGTTGAACACTATGCCAATCACCGCTCAGAGTCCTGATTGGGCAAATTTTGCCCAATCATGGGCTCACAGAGCTAAATCCCGCAGCACACTATATAACGTTTCAACGAAGCGCTTCTGCACGCATTTCAGAGGAGATTTCAATGAAGATAGTTGTGTGTGTTGTACTGCCGTTCTGCCACGCTACTGGGGGGGTCTGGGGGGGTCTCATTTCGACCAAATATCAGGGAATTTAGGTGATGTGTGTCTTGTAACTGTGCCAGCAAGTTTTTTTGGGGTCTACAACTTTATTTAAAACATTTGTGAATTGAGGTGATTTTCTGGGTCTTGTCACTGTGCCAGCAAATCTTTTTGGGGCTCACTAATTTCTTTGAAACACTTGTGAATTAAGGTGATCTGTGTCTCGTCATACAAAAAGTACCACGCTGTATTTTGGGGCTCACTAATTTCTTTAAAACACTTGGGAATTAAGGTGATCTTCTGTGTCTCGTCACACAGCCAGCAATTATTTTTGGGGCTCACTAATTTCTTTAAAACACTTGGGAATTAAGGTGATCTGTGTCTCGTCATACAAAAAGTACCACACTGTATTTTGGGGCTCACTAATTTCTTTAAAACACTTGGGAATTAAGGTGATCTGTGTCTCGTCATACAAAAAGTACCACGCTGTATTTTGGGGCTCACTAATTTCTTTAAAACACTTGGGAATTAAGGTGATCTTCCGTGTCTCGTCACAGAGCCAGCAATTTTTTTTGGGGCTCACTAATTTCTTTAAAACACTTGGGAATTAAGGTGATTTGTGTCTCGTCATACAAAAAGTACCACGCTGTATTTTGGGGCTCACTAATTTCTTTAAAACACTTGGGAATTAAGGTGATCTTCTGTGTCTCGTCACACAGCCAGCAATTTTTTTGGGGCTCACTAATTTCTTTAAAACACTTGGGAATTAAGGTGATCTGTGTCTCATCATACAAAAAGTACCACGCTGTATTTTGGGGCTCACTAATTTCTTTAAAACACTTGGGAATTAAGGTGATCTGTGTCTCGTCATACAAAAAGTACCACACTGTATTTTGGGGCTCACTAATTTCTTTAAAACATTTGTGAATTGAGGTGATCTGTCTCTTGTCACTGGCTGCCAGTTATCAGTGTGTCTCACTGAGTTATACCAAAGTTATTTAAATCTTTATACCAGAGTTGAATCAGAGTTCTGTATATATTAATCTATATATCACTCACCATGTCTGAAAGAACAAAAAGGACTGGCAGACGCTCCCAGACACAGATAAGAGGGCAAGCAGCCCCTGTGTCGGGAGGCTGTACCTCTGGTCGTGGTGGACGTGGTGCATCCTCTGCAGGGGCACGCTTGTCCTTTCTAACTGGTGCTGGCCGTCTTAAGCAGCAGCAGCAACATACAGAGGACTTGGTGGATTGGCTAACCAGGCCATCCTCATCCTCCGAGTCCTCTGCCAGCCAGGCTTCTAGTGCTTTACAGTCCACCTCAGCTGCCAAAGCATCTAATGCAGCCTTCATGTCCACAGCTACTCCTGCCGTAGCCTCGCTATCACACACGGAGGAGTCAGCTGAATTGTTTGACTACAATGACAGTGACATGCTGCTTGAGGATGCGCAGCAAGTACAATGCTCTGATTCAATCTCTGAGGTTGAGCAAGGGAGTATAATCAACCTAGAGGAAGGGGGTGCCAGTGATGACACACAAAAAACTGGCACTCATGTTGCCCCAGCAGCTGCAGCATACTGCCAAGTTGGCTCCAGTGAGGAGGAGATAGGGGGCGAAGATGACATTGATGATGATGAGGTCACTGACTCCACCTGGGTGCCAGATCGAACTGAGGAATCAAGTGAGGAGGAGGGGGAGGTGGAGGAGGCACAGCAAACACGAGGCACAACATCCTCAGTGACCAACCGTAGCACTAGCCAGTCCAAGGCATCACATGTCAGAGCTGCTCCGGTGCAGAGCGCTGTTGTCTCAAAGAACACATGCAGGAACTCTGCTGTCTGGGAGTTCTTTAAGAAATGTGCAGCAGACCCCACCATTGCTATTTGTAATCTATGTCAGAGGAGGCTGAAGCGTGGGATAAACACCGGACACTTGGGTACCACGTGCTTGAGGCGACATATGAACAAGTGCCACACATCCCGTTGGGGCAAAACTTTGCGTAGGTCCTCCTCCTCCTCATCTGTCTCTACCCACACTGTATGTCCTGCCATGCAATTGCCTACAACCTCCACCGACAGGGATGATGCTACAGTAATGGATGTGCCAGTAGGTCCTTCCTCACAATGTGACATCATCCCAGTAGCTGAAGATTTACACAGTCAGATTACGTTGCCGCAGCTGCTGCAGCGAAAGAAGAAATATAGTCCCAACCATCCCCAAGCACAGCGTCTAAATGCCAGCTTAGCAAAATTACTCGCATTGCAGCTGTTGCCTTTCCAGCTGGTGGACTCTGCTCCCTTCCGTGAATTTGCTGAATGCGCTGTACCACAGTGGCAGGTTCCAAAACACCATTACTTTTCACGCAAGGCCATTCCAGCACTATACCAGCACGTGGAAGACAATGTTATCCAGTCATTGGGAAATGCAGTCAGCAGCAAGGTGCATGTCACTTTAGACACGTGGTCCAGCAAGCATGGACAGGGTCGTTACATTTCCTTCACGGCACACTGGGTAACTCTGATTGCAGCTGGGAGGGATCCAAGACGGGGCTCTGTGCTGGAGCTTGTTCATCCACCACGCCTCCAGAAAGCTGCTTGTATGAGGTCTGTCTGCTCCACCACCACCACCTCTTCCTCCTCCTCCTCCTCCTCCTCCTTCTCTGTCTCTGGCGAAGTGACAGTTAATCCCACGCCTGACAGGGTCTACGCAATGGCTCAAGCAAAAAGATGCCATACTGTGCTTGAGCTGGTTTGTTTAGGGGACAGGAGCCACATCGGGTCAGAAATTTTGTCAGCTCTGCAGGGGCAGGTGCAGAGATGGTTTACACCACGCCAGCTTGAGCTGGGAATGATCGTCTGCGATAATGGCAGCAACCTTCTCTCCGCCCTACGCAAGGGTAAATTGACGCATGTACCATGCCTAGCACACGTCCTAAATCTGGTGGTACAGCGTTTCCTAACCAAGTACCCAGGGCTGCCAGAGCTTCTCATCCAGGCCAGAAAAGTCTGCAGCCACTTCAGATGGTCATTCCCAGCAAGCGTTCGCCTGGCAGAAATTCAAAGAGATTCCACCTTCCCACAAACCGTCTGATCTGTGACATGCCCACCAGGTGGAATTCGACATTAACAATGCTGCAGCATCTGCACAAGCAGCAGAGGGCCATCAACGAGTACCTGTGTGAGTATGGCACAAGGACAGGTTCAGGTCAACTTGTTTTTTTTCCCCCCCCGGCAGTGGCTGATGATCAAGGATGCATGCACTGTACTGTCACCATTTGAAGAGGCAACGACTATGGTGAGCAGGGACAGTGCATGCATCAGTGATACAATTCCTTTAGTGTTCCTGCTGGAGCACACTCTGCGGGGAATTATAGATGTGGCTCTAGAGGCAGAGCAGCGGGAGGAAGAGGAGGCCTTCCCTAGCTCTCAAGGCCCCAGTCTTTCCGCAGACAGCATTCCAGCGGGTCCTACTCAGATCAGACAGGAGGAGAATGAGGAGGAGGAGGACTATTTAAGTAGTGGGGGCATTGAAGGTGGGGATTCCTCAAGGCAGGGTTTTGTGTGCCCAGAAACAGAAGGGCTTGTGCGTGGCTGGGAGGAGGAAGTGCACGATACGGTCATCCTCATTGACCAGGAAGACTCGGCAGCTAATGCCACCTCCAACCTAAGCTGCATGGGCTCCCTAATGATGCAAAGCCTGCTAAAGGACCCCAGGATTTGTGCTATCAAGGAGAGGGATCATTACTGGTTGGCAACCCTTCTTGATCCACGATACAAGGGTAAAGTTGCAGAGCTCATCCTGCCCGCACAGAGGGAGCACAGGATGACAAAACTTGAGGACGCTCTAAAGCGAAACTTGTGTAACACCTTTCCAGGCACTGTTAGATTACCAAGTGCTGACACACGTGCTTCTGAGGCTGCAGGTGATCATAGGAATAGTGGTGAAGGCCAGGGCCGCTTGACTGATGCATTTTTAAATTGTGTTAGTCCTCGACGCCCAGGGACGTCAAATGTAGGCACCCATTGCCAGCGTCTTCACCATATGGTGCAGGACTACCTAGGGGCAAGGGCAGACCTGGATACCTTTCCAGCAGATGATCCACTGGCTTACTGGGTGTTGAGATTGGATCACTGGCCAGAACGTAGCCAATATGCTATGCAGCTACTAGGTTGCCCTTCATCTAGCGTGCTTTCTGAAAGGACGTTCAGTGCCGCTGGAGGTTTTGTCACAGACAAAAGAGTGCGTCGGTCCACCGACTCTGTAGACCGGCTGACATTTATAAAAATGAATCAGTCCTGGATCAGCAGCTATCAATCCCCTGATGCTGAAGTAATGGAATAGATTGGGGATGTCCGCTTCCGCATTCACAAAACCTCCAGCACTGAACTCTTCCACAATACCACAAAAGGGTTACGGTGTGAATGCACTTGCTGCCATGAAAGGCACAATATTTGGCTGCACTGACGCCTTTGCCAGATTTATATCATTTTATTTTTTGAACAGCAGGGTCCAACCCTGCACTCTTCCACAATACCACAGAGGGGTTACTGTATGATGATACTTGCTGGCCTGGCACCAAAGCACAATATCTGGGTGCACTGACGCCCATTACCAGATCAAAAACTTTTCAATATAGGACCGCATGGTCCACCCCTGCACTCTTCCACCATAACACAGAGGGGTTACTGTATGATGATACTTGATGGCATGCCATTAAAGGCACAATATCTGGGTGCACTGACGCCCATTAACAGACAAAAAACATTTTTCAATATAGGACCACATGGTCCACTCCTGCACTCTTCCACAATACTACAGAGGGGTTACTGTATGATGATACTTGATGGCCTGCCATTAAAGGCACAATATCTGGGTGCACTGACGCCCATTACCAGATCAAAAACTTTTCAATATAGGACCACATGGTCCACCCCTGCACTCTTCCACAATACTACAGAGGGGTTACTGTATGGTGATACTTGAGGCCTGGCATTAAAGGCACAATATCTGGGTGCACTGATGCCATTAACAGATTAAAAAAACACTTTTCAATATAGGACCACATGGTCCACCCCTGCACTCTTCCACAATACTACAGAGGGGTTACTGTATGATGATACTTGCTGGCCTGGCATTAAAGGCACAATATCTGGGTGCACTGACGCCCATTACCAGATCAAAAACTTTTCAATATAGAACCACATGGTCCACCCCTGCACTCTTCCACCATACCACAGAGGGGTTACTGTATGATGATACTTGCTGGCCTGGCAGTCTTGCACCAAAGGCAGAATATCTGGGTGCACTGACGCCCTTCCCAGATTCATATCTTTTTAATATAGGACCGCATGGTCCACCCCTGCACTCTTCCACAATACCACAGAGGGGTTACTGTATGATAGTACTTGCATGCCTGGCACTAAAGGCACAATATCTGGGTGCACTGCCATTGACGCCTGTATCAGATTCATATCCTCAGAGGGGTTACGGTGTTGACGGCACTGTTGCCGACGCTAAAAGCCCAATTTTAAAGCACCTATTGCTACTTTCATCCAAAGCCTGCATAAGTTTCACAATAATTTAGCCAAAAAAAACACTAAACTTTTTCTGCGCATCCTAAAATGTCTTTTCATACAGGCTGCCGCCCCAAGCAGTTGTTTATGGATAGATTAAAGGAAAAGCATTTACCGTCATATGAAACGTCATTTTTTTGTTTTTAAGTGTTTCTATACATCCTAGAAATCCGCCACTTCACGGGCAGGTTATGGGGACCTCCTAGGCACGATATTTGAAGGAATTTTTGGTTTTTATTTTTAACCCTTATTTCATGGAAAACTCACTGTCCCTTAAAAACTTTTTGTCCTTGTTTCCTGTCCCCCAGGGCACTACCCCCATACACCTTTTATGGCAAATATTTAGCATAAATGCCCTCTTGGAGGGCACTCTAAAAAACCGAATTTTCAGCCCCATTGACTTGCATGGGGGTTCGGGTTCGGTCCCGAACAAATGGGATGTTCGGGTTCGGGCTCGAACCGAACTCGGGGAGTGTTCAGCTCATCCCTAGTGCTCAGCCTCTGTATGGGTGGTAAGGAACACAGGCCGAAAGTGAAATTTTATCTTTTGAAATGGTATTTTTTGATACTTAGGAACATGCTGACCTAGCTGAGCTATGCAACCTTAAAGTGATACGCTGGGCCTGGGTTCAGCAACCTTGGCCCTCCAGATGTTTTCGTACTACTTTTCCCACAAGACTTATGTGTAACAGAGTATCATGGTAGATAAAGTGCCAAAACATCCGGAGGCTCAAGGATGCTGACCCCCTTCTCTAGGCACTGTGACCACCCAATTAAAATTAAATTTGAGTAGTCAAAGTGACCTATTCAGTCCTCGAAGTGCAGGGCTTTTGATCCGCCAAAAGGCCAAGATCGATGTCTGCTTCTGATGAGTTCCTGGAAGCAAGACTCTTTCCATGAGTCCCCCTGAGTGCCATTGGTTTGACTGGATGCTTGCTTGAGTGCCCAGCC
The DNA here is from genome assembly GCA_009667805.1 of Leptobrachium leishanense. Lineage (NCBI taxonomy): Eukaryota > Metazoa > Chordata > Amphibia > Anura > Megophryidae > Leptobrachium > Leptobrachium leishanense. Next base: position 18,171,307 of record CM019074.1, read on the forward strand.
TCCCCGTGGCCACATGACAGCTGCAGCTTGCAGGAAGCTGGCAGCATGTCACATGCCCAAACACATTCTAAGGACGGGGAAAGGGAAAAGATAAGCTGGTACTACTAGCCGCCAAGGTCAAAGGATCACAGAGAGAGACAGAGTTTGAGTAGCCAAGCCAGGTCTGGACAAGCAGAGATGGGGAAGGTGAGTAAACACGCTGGATCAAAGCCAAGAAAAGAAGCAGTAACTTTAGGAACCAGCTATAGTGTCCAAAAGGAACAAAAATAGGGGAATGAGTGAATGTCATTATTGCATTTATATGGGTAGAGGCTGATTAGGATTGGATGGCGTCATCTGTGTTCACCAAAATATGTGTGTATGGAGTGATGCCGGTGTAGTTCCGTCAATGAGATGATGCCTATGTGTCATTTTATAAAAGCTACATTTAATGAAGATTTCTGTGTCAAAGTTTCTGGTAGATGGATGCAAAGGCTGGGTAGAGTAATATTGAGGAGCAAGAGTCTGTACAGGATCACTGTGAAGAGCAAGAGTCTGGGCTGCATCATTTTGAGGAGCATTGCAAGGAGCATCAATTCAAGGACCAGTTGGCATTGATGTGGAGCACAAAGGGCTAAGGGACCCAGGATAATGAGTGAGTGGTGAACCATGACAGAAGAGAAATGTTAAAATGTAAAAGAAAGAAGATGCTGTTTCATGAATTTACATTATTGAGCCACTTTTTTTTGAAGGCTCCAAAACATGTGAGTGCCATTCCATCTGATTGACCTACATCCTATAAGGTTATCACTTTGCTTATTAAAAGGAAGGAGCTGCTTTGACACATAAAATACTGGAAATTGGTTTGACAGTTTATTCACATCTCTGTATGCAGCTGGGTGCAAGAAGACCACCACAAACCATGACCTCTACAAGGGTGATAAGAAGTTACAGTGTGAACTACCAATCCAGGAACCAAGCCTAAGTCACTTACATCATATTTTTCTTTGATTTCAGCATAATCCATTTCTTTATTTATTTTAACCAAATCCTGGCGGAATTTTTATTTTAATGTGAGATAAAATTCAGATTTCGACGGATTTTTATGTTTACCGTTTACACGCGTCTTTCTTTCGGGCCAATATGTCATCGTTTTAATAGACTTCTGGCTACTGAAGGCTGCTATTGGTCGAACTACCTATTTTGATCTTTGACGAGAAGAAGGAGGGCGCGAACCCTGGAAACTAATTTATATATTGATGGAAAAGAATTCCGTTAAAGAAAAAATGCTGTTATACTAAACAAAATATAGATCCAATTTAATGGTCACTGGGCTCTATTAAAAGTCACTGAGCTAAGCAGAAGACAAGGAAACCACTTTATCCTGGACCTGTCAGGGAAGACTAACACATTTGAAAAGAAAATTGAATAGGACCCTAATAGGAATAACCCATAACATAGCTGTTTAAAAGGTAATGCTTCTGTTTTTTCTCTTTTTTTTTTCCTTAGCCCTAGGGCAGTATATATAATTTAGTACAGGAACTGATATACGCATAGCAAATCGTCTTTTCCCAGTATATTGAAAATAGCAGATGTGAATATTAGATTTTAATAAATGTATAAAACCATTTAGATACATCGTGTGTATGTGACAGTAGCAAAATGACAGTTATCGGAAAAGAGCCTGTATCGTGTTTTTTCCGCTTTGCATTTAATTCGAAGGTAGGCGATAGGGGTAATTCAGAAATTTCAATGCTTTCTCATTCGGCGCACTTTGGCGAGTTCAGTTCACTCGAAGTCCTCGAAGTGCGACGAACGGGATCCGCGGAATGCCACTGACCAGCCGCCAAATCGGGGTAAAAAAATAAATAATTATTAAACATTGCATAAAACAATAAAAATGCATGAAATTGCTTGGAAATAATAAAAAGGACCTATAAATAATAATAAAAAGGTCTGTTACAGAATAAAAAAAAACACCATTTAAAGAAAATATGAATCAAAAATTTGGCCAAAAAATCCCGAAAAAATGTCTTGGAAATTCTAAAAAAATAAATAATTAAAAAGACTTTTTGCTGCAAATAAAAAGAATAGACTGTTCAATAAAAAAATAATAAAAGCAATATTTTTTTTCCATTGAAACCTATGGGATTCATCTGTTTAAACTTGTCGAACTGAATCAGCGAAAATCTGTGCATTTCGCCATCTTTTCGGTGAGTCTGCAACCTTGGCCGTCCATGGGTCCTATCACCTGCTGTGAGCTAAAACACCATCGCTAAAGAAAAAATTTAGCGCAGGTCGCTAAAATTTAACACCGGACGACCTACTAACAGATTACTTTGTCCGCGGGAGTCTGTGTACAAGGTTGTTTAGCGCACATTGGGGAAGCGCAAAGACCTCGGCTGAGACCCAGCGCTAATGCGGTTGTGTACAGGATAGACTGTTTTTTTCCAGTGCAGAGTGCCGGGCCATACCTATCCCCTGCCCTCACAAGCTTGTATAAGTATGAACAGAACCAGCGAAGAGCCCTCACACCCTGCATTATTAAAATTCTCCAAGGCGGCCGTATCATCTTTTTTTATATGCACACATATATTAATTAAGGCTGATGGGCATTGCATGATAAATGTCACCCGACAGCATGTAGAATCATTACAATGCATTTAATAGATCCAGAAGGAAGGCCAGGTGAGCCACAATAATTTCCCTGCTGCAGCACATAAATGATACATGTTTCAGGGCAAAACTTATCCATGTGTCCCTTTAAACATGGTCCTAACTCTAATAATCAACCGCTTACATACTATGAATAACCCCAGTATAAAACGTTTAAAATTAGGCAATATATTAGAATTATTTATTTATTTATTTATTTATTTATAAAGGATTTCACCAGGAAGGAAACATTAAGATTTCTCTTGTTTTCAAGTATATCCTGGATATATGTGGATAAAGGATACATTTATAATAGAGCCGACTGCAACAGCAGTGACATTGCTGACCAGATCCATTACTATGGTGTATGGGGCCAAGAGAACACCTGTGCTGCATTCCTTTCAATTGCCTGTTAATTGCCTGTTAATTGCCTGTTAATTGTGGGCGAGGACCTGTTTTTTCGTGGGGGGTTTTTGGAGTTACCATCAGGGTTGAGCAGTAGGTAAATTTTGCAATTAGCATCGCTCCAGAAATTAGCGCACCAAGTGATCTGTAAGTTACAAAAGTGCTAGAGATCTCTGGCGCTCCCCATGTTAAGTATAGAACGCGGGAAATACAGTAAGCACGCACCATGAATCGCTAACTACCGCATGCTAAGTGATTTTTTCCCGTTTGTAGCGATAGGCAAATGATCTGTTGGTCAGGTGCTAGACTCATTTTACCTGATTCTATCGCAAAAAAACATGCCGACGCTCGGGTTAGCACACACCAGGTGATAGGGCCCAATATGTTTTGATGCTACATTTTCCATGAGTCTCATCCAATCTAAAGAGTACCTTGAAATCAAGGGAGATGCAGGTTCAAAATATCAGGATGACCAGGGTGTTAATTAAAGATTTTAATAAATTTTTTATAAAAGATCAAAAACAAAAATGTTTTCTGCCCTGCCTCGGTTTGGAATTCTATTTGTAATACAATATGTGAGTTATTTATTTATTTATTATTGTTCTTTAATGGAGCGTTCATTGGTAAACATTAGCTACACCCTGCCAGTAATGTTAACACTGCTGGCATTTTAATGGAGGATCTATGGACTAGAGATGTGCATTCGTATCGGAAAAATTCGGAATTTGGAACGAAATTTGATAATTCGTATTCGGAAGTACTTCCGAATAACGAATCGATACGATACGAATTCGAAACAAAATGATATATAACGAATTTATTTTGTTTTACACTGTGTTATCATCATAAAAGAAAAGTTTGAATAACTGATATCAACTATAGAATTTGAAATGAACTATCAAATTTACATCAACTATCAAATTTAAATGAACTATCAAATTGATATCAACTATCGAATTTGAAATGAACTATCAAATTGATATCAACTATCGAATTTGAATTGAACTATCAAATTGATATCAACTATCGAATTTGAATTGAACTATCAAATTGATATCAACTATTGAATTTGAAATGAACTATCAAATTGACATCAACTATCGAATTTGAAATGAACTATCAAATTGACATCAACTATCGAATTGATCTTAACTTACTATACAAGTAATAGTCAGCAAAGGACTTTATGAAACAAAATAATTTTGTTTCACTGTTTAATTTGACTCAAATACTAAATCTGTGACACAGCTTAAAATTTAACCCTAGATCTTCTTTTAACAGAAAAATTTGATTAATTGGGGTTTTATTTAGTGATCCAAAATTCGAATTGATATCAACTATCGAACTGATATATGAAATTTGAACCGATTCAAAATTTCAAATCGATTCGAAATTTCAAATCGATCCAAAACTAAACGAAATTAGTTATGAAATTCCAAAAACGAAATGATTTAAAAACGTAACGTAACAAAACTAAACAAAACAAATTTTTCCGCCATGCACATCCCTACTATGGACCATTGTCTCACAAACTGACAACCAAGTAGGCTTGTGCACCGATTTTTATTTTCAAAATTTTCGATTCAGCTCGTTTCGACCGATTTCTGTTTCTATTCGGCTAGACTCGTTTTTTGTGTACATTTTTTTTTCGGAATATCGACCATTTTTCGTATTTTCGTGTCACTTAGCTCGTTTTTTGTATCGACTTTTCGTGATTTCGGAAATTTTCGTTTTTCGGAATTGTACATGTTTCCGGAATATCGACCATTTTTCGTATTTTCGTGTCACTTTGCTCGTTTTTTGTATCGACTTTTCGTGATTTCGGAAATTTTCGTTTTTTCAGAACGTCTTTTCTCCTCGTTTCAAAGCAATAAATTTCGATTTGACACATTTCAAGTCCATTCGAAAATTCCGAAAATATTTCGTTTCGGCTCGGAAAACTTTTCGGATCTGCCGTTTTCGGATCTAAAAATTTTCGGAAAATCGGCCGCATCCGAAAACACGAATCGGGAAATTTCGTGAAAATTCCGAAATTCCGAAACCCGAAACGCACATCCCTACAACCAAGCTGGTTTATTGGAATATCCTTGTCTGTTTAGACACGACGTCCTGTGGCTCTGACATGGGATAACCGCTTGGCTGCCATTTATTTGAAACCCGAGATGTATATACAAAAACGGAAAATCAATATTGGTGAAAATGAGATTTTAAAAAATGTAAACGATTATATTAAAAAGCTACAAAATAATTATTTAATTTATTTCCTAGTGATACTAGTGAAGGAAGAAGCAGTGATTGAGTTACCGTGAAAGTGAGGTCTTCGGTGGTGGTGAAGTCCTACAAAAATAAAGGGTTTATTCAGAGAGAAATTTCGGTGAAACTTTGGTGCTCTCTTGATCGGTGGTGAACTTCAATTCGCCAACCCTGCGGTGAATTCAGCAGTCACCGCAGAGTCCTCAAAGTGCGCTGAAGGGATCTGCCGATCAACTCGCCGAACGCAGCTGAAGATCCTCCGAAAGCAGCCGCAAACCGCCAGATGCAACCAGCAATCCACTCAACGCCGCTGAACAGTCCACTGAACACCGCCGATCAGCCGCAGACCGGCAGCGAAAAAAGCAAACCAGCCGCCGAACAGGGATAAAAAAAAAAAAAAAACAACTATTTTTTTTAAAAATGCATGGAAATAATAAATAAGGTCCTATGAATAATAATAAAAAGGACTGTTACAGAATAAAAAAAACTGCCATTTAAAGAAAAATCGGAACCAATACTAAAGCTGAAAAAGTCCAGTAAACTGCCTAGAAAATAAATAAATAAAGAGACTTTTTGCTGCAAAAGAAAAAAAATAAACGGTTGAATAAAAAAATTGTGAAAACTATACTTTTTTCCATTGAAACCTACGGGATTCGTCTGTTTAAACCTGTAAAACTGAACCACGAAAGTCAGGTAATTTCACTGGCATTTCGGTGCAGTTCAGTGTCCTCTGAATAGATTAACCATTTCATTTCTGTGAGATATTATCACTGACGCTGAAGGTGGCCGAATTGCGGCGATCCGAGGCCCTGTATTTTGCTGGCAATTCACCAAAATTTGGCAAATTGCCAAATTCCGTCTCTATCTGTGTCGCTGGGTGCATCCATTGTGTGATATTTTGTTTTGAGTTAAATACTTTATAAGATAAAACACAGCCACAAAGTAAAACGTTTGCACAGAGTTTGGAAAATGTTGCATCATGGGAAAAATCCACAAAATGGAAACGGGAGATAAAAAAACCTAACCTTATTTTTCCATTTTACATGCAATTACTTCAAACAAAGGAAAAAACAAAGCAGAATGTGTTTTATAATGTGTTTATAAAGTGGTTTAGTTTGTAATGCACAAGTAATCTAGTTACATCTGATGAAACATGTTAGTGTCCCTTTAAATAATTTGGGATTTTTCTCGAGGGTCCACAGTAGTGATGGGACTAACACCTCTGTATTCGGTTCGTATTTGAACATTAGAACAGGCCAAATATTTGAATACGAACTCGAACACAATGCAACCCAATGGGGGTCGAACCTGCAAAATGCGTTCACAGTTCTCCTAAATGTACCGGCAGCTGCCGGTTCATTTAGGAGACCTGTGGCTGCAGCCCCCCGGCCCCCGTACCTCACCTGTCCTGCTGCTGTCCCGGCCTCCTGTTCCTCCCGTCCATCTGCTCCTCCGTCCGGCCGCGGCTCCTCTGCCCCACGCCTCATCTTCATGCTGAGCCCTGATTGGGCAAAATCTTGCACCTGACCTGGACTTTGCCCAATCATGGCTCTAATTCAATACTGAGCCCTGATTGGTCAAAGTCCTGCACCTGACCTTGACTTTGCCCAATCAAAGCTCAATATTGAATTAGAGCCCTGATTGGGCAAAGTCCAGGTCAGGCACAGGACTTTGCCCAATCAGGGCTCAGTCAGCATGAAGACGAGGCGTGGGGCAGAGGAGCAACAGGAGGGCTGAAGGCACGGGGGCCTGCAGCCACAGGTCTCCTAAATGTACCGGCAGCTGCTGGTACATTTAGGAGAACTGTGAACGAATTTTGCAGGCACTTTTTATTATGGAATGTCCGCGGTCTAACAGACCGCGAACATCCGATAATGTTCGTCGTTCGCCGAACACTCGAACGGCCGATGTTCGATTCAAACTCACGTTCGAATCGAACCGGCAGCCCATCTCTAGTCCACAGGAGACGAGCCACTGAAGAACAAACCCCAGACTCTGATGCAAGGGGTCCAACGTTTGGATCGTCCAGCCAATCGGAGGCCCTTAACCAGCATTTGATAAAGATAATAGATGGCGCATACGCAAAAAAGAAAATAAACCTCCTCCGTTCCAAGCTACACTGTTGCAGAGAGGAACGTGCGACCTGATTAGCATTCCCTAAAGCATCCTATAAAGCCTGCATTTAACAATTTATGTGATGGGAAGCTGAAGATCAAATATGCAATCCAGGCATTACATGTAAATGTGCTCGAGTACAAATCTCTCATCGCACAACTAGTAAATTAAGCGAGAATTTACATTTTGGGCCGAGCGCGCTGCAGAGCTGTCAGGAAGAAGAGCAATAAGTAATACCCATGTCAAGTCTATCTTCCGCGTCAACGCAACTACCTGGAAAGCTATAACCTTAGACACACATCCCGGTGGAACTATCACAAATCAGTACATGCCCCGAGCGATGGAAAAACCGGGATAGCGACATTACCATGGAGTGTTAGCAAACAACATCTGGATCAATGTGTACAGGGAAGACAAAATTAATTATTTAGCCTGAGTGCAGCACTATTGTTTACTGTGTGTTAAATACATAGCTGACAAGCGTTATATATTGCTTTATCTACAGCGGCACTAACTTTACTTTGTTAATTAACGTCCTGCTTTAAGACACCCAAGCAGAGTTTCAATGCGCCAACTCTAAAGAAGTGATTGCGTTGAGGCGAGCACAACAACAGGGAATTGTTTTCATAAGGTACCTGGAAGAATATTGAGGAGGCAGGATGTTATACGCACACAGGTGACACTCGCTGGTGAAATGACCTGACAGGGATTCAAACCCAGGTCTCCCAGTTACAAGGCAGCGACACTACCACTGCTCTATCCAGCAGATGGACAGGTTGCACCACTGGAGCGTTTTAAGAATAATCCAAAAACAGGGTGCTGCGTCATATAAAGAAGGCACCTCAATAACTATTGTTGGCACAGGCTGATATACAGGGTGTCAACAAAGCCTCTTTACAATTTCAAAATTTATTATGAAGGCAAATGAAAAGACAGATAAGTGAAAGTTATTAAAATGAGACGTATATATTTAAGGTTTTTTTCCCTCTTTTAATACACCTCTATATGGGCACCATTAGTAGCATGAAGCACATCAAGACGGTACTGGATTTCTTGCCATGTTGGCTGTAGCATCTCCTCAATGGTGGAAATGGCATCAGTGATCCTCTGCTTTAGGCTAGGGTCAGACGAACGCATTTTTATGTTGTCTGTGAAAAAGTGCGTTCGAACGAATGGACGCATTTTTTCCCGGAATACGCGATAGTGGTCATACTATGCGCATTTTCGTCCGTGATTTTGTATGGATCATCAATAAAACACTTCTTGCATCTGGACGTTATGTTGGCCGGACATTAGCAGCGTCTGACATCTCCTAATCACACACACACGCTGCTAGCGGGCGCAGCGCACTCTGTACGTCAGTACCTGCGGTTTCACGTTCTCGAAAAAATGCGTTCATTTTCCACTTGCGTTGCGCAGCCGGACTTTTGTGCGACCGTACTTCGTATATTGGCCGTCATTGCCCGTCATTTGCTGCTAGCACGGCCGTGATTAAGTGCGGCTGCACGCGCGTTCGCACTGCCTCAGTCTGACCCTAGCCTAAGATGAACGTGTGGTGTGGGATCATGTGCAATCAAATCATTGGGCCATTTTTCTTCGGCGAATCATCAATTACTGCAAATGTTTACCTTGACATTTTTAATGAGATGAGTGGGTGGGGGGCTTTAATGAGATGAGTGGGAGGGGGTTAATGAGATGAATGGGTGGTAGTGGCTTTAATGAGATGAATGGGTGGGGGTTAATGAGATGAGTGGGTGGGGCTTTAATGAGATGAGTGGGTGGGGGTTAATGAGATGAGTGGGTGGGGGCTATAATGAGATGAGTGGGTGGGGGGCTTTAATGAGATGAGTGGGTGGGGGTTAATGAGATGAGTGGGGGCTTTAATGAGATGAGTGGGTGGGGGGTTAATGAGATGAGTGGGAGGGGGCTTTAATGAGATGAGTGGGTGGGGGGTTAATGAGATGAGTGTGTGGGGGCTTTAATGAGATGAGTGGGTGGGGGGCTGTAATGAGATGAGTGAGTGGGGCACTTTTCTGTGGGTTTTATTGTTCGACCAGTTAGAGCGACTGTGATCCAGTATACTTGACATGCATGGCTGATCTTTGTAAAAATGGTTCAATTTAAACAATTCATAATTTTATTTGTCTCAATAGATACAACATTTGAAATGGTATACAAAATATACAAGTACTATCTGGTATCCACTTTTAATATACAGAGAGGGAGAGGCGGAGCTCAAAGAGAAAAATATGGAGCCTAAAGAGGAAGGGTGGGGTTTAACCAGGAAGAGGTGTTACCGTGACAGGAAGGGGTGTGTCAAATTTAAATTAGCGGTGCACGAGTTTAATCAGGCCTAGGGCAGCACAAAACCTAAATACACCACTGGGGGTTATGTTAAAGATATCGCAAATTGAGCTTGCCGAAGTGCACTGAATGAAAGGACACCGAAATTTCGGTGCTCTTTGAATAACCCCTTAAGTAAGCGAGTGCCTCTGCTTCTGGGAAGTCTTGTCATCATAGAGTTGTACATCATAGAGTTGTACAAAAAAAACTAAAAACACTGAATGCTGATTTGGACTGTCGTGAATTAACATTTTGTCCTGGTACATGTTTAACAATAAGAAAAATAAAATAACTCTGAACTCTCAGTGGAAAAACACAATACAGAATATATTATACTTTATTGACAGTGAAAAAAGAGAAAGACCTTGGGAAGAATATTTTAGTAATCCCTCTGCAGGCTATTGTGAGCCCAAGGTTATCATGTCAGAGACAGAGAGAGAGACAGCGAGACAGAGAGAGAGACAGCGAGACAGAGAGAGAGAGACAGCGAGACAGAGAGTGAGACAGTGAGACAGAGAGAGAGACAGCGAGGAGAGAGAGAGGGGACACAACAGGTTTATTTCCGGTCATGTAGATCCAGAATTTCTCTTTAACTTTAGGAAACCTTGGAGAGGAAATATTAAAACACCTGCTGTTTATTTATTTATGTTATTTCTTGCAAGGAGGTAGTAGAAGAGGCAAAGGAGGTTAAGTGAGACACGAAAATGTTATACTAGATCTGGAGCAGGGATCCCAAATTTTGCCCCCTCAGATGTTTATTGCCTACAATCAGGAAAACCATCAGGGGGGTGACAGCCCATGATATTTTCAGGGACCCTGTGGCTAGTGATGGGCGGAACACCCCCGTATTCAGTTTGAATTCAAACTTGAACACCCGAAAAAGTTAGTCCGCGAACTCGAACACAATTCGAACACCATGCAAGACAATGGGGTTCGAACGTTTGAAAATTAAGGTCCCCTCCATGAGGGCATATATGCAAGATTTTGGCCATAAAAGGTGTATGGGGGTCCGGGTAGTGCCCTGGGGGACAGGAAACAATGAAATAAAAAAAAGGAAAAAAGTTTTTAACCCTTTCACTGCTGAGTGCTGAGCTATTTCACCGCTGTACGCTGAGCTCATTTTTACAGATTTTGCTCATGTTTAAATGCGATTTGAAGCCATGGGAAATGTTTGACCAACAATGAGCTGGAAATGTTTGACTAACAAGGAGATGGAAATGTTTGACCAACAATGAGTGGGAAATGTTTGACCAACAACGAGTGGGAAATGTTTGACCAACAAGGAGTGGGAAATGTTTGACCAACAAGGAGTGGGAAATGTTTATGAATCCCATAGGCTTCAATGTTAAAAAATTTCCCCTTTTAATTCAATATCTAATAAACCATTTATTATTATATTCTGCAGTAAAGAGTCTCTCTCTTTTTAGATTTTTTAGGATCTTTTAAGCATTTTTTGGAAAACTTTTTTTTTCCTCGAACTTTCCACGAACGTCCCGAAAAGTTTGAAGTGCTCGACGCCAATGTTCGAATTGAACTTCGAACCAATTCGAGCCAGCAGCCCATCCCTACCTGTGGCTTCAGGGGGCCCCAATCCTTGCCAAACCCAATACAACCTGTCTATGTGACACAGATGTAAGGGCCCATCTATGTCACCCCGAAATGTGCAAGGGGACACCTGGAAACTTTGCAGTGGGCTGCCTGGCATTATCAGACCACTCTGACTCCTTACCAAGGGAGCAATAAGTTTGGTCTGATCCAGGTAGAGGCGCAGAGCAAGTGCTAGACCACCAGGGAATACTTTTTACCCCCTTTGAGGATCATCAAGGATTTAGTCAAAATACCCCTTTGAGGACCACCAAAATAAGACATGCAGAAGAGGAGGCAAAATGTTTTATTTTATATTAGTTTATTGAAATGGGCAGCTGCGGAAAGGGGCCCGGCCAGTGGGTCGGTAAGGGCCCCCACATTTCTTATGGCTGCCCTGTCTAGAATTCTCAGAATTCATTCAATGGAATAAATGACCAGAGAATCATGGGAAGTGTAGTTCATAAAGATCTTGGGGGCGGAGTTTCAGATCCCTGATCTACAGTTTCTCAGGATGGGAACCCAGCTCAAGAAATGGAAAAATCGTACAAAATTCCCAAACTAAGAGCGAAGGCTGCAATGTGGTCATGAGTAAGTGCATGGCTTTGTTATTGGGTATGCTTGAAATAGAAGCCATAAATAAAATTAGAAAGAAAAAACAGGCATTTTACAGGGGAATTCTGACATATTTACACAAAAATTCACAACGTTAAGATAATTTTTGCAAAGAAATACACCTTCACTGTAAAAAATTAATGGATGACACAACTCAAAATTTTAAGGAAACTTGGAGAGATGGCACAGAGAGCTTCATGAACCACTGGAGGGCGTGAAAGGCTTACTGAGAGGGAGAGCGTGCTATACAGGTAAGGGGACAGTATGTTATGGAAAGAGAATGTGTGTGACGTGCTTCACTTTGAACTTGGGGTACATGGGCTAAGAGATGTATTTGGGAGGTGCAGGCCTGATGTTCTATATTATTTCCCTGCCCTCTCCTATGTTGAAGTCACTCTGTACCTGTAGGTTGCAGGGTGTTTGTGTAATATGGGTTATGCAGGGCCCAAAATTTCCACTCACCTACTAACATTTGGCGAGTGGAAATTAAGTGAGGGCGAGTGGAAATGCACATGCAGGCAGCACAATGAATTATTTTGTGCTGCGTAATCCGGCAGTGCCACTGTGCAACCCCCCCTTCTCCAGGCTGCACAGTGGCATGGATCAACTGAATAACCAGACCAAGCACGTCTCTGTCACTGGCAAGGGGTGGAGAGGCGCTTCCCTGCCTCCTCACTTTGCTCACACTGGGGTCTGATGACTGAGTATGCATGTATCTTGGGTCTGATGTCTGGGTATTAATGTTATTTTTGTAACTTTATTCTAAATAAATCCTTTTTAACAGTGTAATTTCATAAGATAATTTAAGTGGGTGTTTTTAGGGGCAGAGTTAAGGGCTGGGTATGGGGTTAGGTGGAGCAACTGGTGGCGAGTAACTCTTATGGTCTGGTTAGTAGCTTGGGACTTGAAATGTTGAGCCCTGGGTTATGTATGAATGCTGTTATTGTCTATGTGTATCTGTTACTATCTGCTGATAGGATTACTGTGTGGGTCACCTTAGCCTTTTTCAACTCCCCCTATCTGGAATGTGTTTGTATCTGTTAAAGGTTTGAATAGATGTAGTTCTGTCTTGCTTGCCAAATGTTGAGCAATACTAATCCCATTGACTGCTCCTGGTCTGATTATGTCCCAGACTCTGAGAAGGAGCAGGAAACTTCAGATCATTCAAAACCAGAATTCTAGGGGAGGGACTAAGGGTGGAGTGCTGTAACATGCCAGGGTGTTGTTTTCCATTGACTGTCACGCTATGCCTGGGACTGTATATATTTAGCTCAATAAAAGCTAACTTTTTGTCCCTCACCTCGCACAGCTCCTCCTCTTCAGCCAAGGGTCTTCCAAACCCGGAAGTCCCTGATGGTTTTCTGTGTAATTTGCGTTCACACGCAACTTGTGTAGCATATTAGCCACAAATTGAGCACTGATATGGACTTGCGCAGTTTAAGTACGCAATTTCCGTAGCGCCTGTGCAAAGAGACGGATCAGAGCTGATCGCACATGCACAGATCTGATCTGTCGGCTGCCTCTCTGAGACTGTTCACTATTGCGGATGGTCAAAGAACTTAATGTCGGCACATTCTCTACGTGCTGACGTCACTAGTGACTGATCTGGTGACTGGCTGCTGGGAAATTCAAAATCCCTTCTGCTGATGGGACTGAGTGGGGTGGAGCAAACTCCTCCACTTCACTCAGCTTTTTCTCCAGATTTCAGAAATAGGGAGGGGAGATGGAGTGAGCACTCCTCACATCCTCAGGGCTGGATTCATAACTAGGCAGAGTAGTCATGTGCCTACAGGAGCCTGCCACAAGGTGGCGCTTTGCTCTGTATCTCCGGGGCACTGTATCTCCGAAGCCCTAAGGGCTAGAGGGACATATGAGGTATCATTGGAAAGGGCAGATTATGGCCTTTCCAGTGATACCAAGTATAAACAGGTTGAATTTATGTAAAAACAGACAATAGACAATAAATTCTGCACCTTCTTTTGCTTTTAGCGCTGAGAGAAATTGTTTCTGTTTTTTTTAATGTTTTGTTTTTTTATTTAGCTCCAAAACATAAATTTAAAAAGTCATTGTGGCGTGTTTTTTTTTTTGTTGGGGGGGCGGGTGCTCCACATTTCTGTGCCTACAGGCTCCAGAGATGCAAATCCGGCGCTGCACATCCTGACCACTTTAAAAAGATGAATAATAAGTGACCCTTAGCTACACATTCTCCATAGCAATCAATGTATCTCAATATAATGTGCTCCTGCATGATACCTTTTGGATTACTATGATATTCTAATGCAATTTAATTTGAGATCCACGAGCAGCATTCATTAATCTGAATTCATTTTGATGAATGAAAAGTATTCTGTCTGAGTGAGCACTCTGCAAAGCGTCTGCGGCAGGTCCTGCACAGTTTCGCTATAAAGACACTTGATAAATTGGAGGATTTCCCAGTCAAGTCCTGTTCTTCTTTGGCACGGACAGATGAACAGCTTGTATACCTCCCGTCCCATTCTCATATTATATCTCCAGCTCAGTGATATATTACATTAGAAAAGTGTTTCGGGATTTTTTTTTTATTTTTTTTATTTTTTTGTAACTTGATTTTTGTTTTTTTTTCAGCCGGTTCACATAATTATTTTCTGCTGAAGAAACCAAAATGCATTTACTTTTCCTCATAAACGTCTGTCAGTTGTCGGAAGGAGAACACAAATGATATTTTGTACAAAGCCGCATCAAATCTTTCTGTCTTCAGATATCTCGCGGTCTCGTGAAAGAAGGCGCTAATAGATTAGCTGGGCTGGTGTATTAAATTCTTTCTTGTTTCAAGATACTGAATGTTTGCTATAGGAAATTTATTATTTTTCAGCTTCTTGCAAAATTTACACCAATATATATATATTATTTTTTAGCTGTATTTGTATTGCTCTTTTCTTTTAGACTAGATCCGGCCATCTTAAAGACCAGCCTATCAGATTGGGATTCCTTTTGTCTTTTCTGGGTGTTGTCTGCATGGGTTACTCCTATCACTGACATTACAAAAGGGCATTCTGTGTTATCTCTTTAGAGTAACCGCCCAGCTGAGAGGCATCTTCACCTCCTCCCTGCTTCTATAATCTTCCTGTCTGCACTCAGACATATGTTTCTTCTGCATTTTGGGCTTTTAAGCCTGTATATGGGTCCCACCTTGACTCATGCCGGGTGTCACCCTGACAATCCCCATACCATTACCCCATTCAAATAACAGTATGGCCCGCGGGAAATATATAACCTCTTCTATAAAATGGCAAACTCCACTCTACTTCCCTGAATTTTAAACAAAGACAAAAATTAACCCTTTCGCTGCTGAGGCTTTTCCCGCCTCTGTGCTGAGGTCATTTTTACCGGTTTTGCTCATCATGTTTAAACGTGTTTTGAAGGCTTATTTTAGTATATTACCCAGACATATTATATATCGTTCTTTCCGTCAGACTCGGTAGATTCATAATATGTCATTATTATATGTATACGTTATGTCATGTCTGTATATTATAACAAAAAATGCAATAAAATATGTATTTTCAATAATTTACAACGTGTAAAGTGTTTTTTTTCACATTTTAACATGCGAGCAATTGCGGTTATATTTTGTATGGGGTGCGCTTGTTAAAAAAATTAGAGATGGGGATTCGTTACATTTTTTTTGGGGAAAATTACGCGATTTTTAACAAACGCACCGCATACAAAAATCGTTAGTGCAGCATCATTGTTCACATTATAATTGAAATGGGAACAATATTGCTACACTAACAAACCAAAAAAAAGAAAAAAAAATGTTTATTTTTTTTTTATAATTTTTTTTTAAATATATTTTTATTTTTAATTTTAATTTGAATTTTTTTTTAAAAACTTTTTTCACTGTAGTGTTTGGTATCGTTGGAACGGCCATGCTCTGGCCGATCCAACCATACCAAACATTAACCCCTAGCTGCCACGGATCGGGAGATAGGGAGTTCATTGGAACTCCCTATCTCCACCGTTGGTGGCAGTTAGAGGTTAACTCTAGGACTGGCGTCATCGTGCTATGCACGATGACGCCAGTCCTCAGGGGGAGTTCCCGGAGGCTTGGCCGACATCCAAGATGTCGGCCAGCTCCGGGAAAGGATCGCGAACCGGCGCTTTTCAGCGCCGATTCGCCATCCAGCTCCCCAGGGGTTAATGCCAGGCACCATTTGGAAGGGCAGGCTGTGCCCTTCCAAATGGTGCCTGGGTTAACTCCCGCAACGCCGCCGATCGGGAGGGAGAGAGGTCCAAAGGACCTCCCCCCCTCCCTTTCAGGCGCCTCCTCCGCACATGCGGGGGGGGGGGGCGCCTGAATTAGGTGTCATCGCGCTGCCGCGATGACACCTAATTCCAGCGGCTGCGGTTCCGGATGCGCGGCTGACATCGAGGATGTCAGCCCGCACCGGGGGGGCCAGCGATCGGCTGGAACCCGGCCGAACGCTGACCCCAATGGGAGGACGCGCTCAGCACGTCCTCCGCACAGCAGCGGTAATGCGGAGGACGCGCTGAGCGCGTCCTCCGCATTGAAGTGGTTAAAGCAAAATTCTGGATTTTTCTATATTATGACAGAAAGGCCGAATTTCATTAAATATATGGTGACGAGTATTATCACATTAACTTTCTTTACTTATGTTCCAGCAGCCAAATAGCAAAAAAAACAAAAACACAGATAAAACCTTACTACCATACCAATACTCCCTCTACAATAATGGTATAGCCCTCAGGAAATGTACCCCTTCCTCTGTAAAATGGCAAACTCCACTTTACTTCCTCTTTCTTTGCAGCATCCTGGAGCAAATGAGTATATTTTACCACCTCTGTTGTGGTTGTTTGTGGATTATGGATCCACTGGATCCATTATGGATTGCTCGCTATTTTCTTACCTTTTTCTCCCTCAAACCGGTTACATCATCACATGTTATTTGATGAGAATTTATGTGTTATTATGCATTTTGTCACTCTTCTTACTTGAAATGAAAATTTTTCTCCCATCCGTATTACATAATGTTCATAAACATCTTGTCCTCCTATCAAGGACAGTCCAGCTCAGAGAACTGTTTTCTTATTTGTTTCCTCTCGGCTTGCCTTCACCTTGATTTTTCAGATGTACTAGTTAATTGAGAACTTTCTCCTTGATGTTAGACTTTGTTCAGACATTATATTTTTAGCATGAGTTCTTCTGCAAATTTTATTTGTTTTATCATTGTTTTTATTACTAGTAATTAGGTTAATTGGAAACTAGTTTCTGTTGACATGTGATATTATTCACTTATGAATAATAGATAAAGTGCATAAAGGTTGTTTTGTCATTTTATTTTTGTTCCTCATATAAAACACACAGTGGTGGGTCAAAGGGTCGCCATCAGGTAGTGACAGCCAACATTTCATTTCACTTGCCCCGCAAACGCACCTTCATAAACTTACTGCATTGTATAACTCATACTGCCGCTTTGTGCTACAATGTAACTACATGACCCACTATTGTGACATGTTAAAACAGCTAAACTGGCCGTCGCTTTTCTGGGAAGCTACCACCCTATCGTTAATAAGCATAAAGGGCATGTGCTTCTCATGGCAAATAGCCATAACAAACCAAGGGGAGAGCACTCTGTTACACAAACTACACCATCACTTCACCCAGTGATTACACATCCAAAATGTTACTGAATAGAAAAAGAGTTAAATTTCTTTATTTTAATTTAAAAAAAAAAAAAAGATCTGGAAAGTTTAGAGTAAAATGTATTATTACATTTCAAATTAATATCTTTAAAAAATATTTTAAAGTCAAATAAAATAAAAATAATTATTCATTTATTGATTTGTTTTCTTTAAAAAAAATTAAAATATTTTACTTTATCGATATTTATATATTCTATATTCTTATTCAATAATACAGCAGGAAGGCATCGATTTTTTTTAAAGAAAACAAATAAATAATTGAATAATTATTTTTATTTTATTTGACTTTAAAATCTTTTTTAAAGATATTAATTTGAAATGTAATAATACATTTTAATCTAAACTTTCCAGATCTTTTTTTTTTTAAATTAAAATAAAGAAACGTAACTCTTTTTCTATTCAGTAACGTTTTGGATGGACCCACATTGACAATCATACCATTCAGCACATACTGTGAATCAATCAATATCAAATGTTGTGTTTGAAGAAAACTATGTATTTTTTTATTAGATGTTGTCAAAAAAACTATTTCGTAGACCTGCTTTAATACATTTGGGGCAGAAGTAATAGCGATATTAGAATTATATGGGACCAGAAACCCTTGAAGTCACTGAGGGCTCCTACTGTGAAATCGATAGGTGATGATTTAATATAAATGGCAATATAACATGGTTTTCCCTAAGAAGACTCCTATTTCACAACAGAATTAAGTTTCCAGTTGAATCCATTATACATATATTGATGTCGAGATGCAGGAATTACACATCTGAAGATGTTTAGCATTGAAAAGCATTGCGGCAATCCCGTGCTGGGGAACAAACGGCTGGAGACAACATCTGGACATGTGATCAGATCAATGGGTAAGGTGAGAGGCATGTTTTACATTTTTATGCTCATTGTTGCACTCCATAGCAATGGGAATTAAGGATTTGGGGCATATATTATGCAACTAAGCATCACCCTATTTTGGACATGGGGATTGACCTGCTATACTCAGGGTCAGGGGTCAAGACTGAAAAAAATAAGTGTGGGAACTAGAGGTGTGTATTAATTTCTTAACGAATTTGAATTCGTAACAAATTTTCCTAATTTGTATTTCGGAAGTACTTCCGGAATAACGAATCGATTTGATCCGAATTTGAATCAAAACAAAATGAATTTAATTCATTATTCTGTTTCATCACAAAAGAAAAATTTGATTAATTGAGGTTTAATTTAGTAATCGAAAATTTGAATCAATGTATCAACTATCGAATCGATATATCAACTATCGAATCGATATATCAACTATTGAATTGATATATCAACTATTGAATTGATACATCAACTGTCGAATTGATCTTAATATAAAATACATACAATACAAGTAGTACTACAGTCAGCAAACGACTTTATGAAACAAATTAATATAGTTTCACTGTATCATCACAAGCACCCTGTCCCTGTTAATTGGCCTCCGGTAATGAATCTGTGAGACACCTTAATATTTAACCCTAGCTTTTCTTTGAGCAGAAAAATTTGATTAATTGGGGTTTTATTTAGTGATCCAAAATTCAAATTGATATATCAACTATCGAACTGATATATCAACTATCGAATCGATATATCAAATTTCGAATCAATATCACATTTCGAATCAATCCAAAATGAAACAAAATACGAAACGAAATAAACTCTGAAATATGAAACGAAATTCCATAAACTAAATTATTTTAACCACTTGAATGCTAAGGACGCGCTCAGCGCGTCCTCAGCATTCCCCCTGGTATGCGGAGGACGCGCTGAGCGCGTCCTCGCATTGGGGTCAGCGTTCGGCCGGGTACCGGCCGATCGCTGGCCCCTCCGGTGCGGGCTGACATCCTGGATGTCAGCCCGGCATCCGGAGCAGTGGCCGCCATTATTATGTGTCATCGCGCCCCCGCGATGACACATAATTCAGGCGCCCCCCCCGCATGTGCGGAGGAGGCGCCTGAAAGGGAGGGGGGGGAGGTCCTTCGGACCTCTCTCCCTCCCGATCGGCGGCTCACAGGGGCTTAACCCAGGCATCATTTGGAAGGGCACAGCCTGCCCTTCCAAATGATGCCTGGCATTAACCCCTGGGGAGCTGGATCGCAAATCGGCGCTGAAAAGCGCCGATTTGCGATCCTTCCCGGGAGCTGGCCGACATCTTGGATGTCGGCCAAGCTTCCGGGAACTCCCCCAGAGGACTGGCGTCATCGTGCGCAGCACGATGACGCCAGTCCTAGCATTAACCCCTAACTGCCACGAAGTGTGGAGATAGGGAGTTCCAATGAACTCCCTATCTCCCGATCCGTGGCAGTTAGGGGTTAAATTTTGATATCGTTGGATCGGCCAGAGCATGGCCGTTCCAACGATACCAAACATGAAAGTAAAAAAATTGTAAAAAAAAAAAAAAAAAGAAAAATAAAAATAAAAAAAAAATTAAAAAAAAAAATAATAAAAAAAAAAACACTTTTTTTTTTTTTTTTGTTTTGTTAATGCAGCAATATTGTTCCCATTTCAATTATAATGTGAACAATGATGCTGCATTAACGATTTTTGTATGCGGTGCGTTTGTTAAAAATGGTGTCATTTTCCCCAAAAAAAATGTAACGAGACCCCATCTCTAATTTTTTTAACAAGCGCACCCCATACAAAATATATCGCAATTGCTCGCATGTTAAAATGTGGAAAAAAACACTTTACACGCTGTAAATTATTGAAAATACATTTTATTGCATTTTTTGTTATAATATACAAACATGACATAACGTATACATATAATAATGACATATTATGAATCTACCGAGTCTGACGGAAAGAACGATATATAATATGTCGATGTCATATACTAAAATAAGCCTTCAAAACACGTTTAAACATGATGCGCAAAACAGGTAAAAAATGACCTCAGCACAGGGGCGGGAAAAGCCTCAGCAGCGAAAGGGTTAAAAGGAAACAAAACAAATTTTTCAGCCGTGCACATCTCTAGTGGGAACTCCTCTAGATTTCTGCTTTTCAATTAACCAAAGGGGTTATTCCGAGAGCACTTTGGCGACTTCAGTTTGCCAACCCTGCGGTGATTCACCGCAGGGTCCCTGAAATGCATTGAAGGAATCCACAGAATGCCACCAATCAACCCACTGGATGCTGTCGCCAACCAAAAAACAGACTGCCGAACGCAGCCGTCGACCTGCAGAACTGATTGCCGAATGCCGAAGAAAAAAGCCGACCAGCCACCAAAAGTGTAAAAAAAACCCCCAAACAAACGCAATTTTTAAAAGGCGTTTAGAACAATAAAGATACACAAAATGCATGGGAATAGCAAAAAAGGTCCTATAGAAAATAATAAAATGTGTAGACTGTAGGCTTGTGCACCGATTTTTTTTTCGGTTCGATTCGGTTCGATTTTTCGGATTTTTAAACTTTTCGATTCGGCCCGTTTCGACGGATTTCGGTTTCGATTCGATTCGGTTCGGCACGTTTTTCGGGTACATTTTTTTTTCCGAATTTCGACCATTTTTCGTATTTTCGTGTCACTGTGTTCGGTTTTTGTATCGACTTTTCGTAATTTCGGAAATTTTCGTTTTTCGGAATTGCACGTTTTTCGGAATATCGACCATTTTTCGTATTTTTCGTGTCATTTTGCCCGTTTTTTGTATCGACTTTCCGTTTTTTCGAAAAATGTTCGTTTTTCAGAACTTTTCGTTTTTACAAAATTTTCGTTTTTCAGAAATTTTCGTTTTTACAAAATTTTCGTTTTTCAGAAAATTTTCGTTTTTCGGAAAATTTTCGTTTTTCGGAAAATCTGTTCTCCTCGTTTGACACATTTCAAGTCCATTCGAAAAATCCGAAAATATTTCGTTTCGGCTCGGAAAACATTTCGGATCTGAAATTTTCGGATCTAAAATTTTTCGGAAATTCGGCCGCATCCGAAAACACGAATCGGGAAATTTCGTGAAAATTCCGAAATTCCGAAACCCGAAACGCACATCCCTAGTAGACTGTTTAACAATTATATACAGGGAAAATGTGTGGGACTTCTACTCATTTTTTTTGGTGCCTTTTTCTCCAGAGGCACCAAAGATCTGGCAGCTGGCAACTTCAAGGGAGCGCCAGATCTCCCATCACTCCCAGGTAGTCCTTCAAGGGTGATCAGAGTATGAATCCTCCAAATGACGCAAGGACAGGCCAAAATAAAGCTTAAAATCACTTTATTTCATTAAAATGATCAATAAAATTACCACAAACGCGTTTCGCTGTTTTGAGCTTTCTCAGTGGGTATATACAGTATTTCTGCACTTTTTTGGGAGGGGGAGGTCGCTCCAGATTTCTGTGCCTACGGGCGCCTGAGACATAAATCTGGTCATGGTCCTGCATGACTGTGATGCTAGGAGTCTTTGTATGAAATGTAAACGAGTGGAATATTCTGTATTTCTTCATGATTCTTTTCACTGTCAGTGATCTCTGAGCAATGTTTCCCAACGCATTTGTTTGCTTTCACATATTTACTCAGGGAACAACATTTTTTTAAAAATTTTCATTAGATTTTTTTTCTAGACACGCTGTTCCTTTCATAATATTTAAAGAGCAGTATATGCGACAAGTAGTATGCAGAGGGAAAGAAGAGATGCAAGATTAAAGGACGTTTTACCGGCGCAGACAAATCTCGCACAAAGAAGCGCTATGCAGATTTAAAACGTTGAAGTGTCGCTCCATTTGCTCAGTGCCTTTAGTAAAACTGTGCTGATTGCACGCACAAAAAAAAGCAAGCTAAAAAAATATAACATAAAAGAAACATGGGAATAGTAGTACAATGGCAAATAGAAAGGTTAAAAAGTCAATCTCAATGAATATGAAGTTTAATTTTCTCTTAACCCTTTCACTAGACCAAGATCCGGCGCCGATTTGTGCCGGATCGCAGCCTGGCAACTAAGGGGTTAACCCTATACATCCCTGGAAAGGTCAGGCTGTGACCTTTCCAGCAAGGCCTGCCATACTCTCCTACCCCCTGGCAATGGGGAGATAGAGAGATCCAAAGGATCCACCCTCCTCTTCAGGCGCTTCCCCTGCTCCGGCGGTGGGTCACCTGAAACTGTCAGTGCGCCAGGAGGGTATAAAAACGCAGATCTGGCTTCATTGAAGCCAGATCTGCGTTGGAATCGCCGGGGAGGTAAGTATAGTTAGCGGGCTGGCACCGGACATCCAGGACGTTCCATGCCGTCCTGTGGTGTTAAAGCCCGCCGAATGCAGGATGTCATGGAACGTCCAGTGTCCTTAAGGGGTTTTGTTTTTTTTCTTTGTTTGAAGTAATTGCATTTCCATTTTGTGGACCTTTCCCATGATGCGACATTTACCAAAAGCTTATGGTGAGTTTTACTTTGTTGCTGTGCTTTATCTTCTACAGTGAAAGATATCAGCAACATAAAATAAACACAATAAGGACATTTCATTTTTTTGGTGGTAATGGCCCTTTAAGGTCAGAAATAATCGCCAAGTTGGGTTCTTCAGCGTTGGAATTGGCCGGTAAATACATGGCAGACAATATGCAATGATTATATTGGACCAGCGGATGGGAATTACACGGTTTAGCAGCTGCTCGTTAAAAGGGCTTTTAAAGAAATTGCAATGTAAAAAAAAACTAAACAACAAAAACACAATAGATGCTTCAGAACATTTGTTCTCTCTTTGGTGGTTGGCATCAGTCATAGCCTCACATAACTGAACGCTAAGTAAAAGGATTCCAGGAATGCTTACGCAGAAATGCAATTCAAACATTATAGGGGTTGTTCGCTAACCTCCGAATTGGTCACCAAAATGCACCGAACGGCGAATCGGTGCAATTTCAGGTCAATTCGTCTATTCGCTAAACCATCAATTCGCCAAATACAGGCGAATTGACGGCTATATGTAGTGCAGTTTGCTGCAGTATGGTGATCTTCGGCGACACCGAAATTGTCCCATAGAGAAATAATGGTTTGTCTATTCACAGAACCCCAAACTTCACCAAAGTTGACGCCGAAATTACCAGATTTTCAGTGTTACAGTTCTACATGTCTACAGGCGAATCCCATAGTGGTCAATGTAAAAAAGTATATATTTCTAATATTTTTTAAATATTTATTCTTTTCATTTTCAGCAAAACCCTTTTTTATTTATTTATTGTTAGAACACCTTTTTGTATTCTTTGCATTTTAGATGAAATTTTTGTTTCCCAACTTTTCTAAAAGGTGTTTTTTTTAAATTCCGTAACAGACCTTTTTATTATATTTTAAAGGACCTTTATATTATTTAGACACATTTTAATGCATTTTTATTGGTTTAAACACCTATTAGGAGAATAGGAGAGTTACGTTGTTTGTTTTTGTCTTTTTTTGCAGTTGGGTGAATTTCGCCAAGTCCACTTCGGCAACTGTTTCATTTGGGCATTAAATCCAACATTAATTATTGAATTAATATGCAATAATTAAGGCCCTAAGTTGCAACAATAATATTTATTATTTCTTTTGTGTATTGTGGTCGAATATATATATAAGAAAAATACAGGGTGGCAGTCATCTACCGCCCACTGGGACCAACCTCCCAGTTCTTTGACCACTTTGCTACCTGGCTTTCTCACTTCCTGTCTTCTAATCTTCCATGCCTAATTCTCGGGGACTTCAACATTCCCATTGACGATCCTTCCGCTCCTGCTGCCTCCAAACTTCTTTCACTCACGTCCTCCCTTGGACTCACACAATCCTCCCTCCTCCCTACCCACCGCGATGGTCACGTTATTGACCTGGTCTTTTCCAACCTCTGCTCCATTTCTGAGTTCAACTGTCGCCCTTTCCCCATCTCTGACCACCACCTTCTCTCTTTCAACCTATCTGGACTTCCTAAACACCCTGCTCCCCACCCCGCACACACAACTCGCAGAAATCTACATGCTGTGGACCCCCATCAATTCTCCAACCTACTTCACCACCTCCCTCATACCTCATCCTTCACCTGCCCTGATGCTGCCACTGATCACTACAACACTACGCTTATCTCTGCTCTAGACACTCTTGCTCCTCTTCGACTCTGCAAGGCCCACGCCGCCAGCTTCAGCCCTGGCACACCCTCCAGACTCGCTACCTGCAAAGATGCTCCGCGCCGCAGAGCGTGCCTGGAGGAAATCCCGCTCTGAAGCTGATTTTGTTCACTTCAAGTTTATTCTCCGGTCATACACCTCTGCCCTCCACTTGGCCAAACAATCCTTCTTCTCATCTCTTATATCTAAGCTGTCCTCCAACCCTAAACGGCTCTGGTCCACCTTCAACACCCTCCTCTACCCACCTGCACCTCCCCTCAGCTGCCTTCAGCGCTCAAGACCTGGCAGACTACTTCCTCAGTAAAAACTCTAACTATCAGAAGCAACATCCCAACACAAGATAGTTATCTGCCACCTCCACTCCACAGGTCCCCTTGCCACCCTCTGCCGCTTCCTCCCAACCACTGAGGAGGAAGTCAATTCCTTATTGTCCTTCTCAAATCTCACCACGTGCCGCTCGACCCCATTCCCTCACATCTAATTCCTCCCCTCTCCTCCTCCCTAACCCCTGCTCTCACACACATCTTCACCTATCTCTCTCACTGGCTCCTTTCCATCCGCCTTCAAACACGCACTAGTTACCCTTTACTAAAGAAACCATCCCTAGACACCAACTCTCCATCCAACTACCGCCCTGTATCCTGCTTCCCTTCACATCAAAGCTCTTAGAAAAACTAGTCTTCAACCGCCTCTCCCTCTTCCTGTCCTCCAATTCCCTACTTGAGCCCCTGTAATCTGGCTTCCGTCCGCTACACTCAACTGAAACTGCCCTCACCAAAGTCACCAACGACCTCCTAACTGCTAAAAAACACGGCCACTATTCTATTCTCATCCTGCTTGACCTCTCGGCTGCTTTTGACACTGTTGACCACCCCCTCCTTCTACAGACCCTCAACTCTCTGGGTCTCGGTGACACTGCACTTGCTTGGGTTGACTCCTATTTATCCAACAGGTCCTTCTGTGTGTCCTTTGCTGGTAACTCCTCCTCTTCATTGCCTCTATCTGTTGGTGTACCTCAAGGCTCTGTCCTTGGTCCTCTGCTCTTTTCCATCTACACCTCTCTCCCTGGGCAAAATCATCAACAGCTTTGGCTTTAATTACCACCTCTACGCTGATGACACTATGATCTACCTCTCTACCCCTGATCTCTCTCCCCCTGTCCTTTCAAAAGTCAGTGACTGTTTATCTGGCATCTCCTCCTGGATGGCCTCCCACCACCTAAAGATCAACATGTCAAAGACTGAGCTCCTACTTATTCCTCCCTCTAATGCCTCCCCACCTCCTGACTTCTCTATCACGGTGGAGGGTATCACCATCTCCCCATCAAACCAAGTTCGCTGTCTTGGAGTTACACTGGACTCTGCTCTTTCCTTCATCCCCCACATCAAGTCTCTTTCCTCTCCTGCCGATACCAACTGCGTAATATTTCAGAATTCAGCCATTTCTTACCGCTGTCACCACAAAACAACTCATACACGCCCTGGTAATCTCCCGACTCGACTATTGCAATAATCTCTTATCTGGCCTCCCTCTGTCCCGCCTCTCCCCCCTACAATCCATCCTGAACGCCTCCGCCAGGCTAATTCACCTCACCCGCCGCTCTGTCTCTGCCGCTCCCCTTTGCGAGTCCCTTCACTGGCTCCCCATCCACTGCAGAATTAAGTTCAAAATCCTTATCCTTACCTACAAAACCCTCACTAACTCAGCGCCCCACTACCTGTCCTCACTAATCACCAAATACACCCCAGCCCGCTCCCTAAGGTCAAACAGTGACCTGCGCCTAGCTTCTCCCCGCATCACCTCTTCCCATGATAGACTGCAGGATTTCTCACGCGCAGCCCCACTCTCTGGAACGCTCTCCCTCGTACTGTCAGACTTTCCCCTAACTTCTCTTCCTTCAAACGCTCCCTGAAGACATTCCTATTTAGGGAAGCCTACCACCCAACTCACTGACGCAACCATCAATCACTCTCACCTTACAGTCCTCCCTCCTGTTTCCAACCCCAACCCTCCTAGATTGTGAGTTCCTACGGGAATAGGGCCTCATCTCCTCCTGTACTGTTTGTCAAATGTTGTTCAATGTATTGTAACCCTGTCTGTACTGTGCTTATTGTAAAGCGCTGCGGAATATGCTGGCGCTTTATAAATAAATAATAATAATAATAATAAAATAATACACAGAAACCGGTGCAATATGAATGACAATTTACTTGGCAATCTATATTAACAGAATTGAAAGAACAAGGTGAAGCGCCCCAAGATACGTGTCTAAATTTGTACGCTCAACAATGTACGTGGGGGTTCCTCTAATGACACAGAAATAACACAATAACAGAAAACAAAGTAGCGCCAGAAAATACTGGTATACGAATTTAAACACAATACATGTCCTTCAATTTTTCCCCTTCTCTTTCTCCTCCCCTGCAGGTGATGGTATGGACTTGATATTAAATGATTGATACCAGCTGAAGAAGCCTTTTTGGGGCGAAACGTGTTCTGGTTTGGTAGCTATGTTTTATTTATGTTATTAAATAATTTTAAGTGCTGCTGCTTCCTGCTTATCTGATTGAAAAGAAGGTCTGGGGATTACTTTATAATCCTTGTGCATTTTTCTGGGAGCCAATTGGGGCTCTTTAAAGTGTGAGTTTAAAATTAGCCTTATCTATTTCATATTGTTTCATACAGTATTATACTAGGGGTACGCCCGGTATTTTTTCAACCCACTACAGGAATAACAATAATCCATCGAGGGGTTGATGGGCGCCTGAATCGATCTAAGACCCATAAAGCGGTTTACTCTAGAGCCGGATAGAGGCTCAGAAGAATGTGAGTTCTATACTAAATTTTGTTTAATACATCATTGGACTGACATACTGCACAATTTTGGGTCTCCCTTCTTTCTCTTGCAGTAACATCAAGTCCATACCATCACCTGCAGGGGAGGAGAAAGAGAAGGGGAACAATTGAAGGACATGTATTGTGTTTAAATTCGTATACCAGTATTTTCTGGCGCTACTTTGTTTTCTGTTATTGAATCTATACTAACAGTTTATAACATTTGCTTTACAGTAACTAACAAAAATAGACTAACATACTAACAATCATGGAATAGTAATAGTCATATCACACAGTACATTAAACAAATCAACAATACTAAACAATACAGAAATGACATGAAGTCATGCTTACTAGGCCCCAGCTTTTGGCTGGGGGGGGGGTTGAAGTTCACATGGTCAGTCTCAGGTACCCACAGCTTAAAAGAGAGAACTGTTGGATTCAGACCCCTTTTATAGTGGGAGTCACCAATAGGTAAACCTCTCTAAAGTAAGCTGGCTTAGTGACATCACAGCTAACCACACAGGGCAAACAGCCTACACACTGCCCCTAGTGGTCCTTCTTTGGTATGAAATATTAAAATATGATAATTATGGCAGAAATCATTCATGATCACTACAGCGACGTTATCCAACTTTTTCATGAGGCTTTGGTGACTCCATCTTCAGTGCACTACGGTGATCATTCGCTAAATAGTGAACTCGCTGTACTGTTGGAGAAATGGAGCTGCCGAAGTACACCAAACTGAGCAGAAGTGAAAAGCAGTGACTAACCTCTTAAAATATCATTTGGTAAAATATGATGAAGCGGATACTTTTTTCAGAACGTTGAAAAGTAGACATGTGCATAGCACAAAATTTCGTTTTGAACTAATGGATTAGTCCTAAAATGCAATTTATTTAGTTGCTAAACAAATTCGTTTTCAGTTCTTTAGTATGAAAACTAATTTCATTCATCCGAAAACCAGCGGATACAATTACTATTGTAGTGGTGGCTCCTCAGAGGGCTGAGATCGCTGCTTGTTACAGTATCTCTCACTCTCAGCACAATGTGGGCCATATTACATAGTTGGTGCTAACTTAACCAAAGCTGTTGTAAACTTCCCAGAGCCATTATAGCCTATGGAGGTTTTCAGTTTACAACAGCTCTGGTTAAGTTAGCACCAACATTGTAATACTGCCCCGTGTCAGGCAAAGCTGTTACAGTAACTGACTGCTGCTCATCACAGCTCTCAGAGTTTCAGTAAAACTAGTAAATAATATTTTTATATATAAGAGGTATACAATATTATTTCCTTGTTTTACTGAAACTCTGAGCACTGTGATGAGCAGCAGTCAGTTACTGTAACAGCTGAGACTGATACATTGTACTGAGAGATAATATACAAGCAGCTGATCTCAGCGCTCACAGCCACTGGATTTAAAGGGCTAAAAAAAAAAGGCTCCTCTCTGTATAATGTTTAGAACATCCTCCTGCATTAATTAAAATACCCCTCTCTGTATAATGTATACAACATCCACCTGCATTAATTAATACCCCTCTCTGTATAATGTATAGAACATCCTCCTGAATTAATTAATGTCCCTCTCTGTATAGAACATCCTCCTCAATTCATACCTTGCTCTGTATAATGTATACAACATCCACCTGCATTAATTAATACCCCTCTCTGTATAATGTATAGAACATCCTCCTGCATTAATTAATGCCCCTCTCTATATAGAACATCCTACTGCATTGGCATGTGGAGGGTGCAGAACTTCGGATGTTGCGCTCTTCATTGCTGGTCTCCTTCACTCATCAATGTAATATCACAAAAAGGACTGAAACTAAAATGTAGTGCATTTTATTTTAATTTCTTTCGTTTTTTGTACTGATCAGTTTCGTATCTCTTGAGTCATACGAAAACTAAATTATCCCAAAATTCGGACTAAATCGTTTTAGTACTAAAACGAATGCACATGTTTACTGAAAAGTCTTTAGAGAATGTTATAAGATGGAATTAGATGGTTACGCTTGTTTATTTGTTAAATTCCAAGTTTATAATGCACCACATTAATCCACTGGGATGACCCCAATATGAGCAGGTCCAGGGCAAAAAACTAGAGCAATCACGGAATGTAATAAATAAATAAAGATCACATAAAACACAAATGATGCTTTTGGATTGCAGGGAATGATATTACAGATCGGACATGAATATCAATCTCATGTCACAGGTCACAGAGCAGCTGCCTGTCATATAGGGCTACTACAGTAAAAAAAATACTTTGTGAATATTCGCAATGATTTCTTTTTACTTTATCATTAATGAAAAGTGATTTTTCTAATCTTATGGAAAATCTTTTGCCAGCGAAGAGGTTAAATATAAGATTGGGATAAGTTAATGTCACTTTACCAGTTTTGCTAAATTGTAAAATAGTTTAAAAGGGTAAAATCACTTAAGTGCTGTATTTAACCCTAATTAATCCCTGTTTATAGCTCCCCATGGCCCACAGATTACAGAAGGGACCCTTTTTGAGTTTAGTATCACCTGCCTGTAACATTAACAAGACTTTTATCTTTATAGAATCCAGTGTGTCAATGTTAATTGTAATTGTAAGCAGAATTCATCAACATTCATCACCGTGTGCTGCCTAATCTTTAGTGTATGTGTCTGCCTCGCGTCGGCTCTACGTTTCATTCTGTATTGTGCTGAGCAAAGAGACGTCCTTTTAAATGTTTCTGTTTGGCACTTAGTACGTCGCATATATTTTATTGGGATTTTTGACTTGGACATTCATATATCTGGTCAGAGACACTATCAGTTGCATAAACGCTGTTTTTTATTTTTCTTTTCTCCGTCTCCACGTCTCCTCGTTTAGTATAAGCCCACAAGAAAAATGAATCGTTCTTTTGAATGTGACAAAGCGGCAGGTTTGTCTCCTAAAGGTAGGCGTTCAGGCGGCACATGTAGCGAATGAAGGCCTGAATATTGTGATTGGAAATTTGTCTTGGATTTTAATGTGTTATTCATATTCTGGTGTTGTGTGAATGGTTTAGAGATGGTGACCAAAAAAACATAAATAAATGCTCACATTAGCTTTTTTCGGGTCAGCTTTTAGCTGTTTTTGTTTTGTCTACTTTCCCAAATGTAAAAAAAAATTTTTTGGTAGGTTACAATTCCAATTGACTAAAAAGTTTAAGATGGACCCTACGTCTGTTATAAAGATTTTTGATATGTCTTTTGTTGTAGCTTAAAAGAACCAATAAAACTTTTTAATTTATAACTTCCAATGGGGTTTCATGAGTTTTGTAGCTCCTAATCTGCCTTTTCTTCTCATGGAGGTGGTCGTATTTTTTGCTTTCTCTCATTTGTGGGAGGGATTAAAAATCTAAATTGTGTGATTGACAGCTCAGCCCAGGATGGCTCAGAAGGAATGGAGTGTTCAAATAGCAAGAGTGCTTCTAATATTAACTCTGAAAGGCTGAAAAGGTTTCTTTTCCACATCCCACTACTGTGCAAATGCACACATTTATATAAACAAGTATATTTATATTCCCCCTCCCATTTCCTCCATCAAAACTCTATTTATTTGGCTGACACTTGCAGAGGACTCACAGCACTATAGGGAAGGGTTAAAAGTTGAACCTTACCGAGCATCCAGCATCCCTATGTCTTTGGAAGATCTGTGAGTCTTTTGCAAATGCTTTGATTTTGTAGTGATTTTTAGTTCCGGACACAGCTCTGGGAGTGTGTCCTGCAGCGAGAGACAGAAATCCCTCCCCAGGGAAACATGTCATGCGGCATGCCACAGCAATAGGAGCAAACAGGAAGCTCAGAGATTGGCTTACAAGGGTTTTTTGAAAAAACTATCCGTCTGTCTGCAGTTTGGCTAACACAATGTATAGGCAGATTTGGGATATCTTCAAAATGAGTTAAAGTTATTTTGGGTGCGTTTGGTGCACTTAAAGTATTTAGGTACTGTAACCCTTGAGGCCAAAGAGGCGAGAGAGCAGTGCTTTACCGAACAGAGAACAATGTAGTAATTTGTGTCATTTCATGATATTTTGTGTTTCAGCTGCTGGATGTTTTTCCCTTGATATGCCCTTTTGTTGCAAATGTTTAACCCCTTCATTACCAAGTTGTTTTCTGTAAATCTGCTGCCAGGACCCAGTGAATTTATTGGATAACAGACTTGCATAATACTTGCATCGAAATTATGCTTCAATACAGATTCGAATATGTAAGGCACAGTTTCAAATGTATGCTTTATTTGACAGGCAGATGGCGCCATCTACTGGTCAAATTGCCCAAATACATCTCTATACTACGGTATAGATACTTTTTTTTCTTGCAGAAAGGAAAGAAATCTGAGCTGTTTAAGCAGTTTTGGCACCTTAGGCGTTATACCCCAGGTGCTAAAACTTTATTAGTACATGCTGGGGGCATTTGGAAACAAATTTGTTTTGCAACGAAAAAAAGAAATTCCTTTTCATTGCTCAAGTATTAGCCCACATCGAGTATACTCGATACCGAGGCACTATAAGGTGCATTGAAGGTCAAGTATACTAGATCTCTGTATTGAAGGGGTTAATGTAATGTTGTTATGTTAGCCTGCTCTTCTAAGTGGCTCAGCTAGAATTAGAACTTCCCTGTAGTTTACGGTGGGAAAATCATTACCAATATGAACATTTACTGCATTATGTACGTGCGTGACATGTTCTACCACCAGCTTGGTTCTTTGTTTCAGGGAATAAGACGTTTTTATGTACATAAAGAGAACGAAGCTTGTATGAGCAATGCGGCAAGCTTGCACGAGCAAACTTCAGGGCACCAAGTCATTGCTTGGGTGATTTTCATTCGTTTTTGTGCACCTTCAGCACTATTTTAGATTCGAGAGTGTAATAAAAGGTGCTCCCTTTAGAGCAGAAAATAAGCCCAAGGGACAGGCGCAACCAAGTGTAAGCCTGAAGTTACCATGTAGCCAGGGATTTTAAAAAATATATATATTTAATCCTGTTTAATAAGTACATTTACTTAGTTCTTCTTTATGTAAAAGAGACCACTTGCATTCTTCTCACCTATTGCAACTGACACTGAGGCTGCATCAGTTTAACCCCTTCACTACCAAAGGGTCTATTCACAAAGCACCGAAAGTGCAGACGATTCGATTTTGTCAATAAAGTACATCAAATTCAATATTTAGTGAATGGTCACCATATTTTGCCTAAATTGGAGTCGCAGAAGCAGTTATCGGACGTTGGCGAGAACCGCCGAATTGGACCGATAACCGCCGAATTGGCATCGGCGAATTCCACAGAACTATATTAAAAAAAAAGACATCTCCTGTTAGGGATTATTCTCAATATCATTCTCTGGTCGACCGTAGTCTTGGTGAGGACCAGAGGAGACAAGAGTGGTGTTGCAGATATTTACTTCAGATTCTTACATCTCCTATTCCCCTCGCAAGAGTTGCAATCGGTAAAAATGTGTACAAATAATAAAAGTCCTGTTAAAAATAATAAAAAAGGCACGTTAAGAAATATAAAGAGTCTTTTAAAAAAAATAAGAAAAACCAAAAATGTCATCTAAAAGATTACAAAAAAAGTGTTCTAACAAATAAAGAAAAATAAAAAAGGTTTTTGCTGAAAATTAAAAGAATAAATGGTATTTTTTTTAAAAAAAAGTTTGACTTTTTACCTTTGAAACCTATGGGATTCGCCTGTTTAAACCTGTCAAACTGAAACACCAAAAATCAGGGAATTTCACCGGAATGTTGGTGCAAATCGGCGTTCTGTGAATAGAAGACACGATACTCTTCTATGGGACAATTTGGGTGCAGACAAATTGCGGTGAATTGCACTGTATTTTGCTGTCAATTCACCAGTATTTGGAGAATTGATAGCTTAATGAATAGACAAATTGCCCGCAATTTCATTGAACTGTGAAATTCGCCATTCGGTGCAATTCGGCACAATTCGGAGGTTAGTGAATGACCTCTCAGGTGATTATCCGTGAAACCCCAGCCACGACTCAGTGGATTTAAGGAAATTCACTTTTTGTAAGAGACAATTAGGGATGAGCTGTTCGGTTCGATCGGTTCGGAGTTCGAACTACGAACATTTCTGCATGTTCGCCACATGTTCGCCCACAATGCACCACAATGGACCACAATGCACTTTTCCACTGGCCTGAAGTTTGTAATTGGCTACAGCCTTGCACCTGACCACAGGTCAGGTGCAAGACAGGTTCAAGACTATGCCAATCACGGCTCAGAGTCCTGATTGGGCAAATTTTAGGGATGTGCGTTTCGGGTTTCGGAATTTTCACGAAATTTCCCGATTCGTGTCTTCGGATGCGGCCGATTTTCCAAAAATTTTTAGATCCGAAAATGGCAGATCCGAAAAGTTTTCCGAGCCGAAACAAAATATTTTCGGAATTTTCGAATGTACTTGAAATGTGTCAAATCAAAATTTATTGCTTTGAGACGAGGAGAACAGACGTTCCGAAAAAACGAAATTTTGCGAAATCACGAAAAGTCGATACAAAAAACGAGCAAAGTGACACGAAAATACGAAAAATGGTCGATATTCCGAAAAAAAAATGTACACGAAAAACGAGTCGAGCCGAACCGTATCGAAACAGAAATCGGTCGAAACGAGCCGAATCGAAAAGTTTAAAAATCCGAAAAATCGAATCGAATCGAACCGAAAAAAAAATCGGTGCACAAGCCTAGCAAATTTTGCCCAATCATGGGCTCACAGAGCTAAGTCCCATAGCACACTATATAAGGCTTCACACAGCGCTTCAGCACGTGTTTGAGAGGAGATTGTTGGTGTGTTAGTGTGTGTTCTCACTGCTAGTCTGCCACCAGCTACTCGGGGGGGGTCTCATTTCTACAATATTTCTGGGAATTGTTCTAATCTGTGTGTTCTCACTCCCACCAAGTATTTTGGGGGTCAGTAATTTCTACAAAATATTTGGGAATTGTTCTAATCCGTGTGTTCTCACTGCCACCAAGTATTTTGGGGGGTCAGTAATTTCTACAAAATATTTGGGAATTGTTCTAATCTGTGTGTTCTCACTGCCAC
Source organism: Leptobrachium leishanense (assembly GCA_009667805.1). Taxonomy (NCBI): domain Eukaryota; kingdom Metazoa; phylum Chordata; class Amphibia; order Anura; family Megophryidae; genus Leptobrachium; species Leptobrachium leishanense. The sequence continues at coordinate 18,205,943 of CM019074.1, forward strand.
CAAGTATTTTGGGGGGTCAGTAATTTCTACAAAATATTTGGGAATTGTTCTAATCTGTGTGTTCTCACTGCCACCAAGTATTTTGGAGGTCAGTAATTTCTACAAAATATTTGGGAATTGTTCTAATCCATGTGTTCTCACTGCCACCAAGTATTTTGGGGGGTCAGTAATTTCTACAAAATATTTGGGAATTGTTCTAATCCGTGTGTTCTCACTGCCACCAAGTATTTTGGGGGTCAGTAATTTCTACAAAATATTTGGGAATTGTTCTAATCTGTGTGTTCTCACTGCCACCAAGCATTTTGGGGGTCAGTAATTTCTACAAAATATTTGGGAATTGTTCTAATCTGTGTGTTCTCACTGCCACCAAGTATTTTGGGGGGTCAGTAATTTCTACAAAATATTTGGGAATTGTTCTAATCCGTGTGTTCTCACTGCCACCAAGTAATTTTGGGGGTCCTTCATTTCTACAAAATATCGGGGAATTGTTTTAATCTTTGTGTTCTCACTGCCAGCAGCAATTGTGGGGGTCTCATTTCTACAAAATATCTGGGAATTGTGGTAATCTGTGTGTTCTCACTGCCACCCATCAGGGGTCTCACTGATTTATAGGAGGTTTCTGGGAATTGTAATCTGTGTCTTCTCACTGCCAGCTATCAGGGGGTCCCACATACTTCTAGCAGATTTCTGCGAATTGCAATCTGTGTCTTGTCACTGTTGCCAGCTATCAGGGGGTTCTATCAGGGGGTCTCGCTGACTTGTATGTGGTTTCTGGGAATTGTAATTTGTGTCTTGTCACTGCCACCCATCAGGGGGTCTCACTGATTTATAGGAGGTTTCTGGGGATTGTAATCTGTGTCTTGTCACTGGCTGCCAGCTATCAGGGTGTCTCACTGAGTTATACCAGAGTTCTGGAAATCTTTAATCTTTATACCAGAATTGAATCAGAGTTCTGCAGCATATCTCTAATTTTTATAACAGAGTTGAATCAGAGTTCTGTATATATTTAATCTATATATCACTCACCATGTCAGAAAGACCAAAAAGGACAGGCAGATGCTCCCAGGCACAGATAAGAGGGCAAGCAGCCTCTGTGTCGGGAGGCTGTGCCTCTGGTCGTCGTGGACATGGTGCATCCTCTGCAGGGGCACGCTTGTCCTTTCTAACTGGTGCTGGCCATCTTAAGAAACAGCAGCGACATACAGAGGATTTGGTGGATTGGATAACCAGGCCATCCTCATCCTCCGAGTCCTCTGCCAGCCAGGCTTGAAGTGGTTTACAGTGGACCTCAGCTGCCAAAGCATCTAATTCAGCCTCCATGTCCACAGCTACTCCTGCCGTAGCCTCCCTATCACACACGTAGGAGTCAGCTGAATTGATTGACTACAATGACAGTGACATGCTGCTTGAGGATGCACAGCAACTACAGTGCTCTGATTCAATCTCTGAGTTTGAGGAAGGGAGTATAATCAACCTAGAGGAAGGGGGTGCCAGTGACACACAAATAATTGGCACTCATGTAGCCCCAGCAGCTGCAGCATACTGCCAAGTTGGCTCCAGTGACAAGGAGATAGGGGGTGATGACAATGATGATGAGGTCACTGACTCCACCTGGGTGCCTGATCGAACAGAGGAGTAAAGTGAGGAGGAGGCACAACAAACACGAGGTACAACATCCTCTATGACCAACCGTAGCACTAGCCAGTCCAAGGCATCAGATGTCAGAGCTGCTCAGGTGCAGAGCGCTGTTGTCTCAAAGCACACATCCAGGAACTCTGCTGTCTGGGAGTTCTTTAAGAAATGTACAGCAGACCGCACCGTTTCTATTTGTAATCTATGTCAGATGAGGCTCAAGCGTGGGAAAGACACCGGACGCTTGGTTACCACGTGCTTGAGGCGACATATTACCACCTGCCACGCATCCTGTTGGCGCAAAACTTTGCGTAGGTTCTCCTCACCTGTCTCTACCCCCACTATATGTCCTGCCATGTCATTGACTCCAACCTCCACTGACAGGGATGATGCTACAGTAATGAATGTACCAAGTCCTTCCTCACAATGTGACAGCATCCCATCAGCTGAAGATTTATACAGTCAGATTACGTTGCCCCAGCTGCTGCAGCGTAAGAAAAAATATAGTCCCAACCATCCCCAAGCACAGCGTCTAAATGCCAGCTTAGCAAAATTACTCGCATTGCAGCTGCTGCCTTTCCAGCTGGTGGACTCTGCTCCCTTCCGTGAATTATCTGAATGTGCTGTACCACAGTGGCATGTTCCAAAACACCATTACTTTTCACGAAAGGCCATTCCAGCACTATAAGAGCACGTGGAAGACAATGTTATGGAGTCATTGGGAAAGGCAGTCAGCAGCAAGGTGCACATAACTTTAGACACGTGGTCCAGCAAGCATGGCCGTTACATTTCCTTCATGGCACACTGGGTAACTGTGATTGCAGCTGGGAGGGATCCAAGACGGGGCTCTGTGCTGGAGCTTGCTCATCCACCACGCCTCCAGAAAGCTGCTTGTATGAGATCTGTCTGCTCCACCACCACCTCTCCCTCTTCCTCCTCCTCCTCCTTCTCTGTCTTTGGTGAAGTGGCAGTTAAACCGAGTTTAAGTGCAGGGGCTATGCAATGGCTCAAGCAAAAAGATGCCATACTGTGCTTGAGCTGGTTTGTTTAGGGGACAGGAGCCACACCGGGCCAGAAATTCTGTCAGCTCTACAGGGGCAGGTGCAGAGATAGTTAACACCACACCAGCTTCAGCTGGGAATGGTCGTATGTGATAATGGCAGAAACCTTCTCTCCGCCCTATGCCTGGGTAAGTTGACGCATGTACCATGCCTAGCACACATCCTAAATCTGGTGGTACAGCGTTTCCTAACCAGGTACCCAGGGCTGGCAGAGCTTCTCAGCCAGGCCAGAAAAGTCTGCACCCACTTTAGACGCTCATTCCCAGCAAGCGTTCGCCTGGCAGAAATTCAAAGAGAATTCCACCTTCCCACAAACCGTCTGATCTGTGACATGCCCACCAGGTGGAACTCGACATTAGCAATGCTGCAGCGTCTGCACAAGCAGCAGAGAGCAATCAACGAGTACCTGTGTGAGTATGGCTCAAGGACAGGTTAAGGTCAACTTGGTTCCCCCCCGCAGTGGCTGATGATCAAGGATGCATGCACTGTACTGTCACCATTTGAGGAGGCAATGAGGATGGTGAGCAGGGACAGTGAATGCATCAGTGACACAATTCCTTTAGTGTTCCTGCTGGAGCACACTCTGTGGGTAATTATAGATGTGGCTCTAGAGGCAGAGCAGCGGGAGGAAGAAGAGGCCTTCCCTAGCTCTGAAGGCCCCAGTCTTTCCGCAGACAGCATTCCAGCAGGTCCTCCTCAGATCAGACAGGAGGAGGATGAGGAGGAGGAGGAGGAATATTTAAGTAGTGGGGGCATCGAAGGTGGGGATTCCTCAAGGGAGGGTTTTGTGTGCCCAGAAACACAAGGACTAGTACGTGGCTGGGAGGAGGAAGTGCACGATGGGGTCATCCTCCTCAATGACCAGGAAGACTCGGAAGCTAATGCCACCTCCAACCTACGCTGCATGGGCTCCCTTATCCTGCAAAGCCTGCTAAAGGACCCCAGGATTCGTGCTATCAAGGAGAGGGATCATTACTGGTTGGCAAGCCTTCTTGATCCATGATACAAGGGTAAAGTTGCAGAGCTCATCCTGCCCGCACAGAGGGAGGACAGGATAAAAAAACTTGAGGACGCTCTAAAGCGACACTTGTGTAACACCTTTCCAGGCACTGGTAGGTTACCAAGTGATGACACAGGTGCTTCTGAGGCTGTGGATGATCAGAGGAATAGAGGTGAAGGCCGGGGCCGCTTGACTGATGCCTTTTTAAAAAATTTTAGTCCGCAACGCCCAGGGACGTCAAATGTAGGCACCCATTGCCAGCGTCTTCACCGTATGGTGCAGGACTACCTAGGGGCAAGGGGATACATTTCCAGCAGTTGATCCACTGGCTTACTAGGTGTTGAGATTGGATCACTGGACAGAATTTAGCCAAAATGCTATGCAGCTACTAGGTTGCCCTTCATCGAGCGTGCTTTCTGAAAGGACGTTCAGTGCCGCTGGAGGTTTTGTCACAGACAAAAGAGTGCGTCTGTCCACCGACTCTGTAGACCAGCTGACATTTATAAAAATTAATCAGTCCTGGATCAGCAGCTATCAATCCCCTGATGCTGACTTAACGGAATAGATCGGGGATCTCTTCTGCATTCACAAAACCTGCACCACTGAACTCTTCCACAATACCACAAAAGGGTTACGGTGTGAAGGCACTTGCTGCCATGAAAGGCACATTATTTGGGTGCACTGATGTCTGTACCAGATTTATATCATTTTAATTTTTTGAACCGCAGGGTCCAACCCTGCACTCTTCCACAATACCACAAAAGGGTTACGGTGTGAAGGCACTTGCTGCCACCAAAGGCACAATATTTGGATGCACTGCCACTGACGCCTATATTACCAGTTTCATATCATTTTAATATTGGACTGCAGGGTCCAACCCTGCACTCTTCCACAATACCACAAAAGGGTTACGGTGTGAAGGCACTTGCTGCCATGAAAGGCACATTATTTGGGTGCACTGACGCCTTTACCAGATTTATATCATTTTAATTTTTGAACCGCAGGGTCCAACCCTGCACTCTTCCACAATACCACAGAAGGGTTACGGTGTGACGGCACTGTTGCCGACACTAAAGGCCCAATTTTAAAGCACCTATTGTTACTTTCATCCAAAGCCTGCATAAGTTTCACCATAATTTAGCCAAAAAATCACTAAACTTGTTCTGCGTGTCCAAAAAGGTCTCCTCTTTTAATACAGACTGCCGCCCCAAGCAGTTGTTTATGAATAGATTAAAGGAAAACCGTTTACCGTCATTTGAAACGTAATTTTTTTGTTTTTAAATGTTTCTATACATCCTACAAATCCGCCACTTCACGGGCAGGTTATGGGGACCTCCTAGGCACGATATTTGACGGAATTTTTATTTTTAACCCTTATTTCATGGAAAACTCAAAAAAGGTTTTTGTTGGAAAACTTTATGTCCTTGTTTCCTGTCCCCCAGGGCACTACCCGGACCCCCATACACCTTTTATGGCAAATATCTTGCATATATGCAGTCTTGGAGGGCACTCTAAAAACCGAACTTTTGAGTCCCATTGACTTGCATTGAGTTCGGTTCGTGTTCGAGTTCGAACTCGAACTTTCGAAATTGTTCAAGTTCGAATGCGAACCGAACACGGGGGTGTTCGGCTCATCCCTAGAGACAATGTAAAATTGTATGTACCTTTTAACATTCATGCATTGTATAGTCTGTAAGATTATATGACAAGCAGACAAAAAGTGCTACAATATATAAAATAAATCTGTGTTTCTGTGAATTAAAAATAAGTCTCCAAGCTGTTCAAATCCCTTACTTGCTTCGTCACACAGTGCACGGGGCAGTGGGAGAGAGCAACCACCTCCTCTGATCTTATGCTGTAGAACCCTGGGAACAGAGTTCTTTTGTGGAACCAACGTTGCCCCACGAGCTTGTGTAGCAGCACACTTGTATGTCAACGTTCTCATTATAAGACATTTATGCCCCTATTACATTCGTTTACGCTCGCAAATGTACATTTGCATGAGGGGCAAAACCCTTTGCGCAGAACGTCATGTTACAACATTCGCGCAAACGATAGCGTTATCGTTTAACGCAGATTGACCTGCACAAGCGTGATGAACTGTGCACGTCCTATACTTAACATTGCGAGCGCATATGCGTTTGTGCGCTGGGATGCGGATGGTATTACAATCGATGCGCATCTTTTTACGAACGACGTTTGCGCATAATTTTAACGTCTTTTAAAAGATGGTGGTAACTGCAAATCGGAACGTTCTGGCCAAAATGAAAAACACCAGCACGAAAAAAAAAATCAGCACAGTATAGTTACACATTCTACACATACCCAAACAATAAAATTGTGAATTTGTGCGTGTTTTTATTATTGCTGCAGCATATATACTCAGATTTACTTTGACAGGCGCAAAAACTTAAATGAGTCAATTAAGGTAAATTGATGTCAATTACGGTTCTTAATTCTGATTGGCTGAATCCCGCGAAAAAAACAGTCCGCACACTGATTTACGTGTGCTACGTTACTGCACGCTTATTACTTTTTCGTTTTGCGCGTCGTCTTTATGAACTCTATTTTCGGACGGATGAGAAAATGCGTTCGGATCGTAATACCACTGTTAATTTTCGCGGGATAACGCTGGTCGATGCGCGCAAAAAAATTTGCGCTGCGCGAACGAAATTGCGCGAAGAATGTAATAAGGGCCTTAGTAAGGCTTGGGGAAAAACTATACAATATTTTTTACACTACCTGGCCAAAAAAAAAACCTCACACACTCTAATATTTGGTTGTGTCGCCTTCTGCTGTGATTGCGGCACGCATTCCCAGTGGCTTCATGTCAATAAACTCATACAATGTCACAGCATTTATTTGCATCCAGAGTGGCATTAATTTGTGGACAAGATCTTGTATTGATGATGGGAGAGTCACAGCGCTGCGTAAAGTCTTCTCCAGCATATTATCCCAAAGATTCTTAATGGGGTTAAGGTCTGGACTGTGCGGTGGCCAATCCATGATGTCTCATGCTCCCTCGACCACTCTTGCACAATTTGAACCCGATGCTTGGAATATGCCCGCTGTGCCATCAGGGGAGAAAAAAAAATTGATGGAAAAACCTGCTCATTCAGTATATTCAGGGAGTCAAGTGATCTCATTTTATGCTGAAACATATTAATCAATGCAATAATTATCCAATGGAAGGCTCACGCCCATCACTGTATATCCAGGTGGTGAATTTTTTTGGCCAACCATTGCATATCTCTAACATGAGCACCCATTGTGTGGTTGATTTGACATTTAAATTGGCCAAATTATGTTGTAGTGTTTATTGTGTTACATTTTTTACTTTTTTTCCTTAATTTTGTACAGAAGCTGTGCACGGCTCATGTCTAATGTGCGGCAATAAAGAGAAAATGTACTTTAATGCTACGGTGTGTATATCTCTTGGCGATGTCCCAACCAATCCTTCCAGTCTTTTTTTAACATTGCCTAAAAGCATACCTGTGTTTCGGGTTATGCTTATTTCAGCTTGAGTTGTCCCTTTATTTTCAGGTCACACAGTCGCACGCCGGTACTGAAACACTGGCCTGATGCCCACTTCATGCGTACGTTTACTTTTATTGGGAGATTTAGTACTTTCATCAGAAGCAAAAAAAAATTTTTAAAATTGCTGATGATTAAATTTCCTGGAATTATGCTATTTAATCAAGTAAGACACTTTAACGCATTTTAAAAAACACCAGCGGATCGCTAATAGTTCTGTCGGCGCGGCGGAAGCTTAAGTGCAAAAGCAAAAAATCAGTAGAAAAATTCATACAGGTTGCTGGTGCCTGTTATGAAATATAAAAAATGCGACATCATTATCATTAATTATGATAGTGTTATTCAAATGAACTCTAACAAATAATGTGCTAGTCACACACACCGAACGTGTAAGGCTAAGGTCAGACGAAAGCAGTTTTAACGTGCGTTTAGTCGCACGAAATCACGGCCGTGCTAGCAGCAAATGACGTCCAATGCCGGGGAACATACGACAAACGGCCGCACGAAAGTTCGTCCGTGCAACGCAAGTGGCAAACAAACGCATTTTTTTGAGAACTCAAACCGCTACTACTGACGTACAGAGTGCGCTGCGGCTGCATAGCGGCATGTTTGCGTGATTGGGAGACGTCAGACGCTGCACACGTCCGGCCAACATAACGTCCAGACGCAAAAGGGTTTTATTGATGATCCGTACAAAATCACGGACGAAAATGCGCATCGTATGACCGCTATCGCGTATTCCGTGAAAAAATACGTCCATTAGTTCGAACGCACTTTTTCACGGACAACGTGAAAAATGCGTTCGTCTGACCCTAGCCTAAGCTACACTGATCTTTTCAGGGCTACATTTTTAAGATTGGCACACCATGGTGACCAATGATTTGGCCTATGCGGGTATCGGGTTGAGGGTAGACAGAGGGTGGTCCTAGAAAGCCTGGAATGAGTCAAGAGTAGAGACCTGTTATGGGCATTTCTTTTTCTTTTAATATAGTTACTTCCAAATGCATTAAGGCAGTGTTTCCCAGCCTTGGTCTTCAGATATCCTGCAAACCTGGCCTGTTAGGAGTATCTGAAACACAGAACATGTGATCTGATTTGCAGGATTCAGTCTGCATTTCCCCATCTTTACTGTACTGGAAGTCCTCCAGCAGCCACCTTAACTGTGTCAATGTTTACAAAAACAGGAAGTCCTCCGGTGGCCATTTTTACTTCACAGGAAGTTCTCTGGTAGCCATCTTTACTACACCCCTATACAGCTGAATGGGAACGTGTCCTTGAGTCTTCATTAAGCTGGTGTATATGCCCCTTCTTTTGCCACCAGTTACCAAAAACAGGAAGCCTTGCCTGCAGCGGTCATCTTTATTTCAACACATGCTATACTGCCTCTTTGCAGAAAATGTCCTCGGGACTTGAATGACCTGGCGTACATGCCCCCTTCTTTTGCTACTTGTTATCAAAAACAGGAAGTACATTTGCGGCCATCTTTTGCACTATACACACGCGGTCATTATGGTGATTATAGATCACAGAATGCTCCACGTTATTTTGGTGAGAGGAGGGGTTACTTTGGGTTTTTGTGTAATCGACACTTGTATATATTGTGATCACATGCTTCAGTCTATATGGGCATTATACTGAAGAAGGGTTCCATACCCGAAATGTTTGTACGTGATTCTCATTCTATGAATTAAACTCATGTGAAAAAAGGTCACCTTTTTGGAGAAACACAGTGCCATCTCTACTCTTTCTACATGAACTCTGCATGTTTCCTACACCTAAGGACCCAGGCAGGGTTATTCAGAGAGCGTGAAAAGCAGGAGAATGACTGGAGAATGAAAAATTCTAGGTCAAAATAGCCGATTTGGAAAGTGAGATGAAAGGGAGAATTTTTCTGGTTTGGCTATTTTGACCTAGAATTTTTCATTCTCCAGTCATTCTCCTGCTTTTTACGCTCTCTGAATAACCCTGAGGGTATTGGTGGTGAGACTTTGCTGCGTGTTTTGATCCCCCCTCCACAACTATTCTGTATGAATTTAAGCAGGCATGGGATAGGCATAAGGCTATCCTAAACAAAAGATAAATCCAGGTAAAGTATCCATGTAATTGGGCAGACTAGATGGGCCGAAAGGTTCTTATCTGCCGACATTTTTCTATGTTTCTATGTTTCTATGTATGCATTTTCCCAAAGTAATACTTAAAATATGGCCTTTTATGGTTCCCGAGGAAAGGGATGGGACCCACTGCATTAGAGCATCTTGATCAAAGAAGAAATGAATGCACTCTGATGTCAAGGCTGGTGGTGGGATAGAAAGGTATGGAACTTGTGATGCGGTAATATCACCTTCTGAGTGCATCGCTAGCAAAATGATGATCCATTGTTATGGCCAAATGGTACCTCAGGGTCAAGGCAGTTAGTCTACAGACCATGTCGAAGGTGATACACAGCTCAGCGATACACAGGAAACCAGAATACTATAATACATAATAGAGCACGGATCTCAATCTCTTGACCCCCGGATATTGGTGACCTACAATTCCTAGAATTCCTAGAATTCTTTGGATTTTGAATAATCATGGGACCTGTAATTCAGAAACATCTGGGGGTCCAGAGTTTGAGATCCCTGCTACAGAGCATTACTTATGCCCCATAGAAGTGGTAACAGATCACAGACTTGAGTGGCAACTCTGCTTTTATAAGGATGTTGCTATCAAGCTTGGCAAAGGCTATGTCGATGGCTGAAATGTTGCTGCACTTTTCACCTGAATAAAGCTGTTCACCGATAGCACAGTTCCCGGAATTCCTTTCTTTATGTATATTGTATGTACTGGATTTGACCACCTTGAATACCATTGAGCACATGCTTTGGAAGCCGTATTGTACATATGTTGCTCCATTATATGTCTTGTGCCCCGTTAGCCATCAGGGGGTGACAGCCTTTGATGTGTTCGGGAGCCGGTTGATCCAGGGGGCCCTTGCCAAACCCTATGTGCACCTTAAGTGCCAAATAGGTATGGACCCCTACATGTCACCCATGACTGGTCAACCAAGATACCAGCAATTTATTAAGTGGGCCGTGGCACCTGGGGGCCAGTCAGTGCACTCACGATCATAATGGAGGGATCGATTAGTATGATCTGCACAAGGGAACACTTTTTATCTCCTTGCTGGACCACCACGGATTTTGCCCATTCCCAGTAAAATAAGGTTTGCAGAAAGAGGTAAAATGTTATATTTTTAATTAGCTTATTGAAATGGGCAGCTGACCAGTGGTTTAGTAAGGAGCTCCATGATTTCTGATGGCAGCGCTGCTTGTGCCCTACCACATTATCAGGGCCAGGCCAAGGATTTCTGCCACCCTAGGTAAAAAACATTTCTCCGACCTCCCCCCTTCCCGATCCCTAGTGTTTCCACACTAAATATTGTCTCTGTTTCCCTAATACGTCTCATACCCTTGTGAGATCTCTAAACACTTGCAGGAGGCTGGCTATAAAGAATGCCCTCCTTACCATTTTTGTTGCCCGAAAGTGCTTGATCAACTAGTGGATCGCTGTGAGACAGAGGAGTGAGCTCATATGTAGAGGTCACTCTCAGTCAGAGAGCTCTCATACTATCCTGCTATGCTGTGCTGGCTAACGGCAGGATGGGGCTGCTCCAACCTTTGCGGCCATGCATAACAGACAGAACATACCTTTTGTCATAATTTCTGTGGTTATATTAGCCCAGTGCAGCACCTGCCCTGCTAGTGGCGCCATTGGCCATTGCCTAGTTGGCCTAATGGATGCACCAGCCCTGCACATTATTCATTTATGGTGTAGGAACCGTGATACAATGAAACAGTCAACCTCCACAAGTCTGGACCTCAACAACTGTATGAATTAGACAGTTCGATCAGAGAATGTCTGGGCGTCCAAGCATTAAGCCATGTGGAAGAAGAGGACTACTGATCGTAATCTACTTACTTAATTAATAATATACCATCTGATGAGCGAGGCATGGAGAAAGTGATCTGCTCTCATGGTGTGAGATCACAAACCCACAATATATCACAATACTCATTTTCCAGTAGCAGTTACTGGAATGTGTTGCTCTTTGACATCTAATTACAGTAGCTTGATGAAGTATGAAAAACCGGTATGTCTACGACGGGATAAGGAGGCAGGTTTAAATCTCTGCATGTTATTATTCTGCCTCGTTTAGATGGAACACATTTTCTAAAAATGTGACATATACATGATAACTATGCTAATTATGATGATTAAATGAGCATCAAAGTGTTTACCGCAGACATAAGTGTAGGGATGTGGGCATCTACCGCAATAATACGACATTAGGAATTTTTTAGTTTGGCTGAAACAGATTTGTATATCAGAATAAATGTCCAAACTACCTAGTATAGGGGAAGTCTATCATTTAGGGTAGTGGATCCCAACCCTGGTCCTCAGGTCCCCCTAAAAGGCCAGGTTTGCAGATATTTGAAGAACAGCACAGGTGATATGATTTGCTACTCAGTGATTGCAGGACTCAGTCTGCATTTTCTCATGGTAATCCTTAAAATCTGGCCTATTAGGGGCCCCTGAGGACCAAGGTTGGAAGCACTGATTAAAGCGGTAATCTTTATAAAATCATTATTGGGTTTTTGCAAAGATGAAATATTCTTATATTAAATTTTTCACTAAATGCGTATTTTAAATTTGTGAGAAATCTTGACAAAAATAAAGGTATTTATTTATTTAACTTTTTTGAAAGCTGGAAAATCCTAACACTGACCAAATCAGCAGGGATTCCCTCCCCCTGCTGTGAACAAAGCAGATAAAGAGTAGACGTGTGCACGACTGGAAAGTTTGTTCAGTTTCATTTTAAATTAATTTCATTCTGTTTAGCTTCGTTTTGGAATTTCTTTACCTATCGGTTCGATAGATGATATCGATTCGAATTTTGGATCACTACGGAATGGATGGAGATTGGACTGGAAACGGTGATTCAGTGAAATGAATTTACTTTGTTTTATGATAAAGTCGTTTGCGTTTGCTGTTATGTATTATGTAGGTTAAGATCGATTCGATGGGGATATCGATTCGGATTTCGGATATTCACTATGGAATGGATGGAGATTGGAGAGTTGGAGACACGTACAGGGTGACTCAGTGAAACAAATCTTATTCGTTTCATAAAGCTGTTATATATATATTTATAGGTTACGATCGATTCAAAATTAGATTTTTCTTTCTTACCCCGTTCGTCGGCTTGTCGGCTATATCCGGCCACTGGTTGGCGTTGTGTTCGGCGGATCGTCAGCTTTTTTCAGATGTGCTGGTGGGTTTGTGGCAAACCATCGGGTACACTCGGTGAGTTTTCTGTGGCGTTTGGGACCGATCTGATTTTTCAGATTGTGTCGGCGGGGTTTCTGACGGATTTTTGGCAGATTATCAGTGTTTTTTTGCCTTTTTTTATGGCGGATTTTCCGATCCATTCCCAGCACTTCGGGGACACTGCAGTGAATGCTGAATTCACTGCAAGGTCAGGAAATTTTATTCCCCGATGCGCGGGGATCGAGAGAGTATGGGGAATGGTGACATTTCGGTGCTCTCTGAATAACCCCTTTTAATAATAATAAATAAAATAATAATATTTGAATTTTGTTGGGTTTTATATCCCCATGCACATTATTATATAGTTGCACTTCCTTTTTTGCTGTTGTATTTCTTGCAGGCCTGTATGTTACCGTCGTTGATTTATCAAGGTGAATCATTTGTTGAGCATCGAATCATTATTTATTTATTTATTTTAATTTTCAGAGTGGATTTTACGGAACTCCAAAAATATTTGCTCCTTGAGATTTACCTATTGAAGAATTTTCAAGCTCCTTTCGGAGTTGTGTTTAGGATTTTATGATTTTATGGATTTATGGTTGTGCTTTTCGTAAACCGTCGTTTTGGTGGAAATTAATGATTCTCATCTAATCCTTCTTTTAAGTGTAAACGCTACAGAGTGTGTAAGAGGTATTCGTGCTCGCGGGTAAAATACGGCTAAAAGGAAAGAGCTTTTTTTTTTAGTATTTAGGGAAAAATTCCCCAGTGTAAATACTGACGGGAAAACAACAACAAAACAAATGTACATAAATTATACCAGTTACTTTATTTATTATGAACATGAAGACCCCACTCTTGCACGAGTGGAAATATAATAAGACATAAGTGGTTAAAAATAACTGCAATAGATGCCACGATGGTTGAGGTGTACTGGCATTTATGTAGGCGTGCGGCAACGGAAGAGATTCTGCCGGAATGAGGGAAGTGATTACAATGTGTTAATTAGGATCCTGAAGAACCTGAAGAATAACATAAATAAAATAAACTAATGCAAAAGATGAAATTATAAAAAAAATATTAAAAAAGATATAGCAAAGAGTGAACGAGAAACAATTTACCAGACTCAGAACTGTGTATATAGATTTTTTACTGCAGACACCAGAGCAGTTACAGTTATAGTTATAGTAAATATTACCTTTAATATCTATATTTTGACTTTTTTTGTTTGTTTTCTTCAAATCTAGGATCTTATTGCAAGCAAGCAGATGTGATTAAAGACACACTAACAGGATAATTCAAAGAGAGCCGAATGGCTGCAGAAAGGGAACCGAACGCTGAAAATCACCTTTCTTGGCCATTCGGCTATCCAGAGAGCAGGCAATTCGCCAAATCTTGGCGAATTGCCTGCACATACGCTGCCTGTTCGGTGCCTGTTCGAGGGCAGTGAAATCCCCATAGAGAAGCAATGCTTCGGCTATTCAGAGAACAAAAACCAGCAGTGAAAGGTTCCCTAAATGCCCTGACATTCGGTGGATTAATTCGGCAAGTTTATTCAAGAGAATCCCATAGGGTTCAATGTTAAAAATATTCCCGTTTTAATTCAATATCTAATAAACCATTCATTATAATATTCTGCAGTAAAGAGTCTCTTTATTTATAGATTTTTTAGGATATTTTAAGCATTTTTCTGGATTTTTTGTTTAAAAAAAATCCGATATTTTACATTTTTTTTTAACTTTACTTATTTTCTCTGGAACAGCCCTTTTTATTATCATTCATTGGATCATATGTAAATTTCAGACATTTTCGCTCAGTAGTTTGTTTTGCAAACAGCGTTTCCCTTTTCAAACATTCAAGCGTACTGTTCTTCTAATTTATTCACTGCATTCGTCTGCGGTGTCGACTTTTTCCGTCGACTGCGCTGCGTGTGATTGGCTCCTGCTTGGGTTTTTCAAGCGTTTTCGGCGGTTTCATCCTGATGTTTTTGCGGGTTTCGGTGTGCGTTCGCCCTCGTTTTGCGGCGACCTTTCCCTGCAATTCGGAGACTCTGTGGTGCTTGCTGAATACACAGCAGGGTCGCCGAAATGGGATCACCAAATCGAACCGAATTGAAGAGAACGAAAAGTCACCGAACGTGCGGTGGCTTTTCGATTCTCTTTGAATAACCCTGTAACACTACATAAGCTGTAACTATATTACTTGTGCATTAGAAACAAAAACACATTATAAAACACATTATAAAGCACATTATAAAAAACATTATAAAACACATGCTGCTGTTTTTTTTGTTTAAAGTAATTGCATGTAAAAAGGAAAAGATTTACAGGGTTATTCAAAGAGAATCGAAAAGTCACTGCACGATTGGTGACTTTTCGTTCTCTTCAATTCGGTGTGATTTGGCGATCCCATTTCGGCGACCCTGCTGTGTATTCAGCAAGCACCACAGTGCAGGGAAAAGCCGCCACAAACCTGCCGAAAACTCATCGCAAAACCAGGGTGAATGCACACCGAAATCTGCAAAAACATCTGGATTAACCGCGCCGAACACGCCGGAGAAACCCGAGCAGCCGCCGATCACAGCGCAGAGCAGCCGCCGGAAAAATCCGACACTGCAGACGAATGGAGTGAAAAAAAAAAACAGTACGCTTGAATGTTTGAAAAGTGAAACGATGTCTGCAAAGAAACAACAGAACGAAAATGTCTGAAATTTACATATAAGATCCAATGAATGATAATAAAAAGGGCTGTTACAGAAAAAAGAAAAAACGATTTAAAAAAAAAAAAGGAGAAAAAATATTTGCAAAAAAATCTAAACAGATGCCTAAAACATCCTAAAAAAAATCTATAAATAAAGAGACTTTTTACTGCAGAATTTTATAATCAACGGTTTATTAGATATTGAATTAAAACGGGAATATTTTAACATTGAAGCCTATGGGATTCGCCTGAATAAACCTGTCGAATGAAACCACCGAATGGCAGGGCATTTCGGCAACTTTTCGCTGCTGGGTTTGTTTGTTTTTTTGTGTAAAATATTTTTATTGGCAAAGTATAAAATACAAGTCGCATAAGAGACAATATTGTCACAATAATGTAGAATACAATCAAAGTGCCTCTTGGTCATAGACAGTGCCGGAATTTTATAATATAACAAATAACAAATTCTAAATTAACTCTAACGAACTAAAAAGGTGATCATCGTATCCTTAAATAAACAGCAGTAAAGCTAGTACCAGAATGGTATGTCAAGACAACACAGCCCAGGCTCGGATCTGAATTCACCTCTGACCCACCATAACCGGTCGATTATCTTACGAGACCTCTTGTTCCTCCACCGGTGACCTGTCTGATAACGTTATTGAGCGAAGGTTCAAGGACCATGGACGCCAGATCGCATAGAATTCCTCATATTTACCCAAACTATTGTAGTGCGCTTCTTCTAGAGCTCTGACCCCCTCCACCCTCAGAATCCAATCCCTGACGGTGGGTGCACATTGCCTCCTCCAATATAACGGAATCAGTGCCCTCGCTGCGGTTAACAGAATTGCCAGAAGCGAGTTTTTAAAGGAGGGCATCGAAAAGGGCAGTACATTAAGCAAATAGGCAGAGGGAGTAAATTCCACTTCCAGGCCCCCTAAACGCGATATCTCGTGTGCAACGCCTGACCAGAAGTTTTGAATTTTCGGGCAAGTCCACCATATGTGGACATAGTTACCTCTGGCCACTTTACACCTCCAACAGATATCAGGCAACAATGGATACATAGCATGTAAAACAGATGGGGTAAGATACCATCTCATAAACAATTTACAATTCGATTCACGAAGCGCCTGACTCCTGGACGCAAAGTATGTAAGTTCGAAAGCCCTGGACCATTCCTCAGCCGAAATATCTACTCCTAAATCTGTTTCCCACTTAAGTAGCAATGGAGAATCAATTTTATAGGCCCCTCTCATTATGTATGAATAAAGATTCAAGACAATATGTCCATATCTATTCTTATCGGTACAGAAGGTCTCAAAGGGGGCCAATGGAGGCAACCCCTCTGTCAACCACGTAGTAGAGCGAATAAAGTGACTTAGTTGGGCATATTGGAACTTCACCATAGACTTGTTCGCTATTTCTGGTGCCACCAATCGGTCCAGATGGAGCAATCTGTCGTCTTCCACTACTGCTTCTAACGGTATATACGGTTTTGGTAGTAACCCATCCAAAAATGTCGGGGTCAGTCCCGGTGGGAACAGGGGATTGTGAGTCAAGGGTGTCAGGCGGGAAGTCAGTGTAGTCAGTCCTAACACCACTCCATGTTTCCTCCACAGCCTTAGCAGTGTGCCCAGCAGCGGGTGTGACTGAAGCCCCAGGTTTGCCAGCGGTGCCGACTGCCAGGGCAAGGAGGACAATGGCCAAGTAATTCCTGCCTGTAACACATTTTCCCAAAGCTTACCCATCGTTCCTTTTGCCAAGCCGTATAGTATAGAAAAAAACGCTGCTAGATAGTAGCCCAGACCACCCCTTCCCATCGGTCTTGTCAATTCACTGTATAATATCCTCGCCCTCTTCCCCCTCTTCCCCCTCCAAACATAGCCTGTAAATGTCTGTCGCAAATCAGAGAAAAATGTCTGAGGTACAGTAATAGGTAGGGTTTGGAACAAATACAACAGTCGAGGTAATACATTCATCCGTAAGACATTGATCCTTCCCAACCATGAAATATGGGGTAAGTTCCAGTTACGTAAGTCCCCCTTGATCTGTTGCAACAGAGAAACGTAATTCAACTGAAATAATTTGTCTAGTTCCGACGATAAGCATATTCCTAAGTATTTAAGTCCCTCCGGAACCCACCGCATTCAATAGGTATGACGAATACTCTCAGTCACGACTCGTGAAAGGTTTACCCCTAAAAACTCACTCTTCAGCACGTTAATTTTATATCCCGAGAAAGCTGCGAACGCATCTAATTCCATCATCAAAGCCGACACCGATGAAAGGGGATCCGTCAAGGTGAACAGCAGGTCATCCGCAAATGCGGCCACCTTGAACAGTTACTCCTCGAATCACCGGATTATCTCTAATCGCCTGCAATAGGGGTTCCAGATACAGCAGGAACAGGAGAGGGGACAGAGGGCACCCCTGTCGAGTCCCATTATGTATCATCAACGGAGTCGATTGTCTGCCATTAACCCGCACTCGTGCCTGAGGGTAGTCATACAGCGCCCGCAACCACGAACACCATCGATCACCAAAACCCATCCTCTCCAACATCCGAAAAAAATAAGACCAGTCCACTCGGTCAAACGCTTTCTCAGCGTCAACCGAGAGGACTAACAAAGGCTGATCCATCCTGGAAGCATGATGGATGAGGGAGACGGTACGAATAGTATTATCACGGGCTTCCCTGCCCGGTACAAAGCCCGTCTGGTCTCGGTGAATCACTGAAGTCAGGAGAGGCTTAAGTCGTAAAGCCAGTATTTTCGTAAACAATTTTAAGTCAACGTTTATTAAAGATATGGGTCTATAATTAGCGCAATCTAATGGGTCTCTATCCGGTTTCGGTATCACAGAGATAGAGGCGAGGAGCGTCGCAGGTGGAATAGGAAAGGTATCCGAAATAGAGTTAAAAGCTTTAACAAATCTAGGGCCCAGAATAGACCTGAAAGTCCTATAATATAGCACCGTAAACCCGTCAGGGCCCGGGCTCTTACCCAAGGGCGTTAATTTTAAAGCCTCCATAAATTCCTCTAAAGTAAGCGGGTTATCTAATTGTCGGCTAACATTACGCGGTAAAGTAGTTTTAATCTTCTTAGCCAAAAACTAGTCCACTATATGTTCAGGGACCCTACTCTTATCCATATTATATAAAGTTTGGTAATAAGCATGGAAGGCTTCCGCAATGTCTCGGGTCGTATTGACCTCGGATCCCGTGCTAGTACGCAGTTTCGGGATAAAAGTAGCTTGATATCGTTTCTTCAAAGCACGTGCAAGTACCCTTCCACATTTATTCCCTTGGGTGTAGTAAGCATATTTCGTCAGTGTAAGGGCCCGCGCCACCTGTGCATTCGTTAATTTAGCTAAGTCAGCTCTTAAGAGAACTAATCGTCGGAATGATTCAGGATCGAGGTCAGATTTATGCATCAGTTCTAAGGCCGTGATCTCCCTCAGTAATTCCTCCGTTCTGGCAGTCCTTTCCTTCTTGCGCCTGGAGCCCAACTGGATAAAAGCACCTCTTAACACACACTTGTGAGCCTCCCAAACCGTCGCGGGTGTTACATCATCCGTGTCATTTTCAAGGAAGTAATTCTCTAAGGAGGCAGTCACCTCCGCTCGCGTCATGGGATCAGATAGCAATGACTCATTCAAACGCCAGGCATTCTCCGTTCTCACTAAATTAGGTAGGGCTAAAGATAACAGAAGGGGTGCATGGTCCGACCATGTGATGGGTCTTATTTTGCAACTGCGTACCATTTCCAAAGCCCTATGTTCCACAAAAAAATAGTCTATTCTAGAATACTTCTTAAAGGCATGTGAATAAAATGTGTAGTCCTTTACTGCTGGATTACTGAGACGCCAACAATCCATCAGACGGTCCGCTGACAAGAGTTTACGAAATTGGACCCGTAGAGAGGGAACAGACGATCCCCCACCCTGGACACAATCTGCCGGCATATCTAACGAAACATTGCAATCACCCCCTAAGACCACAAAACCTTCCTGAAACTCGGACAAACGTCTTTTGGAGACATTTGGTTTGCAAGCGGTTCGGTAGGTAAACCTTTACAAAAGTTAACTTAGTATTGCCCAACATCCCTTTAACCATCAAAAATCGACCTTGCGGGTCAGTTACCACATCTTGCAGAGTAAAAGGCACATGTCGCGCAAAAAGAATGGCAACCCCCCTAGATTTTGTCTCCCCAAAATTGCTAAAATAGCCCATCGGATAGCGAGCATTGTGAAACCCTGGTGCGGAACCGTCTCTAAAATGTGTTTCCTGAACAAAAATAACATCACCTTTCAACCTCTGGAATTCTGCAAGAGCCTTCGAGCGTTTGGCAGGCATATTAAGACCTCGGACATTCATAGAAATCAAATTTAAATTAGCCATTGAAACTAGTGAGAGAGGAGGGCGTCAGAGCCCGGGACCTGCCCATACCCCCTAGTAGCATAGCAAATAGTACGAGTGATCACCAAAAAGAAAAATCTAAAAACAAACAACAATAACAACACAAAACTTGAAAAAAATTGAGGTAGTGTAGACCTCTGATAGTGGGAAAACCCATCAGAGGACATAAAAAAAAACACCACTCAGGAGGCGGCCTAGAAAGTCTCTGAATTTTCCAAAAATTCTGGGTGCCAAGCAAGAGTCTCATCCGACTGTCTCGTTTGCCGGACCCGAGCGCATTCAATCAAAAAAATTTGCAAGGGGGCAGAAAATATCAAAAAAGCGTATAAACTTTCAAATGACAATGGCAGAAAAAGCAAGGGCTTCCCTCACGGTTCTGGGTCTGGCTCAGAAGGGGTCGCTGCAGAGGGCTTGCCTTTATGTTTTTTTTTCGCCTGTTGAGTCCAGCGGGGTCGCTGTGGGAAGGGTAGAGTGTCAGATGGCGACGGCGAACCATACCAGTCTGGGATGTCGACTTCTGGGAGTCCAAAAACACGCACAAAGTCCGGAATGTCCTCAGGACACGCAACAGAATGAACTTGGTTGTTATGCGTCACCTGTAAAGATAGTGGGAATCCCCATCGGTAACGAATATCACGTTCCTGGAGCGCTTCAGTTAACGGTTTCAGAGCCCTCTGTGCCTGTAAAGTGGTCCAGGAAACATCTTGGAAGAAAAGTATCACTTGACCGTCCACTTTAATTTCCGAAGTTTTGCGTGCTGCTCGGAGAATTTCCTCTTTCAGTGTAAAATCTTGCAAGCGACAGATAATATCACGAGGTGCGTCATTTTTTGATCCCCTCGGCCGCAGTGCACGGTGAGCTCTATCCAGAACTAATATTTCCTCTCCAGATCGACCCAGGATATCATTAAACAGACCACGGAGTAGCTCTTTAACATCTTCCTTGCCAGAGTCTGCTTCCGGGTAACCCTTTATGCGAAGATTGTTTTGTCTGCCTCTATTATCAACATCATCCAGGTGTCTATGCAGCGTGGCCAGCTGTTTAGCTTGCGTTAGCATTTGACCATTTAAACGTTCCACATGAGAAAATAACGCATCTCTGTCCTCTTCCAAGTCCACCACGCGGCCTCCCAACTGCTTCAAATCAGACCCCAGTTCATCAAATTTAGTATTAAAATTGCGCTCCATTTGAGTAAACTGAGCAGCCAAATCCGTTTTGGTCGGCAAACTCTGTAATAAGGCCCGCAGTTCGTGGTCCATATCGCTTCCTTTTGTTGCTGAATCTAATCGTGGCGGGGAGGCCTCCTGATCTGAGTCGCCGGGCGCCATTTTGGATCCCTTACCGGAGGTCCGCGGCTGAGATGTATCTCCCAAGAACGGTAAAATGGAGGATCGGCGTTGGGTCCCCGCAGTCCCCGAGAGTCCTGGGGTAGTAAGTGTCTTTTTCCGCTGTGCCATTGCTGTTATTTCTGCCCCGAAATGACAATCTGTGCACTCGGGCCTGGGAGCTCAGCACTCACACATCCAGCTCTCTCTGTGTTCCGGCCACGCCGCTGCTGGGTTTGTGTTCTCTGAATAGCCAAAGCATTGCTTCTCTATGGGGATTTCACTGCCCTCGAACAGGCACCGAACAGGCACCGTATGTGCAGGCAATTCGTCAACATTTGGCGAACTGGCTGCTCTCTGGATTTCTTAAGGGGTTATTCAGAGAGCACCGAAATCGCTCAGCGCACTTCGGCGGTTTTAAGTCGCCGACCCTGCGCTGAATTCACTATTCACCAGAGGGTCCCCAAAGTGTGTAGAACAGAATCCGCAAACATTGATGATCAGCCAGCCGAACGCCGCCACCAAACACCGAACAGACTGTTATACACTGCTGAAATTACCTGAGGATGTGCCGAACGCCGCCGATCTAATCGCCACACGCTGCTGCAGACAGCCCACGCTCCGCTGAACTGATCACCGCAAGCACCCTGAAAAAGCCGACCAGCTGCAGAACATCGCCGAACTGGTAAAAAATAATAAAAAAAAACTCAACTCTGCTTTTTTTAAAAAAGGTGTTTAAAACAATAAAGATGCATGAAAATGCACTGAAATAATAATAAAAGTCCTATAAAAAATAATAAAAAAGGTCTGTTGCAGAATAAAAAAACAAAGGCCATAAAAAAATGGGAATCAAACATTTTGCCTAAAAAATCCTGAAAAATACCAAAAAAAATCTAAAAAATAAATAAATGAAAAGCCTTTTTCTGAAACTGAAAAGAATAACAAAAAGCTTAAAAACAATACTATTTTTTAAAAAACGGTGTTTATAACAATAACAATGCGTGAAAATCCGTGGAATTAATAATAAAGGTCCAAAAAAAATAATAAAAAGGTCTGTTGCAGAATTTAAAAAAAAAACGCCAAACAAATTTGCCTAAAGAATACAGAAAAACTCCGAAAACATTCTAAAATATAAATAAACAAAAAAGGCTTTTTGCTGTAAATGAAAAGAATAAATGCTTGAAAAAGAATTGAAAGCGGTATTTGGTTTTTTCCTTTGAAACCTATGGGATTCTCCTGTTTAAACCTGTCGAACTGAAGCACCGAAAATCTGGGCATTTCGCCAACATTTCGGTGCGGTCCGGCATTCTGTGAATAGATTAACCATTACTTTTCTATGGAGAATTTCACAGTCGCCGGATTGCGGCGATCTGAGGGAAACTGCGCCATATTTCACTGGCATTTCGCCAATATTTGGCAAATTACCAGCTTTCTGTATAGCCGCACTGCCACGAAATTGCACCCCTTTAGGGCTCTATTACATTCTTCATGCAAAAATGCACGGTAAACGCGTGAATTTTTGCGCGAAGCGTTAAACGTTAACGCGCGTAAATTAACGCTGGTATTACAATCCTCGCGCATTATTTCATCCGTCAAAAAATAGCACGCGTAAAAAAGAAGCGCAAAAACGCGCGCGCATTAACGTTGAGCGCAGAAATAGGTGTGCGGACTGTTTTTTCACGAGTTTCAGCCAATCAGAATTAAGAACCTTAATTGTCTCACGCTAAGTTTTGCGCCTGTCAAAGTCAATCTGCGCATATGTGCTGCATCAAAAAAAAAACACGCGCAGTTTCTCAAATTTATTGTTTGGGTATGTGTAGAATGTGTAATTATACTGTGCTGTATTTTTTTTTTTTGGCCTGGAGTATTTGGGTTCGGCCAGATCCGTCAGATTTGCCGTTACCACCAGCTTTCAAAGACGTTAAAATTATGCGCTCAAACGCTGTGCGTTAAATTTTGCGCATAGATTGTATTACCATCCGCGTACCAGCGCACAAACGCATTTTCGTTCACAATGTTAAGTATAGGACGCGCGCAGTACAGTACGCTCGCTCAGCGTTCACCCGCGGTAGACGTTAACGTGCATTTTTTGCGCAGACAATGTAATACGACGTTCAGCGCAAAAGGTTTTGCCCCTCACGTTAATGCGTTTTTGTGCACGCGTTAACGTTTGCGCAAAGAATGTAATAGAGCCATTAGTGTGTTAAGTGATCTTGAAAATTCAATTGTAGCTTTGATGCATCTGGGGGTCGGAGTCTGACAACCCTGATCTACACCTTTGTGGTGCATAAAATGAAATAAGTGAAGGAATTCAATTTGCCTGAAAAGCACACGGTGGTAATGAGCAATTAAATGACAACAATGAAGAAAAGGAACAGAAAAAAATGAACTGAAAAAGCAAGTGAAGTACAGGTAAGCCAAGGTAAACGAGGATTAAAAGATAACAATTCAGCTCAGTTTCTTCCCTTTTTGCTCTTCTTCCTTTTCTTCCTGATAAAATCATGTCCAATAGCCCCGTCTTGCTGTGACTGCAATTCAGCGTCCGACGGTGCTGCGGACAAATATTATTATAAACATCGCAGCATTCTGTTTTCTCTCCTTTGCTTCGTGATTTAATATTTGAGCTGAAACATTGTATCACTGGATGTGAATTACTTTTTTGGAGACCTCAAAATAGAGACATAAGACCTTCCGATCAACAGATATCATGTGACGAAGACTTTTATTTTAAAGAATAGATAGATAGGCATATGGGCAGTTTGGTCATCACGTGTTTATTTATTTACAAGTATAAATAAGTATATATTATATAAGCATAAGTATAATAAATAAGTAGTATTATAAGTATATCCTGGGTTCAAGAACATTGAATTGTTACAGTCGTTACAGAAATACAAAGTAATAAAATGCAAGTTATTAAAAACAAAACACAAATATACAGATTAACAGAAAATAAATATGTAGGAAATATAGTCATGTTACATGTTTACAGGTGCATTCTGTATATAGTCACTATGTTACATATATACAGGTGCATTCTGTATATAGTCACTGTGTTACATGTTTACAGGTGCATTCTGTATATAGTCACTATGTTACATGTTTACAGGTGCATTCTGTTTATAGTCACTGTGTTACATGTTTACAGGTGCATTCTGTAAATAGTCACTATGTTACATATTTACAGGTGCATTCTGTATATAGTCACTATGTTACATGTTTACTGGTGCATTCTGTATATAGTCACTATGTTACATGTTTACAGGTGCATTCTGTGTATAGTGAGTATGTTACATGTTTACAGGTGCATTCTGTATATAGTCACTATGTTACATGTTTACAGGTGCATTCTGCATATAGTCACTATGTTACATGTTTACAGGTGCATTCTGTATATAGTCACTATGTTACATGTTTACAGGTGCATTCTGTATATAGTCACTATGCTACATGTTTACAGGTGCATTCTGTATATAGTCACTGTGTTACATGTTTACAGGCACATTCTGTATATAGTCACTGTGTTACATCTTTACAGGCACATTCTGTATATAGTCACTGTGTTACATCTTTACAGGCACATTCTGTATATAGTCACTGTGTTACATGTTTACAGGTGCATTCTGTATATAGTCACTATGTTACATGTTTACAGGTGCATTCTGTATATAGTCACTGTGTTACATGTTTACAGGTGCATTCTGTATATAGTCACTATGTTACATGTTTACAGGTGCATTCTGTATATAGTCACTATGTTACATATATACAGGTGCATTCTGTATATAGTCACTGTGTTACATGTTTACAGGTGCATTCTGTATATAGTCACTATGTTACATGTTTACAGGTGCATTCTGTTTATAGTCACTGTGTTACATGTTTACAGGTGCATTCTGTAAATAGTCACTATGTTACATATTTACAGGTGCATTCTGTATATAGTCACTATGTTACATGTTTACAGGTGCATTCTGTATATAGTCACTATGTTACATGTTTACTGGTGCATTCTGTATATAGTCACTATGTTACATGTTTACAGGTGCATTCTGTATATAGTCACTATGTTACATGTTTACTGGTGCATTCTGTATATAGTCACTATGCTACATGTTTACAGGTGCATTCTGTGTATAGAGAGTATGTTACATGTTTACAGGTGCATTCTGTATATAGTCACTATGTTACATGTTTACAGGTGCATTCTGTATATAGTCACTATGCTACATGTTTACAGGTGCATTCTGTGTATAGAGAGTATGTTACATGTTTACAGGTGCATTCTGTATATAGTCACTGTGTTACTTGTTTACAGGTGCATTCTGTTTTGAGGTATGTTAATAGAGATCTCTTAAGGGACTTTAGACTGGGGGAAGATTTGATGGCATCAGGGAGGTTATTCCATAACTGCGGTGCTCTGTAGGAAAATGAGGATCGAGCCACTTTCTTTTTGTATTGTGGTATTGTAAGTAAGATGCAGGTCCTGGATCAAAGGATATAGGATGAGGGAACTGCTGGGGGAAGCAGTCTATTCAGGTAGGGTGGTAGTTTCCCAGAAAAGCTCTTAAACACCAGGTTGGAAAGGTGAAAGTTGCGTCTGGTTTCCAGCGACGGCCAGTTTAGCTCTTTTAACATATCACTATGGTGGGTCATGTAGTTACATTGTAGCACAAAGCGACAGAATGAGTTATACAATGTAGTAAGTTTATGAAGGTGCGTTTGCGGGGCAGCTGCATACACTACATCTCCGTATTCAATAGCCGGTATAAGCATTTGTTGTACAATCTGCTTTCTTACCACGGGGCTCAGGTAGGATTTGTTTCTCTACAGGGCACCTAGTTTGGGGTAAAGTTTAGATGAGAGTTTTTCGATGTGGGGGCCAAAAGATTGATTTGGCTTTAACCACATAGCTAGATATTTGAGAGAAGTGACTGTGGTCAGCGTGCCATTTGATTTTGCATAGATTGGAAGGTTGTAATTAATATAGTTTAGTAACTGTTCCGAAGAGCATTGTAACAGTTTTGTCATTTTTTTTCTGACCCTTGCTGACTTTGCGTTTGCTAATTTGAACGAAATTTGGAGATTTTCGCAGGATTTTTCAATCCGGAGGCCGTTTTGAACTCCCGTGGATGAACCTTTTGAATATCAATGCATTGCTTCCTCCACCAACAAGTTTATTTCATATTCCATTGAGCTTCACACTTGATCTTTCATAAGTGGGAAACGTTTGGCCTCATTCTGCTCCTTCCCAGCTGTGAGGGATTAAAACGATTCACCTGGATGGAGAACTCAGCATCAATGCCTCTCAGGCCCAGCAAGCATTGGCTTTTCTTCGGAGGCTCTGGAATGAACTTGGCAAGGGCCCAGGAATGATCCACCTCAAATTAACTAGCTGTTTCCACATCCTCAGTATAAGAGTACTTTTATAAATTAGTACCACTATTTTTAGGAGCATGTTAATGTAAAAAAATAAATAAATAAAGAACAGCCCAAAAAAACCACTATATGGCTTTCTAGCAATATGGGCATAATAACTGGTAGGGACGGAGTGGACATATACCCCCAGATTTCTTCAACTGAATATCCTCTGTGTGCCTGGGTTTGACCATTTCTTGTAAGGGAGAATTTGTAGTTCACCACCTTAAAATGACTGAATTCTCCCCAATTTATTTGTCATGAAGGATAATGGTGGTAAATTAGGAAACTGAGCTTCTGAATCTGTAGTGACTTATTTATACACTATCTAGCCAAAAAAGTCACACATTCTAATATTTGGCTGTGTCGCCTTTTGCTGTGATTGCGGCACTCATACACCGCGGCATTGTTTCGATAAGTTAATGCAATGTCACAGCATTTATTTCCGTCCAGAGTGGCATTAATTTGTGGCCAAGATCTTGTGTTGATGATGGGAGAGTCGCGGCGCTGCGTAAAGTCTTCTCCAGCACATTATCCCAAAGATTAACCTCAATGGGGTTAAGGACTGGATTGTGCGGTGGCCAATCCATGTGTGAAAATGGTGTCTCATGCTCCCTCAACCACTCTTGCACAGTTTGAGCCTGATGAATCCTGGCATTGCCATCTTGGAATATGCCCGCTGTGCCATCAGGGGAGAAAAAACCCATTGATGGAAAAACCTGCTCATTCAGTATATTCAGGGAATCACATGACCTAATTTTATGCTGAAACGTATTAATCACTGCAGTAATTATCCAATGGAAGGCTCACAACTATTGGCTTAAGTTACATCCAGGTGGTGATTTGTTTTCTTGGCCGGGAAGTGTATTATCACTCTGTACTGCATTACAATTAGAAGGTTATCCTACCCAAGATTTTGGGGGGTACCTACACCAATGGACAAATGCATCATAGAGGCCAGTGTAGGATTTCATACATTTTAAGATTTATTTATTTATTTATAAAGTATTTTACCAGGAATTATACATTGAGATTTCTCTAGTTTTCAAGTATTTCCTGGGTTCAAAAACATTGAATTGTTATAGTTACAGAAATACAAAGTAATAAAATGCAAGATATTAAAAAACAACACAAATATACAGATTAACACAGTAAACAAATATGTAGGAAATATAGTAACTATGTTACATGTTTACAGGCGCATTCTGTATGTAGTCACTATGTTACGTGTTTACAGGCACATTCTGTATATAGTCACTATGTTACATGTTTACAGGCGCATTCTTTATATATAGTCACTGTGTTGCATGTTTACAGGTGCATTCTGTATATAGTCACTATGTTACGTGTTTACAAGTGCATTCTGTATATAGTCACTGTGTTACATGTTTACAGGTGCATTCTGTATATAGTCACTATGTTACATGTTTACAGGTGCATTCTGTATATAGTCACTATGTTACATGTTTACAGGTGCATTCTGTATATAGTCACTATGTTACATGTTTACAGGCACATTCTGTATATAGTCACTGTGTTACATGTTTACAGGTGCATTCTGTATATACTCACTATGTTACATGTTTACAGGTGCATTCTGTATATAGTCACTGTGTTACATGTTTACAGGTGCATTCTGTATATAGTCACTATGTTACATGTTTACAGGTGCATTCTGTATATAGTCACTATGTTACATGTTTACAGGTGCATTCTGTATATAGTCACTATGTTACATGTTTACAGGCACATTCTGTATATAGTCACTATGGTACATGTTTACAGGCACATTCTGTATATAGTCACTATGTTACATGTTTACAGGTGCTCAACTATACAATCTGTGATATGTATGTTTATATACCAATCAATTAATGTGTGCTTTTGTAATTGGTGGACGCACCTCTTACCTTTAACTGGTTATATATTCATATTTTCCAATTTCACTTCACTGATAATTCATGTGGGTCAACATTCAATTGACAACTATTTTATTAATCATCAATTTTAATTGTGTTTGTTAAATAAAAGTTTCAATCAAGTTATAGGTTTATTCCCCCTTGGGGGATTTGATTCAATAAATTTTCTGGTGTTTAATCACTATCCTATTCTAATTAACCCTTCCCACGGTGGGTCATCCATCGACTCAGCATTCTGTATATAGTCACTATGGTACATGTTTACAGGCACATTCTGTATATAGTCACTATGTTACATGTTTACAGGTGCATTCTGTATATAGTCACTATGTTACATGTTTACAGGCACATTCTGTATATAGTCACTATGTTACATGTTTACAGGCGCATTCTGTATATAGTCATTATGTTACATGTCTACAGGTGCATTCTGTATGTAGTCACTATGTTACGTGTTTACAGGCACATTCTGTATATAGTCACTATGTTACATGTTTACAGGTGCATTCTGTATATATAGTCACTGTGTTACATGTTTACAGGTGCATTCTGTATATAGTCACTATGTTACGTGTTTACAAGTGCATTCTGTATATAGTCACTGTGTTACATGTTTACCGGTGCATTCTGTATATAGTCACTATGTTACATGTTTACAGGCGCATTCTGTATATAGTCACTGTTACATGTTTACAGGTGCATTCTGTATATAGTCACTATGTTACATGTTTACAGGTGTATTCTGTATATAGTCACTGTGTTACATGTTTACAGGTGCATTCTGTATATAGTCACTATGTTACATGTTTACAGGTGCATTCTGTATTGAGGTATGTTAATAAGGATTTCTTAAGGGACTTTAGACTGGGGGAAGATTTGATGGCGTCTGAGAGGTTATTCCATAATTGCGGTGCTCTGTAGGAGAATGAGGATCGAGACACTTTCTTTTTGTATTGTGGTACTGCAAGTAAGATACATATAGGTAGTGCATCTTTTCTTGACGATGGAATACAGGGTCTCCAAAAAAACCTAACCCTTTTTAAAACCACTGGCGGTTATTCGGGGGGTAATTAAGAAAGCGATGGATTATCAGTCTTCGAAGTGAAGCTTCTCCTGCAGCTGTTCAGATTTCTCTTTTGCGAAGCTCAGGCGTTTGTCGTTGTCGCAAAAATGTCTGTTTTTGCCAGTGCTTGCAACATTTGCAAACACCGGAGCTTTTTGAATAACTCCCATAGTTAATGAAAAGGGTTTTTCTTTCTGAAAGATCTGAAAATAAATCATATCTGCCGAGAAACATGACTTTTTCAAATAGCTGTTTGAATTCACACCCTTTTCATGCTTTACTAAACATGAACCTGAGTCACAGCTCCAACAGGCTCTGCAATTTCCTTCTTTTTTTTTTTTTCCAGGCTTATAAAATCTGGCAAGTGAGTAGCTTGCGCAGCCAGACACAGAGAAAAGTAGAGATGCCGCCGCAGTCACCGAACCAAGGTTGGCATAAGCTCCGTTGCAAAATGCTGCTCGTATAATATGCTGGTCCGGTGCCCAACTTCACACATGCATTTAGTGGCTCGGATTTGGAAAAGGCTGCCTTGATTCTTCAGGTTTTTTTAGTTCAGCTATTTGTTTTTTATATATATATACTTATTTAGGTTCTGGTGGAGGACAAAAAAATGAGATTAAAAGCCTCCACACTGCAAATTATAAAGTTTATTATTGCAGAGGCCTTTTACACATTACAGCAATTCATAGAACTGCATCACAGAGCTCATGTGTTACATTCTCCATATGCAGCACAGAACTCTGGGTAAGACATGCAAATAACGTCTGCAATTTCCCATTTTTTTTTGCATCCTGGGTCTGTTTTCACACAGAACCCTTCAATCTCTGCCGTGCCATACTAGATGGCTTTTTTTAAAGCAGAGATCAGGTTTATGCAACAGGTAACAGCCACTCCTGAACTCCGAACATTTCTGCGTGTTTGGTTCGAGTTCACCCACAATGCACCACAATGGACCACAATGCACTTTTCCACTGGCCTGAAGCTTGTAATTGGCTACAGCCTTGCACCTGACCACTAGTCAGGTGCAAGACAGGTGCAAGATTATGCCAATCACGGCTCAGAGTCCTGATTGGGCAAATTTTGCCCAATCATGGGCTCAGAGAGCTAAGTCCCGCAGCACGCTATATAAGGCTTCACACAGCCCCCAGCACGTGCTTTTTGAGAGGAGATTGTTCTGTTAGTGTGTCTTCTCAGTGCCAGCAGCTATTGGGGGGTCTCACTTCTACAAGATATCTGGGAATTGTAATCTGTGTCTTGTCACTGCCACCCATCAGGGGTCTCACTGATTTATAGAAGGTTCCTGGGAATTGTGATCCACTGGCTTACTGGGTGTTGAGATTGGATCACTGGCCAGAATTTAGCCAATATGCTATGCAGCTACTAGGTTGCCCTTCATCCAGCGTGCTTTCTGAAAGGACGTTCAGTGCCGCTGGAGGTTTTGTCACAGACAAAAGAGTGCGTCTGTCCACCGACTCTGTAGACCGGCTGACATTTATAAAAATGAATCAGTCCTGGATCAGCAGCTATCAATCCCCTGATGCTGACGTAACTGAATAGATCGAGGATCTCTTCTGCATTCCCAAAACCTCCACCCCTGCACTCTTCCACAATACCTCAGAGGGGTTACGTTGTGAAGGCACTAGCTGGCACCAAAGGCCTAATATTTGGGTGCACTGCCACTGACACCTATACCAGATTCATATCATTTTAATATTGGACCGCAGGGTCCAACCGTGCACTCTTCCACAATACCACAGAGGGGTTACAGTGTGACGGCACTGTTGCCGACACTAAAGGCCCAATTTTAAAGCACCTACAGGTATTGTTACTTTCATCCAAAGCCTGCATAAGTTTCACCATACTTTAGCCAAA
Organism: Leptobrachium leishanense; assembly: GCA_009667805.1. Classification (NCBI taxonomy): domain Eukaryota; kingdom Metazoa; phylum Chordata; class Amphibia; order Anura; family Megophryidae; genus Leptobrachium; species Leptobrachium leishanense. Next base: position 18,237,194 of record CM019074.1, read on the forward strand.
AAATCACTAAACTTGTTCTGCATGTCCTAAAATATTTCCTCTTTTCATACAGGCTGCCGCCCCAAGCAGTTGTTTATGAATAGATTAAAGGAAAAGCATTTACCGTCAATTGAAATGTCATTTTTTGTTTTTAAATGCTTCTATACATCCTACAAATCCGCCACTTCACGGACAGGTTATGGGGACCTCCTAGGCACGACATTTGAAGGAATTTTTCGTTTTTATTCTTAACCTTTATTTCATGGAAAACTCACTGTTCCTTTAAAAACGTTTTTTTAAAAAACTTTTTGTCCTTGTTTCCTTTCCCCCAGGGCACTACCCGGACCCCCATACACCTTTTATGGCAAATATCTTGCATATATGCCCTCTTGGAGGGCACTCTAAATATCAAACTTTCGAGTCCCATTGACTTGCATTAAGTTCTGTTCGAGTCCCACTAACGGCTCACTGATTAATCATAAAGACTAATTTCTGAATAGGAAAGAAGAAAACCACTACAAGCAATACTTTTCATATATTTTTAAACATTTTCATTTTAATTAACAATTCTTAGAGAGACCTTCTATTGAAAAGCAGCATTTTGCTTCTTTGCCCTTAAATAAGTGGGCAGAGGGTGCAATGCGGACAGCTTCTGCCCAATTATTTTTTTTATATATATTTTTCTATTTTACTCAGCTTTTACCCCTTGCCACGCGCAGCTCCTCCTCCTCGCAGGAACCCGGAAGTCCCTGCAGCTATCTAATGCAATTTGCGCTCCTACGCAACTTGTGTAGGGTAGGAAGTGGAACCACAAAAAAGCACCATGCTACGGGGCTTAAGTAGCGCCTGGGAAGAACGATGGACCGGAGCTGCGAGCACATACGCAGATCCGATCCATCAGCTGGCTCTCTAAGAACGCTCACTACTGCGATCGGTCTCAGAGAGGGTGACATTGGCATGCTCTCTCTGCGTGCTGATGTCACTAGTGACCGATCTAGTGACCGACAGCTGGGAGCTTTAAATATCACGGCTCTGGTAACGTTGGGTGGATGGATGAAACCCTTCCACTTCTCTAAGCATTTTCTCCAGATCGTGGTTGCTGAGGGGGTAGGAGAAGTGGGGGCACACCTCACATCCTAACTATTTTAAAACAATAAAGTGGTGGTCAGGATGAGTAGAGTGTCCTTTTAATGTTAATCAACTGAGCACTAGTTAATTATATGATATAGAATAGTTTTATATTGTTAAACATTTTAGTTGTATAATGTAGTACAGTTGCTCGTTCTCAGGACCTTCACAAACCTCTCCATTTCTCACTATAAGTTTCCAGGATATTCCAGATGTGGACCCCTTGCTCGAGGTGCCTAGAGGAGTGTTAGCTATACCCTCCTGACGAGGCCTAATAAGGCCGAAATGATTGTCGGGGGTTGCTGCATCTCTCGTGCATGGGTGACATCCTTGGCATTTCAGTACTGGCTGCCCTTTCTGGGCGTACAGTCTAATTTGCATATGGAGCAGTTTTCCCTTTAATGGCACAATCGAGGTAAAACGTTCTGAGACCTGAACGGGCACACACTGTAGTGCAGGCCATTAGTGCGTTGCACGTTTTTAGGACCCTCACAAACTTCTCCCCTTCCCACTATAAGTTTACAGGGTATCCAGACGTGGACCCCTTGCTCGATTTTCCTAGAGGGGTTTTAGCTATACCCTCCTGACGAGGCCTAATAAGGCTGAAACGATCGTCGGGGGTTGCTGCATCTCTCGTGCATGGGTGACATCCTTTGCATTTCATTACTGGCCGCCCTTTCTGGGCGAATCAGTCTAATTTGCATATGGAGCAGTTGTCCCTGTAATGGCACAATCGAGGAAAAGTCTTCTGAGACCCGAGCGGGCCCCACTGTAGAGCAGGCCGTTGCTCGTTCTCAGGACCCTCATAAACCCCCCCTTTCTCACTAATTGTATAATATAGCATAGTTTATGTAACAAGTTTATTTCACTATTAATTGACCATAATACAAGTAAATTGGCTACATGCATTATACGTCAATTAATTATACATTGAGTTTATGGAGTGTATCGGGGGCTGCAGCTCATGTCTGCACAAAATCTAAGCTTCATCTTGCTTTCCATGACCTCATACTTTCCTGTTCAATTAGGCCTGCTAAAATTGCTCTTTTCAGTTCACTTTGTCATCAAAAATGATGGACTGTTTTGCAGAGCACGACAATTCGCTGAAAGATTCCAGGGTGTTTCCAAGGGTGGATTAAGAACAAGTGGGCACCCTGTTGCTATAATTGCACAAATGGTCTAAATATACCAGGAATGGCTGTTTCTTACCTATTTTTAAGGATGTTTGACTGGAAGCAGCTGTTTATCCTTTTTTCCCCTTCTTTTCTTCATATTTCAGACTTATAAGGCATTAGGCGCTATTCACAAAGCGCCATTGGTTGCCAGTGTTACAAACACCAATGAAACGCTGGTATTTCACCAAAGTAGATTCCAATGAGCAGCAGGAGACACTGCACTGCGAAGCTTCTCTTGTTGCTGCTTGGGTTCCACTTTTATGAAATGTTGGCTTTCGTTGGCGTTTCAACACCCACGATTCTCAAGGTTATGACTTGAAGTATATTCATATAACACATTTTTTTTATAGACCCAATAGGATCTCAAGGTCCTCACATACTTTCGTTCACTTATGTTTTTTTTAAACTTAGTAGCAGGGCAGCTCTTGCCGTTCCATTTATACCTCAAGTTTAGAATTTAAAATGTGACGTCAGCTTATGACACATTAAAAAAAAAAGGATGATAATGAGAGGTATGTGTGGACAGCAGGAGGGTCCTTACATACAAATTTAGCCGGATTATGCCCTTCTCTGCCTTTTCTGGACACTGGTGAGGCTTTCACTATGGTGATCTGCAGCAGATCCTGTTGGCTGCACGTAGAATCATTCAAGGCATTGGAAGTCCTGCTCACTTCCTTCCCTTAGAGAGTGGGTGGACACAGGAACTTGGAGAAAAATATTACCAGACAAGACTACTGTAATATTTGCATATGTAATCATATGCCTGAGTTCAAACTGTCTGGTGACTGCTGAACTGGCTGAGTCAGTTGGCAAACGACTCTCGGATGGAGAAAAAAGGATAAAAGTGCTGCTTGTTTTATTATAATACTAGGTGGAAAGCCTGCCCAGAGGGCAGTCTATTGTTGTTGTCGCCAGCTCAGAATTCATGTCCACATATTTTTTTTTCAATGTCCTATCCAAGAGTATCTCTCTATATAAATGCGTTTGTAACGCGTCAATTGCCATTCCATCCGCAACAGGTGGGCCAAGTGAGCAGCTGTGATGGGTGCGCACGCAGCTGACAACGCATTACAAAGGCATTTATATATTAGAGCAGTTTCCTCTTCCCTCTTAGATTGTAAGCTCACGGGAACAGGACCCTCTTAGATTGTAAGCTCACGGGAACAGAACCCTCAGATTGTAAACTCACAGGAACAGGACCCCTTAGATTGTAAACTTGAGGGACCCCTTAGATTGTAAGCTCATGGGACCCCTTAGATTGTGTTGGGCTTGGGCGGGCATTTTTTTTTGTAGCGTATACATTATGCGTATATTTACTTTATGCGTATATATAATGGCACGTGGTATGCATGGCATGTCAGGCTGGTATTTAGGCACACTGGTATTATGACACTGGTATTATGCATGGCAGACTGGTAATATGGCTGGCAGACTGGTACTGTGCATAGCAGACTGGTAATAAGGTTGGCAGACTGGTATTATGGCTGGCAGACTGGTATTGTGCATGGCAGACTGGTAATATGGCTGCAGACTGGTATTGTGCATTGCAGACTGGTAATATGGCTGGCAGACTGGTATTGGGCATGGCAGACTTGTAATAAGGCTGGCAGACTGGTAATATGCATGGCAGACTGGTATTGTGCATGGCTGGCTGGTAATATGGCTGGCAGACTGGTATTGTGCATTGCAGACTGGTAATATGGCTGGCAGACTGGTATTGTGCATGGCAGACTGGTATTGTGCATGGCAGGCTGGTATTGTGCATGGCAGGCTGGTAATATGGCTGGCAGACTGATACTGTGCATTGCAGACTGGTAATAAGGCTGGCAGACTGGTATTATGGCTGGCAGACTGGTATTGTGCATTGCAAACTGGTAATAAGGCTCTCAGACTGGAATTGCATATCGTTTTTATTGTAAAGGCTGGCAGGCCCCTCCCTCTCTGGATTTCTCAGGCAGGTGCCCCCCATCCTCCTGCAGTGAATACACTCCACAGAGCCAGCCTGGGGCTCGGGCACGTGTAATCAGGGTATCGGCAGCGCACACAGTGCTGTGTGAGGTGTCGGCGGCGCGCACACAGGTCTCTGCCCTAATGCGGAGCTAGAGAGAGAGAGCGCCCTGGTAGACTGGCATTACAGGCACCCATCCTCAAAGCACCCCTCACAGCCCACAGCATCCTGCCAGGCCGGGTGATCTGCCAGCGTCTGTGCCGCCCACCCTCTGCATCCTTCCTGGCATCCCTGTGTCATCCCAGCAGCATCCCATCCCATCATGCTCGGAGATCGCCTTACAGCCTTCCATGGACAGGTAAACCTAGGTGAAGCGAGGGCCGTAGCGACAGGGGCACGTATTGAAATGTAAGTATGGGGACATGTGCCTCCGGGGGAGACTCTGGGCAGGGGGGATCCGTGAGGGACACAAAAAATCCGATCCATTGGAGAGTGCGCCTCTCCAATGGATCGGATTTTTTTATCCCTCGCGCACGCTGGCTGTGCGCTTGCCACGGCAGTTGGATGCACGTGCAGCCAACCACCGCAGGTTGCGCGCATGCGCAGAGGAGGCTTGGCGACGGACACGCCAAGCCTTACTCTATTATAGTATAGATAGCAGAGCTGCTGAGAAGACCGTTGCTCATAGAGCGCCAACTGACAACTGACTCAGCCAGTTCAACAGTCAGACAGTTTGAACAACTACAAACTGCCTACTTTCCATCACCTACAGCTTTATTTGATTCAATACTCATCTCCTAGTTCCTTCACCAGGACGCTGGAGGATGCCAGCGGTTAAGACGGTGGTGGCCACCCTTAGGCCTACAACTGTGGATAAGCAATGTGCCTGGGAGTGGAAGCTACTCTCCTTCATCATTTTCATGGGAGGTGAGTTGTCCATTCCCTTGACTTTCCAAAACAACATAATCCAAAGAGACTGCCCAGGGAGGGAGACTTATGATGGCAGGATAATGGGTTTTGTCTTGGGTTCTCCTTCCTTTACCCTACTCCTTCTCACCCACAATTTTATTTCCTCTTTCTCTTCTCATTTTCCACTAGGCCGATCATTCTCTATATCCTTTTCTTCTCCCTTTATACATTTTGTTACCTCTTCTCTTTAATTTTGTCTCTTCTTTTCCTCTCAACGTTGCACCTGTCCACTGATATGTCATCGCTTTCCACCCCATCCTACTCATCACTGCCGTACCTGTTAATCTTTTAATAATCGTTCTCTCTTCCATGATTTTCTTTCTGCTCCACCATGATCCTACAAGTATGGCGCAGGACAACCCACCATTTGGATGTGTTGATACAGCCATGGCTACTCTAGAGTTTTAAAGTGGATGGGATTTGTAAAGTAGTCAGGATTACTAGACACTAGAGTGTTTCTGTCAATCTTGCATGACAGATAATTGCCTTTGCGACTGTATGAGCAATCTTCTTCTGGACTAGGAGAAAGTTGCCATCCAATGTTATTGGTCCTTCTATCTTATTCTATCTTAGTATTATTATTAATTATTATTAATTATTATCTTATTATTCTTATTCTATCTTATTCTATGCGGTGACTTATGCTAATTTAGAGCCTGGCGTGACCTTGCTCTCGGAAATTTATCTTTATCTTTTGAACAGTTGTCTTCTCTACTTGCTTGGAACTCTTGATAGACAGATAATCACGTTGGCGACTTTTAAAGACATTGGACACCAGGGGTGAGTCATGTATGCTAAACAGACTCTAAAACGCTGACGATTAAACATTCAATGTGAGCATGGGCACTGTGGGTGGCCTGAACCACCTGCCGCTGAAAAGAAGAACAATGTTCACGGAGAGGGAAAGCTGATACAGTAATGGCCATATACATTATTGCAGCCTGACTGAAAGACACAAGTCAACATAATTTAGACATGTTTATGTTCTGTTCCCTGTCCTGTTTCTCAATCTTTCCGCACTTAAATCTTGATGATACTTTTTACTACTTTATATCCAGAGATTAATTTATGGGGGGAACAGGATCTGGGACCTCTCCATTATGACTGTCTGTGTTCCGGTACCCCAAGTGTTATAAAACCAAAAATATAAATTTTACATCATTGCCATATCCTTTATCATAAAAATTATTAGTACGAGGGAACACATGTGCAGACAGAGATGTAGAATGACAAACGGTAACAAATATGTAGAGATAGACAGGGCTCAGGTAGAGTGTGAACGTAGTTCACTCACAATTTTTTGGAGGGGGGAACCTGGATCCCATTTGGCTGATCGACAAGGAGAGGTCCAAAAGAAAAGTTAAAATCAAGGAATAGTGATGCTAACTAAACTTTTTACATCTTCAAACAAAGCCTATTCCTTCTAATACGTGTAAAAAAATTGATATCCCACAGGCGATCATGGAGATGTAGGGTTACTCAAAATATGGTGGTGGTTGGGGTGTAGAATTGCTCTATCAATTTCATTGTGGTTTCTCTGCAAAGCAATGCTTTGAAGACCTCAAATCCCGTCTTGGTGATGAAGCCCCAAGTTTCTAGAAGGTCAACAGGTGGTTTAAAAAGCAGGATCAAGTCTGGACATTTTGACGTTTGTGATGAACCGCAATTGGGACACCTCTGCACAGCCATGGTGGTCAAAAGTGAAGGAAATTCAGGATGAGGACCCTCAAACCAAGCTTGTGAAAGAGTTTGACATTCCACAAACAAACATGTTTAAGATTCTTCATGACAAGTTGGACTTCCCCAAGAATTGTGGCCAATGGGTTCCTCTTTTGTTGAAAGCAGAGCAAAAAACTGCTTGCGTTGAGTTTGCCAAAATGTTTTTCATCACGTTCGAAGATTGGAAGCCTGCCCACTTCAAGGTAATTGTCAGTGGAGCAGTTGACTAGGTTGACAGAAAATAGTTTTTGGTGGTGTTTTGAGCAGTGGGTGCACCACTTGTGTATGTAACTGCGTGGAGACTGGTGGAGATCATGTTGAAAAATGCTGAATAAACAAACTTTCTTAGATAAAATCTTTTATTAGCATCATTATTTCATTGATTTTAACCAGACTTTCCGACCTCCACCGTCATTGCGTTTTGGCACCTTCTGATTTACAAATTAGGCACTGCCTGTATCCCACTCCTTTCCCAATCGTGCAAAGCCTCCGTCTTGGTGTCACAGCTCAGAACACAACCACCAGTCAATATCTTCATTGATAGACAAAAAAATGTTAACCCCTTCGCTGCTGAGCCATTTCACCACTGTGTGCTGAGCTCATTTTTACTGCTTTTGCTCATCATGTTTAAACGCGGTTAGAAGGCACGTTTTATTACATGAGCGTTTGCGGTTATATTTTCTATGGGGTGCGCTTGTACAAAAATTAGAAATGGGGACTCGTTACATTTTTTGTGGGGAATTATGTGATTGTTTGTAAACGCACCCCATAGAAAAAAATCATTAGTGCAGCATCATTGTTCACTTTATAATTGAAATGTGAACAATATTGCTGCATTAATAAAAACAACACACAATTTTTTTTATTTTGTTTTATTTCTTTTTCATTTTTTTAAATTTTGTTTTACTTTGAACATGGTCATGTTTGGTATCATGCGAAAGGTCATGCTCAGGCCTTTCGAACGACACCCTAGCTGCCACGGTTCTGGAGATATCAGAGTTCAAATGTACCCCATATCTCCACCTTTGCAAATCCCCGGGCAGCTAGGGGTTCCAAGATGGCCCCCACCGGAGCTAGATAACGATCAGCTCCCGAGCGGCGCCGATCGCGATTTGGCAATTATAGGTTTAAAAACCAGGCACCGCTTTAAAGGGCAGACACTGCCCTTCAAAGCGGTGCCTGGTTTTTGGCTGAAAACCCTCCCGATTGGATCCAAACGGATCCCCCCTCCCTTTCAGGTGATCTCCCAGCCATTGCTGGGGGGTCGCCTGGAAATGACTAGGTAATTGCGCAGGCGCGATGACGTCATTTTCGTCGGAGGCCGGCCTATCTTCAGCACCTGGCTTCCCTGAAGCCAGAACGCCGTGGGACTCTGGACAGAGAGATGAGTATCTCCGCCGGGGCTCCCGCAAGCGGATGACGTGTGGGGCACATCCTCCGCATATAGCGGCAGTCAATGAGGATGTGCCCCACACGTCATCAGCAGTGACGGGTTAAGAAGTGACCAGAAAACTGTTGTGGTCAAAATAACATTTTTGTGTAAAAGCAGTACGTGCAAAACGAACAAAAAATGCATTCAGTGTAATCTTCTTGCTGTCCCTCTGCGGAGACATTTTTATTTTCACAGTAAAAGAACATTTATTGGATATATATATATATATATATATAAACATATATCAAAACTACCAAAAGGCTGATTGGCTCATTAGAATGATTAGTCGACTTCATGTTTCCAGGAAACTAAGGACGTGGCAGGCAAATTGGATGCATGTCACAGGCAAGTTGTGCATTGGGTAGAAAACTGCCTCTGTGTTATTTCAAGTTATTTTGTTTCTGTCATTTGTTTCTGTAGTTAATGCAATGGCTGTGGTATGCTTTAACTAGCCAATTATATATTTTACACTGTATTTCATGTCCTGCGATACTCAACGTCCTCCTTTAAAAACTATACGGCAGAAGGTTTGATTTTGATACACTTACCTTTAGAACATTTTAATAATTAAACTATATGTCTGGTTTAACAATTATTCCTAAAATATAATTTAATTTAATCCATGGTTTAGATTAAATAATGCAGACTTTTTGTTGTTAGGGAAAAACAAAGAAATAATAAAGAATTAAAGCTCAGCTGCTGATGTTTTATGCGGCCATCACCCATAGAACCTAAGCAGGCCAACTGTTTTCTGTTCAGCATTCATTAAAGGGGTTATTCATTTTCAATTCGGAAAAGTTGCCGAAATGCCCTGCTGTTCGGTGGTTTCATTCGGCAGGTTTATTCAGGCAAATCCCATAGGCTTCAATGTTAAAAATATTCCCGTATTAATTCAATATTTAATAAACCGGTTATTATTTTATTTATGCTATAAAAAAGTCTCTTTATTTATAGATTTGTTTAGGATCTTTTAGGATTTTTTCGGCAATATTTTTTTTCCGTTTTTCTATTTAAATCGCATTTTCTTTTTTCTGTAACAGCCATTTTTATAATCATTCATTGGATCTTATGTGTAAATTCCAGACATTTTCGTTCAGTAGTTTTTTTGCAAACAGCATTTCAATTTGGAAACTATCAAGCGTACTTTTTTTTTTATCATGTTCGTCTGCTTGTCGGGTTTTTCCAGCAGCTGCTCTGCGCTGTGATCGACGGCTCGTCTGTTTTTTCCGGCACGTACGGTGGGGTTTTTGCGGCGGTTTCTGCTGGTTTTCGATGAGTGTTCGACGAATGTTCGGCGAGTGTTCTGCGGGTTTGCAGCAGGGTTTCCCTGCACTACGGGGGGGGGGCCCTGCAGTGCTTGCTGAATACATCGCAGGGTTGGCGAACTAGAATCGCCGAATCGCCCCGAAGTGTGGGGAATGAAAGGTCACCGAACGTGCAGTGACATTTTTTGAATCTCTCTGAATAACCCTGTATGAGGGTTATTTTTCAGACCAACGAAATTTCATGGAAAGTTTAGTGCTCTTTCGTTGGGCACACTTCGGTGCGATTCTAAATTGCGACCCTGCAGTGAATTCAATATTCACCATCCATGAGCTCATTGATGATCCTGTGGCTTTGAACCAGGTAGCTGCGAATAGTTCATTGCCAACCCGGGTAAATTTGTTCGGTATGATTGTAGATAAATTGCGAAACCAATGAACCAAACAAACTGGTCTACTGAAAAACCACCAGTAGATGACCACCTTGCGGAACATCTACAACATTTTGAAGTAGAAGCTCACTTGCAGAAGTTAACCAGACAAAACCAGCCATAGACATGATTCTGAAAAACTTAATCTAAGCTGGGGTCTGAGCCAGAAAGCCCGGTCCTAAGGACAAAGCAGAAAGCATAGACTATATTACAGTTCGCCGACCCACTATATTCAGTCTCGGCTAATGTTTGTGGGTAGACTGGAAGAAATTATATCTCTCTATGTACATGCTTTGGAAAGCTATGACACTACTGCTGCTTCGGAAGACCTCTGATCACTACAGAGAAGCCACCTAACGTCCCAGGAGACCTACCTGGTCTTTGAAGAAGAACAGATGATGTAGCAGCAAAGTTCTGGATCCAAAATCAAGACCCAGTCACCTGTGTTCCTGCTACAAGGTGCATACGTGCAAACAGGGGGCTTTAAAAGATATTTTGACTTAAATATTCATTCAGTATTTCCCTGTTAATTGTTCCAGCACAACGTTTGATATTTCAGAACTGTTTCCTGGATCATGCAACTTAATTAAACTATAATATACTAAGGAATAAAGATTTAAAATGCATCCAGCGGGCAACTAGAAAAACCCAAGAGGTCCTGCCGAGTGACTGCTTTGACCTAAATAGGAAACGCAATGCGAGTAACTCTTAATTCCAACATATACTTAAATAAACTCCACACACAATATTTGGCAATAAATGAGTTCTTGATTGAAAACCGTCCTGTGCAAGAGAACATTCATGTATAATGCATCGTAAATCACAATTAGAACATTGTAATCTATTATGTGAAGCCATAATTAAAATAGGCATAGTTTAAGTCACAGGGCTGACCTACTATTCATGTTACATAAACTTCATTACCACCACCCGTCTGCTTAATTAAGCATGACCTCGATTGCAAGGATCCACCACGTTTGTCTGACCTCACAGGGTTATCATCTGAAGACACTGGAATTAATGTAGACTGGTTTCCAGAGCTTTCCTCTGACTAGCCTGCAATCTGTATAAATAAGTGTAATCTGAAATTTGCATCGACGCAAACAGACATTGTTATGTTAATTTAATGCAGTGTCAAGCAGGGTAGGGAAACACCAGATAATAAACACCTGCACAGGCATAAAATTTGGTTCGGTCCAGAATATTTCGGAATCCGAACATTTCGGATTCCGAAATATTCAAAAACAGCCAATTTGGAATGTTGGAATATTTACAAATCTTTGATATTCGGAACTTCGATAATAACCTCGGTAATAACAGGGGTTAAGTGTTGAGCAGGCATTCATGGGAATGTAGTTGCACCACTTTTTTTTCCAAGGGGAACTGAGTTTCCGTGTGGTCCACACACTGAAAAGCTTCATTTTTAAGGTTGCAGTTATGCCTCCCTTTTTAAGTTACAATAAACATCATGTTTATGATAATTATCATTTTAATTTCCTAAAACCCCTCCCTGTTTTTATTGTAAATATCAAATTTCAATGTGGTCTATAATCGATTATTTTGGCAGGGTAGTGTTGGAGAGTTCACACACTTCTTTATTTTTTGCTTAACCCCTGGGTAATAAAATGTAAAAACCCACAGAATGATGCACAAATAGTTCTGTCATAGCATATTTATTTATTTATTTATTTATTTATAAAGGATTTTACCAGGAAGGATACATTGAGATTTCTCTCGTTTTCAAGCATATGCACCCAAATGACACCCAGAATGATGCATATGCTCCAAAATGATGCACAGAATGAGGCATATGCTCCAAAATGATGCATAGAATGAAGAATATGCTCCAAAAATGATGCACAGAATGAAGAATAGGCTCCAAAATGATGCATAGAATTTATTTATTTATTTATTTATTTATAAAGGATTTTACCAGGAAGGATACATTGAGATTTCTTTCGTTTTCAAGTATGTCCTGAATGAAGCATATGGTGCGAAAATGATGCACAGAATGAGGCATATGCTCCAAAAATGATGCACAGATTGAGACATATGCTCCAAAAATGATGCATAGAATGAAGAATATGCTCCAAAAATGATGTATATGACTCATATGGTGCAAAAATGTTGCAATCAATGAAGCATATGGTGCGAAAATGATGCACAGAATGAAGCATATGGTGCGAAAATGATGCACAGAATAAAACATATGCTCCATAAATGAAGCACAGAATGAAGCATATGGTACGAAAATGATGCACAGAATGAATCAATAAAGCTGTGGAGCATTCAAATTTATCATATTTTAATATAATCTGGATGATTATTTTTGGATCGGTGCAGATCAATTTGGGATGTTTTTATTCGGCGACCAATTGGGTTTGGATATAGGCATTGTAGAATGCAGATAAAGCCGAATCGCCAAGTTGCCATTTATTTGGGTGAATTCCAAATTGATCGAAACCGATTCACACTCGTCTGCTAGAGAAAAATACACCTAAGCTGTTATTTTTTTATGAAAGGATTTTACCAGGAAGGATACATTAAGATTTCTCTTGTTTTCAAGTATGTCCTGGGTGGCGAGTATGTACCGTTAAGTGTCTTGCCAAGGACACTTACTGGAGAGGTTGCTCGCTGGGATCGAACCCATGACTCCACAGGCTCTCTCCATGCAGAGCAGTGACATTACCTCTACACAACCCAGCCAGCCAGTTATGACGAGTATAATAAAAAAGATTGTCTGAGATCAGGTATCCCATATCCAAAATGCTTGGGACTAGGAGCATTTCAGAATTTGGATTAGAACAGATTTCGGAACACCTGGATTTTGGGAGTGCTCCAAACCGTGGAAGAATCACAACTGGCTGGCTGGGAAGGGAGAGCAGGAGGTTTGTGGTGGGCTGACATGGACAGGGTGTCATAGGCATGAGCACAGGGTGTGCATGATGTGCCCAGGCGCAGCCTAATGTTGGGTAAGAGCTTCATCTTTGACCCGCTACATTGATATTTTAGATGTTCCTTATCTGGTTCATGATAAATAGTATGAAAAATTGACTGTATTATGACATACTCGTTGGTTATTCCCAACTAAAAATAACTGTTCTGTGCTAAATGATCTGGGCATCAATGTGTAATTAATAAAAATTCCATGGGTGCACACCCTAATAAAATGGGCTGCGCATGCCATTGCTGGGCATCGAGATGCGGCCGCCATCAGGACCAAATAGAAGTCGACTCAAGGAGCAAGATCGGGCTGTGGAGGCTGAGCGCAGCATGTGTGCAGTGAAGGTTCTTCTCTGAGTTTATCTTGCAGATGCTACCGGAAGAAAACCAATTACCTAATTAAGACAGCACATCTGGAATCCTTCGATTGTTTTTTTTTACCTGCAGAATATCAATTCTGTGTAGTTTCAGGTTTTACTATTCAAGCACTGCCCAGTAGAATGAATGCATCATGACATGAATGCATTAGGAGGGCAACTGCGTTGAGCAGCATGGCGGGAGGTGCGGCAGTGGGCACTTGATGCCCCATGCAGTTGTGATGCACCGCACATGCGTGTTGCCATCCCATCATTGGCGGTGGTTATTTTAGTTGTGGTTGCTGTCATATTAGGGTTAGGGTAAGGGTAATTTTTAGGGTTGGGGTAGGATAAGGTTTTTAGTATATAGGTGACTGAATCTTATCTATATTATCTCAATAAAGCTGCTGGTTTGCACTGTAAGTGAAGAGCCTGGGTTCCCATTTTTGTTGATTGGATATTGGAACAGGAGCTCCAGGATCCTATTGGAGCATCACATTTGGAGCGGTGTGGTACATAGAGCTGCCATTGCTTAAGAGTGCCTTTCTTCACTTTGTGCATATACAACAATTACGAGTGTGGCCGATCTATGGGCTCTTGTCAGAAACCTGGACGCCAGCGCCGCAGGAAACCTAGAAGCAAGCCAGTTTGCTGTAATGAGACTGGTAATCCTTCTACTAAACCAGGCTGATCCAGCAACTAGGTGCTGGCTAATGCATCCTGATTCCCCCTCTACAAAAAGGAACCACTCCCAAGGCACAATGCTTCTGCATTGCTATAGTGCACCCCACACTAGTAGGAAGCTGCCTCTAAATTCCTTATTCTTGTTGTATCCTCCCAGAGACCATCTGCTCCTGAGACCCTCTGCTCCTGAGACCCTCTACTCCACCTGCTACGGACCCTCTGCTCCTGAGAATCCCTTACCTGGTACGGACCCTCTGCTCCACCTACTACAGACCATCTGTTCCTGAGACCCCCCTACTCCACATGCTACAGACCCTCTGCTCCTGAGACCCTTGCTCCACGTGCTACAGACCCTCTGCTCCTGAGACCCTTGCTCCACGTGCTACAGACCCTCTGCTCCTGAGACCCTTGCTCCACGTGCTACAGACCCTCTGCTCCTGAGACCCTTGCTGCACGTGCTACAGACCCTCTGCTCCTGAGACCCTTGCTCTACCTGCTACAGACCCTCTACTCCATCCGCTACAGACCCTCTGCTCCTGAAACCCTCTACCTGGTAAAGACCCTCTGCCTCACCTACAGACCATCTGTTCCTGAGACCCTCTGCTCCACCTGCTTCAGACCCTCTGCTGCTGAGACCCTTGCTCCACCTGCTACAGACCCTCTGCTCCTGAGACCCTCTACTCCACCTGTTACGGAACCTCTGCTCCCGAGACCCTCGGCTCCACCTGTTACAGACCTTCTGCTTCAAGACCTCTGCCTGCAAAAGATTCATTTCTCCAGGACCCCCTGCTCCAAGAGACCATTGCCTTCCAAGGACCCTCTGCCTGCAAAGACTCTGCTTCTATATATCTTCTCTTTTTGTCGTAGTTTAGTTTAGTATAGTGTAGCGCTCACTCCCGGAGGAGCCGCTGAATTTGAACCTTGGGTCAGTCTCCCCACACTAGGGAATAAATATACTCCAGCACCGTCGTGGATTTTATAAATTATATAGTTTACTGAATAAACGGGCATATAATGAGTAACACGGTATATGTATATATTTTTACAGTACTTCGTAATACGAGAAACACGCAGCGGAAAAGGAAAAATACAGCACTTCGTAATGCGAGAAACGCGCAGCGGAAAAGGAAAAAAGTATTTTTAACCCCTTAGTGGTTGGAGTGTGAGTCTCGTACAGGTTATGTCCCAAGGAATGTATGTGTATGCGTGTGTTGGTACCCGGGTACAATATTCAACTGGCCAGTGAATTATTTAGGAGGTATCTTCGACTAGTCACGTTGGGGCCCTGTAGGGTTTGGAACAAACTGTAGTGTGCTTTAGTATTTCACCGTGGCCTGGAAGGCCTCTCACCCATCCGCCAGATACTCGGTGCTCCGCTCGACCCAGGACGTCTCTCCGCTCGATTTTGACTGGGGTCCTCTGTGTCACCGGATCCGCTGTCTTGCTCCTCTGTATCGGCCACAAGATGTCCAGCTCACCGCCTGCACTCCCTGTTAAATCGTCTGCGGTTCTCCTCACTCGGGGTCCTTCAGCTTACTCTGTCTCAGCGTGGGTTACTGGGTCTTCATTAAATAGGAAGGAAAAAACCCGATCTCTAGCTCTGCTAGGCCGCACCTGCGCTCTGGCCTGGTCGAGATCACTTTCTGCTACACTGCATCTTGCTCCTCTCACTCCTCGGCGCGCTCTGCCAGCTCTTTCCACGAGGCTGCGGATATCAGTGTCTCTCTCCCACCCACTTCCTGTTCTCGCCCGCAAAGCATGCTGGAAAATGTAGTCCCAATGTTCAGTGTCTTACATTGCGCTTGTCTCCCTCCGGTGGCCAAAAACAAGTACTACAACGACAGGGAATTTAAAACCAGTGCTACAATAGTTTAGTATTGTTCTCTTGTCTTGCCTTCCGTTAAAGTTATTACTATTTATTGTTTATTCAGTGTGCTCCCTTCCCCTCAGTATTACCAATCCCTTCTATATTCCTATTGCCTTTTATGTTCTATGACTTCCTAATAATCCCTCTTTTGTTTATACATATATACGATTCTCAGCAAATATCATTGCACATTGGGCTCAATTCTACAACCCCGGAACCAGCTCCTTACAGCTCTACTCCACTGGAAGCAGCATAATGTGCCCTCACACGCTATGCAATGTACACTCCATTAATTTCAGCCAAGAGAACCCTAACCTTAAGCCCCAACTCTACTCTGAAGACCCTCAGAAACCTACACTGTGGTCCTACAGCTCAACCCACATTGCAATTTGAAAATTCTTTGGTTTTCCTCTTTTAGGTTTAGTTAAGAAAATATTTTCCTCTATATGTGTCACTGGGTGCATCCGTTGTGTGATATTTCCCTCTATATGTGTCACTGGGTGCATCCATTGTGTGATATTTCCCTCTATATGTGTCACTGGGTGCATCCATTGTGTGATATTTTCCTCTATATGTGTCACTGGGTGCATTCATTGTGTGATATTTCCCTCTATATGTGTCACTGGGTGCATCCATTGTGTGATATTTTCCTCTATATGTGTCACTGGGTGCATCCATTGTGTGATATTTCTCTCTATATGTGTCACTGGGTGCATCCATTGTGTGATATTTCCCTCTATATGTGTCACTGGGTGCATCCATTGTGTGATATTTTCCTCTATATGTGTCACTGGGTGCATCCATTGTGTGATATTTCCCTCTATATGTGTCACTGGGTGCATCCATTGTGTGATATTTTCCTCTATATGTGTCACTGGGTGCATCCATTGAGTGATATTTCCCTCTATATGTGTCACTGGGTGCATCCATTGTGTGATATTTTCCTCAATATGTGTCACTGGGTGCATCCATTGTGTGATATTTTCCTCTATGTGTCACTGGGTGCATCCATTGTGTGATATTTTCCTCTATATGTGTCACTGGGTGCATCCATTGTGTGATATTTTCCTCTATACATGTCACTGGGCACATCCATTGTGTGATATTTTCCTCTGTGTCACTGGGCGCATCCATTGTGTGATATTTTCCTCTATGTGTCACTGGGTGCATCCATTGTGTGATATTTTGTGTTGTAAACTGCCCCCTTCACAGTATCTTTACATCACTTGCTCCTCACTGTGTGGCTTTGGCCATAGAATGGAGTGAATGTGTCATTCACCGACTCACATCATTTTATTCTGTGGGATGTATTCCAAGGACATCACCAGGGGGTAGATTAGAAGCCTTTTAAGCTCCCTGTTTTATCTCATTCAGCTGCCAGCTCTCATCTCAGGTAGCATACACCACACAATACAACCATTGCAGCCTTATCTAATCATTCCCTCCTCCACTCTATTGACTGTTAAATACTGTAAAAAGCTAAACAACAGCTGTAAAGTAAAACTCACCAGATTTTAGTCAATGTTGTATCACGGGAAAATCCACAAAATGGAAACAGGCAATAAAAACCTTACTTTCTTTTTCTTTTTTTTACATGCGATTACTTCAAACAAAGAAAAAAAAAACAGCAGCGTGTCTTTCATAGTGTTTTATAATGTGTTTTATAAGGTGTTTCATAATGTGTCTCATAATGTGTTTTATAATGTGTTTGTAATGCACAAGTAATCTAGTTACAGTTTATGTTAGTGGTCGTGCGACTTTAATAATCCCTTGTTTAATAGCATATAATTCTTCTTCTTTCTCTCGGCATCCTCAGTACCCAGGCTGCTGTAATTCTTCCAGCTAGACCAGCTTCGCTGAACATTTGATGCTGAAACTCCTGTACTTCCGGCACCATTTATCCGAGCTGGTATTTAAGGGGGGGGGGCCATAATCACATGTTTTACAGACGTAGCACTTGTTCTCTGATTCCGAGGTCGACCTCAGTCAGCCTGACCTTGTTCAATCCACGCGAGTGCCCGTTTCCTTACATCATTTCATGGTCCCGGGCAAAGCAATTACACTCACATACAGGTGTACCAATATCTCTTAAAGAATTACATTTTTCCCCTTTTTAAGTAATTACAGATTTTTTTTGTATTTGACTAACAAGAAGGTGACTCATATTCTCTCATAGACATTCTAGACTTTGCTGTCTTTTTAAAGGGGCCTAATGTCCTACTGTAAATATTTATATTTTATTTAATAATTCTATGTAAGATTTCCATCTATGTAAAACACACACACACACATACACACACACAGACATACACACATATATACATAATTATATATACATACACATATACACACATACACATATACATACACATATATACACAGACATATACAAATATATATACTGTATGTTACGGGTAGAGCCCGAAGTGCGGATAATCCTAGGATTACCCGTGTAATCCTGACATTACTCAGGCGCCATTAGCAAAAGTACGAAGTGAAATGAAATTTCAGACTTTACCCAGGTAATCTGCAAAGTATCCAGAGTCCTCTGGGTACTCCGGTTTTCTGCTCTGTTTTAACAGGGTAATTTACGGGCTTTGCCCGTAACATATACACACATATATATACAGACATATATATACATACACATATATACATATGCATATACAGTATAAAAATACACACACACAAATACAGTCAGGTCCAGAAATATTGGGACATCGACACAATTGTAATATCTTTGGCTCTATACACCACCACAATGGAGTTGGAATGAAACAAACACAATGTGCTTTAACTGCAGACTGTCCGCTTTAATTTGAGGGTATGTACATCCAACTCAGGTGAACGGTGTAGGACTTACAGCAGTTTGCAGATGTGCCTCCCACTTGTTAAGGGACCAAAGGTAATGGGACAATTGGCATCACACGCTGTGTGATGACATCATCGGCAGGCGCCCGCAGTAAATCCAGGAAGGGGGGGGGCTCGTTTGGAGCCATCTATCTCCGGAATGGTATAAGATAGAAAAACAAACGTTGCACTGCTTGAAATGGGAGAGTCTTCCCTTTTCAGCGGTGTATAGAGTTAACTATTTTGCTGCCGGAATGCAATTTAAACCTTGAGGTGGCTGACATATTGGTCACCCCCCACCCACTGACATCCTCACAATATGTGTGAGGACGTCAGTGGGCCAGTTAACCCCCTAGCTGCCGAGTGAAGATCCTTTGGATCCCCTTATCTCACGATCCACAGCTAGAGGGTCATGTGTAACATCATTGGAAAGGACTGTCCATGGCCTTTCGAATGATACCAAACATGACCAGGTTTGGTGTAAGAAAATAATAATAATGAAAGAAAATATAATTATAGAAATAAAAATGTTTTTTTTTGTCTGGGGGGTTTAATTAAATAGGGCATCTAAAAATTATGAGCATAAAACGGTCATAATGAGGTCAGCGCACATAGTTGAACTGGGTCAGCAGTGAAAGGGTTAAAAAGCAAAAACATGTAAAGATTGGATATTTCTATTCTCGGGACAAAATTTTGAAACTATCTTTTTGGCGGTTGTAGATTTTGGGGATTAAATTATGAAAAAGTGTGTATTTACCATTTTTTCATCATATTTGATTTTTTTTTATTATAGTAATTTATAGGATATGATGGAAATTAAAATATTTTTAGAAAATCCATTTAATGGCGAGAAAAACGGTATATAATATGTGTGGGTTGCATAATGAGTAAGAGGAAAATTTGACCTAAACACTAACAGCGCAGAAACCTAAAAACAGCAGCGGACACTAAGGCTAGGGTCAGACGAAAGCATTTTTCCCCGCGAACGTGAAAAAGTGCGTCCGAACGCATTGAAGGATTTTTTCACTGAATGCGCAAAAACGGTCAGACTTCGCGCATTTTCGTGCGTGATTTTGTACGGATCGTCAATAAAACTCTTTTTGCGTCTGGACGTTATGTTGGCTGGACATTAGCAGCGTCTGACATCTCCTAATCACGCACACACGCCGCTATGCCGCAGCTGCGCACTCAGTACATCAGTACTAGCGGTTCAGCGTTCTCAGAAAAATGCGTTCAAATTCCACTTGCGTTGCACGGCCGGACTTTTGTGCGGCCGTACATCGTATATTGGCCGTCATTGCCCGTCATCTGCTGCTAGTGCGGCCGTAATTATGTGCGCCAGAACGCACGTTAAAAGTGCGCTGGTCTGACCCCAGCCTAAAGGACGGAGTTTTGTAAAACCACCCGGTCATTAAGGGGTTAAATGAGAAATAAACAGGGCATTCTGTGTTTGATTGGGTAGATTTGTTGTTATTTTTTCCTTCCAGAGTCCCCATAATTCAATACGTCACCTTGGTACACAATTAACAGACATCGCTCTGTTTTCCTCTGACTGAGCTAATGCTACTTTACACGATCGGCTACACCTTGAGATTATTTAAATCATGGCAGTAAAAAGTGATGCAAGTTTCTAATTAGCTTAATGTTTTGTAAATCCTTTGTGTAACCAATGTAACCAATAAAATCTAATTGTGCTTTAGACCTTTGCGCACCATATGCTGCACAACGCGCTGCTCTTTCCCGGGGCAATCGAGGGTTAAGCATCTACGCACGAATTCTGCTCAGTGCGAAGAAACTGCAACAATAATAATAATGACGATGATGAAGATAATATATGATTCGGCTCTATAGGAGTATATAAATGCAATATATTGGTTACTTTGTGTTTATACTAGGGCATAATTAATTTGAGGAACAGAAATCAATATCCCTTTCCGTCACATCAAATTACCCCCACTTAGAAGGCCAGATTGCATGCCACCCAGTATCTTAATTGATCACACCCACACGTAAATTATATTGTCACACATTCTCGCTTGACTCTTATTGCTTTCCAATAATAGATTATAACACATACCATTCAGGATTAAATGAATGGATGAACCTAAGTATTGCAGGTTGACGTGCTAATGATATGGGGTTGCAGCAAGAGCGCAACCGGATGAGCAGACAGCTCCTAAATCATCAACGCAATGTAAATATTACGCTTATACTTAGCAGAAAAAAGTGACGCGTCGGGGTTAAAACTTAGGATACGGAAACAATAAAAAGATCTCGCGTTTAAGTAAGAACAAATATGCTGTGCCAATTAACTTTATGCGACCTGAAAAGCAGGTCAAGCGCGAGGCAGATATAAAACAAAGCAAAATATTGCGGCTTTGATTGCGACCTCGGGTTGTTAAGTAAACAGAAAAAAACAAACAATAAAACGAAACGAAACATTAAATTGCAATTTATCCAATCGAATACAGGGATCGATGTATTCCTATGTGGAAGGGATATGCTTCTTACAACGCATGCGTCTCAAAATGTCAACGTTCCGCTTATACTTTAACCCGTTGAGCGACAGAACTTTTTCATATTTTGCCAATTTTGTCTCCGAAGGAAGCCAGGCCGGTGTTTTGCATCATTGCGTCATTTTCCTATGCATGCAGCTTAGCACACAAACATGTACAGTGATTTTTAGGGGGTTTAGGTATAAGGCTAGGGTCAGACTGAGGCAGTGCGAACGCGCGTTCTGGCGCACTTAATCACGGCCGTGCTAGCAGCAGATGCCGGGCAATGACGGCCAATATACGAAGTACGGTCGCACAAAAGTCCGGCTGCGCAACGCAAGTGGAAAATGAACGCATTTTTTCGAGAACGTTAAACCACTAGTACTGACGTACAGAGTGTGCTGCGTCCGCTAGCGGCGTGTGTGCGTGAATTGGAGACATCAGACGCTGCTAATGTCCGGCCAACATAACGTCCAGATGCAAGAAGTGTTTTATTGATGATCCGTACAAAATCACGGATGAAACTGCGCATAGTATGACCGCTATCGCGTACTCCGTGAAAAAATACGTCCATTCTTCGAACGCACATTTTCACGGACAACGTGAAAAATGCGTTAGTCTGACCCTAGCCTTAAAACTGAAAAAAACGTTCGTTCAGTAGTATTTTTGGAAACAGTGGTTCAATTTTCACACTTTCAAACGTACAGGGTTATTCAAAGAGAATCGAAAAGTCACCGCACGTTCGGTGACTTTTCGTTCTCTTCAATTCGGTGCGATTTGGCGATCCCATTTCGGCGACCCTGCGGTGTATTCAGCAAGCACCACAGAGCTGCCATAATGCAGGTAAAAGTTGCCGAAAACCTGCCGAACACTCACCGCAAAACGAGGGCGAACGCACGCCGAAACCTGCTAAAACATCTGGATTAACCCCCCGAAGACGCCGGAGAAACCCGAGCAGGAGCCGATCACAGCGCAGAGCAGTCGCAGGAAAAACCCGACACCGCAGACGAAGGAGGTGAAGAAAAAAAACAGTACGCTTGAATGTTTGAAAAGTGAAACACTGTTTGCAAAGAAACTACTGAGCGAAAATGTCTGAAATTTACATATAAGATCCAATGAATGATAATAAAAAGGTCTGTTACAGAAAAATTAAGAAAACGATTTAAAAAAAAAAACGGAAAATAAATGTTTGCAAAAAAATCCCAAAAAAAGCCTAAAAGATCCTAAAAAATCTAAAAATAAAGAGACTTTTTACTGCAGAATAAAATAATAAATGTTTTATTAGATATTGCATTAAAACGGGAATATTTTTAACATTGAAACCTATGGAATTCGCCTGAATAAACCTGCCGAATTAAGCCACCGGATGGCAGGGCAATTCGGCAACTTTTCACTGCTGGTTTTTGTTCTCTGACTAGCCGAAGCATTGCTTCTCTATGGGATTCACTGCCCTCGAACAGGCACCGTATGTGCAGGCAATTCGCCAGGATTTGGCAAATTGCCTGCTCTCTGGATAGTTAAATGGCCAGGAAAGGTAACCGAACTCTGATTATCAGCGTTCGGTTACCTTTCGCCAGCAATTCGGATCTCTTTGAATAACCCTGGTATTGTTTTTTTTACCCCGTTCTTCAGCTTGTCGGCTTTTTCTGGTGGCTTGGCAGCTTTTTCTGCTGGCTTGGCAGCTTTTTCCAGCGTGTTCGGCGTGTTTTTTGCAGCAGTTCCGACGGGTTTTTGTTGGGTTTGTGGTGGAGTTGCGGTGGGTTTGTGGCGTGTTTTCCCTGCACTCCGTGGACGTTGTGATGATTAACTAAATTCACCGCAAAGTGGGGAACTTTGATACCCCGAAGTGCAGGGAGGCGCGGAGAACGAGAGAGCACTGTAATGTCGGTGACATTTCAATGCTCTCTGAATAACCACCTTATGTTTCTCTAGCGGATTTATTCCTACACATTAGATACGGGCGCACGGTCTCATGTTAATTTTCATTCACTATCACCAACAATTCGTACAGCGCATCCATTCATGAGGATTATTAAAAAAAAAATAGGAAAGAAACCCTCCTGCATGCAATATATTTATCTTCCTATTATTTACTTCTGGAAAATGAAACGCGTTGGAAATATAATTCACTATTCAATTGTCTGCTATAATTAGCTCATGTAACGGCAGAATGCATCCTGAGCGAAAATAATTGCATCGTTATTTAATAGTCTGCTGTCGGTAAGACTTTCTTTTCATTTAAGCTTTACATGTCAGTATATTGATTTTGACCTCGTTGCAGAAATTGGGGATCACGCGTTCTACTTCTTAACAAGCCGGTTTGAAGCAACGTAAAAAAGTTCCATCTTTGTATGGTTTATCGCGGAGCCGTTCGGGCCTCGTCGCCGGGAAAGGCTTTGGAAATATATGGCTACACGAATCCGTCTTCAGTACTTTGTTAACGTGAATGGTTACAGCTGCTACACCTGATAGAGAAAACAGAAAAGCGTAGAGATTGTTAACTCGGCTCCTCCGCTCTTTTATATCAATCTTTTAGCTTTATTTATTTATAAAGTATTTTACCAGCAAGGACACATTGAGATTTCTCT
This sequence comes from Leptobrachium leishanense, assembly GCA_009667805.1. Classification (NCBI taxonomy): domain Eukaryota; kingdom Metazoa; phylum Chordata; class Amphibia; order Anura; family Megophryidae; genus Leptobrachium; species Leptobrachium leishanense. The sequence continues at coordinate 18,261,020 of CM019074.1, forward strand.
CCTTTTCAAGTATGTCCTGGCTAATTGCATTTGCTCATACTGAAACTCATCAGCTGATGTTTAGCGAAAGTGGAAAATATACACGACCTGGCCAAAAAAAAACAGCCCCCAACGGGATTTAACTAAGCAGAGGCGCGAGAGGTGCTATTGCAAAATCACTTAACACAACAAACTAAAACATCCAAAAAAAATCTCACACTCACCTCTCATCCCGCGACGGAGAGGGCGGCGCGATCCGCCTCTTTCTGGTAGCAGATTGAGACTGGGAAGAATTAAGGGGTTATTCAAAGAGGTCCGAAATGTCGCCGAAATGTAACCAGACACTGAAACTCAGCATTCGGTGACATTTCGTTGCCATTCGGCTATTCAGAGAGCCGGCAGTTTGCCAGATTCTGGCGAATTGCCTGCACGTACGGTGCTGTTCGACGGCAGTGAAATCCCCCATAGAGAAGCAATGCTTCGTCTATTCACAGACACCGAACAGCAGTGAAAAGTTGCCGAAATACCCTGCTGTTCGGTGTTTTCATTCGGCAGGTTTATTCAGGCAAACCCCATATGCTTCAATGTTAAAAGTATTCCCGTTTTAATCCAATATCTAATAAACCATTTATTATTTTAATCTGCAGCAAAAAGTCTCTTTATTTATAGATTTTTTTAAGATCTCTTAGGCATTTTTCGAGATTTTTTCAGCAAAATGTTATTTCCGTTTTTTTTTTAAATCGTTTTTTCTTTTTTCTGTAACAGACCTTTTTATTATCATTCACAGAACCTTATATGTAAATTACAGACATTTTCGTTCAGTAGTTTTTGTAAACAGTGTAACCTTCAAGCAGACTTTATTTTTTTCCTCGTTCATCAGCTTGTCGGCTTTTCCTGGCGGCTGCTCTGTGCTGTGATCGGCGGCTCACCGGCTTTTTCCGGCATGTTCGACGTGGTGTTTGCGGTGGTTTCTGTGGGTTTTCGGTGAGTGTTCGGCGAGTGTTTGGCAGGTGTTCGTCATGTTTGCGCTGGGTTTTCCCTGCACTACGGGGAATCGCCCCGAAGTGCGGGGAACGAAAGGGTACCGAAATTTCGGCGACATTTCAGTGCTTTCTGAATAACCCCTTTAGTTTCCAGTCTCCCTCCTTTATTCATGCTCTTGCACGATTCCGTGGGCCTGAGTTCGCAGCCAGGACATGCTGGGCTTCAGGAAGTCCTATGGACTATTGGAGATGATACTCATGGCGGTGCATAATGCTCCTGCAAGTATCAGACTGCGTTAGCGATTCCTTCTGGGACAAAACGCCAACAAACCACATCCTTTGGATTAGGTGTGGCACATAGTAGTCAGTAAGTAATATCAGCAGGCGCAGATTTTTTTCTACTTGTCCCTTTTAGCTGCAACATTGGAATAAGGCCAAATTGTTTACCACCTCTTAACTGCTATTAGTATGTATTTATTTGCAGAATTTAATGTTTAAATGAATTGCAGGGATTGCGGTGTCTGCGGTTAGGATTCGGGCTCCGTGCCATGTCGGATATGTTTTTATGATAATTAAATTATATGATACTGACTTAATTTTTTAAACTAATTTCACAGTTAATTTGCACTTATTTTAGCGCAGCGTAGCAGATAGCGTCTTAAATCCACTCTGACCCAGTCAGTAGGAAAGCACAGGTGCCGTCTAATTAGTACCTTAATTGCTAGAAAGCAAAAGATATCAAGTCAAAGACAGTCGGAGAGCTATTACGGAGGAAAGAGTAGTCATCGGGGAAAGGAGCCGAGTTAAAGACTGTCAAGGCACCTATCATGTAAGAATGCAACTGAGTGAGTATACAAAACATTACCCTGATTTTATTTTAATTTTTTGTACCTTGAGGGATGTGTTTTACTTTGTAATGTGTGAAAATGTAATTGGTGGGAAGGAAAAACTAGCCCCTCTCATCACAAACCGCCAAGAGAGGCTTGTAAATACAGAATACGTTTCACACACGACAAGATGACTCCACTGAACAGGCTCAGGGATTTCGCGAAAGGCCAATGGATGACGACTAGGAACAAAATATAAAATATCACTCATAGGGGAAAAGGTAATTTATATAAATTTATGCAAATATTAATCATGGCACCAAATCCAGTTCATTCTGCAGACAGGTTTCAGTTTTTAATATTAGGAGGTCTACAAGCTCTGTTGGTTCCACCAGAAAGAGAGACTCATGCACAATGCCCATGGACCAAGGTGATTGCACATAATACCATGGACAAAGGTGATTGCACCCAATACCCATGTATTGTCAGGTGCCCAAGCTGCCAGACCGGCATCCTCTACTTACCCCTCCGGTGTGGTGCCGTGCCCAACGTCCATTCCCCAGGTGACAATGTGGTCCGCTGTCGTGTGGCTGTGTGTCACGGGCCGTGGCTTCCTCTCTCGCCCGAGACCTACCCTGCCGGCATCTGACGTCAGTGTTTTGGGCACGCCGGACCACAAGGGGTGGTGGCTCCATGACAACACTGTAGGAGGAGAAGTGTCAGGGACTCCAGCACTACCTGATTGGTGGAAGCGTTGTGGTCATGCATGGGCACCCTATTTCAACCCCCCCCCGTTCTAGCATGGAAGTGCTCAGACGTTCTGTGCTTCCTAGTGAATACTTCCTTCTGTTTTTTGGATTGTTTTCTTGATTTCTGACCCTTGCTTGGATTCTGGTTAACCCTTCTCCCACCTTGACCTTTGGACTGATATGCCAACTTGCCTTACGGCTCACCCCCTTGGAACCTAGGGTTGCCAAATCGCCATGTTTTCCTGGACACATATAATTTATTCATGCTCATGGGTAGCGCAGAAAAAAGAAACCCTGCAGTATGTATAACTCATATGCTGCAGGTAAGAAATCCGAAAGTAATCCAAGGTAACCTGCCTGGATTTTTGTCCTGCAGCATATGAATTATACATATTGCAGGGCAGCACTTTGTACTATGCTCTCCTCTGCATGAAATAGTAATACGTGTCCAGGAAAACATGGCCGACCTGTCAACCCTATTGGAACCTCACTTTTGGAGACCCCACCTGCCTATAGTTACCACATCTTGAGCTCCTAGTCTCAATCTGGAGCCCGTCCTCTGACATGGATACAAGGCTAGAAATCTGGTTCTGGATAAGCCACAGTTTGAGATATATCTCATCAATTGATGACTAATGCTATACCCATCATCTGACGAGATGGGAACTTAAGGTTTTACGGCATTTTTAGTTTGTCGCCAGCACAACTCATAATTTATTTTTTTTGTATTCCTAGTTCTGTTGCCACAGAAGCCTTTGCGAGAACGTCAGACCTTAGAAGAGTCTGAATGGCCCTGCAGAAAGCCAGACAACAGGACAAAAGTCATATCGTACGGAAGTGGGCAGAGAAGTCTGACTAACTAGATGAAGAATGCCATTATTATTTGTCAGAAAGAGAGTAGTCGAGGACAAAGTGCAAGTTCCTAGTAGAAAAAGCAATAAATCCTGCAGAGCATACGGTTCAGCATGGAGGGCTTCTAAGATAAGAACAGAATTTAAGGAGAAAAGTGACAAACTAAAACAGATAATAAAAAAATAATACTGCTATAATAAGTATATAGAGACAAAATAGAAGAAATCATATAAAATCACAATGCTGAATACATAGAATAAATCATAATAACAAAGGACTCGATTGAATTCAATCGGCCATTTCTTTTTTAAAAAAAAAAAAAAAAAATCGACTGATTCAATTGAAAAATTTGTCTGGAACCAATACTCCAAAAATGGCGCTATAATCCGAACGTGAGTTTATTCCCAACCATCATCACACAGCTTTATACCTTTAAAAGATGACTGTTAGAAATATCCCTTGTTTAATAAAAGATTTCGGTTTAATTCCCTTAGAGGGGATCTGATAACTTTATACAAATATATACGGGCCTTAGAGGGGTCTGATAACTTTATTTAAATATATACGGGGCCTTAGAGGGGATCTGATAACTTTATATAAATATATATACGGGGCCATTGTAATCCATTGTCTGGTTACCTATTCATCAATAGGACTATACACAGGACACGAGGTCACCCATTTAGACTGGAAGAAAGGAAATTCAGCCTAAAGCTTAGGAAGGGTTATTTTACAGTGAGAACAATAAAGCTGTGGAATTCTCTGCCTGTTGAGGTGGTTGGGTCAGAGACTGTACAGACTTTTAAACAACGGCTGGATGACTTCCTGCAAAAACATAATATTAAGGGTTATAATATTTAATATGTGGGTAAAAGCTTCTTGATCCAAGGAGAAATCTGACGCCAACTGGGGTCAAGAAGGAATATTTTTCCCAGTGTGTTGCATATTGGCGAGTGCTTCCAACTGGGGTTTTTTGCCTTATTTTGGATCAACAGCAGTAGGTGATGTGTAAAAGGCTGAACTCGATGGACGCACGAGACTGTGTAATTCCCTCTATTTCCCTTCCTGAAAATTAAAAGTATACTGATATGAACTAGGATATCAGTGCTTTATGTATGGATTTACATGATTTTATTATTACTTCTTTTGTGTGATTTATTGGGTTATTAATCTACTTGATCCATGTTCATAGTAGTAGTCATTTTGTTCCCCCTCCACTTGACCGCTGTTTATAGTAGCTGTCATTTCGTTACCCTTCCACTTGACCCTTGTCTATACTAGTAGTCGTTTCGTTACCCCTCCACTTGACCCTTGTTTATAGTAGTAGTTGTTACATTCCTCCTCCACTTGATCCTTGTTTATAGTAGTAGTCGTTTTGTTCCCCTTCCACTTGACCCTTGTTTATAGTAGTAGTCGTTTCGTTCCCCCTCCACTTGACCCTTGTTTATAGTAGTAGTCGTTTTCTTCCCCCTCCACTTTACCCTTGTTTATAGTAGTAGTCGTTTTGTTACCCCTTCACTTGACCCTTGTTTATAGTAGTAGTCGTTTTGTTCCCCCTCCACTTGACTCTTGTTTATAGTAGTAGTCGTTTTGTTCCCCCTCCACTTGACTCTTGTTTATAGTAGTAGTCGTTTTGTTCCCCCTCCACTTTACCCTTGTTTATAGTAGTAGTCATTTCATTCCCCCTCCACTTGACCCTTGTTTATAGTAGTAGTCATTTCGTTACCCCTCCACTTGACCCTTGTTTATAGTAGTAGTCGTTTCATTCCTCTTCCACTTGTCCCTTGTTTATAGTAGTAGTCGTTTCGTTCCCCCTCCACTTGACCCTTGTTTATAGTAGTAGTCGTTTTGTTACCCCTCCACTTGACCTTTGTTTATAGTAGTAGTCGTTTCGTTCCCCCTCCACTTGACCCTTTTTTATAGTAGTAGTCGTTTCATTCCTCTTCCACTTGACCCTTGTTTATAGTAGTAGTCGTTTCGTTCCCCTTCCACTTGTCCCTTGTTTATAGTAGTAGTCGTTTTGTTACCCCTCCACTTGACCCTTGTTTATAGTAGTAGTAGTTTCGTTACCCCTCCACTTGACCCTTGTTTATAGTAGTAGTTGTTTATATTTTATTCTAATGTTCCACTTCAATTTTTTTTGGAGCAAAGTGATCTGGGGAAATATCTACGGTTTTACTCTTATTATGTTCCTGAATATATTAAACGTGAGAGCAGTAATGTTTTTCAATCCATCGCAGATGACCTTTGGAAAAAAATATGAATGGATTTGAGAAAGTATAATTATTATACGCAGTGTAGACATAAGCAGAAATCCATGAAGATGCCAAAAGGTCAGAGCGGACATAAATGGTTTCTTTGTTGTTAATTTACCAAAGTTCGGAGCGTTCGGTTAACAGAAACCATCAATATCCCAGCTGGGTTCATCAACTGAGAAGCAATCAGGGGATAAGCGAGGGAAAGAGCTGGACAGGATCAAAAAGAAACATTTTAATAATTAAACAGGAATAAAAATGCAGAGGTTTAACAAAAACTACCTGCTTAAGACTTTCACTTAGAGACGGGCTTACATCTCGGGGGCAAAAACACGGCAGAAAGGAAGGCTTCCCCGTCCCTCGCGCGAACGTTACAAAGGTAACCCGCTCACTTTAACGGAGTATAAAGAAAACTCAGGGTCTCAAACCAATGCATCAACACAAACCAGTAGGAAGCATCAATAAACGGAGATAAAACAAAGATAAAAGCAGACTTTTAGAGCAATGCATTTGAGATAGTTCAATAGAGATATTTTTATCCTGTTAGCAGCATGTGACCTGCGGTGAGAAAGGAATAACCGAAGAAAGGAAAAATATGCGCATACAAATTAAATGGTACATTTTATATGATACATTATTCCCATTGCAAAAAAAGGAACCAGGTGGGAAAAAAAAGAAAATAATTAAAAAAGATAATATAATTAATAAATTATAATATAATTAATAAATATAAAATAATAATAATAAAAAATAAAAATACAACACCCCAAAAGACTAAAGAGGTTATTCAGAGAGCACCAAAATGACACCGACATATCAGTGCTCTCTCGTTCCCCACACTTCAGGGCATCAATTTCCCCGAAGTACAGGGAAAAGCCGCAACACTGCCTCATCGATTGGCATAACCACCGGAAACAAAATTGGAGCGACCCGTAGAACCTCAGAGAAAAAGACGAACGCACCAGATGATCAGCCGCAAACCTGCCGAACGCACATGAAAAAACACCACGAGCTGCCAAATGCAGCATCGACCAGCTGCTGGAAAAAGCTGACAAGCCGACGAACGGGGTAAAAAAAAAAAACATTGAAACTTTAAAGCTATGAAACGCTGTTTGTAAAAAAACTACTGGCCAAAAATATGTGGAATTAACATATAAGGTCTTATAAATTATAATAAAAAGGTCTGTTACAGAAAAATATATTTTGCCAAAAAAAATCCTAATTTTTTTCCCCTTAGCATCCCGGTTTTAGTGAAGGCAACACGATTCTGCCCGAAGACCAGAGAATAAATCAATAAAAATGTGGTAAAACAGTGCCGAAGTAAAAATAAAGATCATTGACAGAATAAAAAAGTCTTCTAAAATTTTTTAAAAAAAATATCATTTAAAAAATACAGAAAAAGTCTTTTTAAAAAATGGAAATTAAAAGTGTTTTGCAAAAATCAATAAGAATAAGTAGTCTTTAAAAAAAAAAAACACGATAATACTTTATTACATTTAAACCTAAGAGATTTGCCTGCTTAAACCCGTCGAATTAAAACACCAAAAATCAGGGCATTTTCGCCACAATAGAAGACATGATCTATGGGACAACTTTGTTGCCCCAGAACAACTGCAAATTGCATCTCATTCCGATGTCAATTTGCCGGTATTTGGAGAATTGACAGCTTAGTGAATAAACAAATTGCCTCCAAATTTCACCAAATGTTGTATTTCACCGTTCGGTGCAATTTGGCGCCAATTCAGAGGTTAGTGAATAACTCCTTAATACTACTAGTATTATTTTAGCGCTTGATCTATATAATTTCAGTTTTACCAATTAATAAGTAAATGACCCCAACAGAAACCAGAGCAGTCTCTCATAATCCATGCATCAAATACTTATACATTGTGTGTTCATTGCTTACGCAACCGTTGTCATCCAGAAACATTAGTTGTTTCCAAGGAAATAATGGCTAAGATGCACTAATTATCAACAGAAATAAAAAAGGTTAATAGACCAATTTGAAAAACATGCCATTATTAACAGTGACTAGTAATGCTGATCAGCCACAGAAAAATCCACACAACCAAAGGGGAGTAAGGTTGTTTTTTGTGCCTTTATTTGTATGTGTTGATTAGGGATGTGCATGACTTTTTTTTCGTTTCGTTACGGGTTTTTTTCGGGTCATTTCAGACAGCTTTTTGTTTCGTTTCGTTTCGGTGATTCGGATCGATTCGGCAATCGGATCATTTTGGTGATTCGGGTCAATTTGGATGATTCGGATCAGTTGGTTTTTTTTTTGAGTGTACATAGTATTGGAGAGATTAATTTACAGTAGGGATGCGCTATGCTCAAAGCACAAGCACAAAAGTGGAATAGCGATTCTAGACTATAAGAAAACGCCTCCAGAACCTAAGTATAAAGGGCTACATTACAATCCACGTGCTAAAACGGGGACGCTAGGGAGAAAAAAACTGCACCCGCAGTTTTCTTCCTAGCTCCCCCATTTTAGCACGGGATTAAAATGCAGGCGCTTAAAAGCGCCGCCGCACGCATCCACTCAATGAAGTCCATAGGACTCCATTGAAGCAGACTCTGGCGGTCACATGACCTGCTGGAACTCGCCTCGCGAGATCCGGCAGGTCAGCATAGTTATCCACAGGGAGAGACTGGGGGACTTTTCCCCCAGTCTCTCCCTGCTCCCGTCGAATGGAGGAGGCGGACGGAGCCGCGGACCTCACCAGGGGATAGAAGTTGAGTATCTGGATCTGGGGTGGTTTCTGGATGGTGCTACCGGATTCTTCACTAGCAAAATCCATTAGCACCAAGTCCAGGCTGTGGATAACTTTCTGTTAACCGCAGCCGGACGTTAATCAGCGTTAGGACTTTGTAATCCTAACGCTGATTAAATCTTTGCGTTCCCCATGTTAAGTATAGGGAGCGCAAAGTACAGTAACATCGTACTGAAAAGCGCAAGGTACCAAACGCAAATGGGTTCCTTAACCCGTTAGCAGTAGCGTAGCGTGGGTTGTCAGCGCCCGGGGCCAGCCAAGAATTGGGCGCCCCCCCCAACCTGTGGACACGTTATCGATATTGCCCCAGCTCACACATGAATATTGCCCCAGCCAGCTCACACATGAATATTGCCCCAGCTCACACATGAATATTGCCCCAGCTCACACATGAATATTGCCCCAGCCAGCTCTCACATGGATATTGCCCCAGCTCACACATGGATATTGCCCCAGTTCACACATGGATATTGCCCCAGCTCACACATGGATATTGCCCCAGCTCTCACATGGATATTGCCCCAGCTCTCACATGGATTTGCCCCAGCTCTCACAGGGATATGCCGCAGCTCACACATGGATTTTCCCCAGCTCACACATGGATATTGCCCCAGCTCACACATGAATATTGCCCCAGCTCACACATGGATATTGCCCCAGCTCACACATGGATATGCCCAGCTCACACATGGATATTGCCCCAGTTCACACCTGGATATTGCCCCAGCTCACACATGGATATTGCCACAGCTCTCCCATGGATATTGCCCCAGCTCACACATGAATATTGCCCCAGCTCTCCCATGGATATTGCCCCAGCTCACACATGGATATTGCCCCAGCTCACACATGGATATGCCCCAGCTCAAACATGGATATTGCCCCAGCTCACACATGGATATTGCCCCAGCTCACACATGGATATGCCCCAGCTCACACATGGATATGCCCCAGCTCACACATGGATTTGCCCCAGCTCATGGATTTGCCCCAGCTCATGGATATGCCCCAGCTCATGGATTTGCCCCCAGCTCATGGATTTGCCCCAGCTCATGGATATGCCCCAGCTCACACATGGATTTGCCCCAGCTCATGGATTTGCCCCCAGCTCATGGATTTGCCCCAGTTCTCACATGGATTTGCCCCAGCTCATGGATTTGCCCCCAGCTCATGGATTTGCCCCCAGCTCATGGATATGCCCCAGCTCACACATGGATTTGCCCCAGCTCATGGATTTGCCCCAGCTCATGGATTTGCCCCCAGCTCATGGATTTGCCCCAGCTCTCACCTGGATATTGCCCCAGCGGCAGCCAGCTCTCACATGGATACTTGCCCCAGCTCCGGATCCAGCAGGGGTTGAGGGGACCCAGATGCCGGGCAGCGGGAGTGCCTGCCCGGTCCTGAACAGCGTGTGAGTCCGTCCGTGTTGAAGGGGAGGTGGCTGCGTGCGTGCGCAGGTCACGCGGTCCGGCCAGTCAGGTGGTACAGAGACTCAGTATCACCTGATTAGCCGGACCACGTGACCGGCTGCGCCTGCACGCAGCCGCCTCCCCTTCAACATGGATGGACTCACTGTTCAGGACTGGGCAGGCATTCCCGCTGCCCGGCATCTGGGTCCCCTCAACCCGCGGGCCCTTGGGCGGCACCCGAGGGCCCAGCGGGTCAGTCCGGGCCTCAAGTTTTAGGGGCGCAAATTTCTTTTGAAATTATGCGCCCCTAACAAAACTGCACCCGGGGCCACGGCCCCCCCAGCCCCCCCACGCTTTGCCACTGCCCGTTAGTGTTTGGACTGTAATATGCAGTGGCTACCTGGGCTAACGTTAACGCTCACTTAGGTGAGCGCTAACGTTAGCACCAAGAGTATAATGTAGCCCCCAGTCTTCAGAAGTTATTTTAACATCAACCTTATGTTAGTGACTCTAACGAGACCAACGAGTCTAACGAGTGACCAGAGAAACAGAAAAAATAATTAACTCAACGTCATTCATTCTTCCAGACATTTATGGTCGATACACTTTGCGATGATGTGTTTGAGCAGTTATTACATCTTGACCACATTTCTTACACCTTTCGGAATCTTTGTGTTTTAGCTTTAAGTCTTCAGGGTTTTTTAGTTGTCGTCGGTTGAATTAGGACTTTTCTTTCCTTCATCGATCGGACGATCCTTGATCTTCATCCCCTTGTTGTAGCTAACTACCTTTTCAGGAATCTAAGAATAGCAGCGATAATTCTGTACGGAAGCCGTGCCTATTCCGAGCGCCCTTTAATCCGACTTGTATAGACTGTAACGTGATTAACATATTGTGTTCATTTTACCTAGTTGTCTCTGACATTCTTTATTGTAACCTATTTAATTTGAAACCACTACAACTCCTCCTTTTTCAATAAGTCTAATTATACGTATTGACATTTTGTCTCTTGTGTCTCGCTGCAATGGCTTCTTTCTCAAGTTAAAATAAACTTGGCTCTTTTGTCATTCCTCGTCAGGGGTTTCGGTTTAACAATACCGTACGTTTTCTTGATTTTTAAGGGATTAAATAGAGCTGCTTAAACAAGGGTGAAAGATCACCATTCACTGAATTACCGGAGGATAAGTCTCGGTGTTTTGTGCACATTTTAGTATTTAATTGGGAATGATTTCGGGATTTGACGTCGATACATTAATAAGTGCAAAACATGCACAGGTCGCTATGCAATTGAAACAATTTGTAGATGGATTCTTGGCTGATCTTCTCGTTTGATAGTGGTCAGTGAGAGGTATTTCCAGGACATATGGTCTGTACACTCTGGGGAAAAGCATGAGGCAAGTGCCAAATCTTCTCCTTGGGTACCGTCATGTAGGATTTCTGCATCAAACATAGGGCTTGGTTTAAATCGAGCAAATGGTCGAATGTACCATTTACCACAGGGTCCCCGTAGTGTAGAGAACGTGCCGCCAAATGCATCTGAAAAGCCGTCATAATACTGTCAAATCAATCGGAAAAAACAACGCTAAAACCGCTGATTCGGTTGGAAAAAGCACCAGTAAACCACCGAATCGACCTGAAAACCTGCCGAATGTATCCAAAGATCTGCTGCAAAAACGCCGAATCCATCCAAAAAAAGCAGACGACCCCCCGAAAAGAGCGCCGACCAGCAGCTGGAAAAAGCTGACAAGCTGCCAAACGGGGAAAAAAAAACAACGCAACTTTTAAAACGTGTTTGCAAAATAACTATGCCATGAAAATGCCTAGAAATAATATATAAGGTCCTATGAATAATAATAAAAAGGTCGGTTACAAAAAAAAACATTTAAAAAAAATCTGAAATATAATAATTTCACCCAAATAATCCCTAAAAATGCCTAAAAAGAATCCTAAGAAATAAATAATCAAAAATACTTTTTGCTGCAAATGAAAAGAATAAATGGTTGAATTAATATTTCAGAAAAACGGGGAATTTATAAAAAACATTGAAACCTATGGGATTCACCTGTTTAAACCCGTCGAATGAAACCACCGAAACTGACTGACATTTCGGGGATGTTCGGTGTTCTCTGATTAGAGTAACCATTGCTTCTCTATGGGGAGATCATACTGCAGTATTTTGCTGCATGTCACCAATATTTGGCGAATTGCCAGCTTTTCAAATAGCCGAATGGCGACGAAATTGCACGGTACAGTGAAATTAACCAATTCGGTGGCCAGTTCGGCTCTTTTTGGATAACCCTGTAGGTGATTCTCCTCACCCTTTGTCCCTTGTCACGTGCTGCTCCTCCTCTTCTGCTCAGGGACTCCCGACCCCGATAGTCCCTGAAGCTTTTCTACACAATTTACCCTTCTATGAAACATGCGTAACGTAGGACATGCAAATAGGGCACCGTTATGGACTTGTGCACTTTAGGTATACAAGTTCTGTAGCGTTCATTAGTCTACCCCTGACAACGACGTTGCTTAACATTTAAATTGCCGCTCGCATGGAACAGCTGTTTTTACCACAACATCATGGCCTTCCCGTAATGCGCGTCAATGCCGACATTGAGTTTCTTAAAGTGAGTTACGAAATCACGCCAACTAGTAAAGTATGATTGTTCAAAACAATCTGCCTTTAGAAATCAGACGTATTCAGCGACATAAAAATACAGCTCAATTACAGCTGCAAATAACCACCAGTCTGAATGCTCTCGCTGAGTAAATCTGCGCCACGCCAAGTTTCCGAGCGCCAGCATCTGAAACTAGAAAGCCTGGATGGGTTCAGCAGAGGTAACGTGACATTTTAGTAGAAACGGAATGAATTCATTTATTGAAAAGTACTCTTAACTGTGCATGCATTTAACATTACAAGGCAGTCGTAGAAATGGAAAATGGTAAAAAAAGAAGCTATCGCTTCTCATGCGTGTGATAAAGCCTGCCTGTTTATTATGGGAATAAGTAGTCTGTGTCATACAAAAGCACCAGGGTTTTTTTAACCGTCCCACTCACCCTTATCTCCCCTGCCAGACCTCCCTTCTGTCCAGGTTTCCTGATCCCAGGAGACCACAGATGAACGTCCATTGGAATTAGTTAAAGGGACAGTCAACTCATCCAGACCATGTTATCTTTTCAAAGTAACCAGAATGTGTAGAGTCCCCCTACTTCTCCCCCCTCTGCGGCCGCGGTCTAGTGTAATCATCGATGGTAGTGGAGGGATTTCCCAGGGTCACAGCAGCCGGGATTTTGAATTTCCTAGCTGCTGGCCACCAGATCGATCACTATTGATCATGCGCTCTGACAACGCCTTGATAGTGAGCCTTCTCAGAGAGGCAACCGATCAATCTGATCCTTCGTTCTTCGCAGGCGCTACAGAGATTGTATACATAAATGGCTCTATTACATTTTTCGCCCAAACGTTAACACGTGCGCAAAAACGCATTAACGCGAGGGGCAAAACCCTTTGCGCAGAACGTCGTATTACAATGTCCGCTCAAAAAATGCACGATAACGTCTACCGTGGGTGAACCTGCGCGAACCCTGCGCGAGAGTAATGTATTGCGCTCGTCCTATACTTAACATTGTGAGCGCAAATGCGTTTGTGCGCTGGTACGCGGATGGTATTACAATCTATGCACAAAATTTAATGCACAGCGTTTGTGCGCATAATTTTAACGTCTGTTAAGGCTAGGGTCAGACGAGCGCAGTATTAACGTGCATTTAGCCACACTTAATCACGGCCGTGCTAGCAGCAAATGACGTCCAATGCCGGGCAGCATACGAAGAACGGCCGCACGAAAGTGGCAAACGAACGCATTTTTTCGAGAACGTCAAACCGCTAGAACTGACGTACAGAGTGCGCTGCGTCCGCTAGTGGCATGTGTGCGTGATTAGGAGAGGTCAGACGCTGCTAATGTCCGGCCAACATCACGTCCAGACGCAGAAAGTGTTTTATTGATGATCCGTACAAAATCACGGACGAAAATGCGCATCGTATGACCGCTATCGCGTATTCCGTGAAAAAATACGTCCATTCGTTCGAATGCACTTTTTCACGGACAACGCGACAAATGCGTTAGTCTGACCCTAGCCTAAAAGGTGGTGGTAACGGCAAATCTGAACGTCCTGGCCGAACCCAAATGCACCAAAGAAAAAATACATAGAAACGTATAGTTACACATTCTACGCTAACCCAAACAATAAAATGGAGAAGTTGTGTGTTATTTTATTATTGCTGCAGCCACCGATTTCTGCGCGCGTCTTTTTTCCTCGTGTTATTTTTTGACGGATGAAATAATGCGCGAGGATTGTAATACCAGCGTTAATTTACGCGTGTTAACGTTTAACGCTTTGCGCAAAAATTGCCTGGAAGGTGTTACACAAGTGTCGCTTTAGAGCGTACTCAAATTGTTTCAACCGGTGCTCCCTCTGTGCGGGCAGGATGAGCTCTGCAACTTGACCCTTGTATCGTCGATCAAGAAGGCTTGCCAACCAGTAATGATCCCTCTCCTTGATAGCATGAATCCTGGGGTCCTTTAGCAGGCTTTGCAGGAAAAGGGAGCCCATGCAGTGTAGGTTGGAGGTGGCATTAGCTTCCGAGTCTTCCTGGACAATGAGGATGACCCCATCGTGCACTTCCTCCTCCCAGCCACGTACTAGTCCTTGGGTTTCTGGGCACACAAAACCCTCCCTTGAGGAATCCCCACCTTCAATGCCCCCACTACTTAAATATTCCTCCTCCTCCTCATCCTCCTCCTGTCTGATCTGAGGACCCGCAGGAATGCTGTCTGCGTAAAGACTGGGGCCTTGAGAGCTAGGGAAGGCCTCCTCTTCCTCCCGCTGCTCTGCCTCTAGTGCCACATCTATAATTCCACGCAGAGTGCACTCCAGCAGGAACACTAAAGGAATTGTGTCACTGATGCATGCACTGTCCCTGCTCACCATCCTCGTTGCCTCCTCAAATGGTGACAGTACAGTGCATGCATCCTTGATAATCAGCCACTGCGGGGGGGAACCAAGTTGACCTGAACCTGTCCTTGTGCCATACTCACACAGGTACTCATTGATGGCCCTCTCCTGCTTGTACAGATGCTGCAGCATTGCCAATGTCGAGTTCCACCTGGTGGGCATGTCACAGATCAGACGGTTGGTGGGAAGGTGGAATTCTCTTTGAATTTATGCCAGGCGAACACTTGCTGGGAATGACCGTCTGAAGTGGCTGCAGACTTTTCTGGCCTGGCTGAGAAGCTCTGCCAGCCCTGGGTACCTGGTTAGGAAATGCTGTACCACCAGATTTAGGATGTGTGCTAGGCATGGTACATGCGTCAACTTACCCTGGCGTAGGGCAGAGAGAAGGTTGCTGCCATTATCACAGACGACCATTCCCAGCTGAAGCTGGTGTGGTGTTAACCATCTCTGCACCTGCCCCCGCAGAGCTGACAGAATTTCTGGCCTGGTGTGGCTCCTGTCCCCTAAACAAACCAGCTCAAGCACAGTATGGCATCTTTTTGCTTGAGCCATTGTGTAGCCCCTGCCACGCGTCGGTTTAACTGCCACTTTGCCAGAGACAGGGAAGGAGGAGGAGGAAGAGGGAGAGGTGGTGGTGGAGCAGACAGACCTCATACAAGCAGCTTTATGGAGGCGTAGTGGATGAACAAGCTCCAGCACAGAGCCCCGTCTTGGATCCCTCCCAGCTGCAATCAGAGTTACCCAGTGTGCCATGAAGGAAATGTAACGGCCGTGTCCATGCTTGCTGGACCACGTGTCTAAAGTCATGTGCAGCTTGCTACTGACTGCCTTTCCCAATGACTCCATAACATTGTGTTCCACATGCTGGTATATTGCTGGAATGGCCTTCCGTAAAAAGAAACAGTGTTTTGGAACCTGCCACTGTGGTACAGCACATTCAGCAAATTCACGGAAAGAGGCAGAGTCCACCAGCTGTCAAGACAGCAGCTGTAATGCGAGTAATTTTGCTAAGCTGGCATTTAGACGCTGTGCTTGGGGATGGTTGGGACTATATTTTTTCTTACGCTGCAGCAGCCGGGGCAATGTATTCTGACTGCGTAAATCTTCAGCTGATGGGATGCTGTCACATTCTGAGGAAGGACCTGGTACACCCATTGCTGTAGCATCATCCCTGTCGGTGGAGGTTGTAGGCAATGACATGGCAGGACATATAGTGGGGGTAGAGACAGATGATGAGGAGGAGGACCTATACAAAGTTTTGTGTCAACGGGATGCGTGGCAGTTGGTCATATGTCGCCTCAAGCACGTGGTACCCAAGCGTGGGATGTCTTTCCCACGCTTGATCCTCATCTGACATAGATTACAAATAGCAACAGTGCGGTCTGCTGCACATTTCTTACAGAATTCCCAGACAGCAGACTTCCTGTACATGTGCTATGAGACAACAGCGCTCTGCACCTGAGCAGCTGTGACTTCTGATGCCTTGGACTGGCTACGGTTGGTCATAGAGGATGTTCTGCCTCATTTTTGTTGTGCCTCCTCCTCCTCCCTTGACTCCTCTGTTTGATCAGGCACCCAGGTGGAGTCAGTGACCTCATCATCATCATCACCCCCTATCTCCTCATCACTGGAGCCAACTAGGCAGTATGCTGCAGCTGCTGGGGCAACAAGAGTGCCAGTTATTTGTGTGTCACTGGCACCCCCTTCCTCTAGGTTGATTATACTCCCTTCCTCAACCTCGGAGTTTAAATCAGAGCACTGTAGTTGCTGCACATCCTCAAGCAGTATGTCACTGTCATTGTAGTCAAACAATTCAGCTGACTCCTCCGTGTGTGATAGTGAGGCTACGGCAGTAGTAGCTGTGGACATGGAGGCTGAATTAGATGTTTTGGCAGCTGAGGTGGACTGTAAACCACTACAAGCCTGGCTGGCAGAGGACTGGGAGAATGAGGATGGCCTGGTTAGCCAATCCACCAAATCCTCTGTATGTTGCTGCTGTTTAAGATGGCCAGCACCGGTAAGAAATGACAAGCGTGCCCCTGCAGAAGATGCACCATGTCCACGACGACCAGAGGCACAGCCTCCCGACACAGAGGCTGCTTGCCCTCTTATCTGTGCCAGATAAGATATGCAGAACTCTGATTCAACTGTGTTATCTAGATTAAAGATTTCCAGAACTCTGGTATATCTCAGTGAGACACCCTGATAGCTGGCAGCCAGTGACAAAACACAGATTAAAATTCCCAGAAACCACCTATAAATAAGTGAGAACCCCTGATGGGTGGCAGTGACAAGACACAGGTTATAATTCCCAGATATCTGCTACAAGTCTGTGAGACCCCCTGATGGGTGGCAGTGACAAGACACAAATTACAATTCCCAGGAACCTGGTATAAATCAGTGAGACCCCCTGATGGCTGGCAGTGACAAGACACAAATAACAATTCCCAGATATCTGATAGAAGTATGTGAGACCCCCTGATAGCTGGCAGTGAGAAGACACAGATTACAATTCGCAGGAACCTCCTATAAATCAGTGAGACCCCCTGATGGGTGGCAGTGACAAGACACAAATTACAATTCCCAGGAACCTCCTAGAAATCAGTGAGACCCCCTGATGGGTGGCAGTGACAAGACACAAATTAAAATTCCCAGATATCTGCTAGAAGTATGTGAGACCCCCTGATAGCTGGCAGTGAGAAGACACAGATTACAATTCCCAGATATCTTGTAGAAGTGAGACCCCCCCAATAGCTTCTGGCAGTGAGAACACACCGATTACAACAATTCCCAGATATCTTGTAGAAGTGAGACCCCCAATAGCTGCTGGCAGTGAGAACACACAGATTACAACAATTCCCAGATATCTTGTAGAAGTGAGACCCCCCCAATAGCTGCTGACACTGAGAAGACACACTAACAGAACAATCTCCTCTCAAAAATCATATGCTGGGGCTGTGTGAAGCCTTATATAGTGTGCTGCGGGACTTAGCTCTGTGAGCCCATGATTGAGCAAAATGTGCCCAATCAGGACTCTGAGCCATGATTGGCATAGTCTTGCACCTGTCTTGCACCTGACCTGTGGTCAGGTGCAAGGCTGTAGCCAATTACAAGCTTCAGGCCAGTGGAAAAGTGCATTGTGGTCCATTGTGGTGCATTGTGGGCGAACTCGAACCGAACACGCGGAAATGTTCAGAGTTCGCGAACAGCTGAACGGCCCGTTCAGCTGTTCGCGAACTCTGAACATTTCCGCGTGTTCGGTTCGAGTTCGCCCACAATGCACCACAATGGACCACAATGCTGAACGGCCGATGTTCGAATCGAACTCCGAACAGATAGAACCGAACAGCTCATCCCTAGTAGGAACGTAAATTGTGTACCAAAGCTACAGGGACGTCTGGATTTAGAAGCCCCCGGATTGAAGAGGAGAAGCTGCAAGCGAAGAGGGAGAAAAGGTGGGTAAAATCACCGAAAATAAAAAAAAAACAAAATCTGGCCAATTAATTAAGGGTAAAAAGGGGGACTCTATTTTTAATAGAGGATCCCTTTAAGAATCATAACAATACACAGGCTGTCAGTGACTAAAGTCAATTGTATGTAATTTTTCAGCTGTTTCCCTCTATGCAAGCCAGTAAGTCATTCCTCAACATGCTGTAACCATGCCCAGAAGCACAACACACCATGCTTGGCTCCACACCATAGATATTCCTCCACCTGCACCAATTGGAACCGAAACGGTATATAATGAATTTGATTTGTTATACTGTTTCACAAGAGAACCATTGATTAAATGATTCCTGAGCAGGATTTGTTTTATTGGGGTTTTGTATAGTGATCTTAAATTCAAATTGATATCAAATCGATCCCAACTTACGTTACTTACAAGTACTGAAGCAAACGACAATATCTAACAGATCAGATTTGTTTGACTGTTACACAAAGCACCCTGTCCCTGTAAATTGGCCTGTGGTGCTGAATCTGTTGTCAGCAGCACAGGCCAATGGACATTGGACAGCTCAACATTTAACCCTAGCTTGCCTTTTAACTGCATAATTTGCTTTATATAAGCAGTTATTCAGAGAGCACCAAAATGTCGCAGACATTTCTGTACTCTTTCGTTCCCCGCACTTCAGGGCGATTCTAGTTCGCTGACTCTGCGGTGTATTGAAGTACAACCGCAGGGACCCTGCAGTGAGTTGAACATGAGGCCAAGCAAGTTGTCGAACAGCCTGTCGAAAAAGCCGTTGAACGCAGCACCAACTTGTCAACAAATCCCAGAACGCCGTGAAAACCCGACGACCCATCAAATGAGTCGAACAGTCACCGAAAAGTTGCCGAATGCATGCCGAACTGGTCGTTAAAAAAAGTAATACTAGAGCCAATTGAAAAAATTTATCAGTTCTTGCAACAGTGCACCTGTGTATGTTAGAGAAAAAAAGCCTTTAAATACCCGTGCTCTTAATCTGCCAGCTCACAAACAATAACTCAAAATGTCTGAAAGCACAAAAAGAAGGGGGACTCAAGGGGATAGCGGTGCCGCGAGAAAGCACAGTATGTATTTTACTGCTGAGGAGAAGGAGACACTCATTGCACACTGCAGGGCATTACACCAACATTTCAGGGTAATGCCGCACTCTCTGAATAGATTGAACATCACTTCTCAATGGGACAATTTTGCATGCGGCGAACTGCGGCGAATGTCTCCATATTACGCCAACATTTCTTCAGATTTTGGAGAACTTTTGAGCTCTCTGAATAGCTGAACAGCCACGAAATGGCACGTATGCTGAATTTTAGCATCCAGTTACATTTCAGCGACATTTTGGACCTCTCTGAATAACCCCATTAGTGATCCGAAATTCTAATCATTATCAAATATCGAATCTATCCCAACTTACAATGGGTTTTTAGTGATCCAATATACGAAAGGAAAATACGAAAACAAAATTATTTTGAAACTAAATTAATTTTACGGCCTTGCACACCTCTACTCTGAATCTACAATCCACCCTTCATTCTTCTAGTAGAAACCCCCCTTTTCAGTGTATTTATCATTACCTAATTCCTGATTGATACTTCAACCAGCTGAGTCCATTTCCATTACTAGTTTGTATCCACTTGCTGCTTTGTACTTATACATTGCTCCTTCAGAAGATGAAGTCACACAACCGCTTGATGTACCATCCTTGGTACAATGCGCACCGGCGTCTTCCACTGACATAGAATTCACACTTACAGTCCTTAATTCAGACATCCTTGGAATTAAATAAATATTTGCATTGATTAACATATTGTCAGCGAATAAAACTTCAGCATTTAAATGTAAACATAGATAGTGACAGTAAAAAGATCCTTTTCTCCTGCGAAGCAAAGGGTGTCATCGATGATTTGACAGGCAGTCGCATAATTTTCTTTTGTTCATTCTGTTGATTAAATGATGAACGTTTCCGTTATATAAACATGTAACAATTTTAACAGACATTTAATTAAAGATGTAATTAAAGAAGTGTACACAGTGATGTGTAAAGAGATTTATTGTGCCCTTACCTGAGGTGCCGGCTTAGCGAAATCTACATTTAAGATATTTGGCAGCACAACGTACGCGTTGTTTTCTTTGTTCTTAGGAAGATATGTACTTCAT
Organism: Leptobrachium leishanense; assembly: GCA_009667805.1. Classification (NCBI taxonomy): domain Eukaryota; kingdom Metazoa; phylum Chordata; class Amphibia; order Anura; family Megophryidae; genus Leptobrachium; species Leptobrachium leishanense. The sequence continues at coordinate 18,281,496 of CM019074.1, forward strand.
ACCTCTTCATATAGAAGAAGTTAGGGCTCGACTTAATTTTATCAGAAGTTTTAAAACATATATATATATCAACTAATTCATTTGAAAAAATTTAACCTGGAGACAAAAATTTAAAAAAAATTGCCACCGGTTTGAAAAAAACCTGTCCATTAAAATACCAAAAACAGCTTATTTTGGCCGGTATCGTATCAGATTTGTGCCTTTAAACATGACTTTTAGAAGAAAAGCTTGTCTGCTTTTTCCGGTTTCTGGTCTGCACTGTGTTCGTAGGCTCGTTGGAATTTTCCGACATGTTTGGCGCATTTTTTTGCAGCGGTTCCAGCAGGTTTTCGGTGGGTTTTCAGCATTTGTTCGGTGGGTTTTCCCTGCACTCAGGGGACCCTGCGGCGAATGCTGAATTCACTGCAGGGTGGGGAAATTTGATTCCCTGAAGTGCAGGGAAGTGTGGGGAACGAAAGAGCCCGAAATGTGTGATTTTTTGTGTTGTAAACGCCCTACCCCGCACAATATTTTTCCATCACTTGCTCCTCACTGTGTGGCTTTGGCCAAAGAATGAAGTGAATGGGTCAGTCACCGACTCAATATCATTGTATTGTGTGGGATGTATTCAAAGGACATCACCGGGGGGGGGGGTAGATTAGAAGGTTTATTAATCTCCCTATCTTTTCTCATTCCCCTGCCAGCTCTTAACTTGGCAATACACCCCCTGCAGCCTTTTCTAAACATTCACTCCTCCATCCCACTGACTCTTAAATGCCGTGGAAGCAATGAAACAGCGGTTAAGTAAAACATTTGCACAGATTTTGGTAAATGTTGCATCATGGAAAAATCCACAAAATGGAAACAGGAGATGAAACATCTATTTATCCTTTTTTACATGCAAAGCTTCAAACAAAGACAGAAAACAGCAGCGTGTGTTTTACAATGTGTTTTATAATGTGTTTTATATTGTGTTCTATAATTTGTTTTTATAAGGTGGTTTTATTCGTAATGCACAAGTAATCTAGTTACAGCTTATGTAAGTGGTAGTGCCCCTTTAAAGGGACAATCTAACCCCCTTGATCGTGCAATGTAATTTAAATGGTCATGGTGACCTGAGTGTCCCCCCCCCCTTCTCTCCCCAGTGGGGATTCAGCCCTCGAGTTGTTGGATACCCCTGCCCAGGAAGCTGTCAATCATTTTGCGTTAGTCATCCTTCCAGGGTTTAGGTCAGAAATGTACAGTTCAGGACATTCCTGACTATCCAATGGTTTGTAATGTGCTGCATTTATATTCTATCATTTCTAGATTATCTTCAATAATAAAATGATTATAGTTAAAAAGTGAATCTCCATTAATTATAAAATGTATAGCAGCGCTGTTAAACGCTGCGCCATGGATTTTGTTTGAAGTAAAGTTCCTTTTCGGTGATCAGTCTGCTGAACTTTGCTATAATACAAGTTAAAGATGAGCACAGACTTCTTGAAGTATAAAGCAAATTATCATTTTCGAGTGAAGTGTTCTCTTACCTCCTGCTGTTATTCCTTCCTCTGTGTTACTCCCCGTGCAGTAATCAATCAGCACAAACAAGAGGACTGAAGATTCACAGGTGTACAAGCGGCTGATTGGCTGAACAACTCTGTGCACAAAATCCACTCAAACCATTATTTGTATTCAGTTGTGAGATTTTCAACTGTCAGTTAAACTAGATTATTGCTATTATTACAGAGTGTGGATACATAGATACAGAGATAGATAGGTAGGTAGGTAGGTAGGTAGATAGATAGATACAGATAGATAGAGATATAGAGGTAGATAGAGAGATAGATAGATACTGAGGTAGATAGAAAGATAGATACAGATATAGAGGTAGATAGATAGATACAGATGTAGATATATACAGAGATAGATAGATAGATAGATAGATAGATAGATAGATAGATAGATAGATAGATACAGAGGTAGATAGATAGATAGATAGATAGATAGATAGATAGATAGATACAGAGGTAGATAGAGAGATAGATACAGATATAGATAGATAGATAGATAGATAGATAGATAGATAGATAGATAGATAGATAGATACAGAGGTAGATAGAGAGATGGATACAGATATCGAGATAGATACATAGATAGATACAGAGGTAGATAGAGAGATAAATACCAATATAGATATTGTGACGGAACAGTCCTCTTCCGCCGGTCCCTGGCTCTCCAGATACCCCCTTACCAAGATCAGCCCGGCCTCTGAGTTGCTTGGAGCTCAGTGCCTCGAGCAGCCTGATCTGCAGCTCCAGATCTGCTTGATCTGAACCTCTGCCTTGGAGCCTCTTTGCATTTCCAGAAGGCCACTCTGTGCCTTCTGAGGTTGAGTGTAGTGTAGCGTAGTTGAAGGAGACACCAGGCGAGCTGTATGTTCCAACAGGATTCTCTCTCTTTATGGAAGATTTCACCGGATATTTATACAAAATACAGCAATGCACATTCAAACTTCCCACTCATCCCAACAGTTCTGATTGGTTGGTTTCAAGACCACTGCGGGTTTCCTTCAGGTCCTCTTCAGTTATAATTTGCATACCAAATGGTGAACATGTACCTAAAGTCTCTAATTACATTATGTCATTTAGATATTTACAATAAACGTTCTTTAGCCTTTAGCTCACACAACATTTACATAATCTATTGTTCTAATATGTCAGATTAAAGACAAACACTATGCCAGACTTCTTGAATCAAACATGCAGCCAGATAAAGGGAAAAGCCCTGTTGCATAAATTACACAGTAGTAAAGCTTGTTTACTGGCTACACAAAAACACATTTACCTACAGGAATATAAGTATATTTAAAACTAAAGCTACGCAATTTACACTAAACTAATTTAAACTAAAACCAAATAATGTAAAATATATTTAAAATCACACAATATAAATGAACATAATGTCTCTTGGGGTTTGAAGCGTGGAGCGCTAAATCAGTTCCATGACATATGTCCCCCCTTCCAGAACGGCAGGGCAAGCTTAGATCCAAAACGGATCGCTTGCCACTGACGAGACCTCTCACTTTGTCCCTTTTCTGCGCCATCTTCAAAGTTCCAGGTTGCGGGCACATAAGCAAAGTCAGTGGGGTCTGACGGTCGCCACAGGGTATGCCTGCCTGGGTGTGGGTCCATAGTCCCGGGGTAAGAGGCAAGCCAACCCTCTTTTCCAGTGCTCCCAAGGACTCACCGCAGTAGTGTCTGCCAGGCAAAAGGCCACCACAGTCCACAGACACAAAACATTTTCTAGCGGGCACACTGGAATTCCCCCCCCACATCTTTCTGTCTCGATGGCCCCTCTGCGGACCCAGGACCAGAACACAGTCAGCAATCCAAGTCCCCAGAATCTCCTTCTGCTGCTGCCCCCCTCCTGAACATTTAAAAAGGACCCAGCGCATGGCAATCCCCACAATCCCAAAAGGGCGCAATTCTTCCTGGGACCAGGAACTTGATTGCCTCTCAGGGTAGTCACTCGCCGATTCTGCTGCTCTTCTAGGCAGGTAAGAAGAGGTCCCCTCTCTTGTGGCACCTTGGTTCATAGGAGTGGAGTACTGGGGGGTCTTCATCTTTGTCGGGGACAAGGCACACTCTGATGCCAGCACATCATCCACCTCCAGCAACAGTGGGTACAATCGCTGCTCTATGCCAAATATAACAGGGGCAATGCCTTGACTCCCTGTTGTGCTGCTCTCCTCCGTGGTGGGCACATGGGTGCTGGCAGCTTGTGCCAGGGACAACTCCTGTTGGAGTTGTCGGCACTGTGCTCGTGTCCCTTCAAGCTCAGCCTGCAGGTGGCTGACAGTGCCCTGGTGCTCCTGCTCCAATACACCTAGTTGGTGTGTCAGACGGCTCACCTCCATCTCGCTTGCCTTGGTTTGAGCGAGGCTCTCCTTTCGAGCTGTGTCTGCTTCTAGTAGCTGGTGTTGGCACATCTGGAGTTGGTTCTGGAGCAGCTGTATTTCCTCCTCCTGCTCCCAGGCCCATGCCTGAATAGTATCCCAGGAGAGCTGTGCCCGCTCTAATTCCTGCTCGCAGTTCTCCAGGCGAATTTTAAAAGCTGTCATTTCTATGTGTAGAGCAGCTCCAGTTCGCCGCTCAGCCTCCAGCTGCTCGATCATTACACGGGAGCTGGGCTCCAGCTCCACTATCAGCACCTGAGCACCACTGAGCTCCGTGTGTAGGTTGAGGGTAGAGTCCTCACTGGCCTGCAGCTGGGCCGACAATTGTTGTATGGTGACTGCCTGTTCTTGCACTTCCATGCAGCGACCATCTCTCTCCACCATGACAGCTCACAGCTCAATTTGATGGTTCTGTAATGTCTCTGTCAGGGCCATTATCTGTGATTCCAGGAGACATTTTTCCCCCAAAGCTGCCTGGACTTTTAAAACGCCAATGGCCATGGCCTCTTCTCGCTCCCGAGCAGCATTATCCTTGGCTCGCTCAGCAGCTGTAAGTAAGTCCCGTAAGCCAGTGATTTCCATCTCCAGGCGCTGTACATTCACCTCCGCAGCATCTCTGGATAGTCTCACCTCATCCAGCTCTCTCTGGCCATCTTGCAGCTGATCCTGTAGCAATTGCAGGCCAGTCTCTTTCTCGCTCTGGGTGGCAGCTTCTAGTTACCCTTTCAATGTCTCTACCTCCCTTCGAAATGGGTTCAAAATTTGCATTCTGGATCCAACACCTCCTCCATTTCTTTCACCCGTCCACACCTCCGCTTCATTTTAGCCTTACTTGAGGGTGGGTTGACGGTCACAGTTGGTGCGGAGGCATATTTTGTTTGGGTCTTGGCATTGGCAGAAGCCGATGCTTCCAAAATCCCTGGTCTCTGCCAATCCAAGTCTGTAGGCACCCTCTGGGTGTGTGGTGTAGTTGCCAGCCAGTTCTCCTCCTGGCTACGAATGTCCCCTGGCTCAATCCAGCCTGGGACCTTGTATTTATTGTATTCCACATGCAGAGGGTTAAAATCTTCCTGGTCCCGCACAGCTTCCGCTTTCTGCAATAAACAGACCTCATTCCAAGCGCTCTGGAACAGGTCCATGCTAGGGTTTGGACCATATTGCTTGAGGTGTCTTTTTGCCTCCTTGAGCGTTTCCATCTCGCTCCTGGTTGCGCCACACTTGTGCCTTTGACCCTTACTTCAGTATCCGTTCCATCCACGGCTCTCCAGCAGGTCCCTCAGGGTGTCCTGCTTGCAGGCTGCATAGTTGGCCATCTCAGGGTGTCTTGGTGTTGGAGAGCCTCTATCCACACCGCTGCCAGCCAATGTGACGGAACAGTCCTCTTCCGCCGCTCCCTGGATCTCCAGATACCCCCTTGCCAAGATCAGCCCGGCCTCTGAGTTGCTTGGAGCTCAGTGCCTCGAGCAGCCTGATCTGCAGCTCTAGATCTGCTTGATCTGAACCTCTGCCTTGGAGCCTCTTTGCATTTCCAGAAGGCCGTTCTGTGCCTTCTGAAGTTGAGTGTAGTGTAGTGTAGTTGAAGGAGACACCAGTCGAGCTGTATGTTCCAACAGGATTCTCTCTCTTTATGGAAGATTTCACCGGATATTTATACAAAATACAGCAATGCACATTCAAACTTCCCACTCATCCCAACAGTTCTGATTGGTTGGTTTCAAGACCACTGCAGTATTCCTTCAGGTCCTCTTCAGTTATAATTTGCATACCAAATGGTGAACATGTACCTAAAATCTCTAATTACATTATGTCAGTTAGATATTTACAATAAACGTTCTTTAGCCTTTAGCTCACACAACATTTACATAATCTATTGTTCTAACACATCAGGTTAAAGACAAACACTATCCCAGGCTTCAAGAATCAAACATGCAGCCAGATAAGGGGAAAAGCCCTGTTGCATAAATTACACAGTAGTAAAGCTTGTTTACTGGCTACACAAAAACACATTTACCTACAGGAATATAAGTATATTTAAAACTAAAGCTACGCAATTTACCCTAAACTAATTTAAACTAAAACCAAACAATGTAAAATATATTTAAAATCACACAATATAAATGAACATAAACAGGGTTATTCAAAGAGATTCGAAAAGTCACCGCACGTTCGGTGACTTTTCGTTCTCTTCAATTCGGTTTGTTTTGCCGATCCCATTTCGGTGACCCTGCGGTGTATTCAGCAAGCACTACAGGGCCCCCAAATTGCAGGGAAAAGCTGCCACAAACCCCCAAAAACGAACTGCAAAACCCAGCGAATGCATGCCGAAAACCCTCAAAAACATCTGGATTAACCTGCCGAAAACCACAGAAAAACCCGAACAGGAGCCGATCGCAGCCTTCGACATAGCAGAAGAGGCAGTGAATAAATTAGGAAAACAGTTTGTATGAATGTGTGAAAGTGAAACGCTAATTTACATATGAGGTCCAGGGAATGATAATAAAGAGGGCTGTTACAGAAAAAAGAAGAAAACTTAAAAAAAAAATCAGAAAAATGATTAAAATATCCTAAAAAATCTATAAATAAAGAGACTCTTTATTGCAGAATTTTTTAATGAACGGTTTATTAGATATTGAATTAAAACGGGAATATTTTTAACATTGAAGCCTATGGGATTCTCCTGAATAAATTTGCCGCATGAAACCACCGAATGGCAGGGCATTTTGGGAACCTTTCACTGCTGGTTTGTGTTCTCTGAATAGCCGAAGCAGTGCTTTTCATGGGAATTAACTGCCCTCGAACAGGCACCGAACAGGCACCGTATGTTCAGGCAATTCGCCAGGATTTGGCGAATTGTCTGCTGTCTGGATAGCCGAATGGCCAGGAAAGGTAAACGAACGCTGATTTTCAGTGTTCGGTTACCTTTCTCAAGCAATTCGGATCTCTTTGAATAACCCTGAAAGTCTCTTGGGGTTTGAAGCGTGGAGCGCTGCGTCAGTTCCATGACAGATATATACAGAGATAGATAGATAGATAAAGAGATAGATACAGTAGCTTGACACAAGTGTCTTGCAGCGATCTACGGGTATCTTCGCCCATTCGTCATGGGCAAAAGCCTCCAGTTCAGTCACATTCTTTGGCTTGCGCACTGCAACTGCTTTCTTTAAGTCCCACCAGAGGTACTCAATGGGATTTAAGTCAGGTGACTGCGATGGCCACTCCAAAATGTTCCAGCCTTTAATCTGCAACCATGCTCTAGTGGACTTGGAGGTATGCTTGGGATCATTGTCCTGTTGAAAGGTTCAACGTCTCCCAAGCCTCAGGTTTGTGACGGACTGCATCACATTGTCATCCAATATCTCCTGGTACTGAAGAGAATTCATGGTACCTTGCACACGCTGAAGCTTCCCTGTACCTGCAGAAGCAAAACAGCCCCAAAGCATGATTGACCCCCCGCCATGCTTCACAGTAGGCAAGGTGTTCTTTTCTTCTTGTTCTTCCTCCTCCAAACATAGCATTGATCCATGGGCCCAAACAGTTCTAATTTTGTTTCATCAGTCCACAGAACACTATCCCAAAACTTCTGTGGTTTGTCCACATGACTTTTGGCATACTGCAGTCGACTCTTCTTATTCTTTGGAGACAGCAAGGGGGTGCGCCTGGGAGTTCTGGCATGGAGGCCTTCATTACGCAGTGTGCGCCGTATTGTCTGAGCTGAACCTTCAGTACCCACATCTGACAAATCTTTTCTCAGTTCCTCAGCAGTCACACGGGGACTTTTCTCCACTCTACGCTTCAGGTAGCGCACAGCAGTCGAAGTCAGCATCTTCTTTCTGCCACGACCAGGTAGCATTTCAACAGTGCCCTTTGCCTTGAATTTGCGAATGATGCTTCCTATGGTCTCTCTTGGTATGTTTAACATCTTTGCAATCTTCTTATAGCCATTGCCCTTCCTGTGAAGAGTAATCACCTCTTCTCTTGTCTTCCTGGACCATTCTCTTGACTTCACCATGTTTGTAACCACACCAGTAAATGTCTAGAAGGAGCTGAGTATCACAGTCATTTTAAAGCTGCCTAATTGGTGCTTATTATGCTTTATTGCTGCTCCGTGACATCCACAGGTGTTTTCAATACCTGATTGAAAACACTTGAATGAACCTCTGTTCTTCAGAGTGGTAGTCTTTAAGGGGTTGAATAATTGTGTCAATGAAGAATTCACAAAAGAAACATTTACTACTGTATTACAAAACCAATTGATGTCATTTTAGTTGCATATGGTTCTTTAAAAAGTCCTTGTAGGATTTCATTCTGAATACAATTACAAATGTACACTAAATTCCCTAAAACCCTTTACAGCATTGGGGGTTGAATAATTTTGAACACAACTGTATATAGATAGATGATAGATACAGATGAAGATAGATAATAGATGCATGATAGATACAGAGATATGGAGATACATAGGAACATAGAGGATAGATGGTTGATAGGTAGAGAGATAGATGGATAGATAGATAGATAGAGAGTAGGGATGAGCTGTTCGGTTCGATGTGTTCGGAGTTCGATTCGAACATCGCCAGTTCGTATGTTCGCGAACTTCGAACATTTCTGCGTGTTTGCAGCATGTTTGCCCACAATGCACCACAATGGACCACAATGCACTTTTCTACTGGCCTGAAGCTTGTAATTGGCTACAGCCGGCACCTGACCACAGTTTTGGTGCAAGACAGGTGCAAGACTATGCCGATCATGGCTCAGAGTCCTGATTGGGCAAATTTTGCCCACTCATGGGCTCACAGAGCTAAGTCCCACAGCACACTATATAAGGCGTCCCTTGCAGCCCCAGCACGTGTTTTTTGAGAGGAGATTGTTGTGTTAGTGTGTGTTCTCAGTGCCAGTCTGCCACCAGCTATTGGCAGGGGAGGTCTCACTTCTACAAAATATCTGGGAATTGTTGTAATCTGTGTTCTCACTGCCACCAACTATTTTGGGGGTCAGTCATTTCTACAAAATATCTGGGAATTGTTGTAATCTTTGTGTTCTCTCTGCCACCAGCAATTGTGGGGGTCTCATTTCTACAAAATATCTGGGAATTGTTGTAATCTTTGTGTTCTCACTGCCTCCAGCAATTGTGGGGGTCTCATTTCTACAAAACATCTGGGAATTGTTCTAATCTTTGTGTTCTCACTACCACCAACTATTTTGGGGGTCAGTCATATATACAAGAAATCTGGGAATTGTTGTAATCTTTGTGTTCTCACTGCCACCAGCAATTGTGGGGGTCTCATTTCTACAAAATATCTGGGAATTGTTCTAATCTTTGTGTTCTCACTGCCACCAACTATTTTGGGGGTCTCATTTCTACAAAATATCTGGGAATTGTGGTAATCTGTGTGTTCTCACTGCCACCCATCAGGGGGTCTCACTGATTTATAGGAGGTTTCTGGGAATTGTAATCTGTGTCTTCTCACTGCCAGCTATCAGGGGGTCCCACATACTTCTAGCAGATTTCTGCTTATTGTAATCTGTGTCTTGTCACTGTTGTCAGCTATCAGGGGGTCCTATCAGGGGGTCTCACAGACTTATAGGTGGTTTCTGGGAATTGCAATTTGTGTCTTGTCACTGCCACCCATCAGGGGGTCTCACTGATTTATAGGAGGTTTCTGGGAATTTTAATCTGTGTTTTGTCACTGGCTGCCAGCTATCAGGGTGTCTCACTGAGTTATACCAGAGTTCTGGAAATCTTTAATCTTTATACCAGAGTTGAAACAGAGTTCTGCATATCTCCAATATTTATAACAGAGTTGAATCAGAGTTCTGTATATCTGTAATCTATATATCACGCACCATGTCAGAAAGACTAAAGAGGACAGGCAGATGCTCCCAGACACAGATAAGAGGGCAAGCAGCCTCTGTATCGGGAGGCTGTGCCTCTGGTCGTCGTGGACGTGGTACATCCTCTGCAGGGGCACGCTTGTCCTTTCTAACTGGTGTTGGCCGTCTTAAGCAGCAGCAACATACAGAGGATTTAGTGGATTGGCTAACCAGGCCATCCTCATCCTCCAAGTCCTCTGTGTCAGGCGAGCACACGTAATATCAAGGGAGTGCTACGGTCGGTACTATACGTAACAATAGATAACTCTAAACCTAGGTGCGATACCAGTCCTTGAGGTGGCTGAGTTACGCAATAGCGAGAGGTGAATCTATAAGGCAGGGACAACAAGCAAGGAGGACAGAAACCAGTCCTTAGAGTGGCTGGTATGGAGGCAGGTAAGTATGAAACATATGAGGTGGTAACCAGAGACAGTACGAGGTACCAGAGGAGTCTAACACGATCTAAGGTCGTAGGGATTCAACAATATATGAAGTCAAGTTCCAAAAGCCGAGTCTAGGGAGTATAGAGATACACAGGTCAATATCCAAAAGCCAGGTCATACACAGAAAATCAATCAGAGGTATAAAGAGATAAGCACTAAGGGTAGGCAAGCAAAACCACGAAAGGGCAATGAGAAAAAAGCAAAAGCACTTTTAAATATCGCGCCCTGCAATCCGATTGGCCATCAGGGTCACATTGTGAAGGGAAACCCACAGTGGAGGCGTGATGATGTCAGATGCGGCGTGCAGCCGGCAGAAGCTTAAAGCCGTTGAGACCGGTGGCACGCATGCATAGGACGTGAGGAAGGGCTGCGGGGAAGTCGCAAACCCCGAGGCCACAGGGAGGGACGCCAGAGTCGCGCCAGCCGCCGAGGACTGACACTCTGCCAGCCAGGCTTGTAGTGCTTTACAGTCCACCTCAGCTGCCAAAGCATCTAATGCAGCCTCCATGTCCACAGCTACTCCTGCCGTAGCCTCACTATCACACACGGAGGAGTCAGCTGCATTATTTGACTACAATGACAGTGACATGCTGCTTGAGTATGCGCAGCAACTACAGTGCTCTGATTCAATCTCTGAGGTTGAGGAAGGGTGTATAATCAATTTAGAGGAAGGGGTGCCAATGATGACACACAAATAACTGGCACTCATGTTGCCCCAGCAGCTGCAGCATACTGCCAAGTTGGCTCCAGTGACAAGGAGATAGGGGGTGATGACAATGATGATGAGGTCACTGACTACACCTGGGTGCCTGATCGAACAGAGGAGTCAAGTGAGGAGGAGGAGGTGGCACAACAAACACTAGGCACAACGTCCTCTATGACCAACCGTACCACTAGCCAGATGTCAGAGCTGCTCAGGTGCAGAGCACTGTTGTCTCAAAGCACACATCCAGGAACTCTGCTGTCTGGGAGTTCTTTAAGAAATATGCAGCAGACCACACTGTTGCTATTTGTAATCTATGTCAGATGAGGATCAAGCGTGGGAAAGACACCGGACGCTTGGGTGCCACGTGCTTGAGGTGACATATGACCACCTGCCACGCATCCCGTTGGCGCAACACTTTGCGTAGGTCCTCCTCCTCACCTGTCTGTACCCACACTATATGTCCTGCCATGTCATTGACTCCAACCTCCACTGACAGGGATGATGCTACAGTAATGGATGTACCAGGTCCTTCCTCACAATGTGACAGCATCCCATCAGCTGAAGATTTAAGCAGTCAGATTACGTTGCCCCAGCTGCAGCAGCGTAAGAAAAAATATAGTCCCAACCATCCCCAAGCACAGCGCCTAATGCCAGCTTAGCAAAATTACTCGCATTGCAGCTGCTGCTTTTCCAGCTGGTGGACTCTGCTTCCTTCCGTGAATTTGCTGAATGTGCTGTACCACAGTGGCAGGTTCCAAAATGCCATTTCTGTTCACAGAAGGCCATTCCAGTACTATACCAGCACGTGGAAGACAATGTTATGGAGTCATTGGGAAAGGCAGTTAGCAGCAAGGTGATGATACCTATATTACCAACCCTACACTCCAATCCACGATTCTTGTACGAATCTTTATTCCCGATGTATCCAGGATCGTTCGGAAAGCAGATTTATCTCTTCAATTCATAAAAGGAGAAAAATATATATAAGAAAAATATAAAAATGTATAGAAACAGAAAATTAAATAAAAATTAAAAAATAAAAAATAAAAAGTAAATTTCACCAAAAATAAAATACAAATATATAGATAGAAAATATTTTTATTTCTATTTTTATTTTCATTTTCATTTTTATTTTTTTATATTTTTTTATATTTTTTTATTTTCATTTTATTTTTCATTTTATTTTTATTTTTATTTTTATTTTCATTTTTATTTTCTTTCTTTATTTATTCTTTATGAAGAAATTTATACAAGATTAAGGGATATCTCTTTTTAGGGGTTTCCCTTCTTTTTTCCCCTTGTTTCAGGGTTGGTAAGATAAACTTTATCTATATATTTGTATTTTATTTTTGGTGAAATTTACTTTTTATTTTTTAATTTTTATTTAATTTTCTGTTTCTATACATTTTTATATTTTTCTTATATATATTTTTCTCCTTTTATGAATTGAAGAGATAAATCTGCTTTCCGAACGATCCTGGATACATCGGGAATAAAGATTCGTACAAGAATCGTGGATTGGAGATCGATCATCGAATCGTAATTAATACGATGGCAAAGTTCCGTATGTTTTTCACGGGGACGGAAGTGGAGGGGGAGATCACGAGGGAAATTAGATCCGAACAGGGGAAGATGCTGCAGCACGAAAGAACTTCCGGTCAGATTGAAATCGGAAGTCAAGATAGAAATGAATACCGGAAACGATTCCCCGACGTTCCGAAAACGAAACGAAAGAGATCCAATGAAAATGGCTTTTTGAAAACAACAAATGAGCGGATTGGACTCTAAGAACAAAGACTCATGGGAGTGTAAATGTGGTTTGTGACCTTACCATATAAGGAAAACGCCACAGTTAATGAGCTGACCAATGAAATCCCTGTATGGGTAATAAAAGGAAAGATGGGTGTTCTGTTTGTTATATGATTTTTTTGCTTTTTAACCTGTATTGCCCTTGAAAAAGTCTAGCTGTAGACGAAACGCATCGGGCTTTGAGCATATCTATGCTATTTTATCCATTTATCCATTTTGGAATTAAAAATATTTTCTACCTTACACCCATCTTTCTTTCCTTTTTTGCCAAATTCGGCGATTATAATATCCACGATCCAACTGAATAGAACAACGGGAACCTATTCCAGATGCTGATGCTTCCTATTTCACAATATTTGGGTGCACTGACACTGACGCCTATATTACCAGATTTATATCATTTTAATATTGGACCGCAGGGTCCAACCCTGCACTCTTCCACAATACCACAGAGTGGTTACTTAGGTGTGAAAGCACTTGCTGCCACTGAAGGCACAATATTTGGGTGCACTGACGCCTGTACCAGATTCATATCATTTTAATATTGGACCGCAGGGTCCAACCCTGCACTCTTCCACAATTCCACAGAGGGGTTACTTACGGTGTGAAGGCACTTGCTGCCACCAAAGGCACAATATTTGGTGCACTGCCACTGACGCCTATACCAGATTCATATCATTTTAATATTGGACCGCAGGGTCCAACCCTGCACTCTTCCACAATACCACAAAAGGGTTACAGTGTGAAGGCACTTGCTGCCACCAAAGGCACAATATTTGGCTGCACTGACACTGATGCCTATATTACCAGATTTACATAATTTAAATTTTTTGGACCGCAGGGTCCAACCCTGCACTCTTCCACAATACCACAGAGGGGTTACGGTGTGACGGCACTGTTGCGGACGCTTAAGGCCCAATTTTAAAGCACCTGTTGTTACTTTCATCCAAAACCTGCATAAGTTTCACCATAATTTAGCCAAAAATCACTAAAATTGTTCTGCGTGTGCTAAAATGTCTCCTCTTTTAATACAGACTGCCGCCCCAAGCAGTTGTTTATGAATAGATTAAAGGTAAACCGTTTACCGCCATTTGAAACATCATTTTTTTGTTTTTAAATGTTTCTATACATCCTACAAATCCACCACTTCACGGGCAGGTTATGGGTACCTCCTAGGCACGATATTTGAAGGAATTTTTCGTTTTTATTTTTAACCCATATTTCATGGAAAACTCACTGTTCCTTTAAAAAACTTTTTTTAAAACTTTTTGTCCTGGTTTCCTTTTTGTTCTTGAAATGACACTTTTCTACAATGTAAAGTAGTGAGTGCACAGCTTGCGTAACAGTGTAAATTTAATTTACTGTCCCTCAAAATAACTCAACACACAGACATTAATGTCTAAACAGCTGCCAACAAAAGTGACTACACCCGTATGTGAAAATGTCCAAATTGGGCCCAATGTGTCAATATTTTGTGTGGCAACCATTATTTTCCAGCAGTGCCTTAACCCTTTTGGGCACGGAGTTCACCAGAGCTTCACAGCTTGCCACTGGAGTCCTCTTCCACTCCTCCATGACGACATTTCGGAGTTGGTGGATGTTAGAGACCTTGTGCTCCTCCACCTTCCATTTGAGGATGCCCCACAGATGCTTAATAGGGTTTAGGTCTGGACACATGCTTGGCCAGTCCATCACCTTTTTTTATTATACAATTGGCTTGCTTAGTGGGTTTGACTCATTCTTTTTATTAGCCATTTGTCTTCAATTCTGGTATTCCACCAGAAAAATAATAACATCTTGATTCATTGGTGCAGGAGTTCTCAGGGAACCTAGTTCGTCCACGTCTGGTGGATTTGTTCCTGTATGCCATCTGGAGATACATTGATCTGTTGAAGATAAAGCTTGCTCCTGTCCTTTGTTCCAGAATGTATACTGTTCCAGAATAAGATTCAGTAAATTTCCTAGCACAAAAAGATCTCTAAATGGTGAATCAACATTGCCTCATTTTTTATTCCTACCCACAGGCAAAAGACGATGACTCTCTGACTCCGGGAATGGATTTCTCCGCAAATAGAAGAACAATACACACTCAATGGAAGACACAGCTGTAACGTTCATACCCATATTTGATGTCCTTTGTTAGTGTACACTTTGGAAGCTGCGCGCCCCTAATATCTGATATAAATCTGGACGGACCGTGTAACCCTTTACACTCTCTCCCATGTACCTACTCTATCTTCGTTCCCATGTTTTCCTCTATGCTCACAATATTTTTTCCCAAACACTGGACACTGAGACCCCATCTGTTACATTATGAGCTGTTACATTTTATTACATTCCGTATTTTGTTATAGACCTCGTTTTGTGTATTTTCCATTTTGTATTAGTGTTACTTTATGCCTCTATATTGTTGTTCTATTGTTCATTATCTGGCTTGTTTTTGCCTTCTTTATGCTGCCTGATGCTCTCATAAAGATAGGAGATAAATCTACTCGTCTGTCCCTTTCCATTCTTGATGACTTGAAAGCAACATATTATTCAGACCTAACCTTACATAAAGCAAATCAATTTCTGCATGTTTGATCCTTCTGCTGATCTATATGAATATAGCTATAATGATAACCTTAGATATCTCTATTATCTACACAAAGTGTTGCTTGTCAGTGTGTGACAAAATCACATGGATGACAAAAGAGCTAATCTCACAGGCAAGAGACCTGACCCGCGAAACGCGTCGTTAGACGACATGATAACACTTTAGTTTTACACTCTAGTCATCCTGACCAATTTATTGTTTTGAAGTGGTCAGGATGTGTGAAGTGCCCCCTTCTCGTCCACCCCTGCTACCCAGATCTGCCAAAGCCACTGGATGAAGTGGAGGAGTTTCTTCCAACCACCAGTATCACCAGCAGTTGGGATTTTTTAATTTCCCGACTGTTGGTCACCTGATCGTTCACAAGCTATGTCATTTCGCAGAGCGCGTGCCAATGTCACCCTCTCTGAGACCACCCACGGTAGCGAGTCTCCTCAGAGAGTGTGCCGATGGATTTGATCTGCACAAATGCGATTGCAACTCAGTGCTTTTACACTGAAAACATGAACTGAAATTTAGGATAAAAAAAGAGTTGCTCATCTAGGTCAACTTTTATCAAGGAACGTTTAGAAACACAAACATTAGTTTTCAAATTTAGAAAGAAAGTGACCGGCTAAGACTAGAGTCAAACAAACACAGTCTGAGCGCACTCTGCATGCATGCATAAGGCACAGACATACTGACGGAAGATACTGTAGACGCCACATGGTCCGTTCTTTTGACTGACGTACAACAAAAAAGGGAATTATGGGAAATAAAATTAATATGAAAAATGATAAAAATTTGAAAAAGATATGAAAGCCATTTTGTGTGTCAAGGTGCTGGACGTCGCAAAAGCGCTGCGTCTGACATCTCCTCATCACTCACACAGAACGCTAGGCGGACGTGGCGCACTCTGAGCGTCCGTGGTAGCGGTTTTACGCTCTTGCCTAACTTGTGTCCGTTTGCCACGCGCATTGTGCGTGCGCAGTTCGGTGCGCACGTACTTCGTGTGTGGGTCTCTACTGATCGTGATTCTATGCTACAACGGACATTAAACTGTGCGGCAACACGGACGCGATCGCTGCGTTCATCTGACACGGGCCTTAGAAGGAGAATGTTCACTCTATTAACCCCTTCATTACCAAGGGATTTTCCAAAAAAACATTGGCAGAAGCCAGTGTTTTTTTTGTAAAATCATCTTTAATTAATTATACAGTAAGAAATATTTGGGCATATTCCCATTGAATGTCTTACTGTAAATAACCTATTTGGCAACTAGATGGCGCCATCTACTGCCAAATTGAGTTACAGCCATCACAGCTGTAGCTCATTTTTATGTTTCTCCGGCTACTGAATCCCCAATGTGAGAGCCCGATTATACACAGTTTTAGCCCTTTGGGCATTACGCCCACAGAGCTAAAACTTTGGAGGCATCTTCTGCAGTCCAAAAGCAAACAAATTTCATTGGTTTTTGGGCTGCAGATCTGCAGAGCAAGATATCTTTTTATCGGGGGACCAGATGGTGCCTTTGAAGCCTGAGATATCTCGATCTCAATAGTGAAGGGGTTAAATTGACATTTAAGTAGAAGAGGCGCCAAATAGAAAACATGACTGTTTGATCAAGTAATCACAAATAATTTATCTCCTATCATATATTATTTTATTTGGAATACTTTAAATAGGATTTCGTATGTGAGTTACTAAAAAAAAGCTAATTGGTGCGGGTCAACAAAAAACACTTAATTTTAATAAGGTATTATCCAGCTCACAGAGGGCATCTATACAGATCATTTACTGAGATAAACTGTTCTTGAGAAAAAACACACAGGAAACAAATGAAATATTTTAAAAGTAATGTTACAAAAAAATACACTTAAAAGATACCCTTGGGAAACGTATAAAGGAGACAAATTAAAGCCACTGCAGCTTAATAAAAAAAGGTTAGCCAGAAAACACAAAGGACCTTTAAAACACATAAGTCAGAGAGATCAACCATATATTTTCTAATATACAAGGAAATGAGCCGAGCCTTCGCAACGGGAATCTGGCCAACTTCGACAAAATTCAGAAAATAAGTTAAATTATAAAAACTGAAATTCACGCAGTGAGATATAACTTGATAGATTTTGTACTGCTATCATTTACATATTATTACCTGGTAAATGGTAACAATGTCTGCACTCTTGAAGCCATTTTATTGCCATCCACCCTGCTTACAGTTTACTAAATCTATGTCTCTCCAGACAGCAATCAGATCACCCACTGTCACCCTCCCAGCTCCTTCATTGCTCTATTATGTAACCAGCAAAGACATAACAAGCAATCAGATCATCCACTGTCATCCTACCAGCTCCTCCATTTTTCCACCCTCCCACCCCGTCCCTATCCTAATCTTATAGCTCTCCCTTCAAGCTTCTTCTATTTTTCAATCTGATTACCCTTACCAAGCCCATGCTTCTGGTCCTTCCCCATGAAATCCTTGCTATATTCTAACTGACCACCAGCTCCACACTCCTCCTGCTTCCCTTTCATTTACCTCTCTGCTAGAGGTGTGCACGGCTGAAAAATTCAATTATCTTTAAAATAATCTAATTTTCAGAATTTCGTTTTGTATTTTGGAGCTAATTTTGTTTTGTATTTCGTTTCGTTTTGGTTCAATTCGAAAATTGATATCGATTCGATAGTTGATATATCAGTTTGATAGTTGATATATCAATGCGATAATTGATCAATCAATTTGAATTTTGGATCACTAAACAGAACCCCAATTAATCGAATTGTTCTGTTAAAAGACAAGCTAGGGTTAGATATTAAGCTGTCTCACAGTTTTAGTACCAGAGGCCAAATAATAGGGACAGGGTGCTTGTGAAAAAGTAAAACAAAATGAATTTGTTTCATAAAGTCGTTTGCTGACTGTAGTACTTGTATTGTATTGTATTGTATGTATTGTAATTTAAGATCAATTCGATAGTTGATATATCAATTCGATATCGATTTGATAGTTGATATATCGATTCGAATTTTGGATTACTAAATAAAACCCCAATTAATCAAATTTTTCTTTTATGATGAAAGAATTAAATTCGTTAGATACCATTTTGTTTCATTTTGAATTCGGATCAAGTCGCTTCGTTATTTTGGAAGTACTTCTAAAATACAAATTAAGGAAATTCGCTATCAATTCCAATTCGTTACAAAATGAATGCACACCTCTACTCTCTACCTTAGGTTCTAAGATCAAGGGATGTCTGCGAAGCACTTTTATAAATTGCCATATTAGCAGAACATTTTTCCTACAGACAGGGCCATTTCTTTCTCGTGTATCATTATTTATTACGTCTCATGTTTGTGCTTCCCCAGTGTTCCCCAAGCACTGCTGAATTTGAAGGTTCTCTATAAATGCTGTATCTGTAAGTGCCTGCATAACAAAAGTAATGTACATTAGAGAATCTGACTATGAATATACATATTGGCTTGTGAAAATATGGAAATGGGGTCCTAAAACATTTGAAATTAGGAGCAATTCACTGCGCAGACACACCCTTCCATACATACATCAAATAAAAAAAATGACAGACACCAGTCTTGCTTGGAAAGTGGTCCACTAATATGACCAATTTACTTGAGTGGTGAAGCAAGACCCACAGTATGTATGTATGCTGCTTCTTTTCAGTAATACAGAGTGACAGGAATGAGATCTCACAGAGAATATAGTTTCCCCCTAGAGAGAACCCCAAGCGTTCCAGATTTTGAATTCTTCCAGATCTCAGAATCTGTGAAAATCCAATGTTGTAGATGAAGAAGATCACGGCAGGAGAGCTGAGATCATCTTCCTGCAAGAGGTGAGCACAGCTGAAAAATTTGTTTTGTTTCGTTCGAAAATAATTTCGTATTTGTAATTTAGTTTTGTTGGGTAATTTCGTAATTTTCGTTTTGATTCGTTTCATATTTCGAATCAGTAAAAAAAACACCAATGAATTAAATCCTGCTCAATTACTTTTAGATTAGGGTTAAACATGAGGGAGAAAAGGCAAGCTAAGGTAAATATTAAGCTGCCTATTGGCATGTGGTGCTGAATACAACAGATTCAGCACCACAGCCAATTGACAGGGACGGGGTGCTTTGTTAAACAGTAAACCAAAACTGATTTGTTTTCATTTTCATAATTTCGTTTGTAATTTGGAATCAATTCGAATTTTAAGATCACTGAAAAAAACAATAAATCCTGCTCTGTTACCGTTAGATTAGGGTTAAACATGAGGGTTAAAAGGCAACAAGATAGGGTTAATTTACCATCTCGCTGCAGTGTGCATAGAGGAATCATTCAATCAATGGTTCTCTTA
The DNA here is from genome assembly GCA_009667805.1 of Leptobrachium leishanense. NCBI lineage: Eukaryota > Metazoa > Chordata > Amphibia > Anura > Megophryidae > Leptobrachium > Leptobrachium leishanense. Next base: position 18,301,159 of record CM019074.1, read on the forward strand.
TGAAACAGTATAACGAATCAATTTTGTTATACAGTGTACTGTTCTGTTCTGTTTTTGTTTCAGTTTGGATGAGATGAATTTGTTATTTCGGAAGTAATTCCGAAATAATGAATTAACAAATTTGGTGCAAAACGAATGCATACTTCTACTTCATGCTGCAGCTTCCAGTGTGTACACAGGCTGGGAGCGTTCTGCAGCATGTCTTCGCGGGCATGATGCCCGGAGTCAGCGTTACTTCAGGCAGCATGTCATACTCTGAGGCTGCCTAGAGATTCCCTGGATGTCCCGGGCTGCTACTAGGGATTGCGTTTCAGGTTCGGAATTTCGGAATTTCCACGAATTTCCCGATTCGTGTTTTCGGATGCGGCCGATTTTCCGAAAATTTTAGTCTGAAATGAAGATGAAAAGTTTTCCGAGCCGAAACGAAATATTTTCAATTTTCGAATGTACTTGAAATGTGTCAAATCGAATTTTATTGCTTTGAAACGAGGAGAACAGACGTTCCGAACAAAATTTTCGAAAATACGAAAAGTCGATACAAAAAACGAGCAAATGACACGAAAATACGAAAAATGGTCGAAATTCGAAAAAATGTACACGAAAAACGAGTCGAGCCGAACGAATCGAAACAGAAATCGTCGAACGAGCTGAAACGAAAAGTTTAAAAAATCCAAAAAATGAATCGAATCGAACCGAAAAAAAAATCGGTGCACAAGCCTAGCTGCTACAGCACTTGGGAGCTTTGTTCCTGAGAGGCAGTGCCTGTCCATAGTGCACCTAGTTTGGAATTATTAAAATCTTGATGGCTCCAAAAATGATGCTTTTAAACAACTAGATGACTTCCTGCAAAAACAGAATATTAAGGGTTATAATATTTAATATGTGGGTAACAGCTGCTCTATCCAAGGGGAAATCTGATGCCATCTGTGGTCAAGATGGAATTTTTCCCAGTATGTTGCATATTCGGTGAGCGCTTCAGACTGGGTTTTTTGCCTTCTTTTGGATCAACAACAGTAGCTATGTGAAAGGTTGACCTCGATGGACATATGGCTTTTGTCAGTATACGTAACTAAGTATCCACTTAATGTTACTTACTAATTTTCATAAAGTTATCATCTTATAAAGGGTTTTATTTCACGTCAGATTCTAAATTTCCCTAACTTCTTTCTTCACCAAACGCCCCCACATGCTCTTTGCGTCACAGGCAGCAGAGTTCCATAGGAGGTTTTCGCATATAACAGTGTTATTTTATTCATCTCATCTCTTTTTAATTTTCTTTCAAGAAATTTCACTAAGTCTCTCTGTCACATTTAGCAATTTATCTGTTTTATTTTTCAAAGAAAAAAGAAATGCACTTCACTGTGAGAAGTAAATCATTGATCTTAAAAAACATTACCAACATAAAAATAGAAATATGGCAAAATATGGTAAATAGTTTTTTTATTGAAATCTTTTAAAACTTTTTCTATATGTCGAGTTGTTTCCGTTATTGAAGGTTTAGGAAGTTCCAGAAACAGAGAGGGACATTAAATCTGGAGCGGTCTTTAATTAAAAAATATAGATAGGGAGCTTGTCCAAACTGAGATCCAATGTTCCTTTTTGCAGAATGGAATGCAGACTGACTAGTCAATGTTTTCGATTCCCGTTTTATCAAATTTCCCAGAGCTTTAGCATCACACCTTAAAAGCTCATCACACCAAAAGAGCAATAGTCTCTTTCTATTTTGTTCAGGTTTTATAGTTCTGTTTTCTCACTATTCAAACTTATTCTTATTTGCCCCCCGTCCTGGGTCACTGATTTTGAGAATTTATGACCCCCAATCCCTTCTGAACTTATTCGACCAAACTTTATTTTCCAGCAATCTTACTCATTTTTCATCCTGACTTAGTTCTGCAAGCACCATTCCCTTGATTTCAGCTGGTCTTTGTAGAGTAGGGGACCCAGAAAGCCCCACTTGGATGTTCTACGAGTCAGCTTTCACCATGCTTTTCACTCCTGTGCTGCTTCTTTCTATTGGTCGATGTTCTGGATGATATCAGATTGATGGTGTCCAACCAATGTGTTCTTTGTCGACCAGGTTTTTTCTTTCCTCTAAGCATAACACTGTTACCAAGTCCATTTTCTTCCAAAACCCATGGCCAATAAATATAAGGGGGGGTTCCTGTTTCTCCTTACCTGAACACATGGGGGGAGTAAGGGGATCCTGCATTGGGTGCCGCCAAGCCTGGTTTCATTTTATCAATTTGTTTTTTGGAAAAGTCAACAATTCACCCAATAATCAATTATCTTTTCTATGCATTCAGTTGTGTCCATCTCTCAGTTATTCTGAGTCAACGTTTGTGACGTTTGTTGATACTGTGCTGTTTTTTTCAATTGTTCGATGTTTTGGCTGGTATCAGCTTTGATGGTGTCCAACCAATGTGTTCTTTGGCAGCCAGACGTTCTCCTTTTTCTAAGCATAACCCTGTTTCTAAGCCTATCCTCTTCCAAAACCCATGTCTGATAAAGATTGGAGGAGCACCTGTTTCTCCTTGCCTCAACCCGTGGCCAGCAGTTGCAGGATTAAGTTAGAGGAAGTCAAACATCCCAACTTCTATGATTTAACCCATCACTTTTATCCATGAGTGGGGAAGTACAGGGATCAGGCACAGGGTGCTGCACTGGGGATCATTTTACTGATTTGTGTTTCAGACAAGTGGACGAATCACCCACTTTTCATCTCTCTTGTATCTGTTCAGTCCTGTTCGACTCGTACTTATTCTATGAGTCAACTGTTGCCATACTTTTTAGTGCTTTGCTGTTTCCTTAAGTTGGGTGATGTTCTGCCTGGTATCAGTTTTGATGGTGTCCCACCAACAAGTTCTTTGGCAGCAATGTTTTCTCTTTTCACTAAGCTTAACTCAACCATGTGCACCTGTTTGAGCATCTTTTCATGCTGGATCCAAACCTGGGCAAATGGGGAGATTTGAAGAAAGACCCGGGATCCTTCCTTGCAAACGTTTTGCCAAGAAAGTTCTATCAGAAGACTCAAAAACCTTTCATATATGGTGCTTGAAGGTAGCCAAAAAGCATGCAAACCTACGACTGGGATGAGCAAGAACCTGCAGTGACTAGTCATGGTAATTATGACCCAGCTGGGGGGGGGGGAAATCCACTAGGAACCACAATAACTGATGTAGTCAAGGGCAAAAGCAAAGGTCTGTGCCACACGAGAACTTATCATATAGGAACATGCAATGTTAGAGGAACGAGTCAATATTCATACTCAATTCATCTCTTAATGAATGCAAATTTATAGTATCTCATAGAATCACGTGAATTCTGATTGGGTGTTACAGAGATGTAAACAGAGAATAGGTATGTCATATTATATGCACAGAATAGGCTGAGAAATAATGCATTATGCAACAGATCGGTATAAAAGGTGGACTGGAAAATGTTAAGGCCACTCCATTTATAGAAAACGGTCATTTTATTGCGTTAGCTGTCCTTGATAAGCCTTCTACAGAGGCTGCTTAATAAGAAACTGTTGATTAAACCTGCAAGGACAATGTCAGGCACCGGAGATGCTCTAGCATCTATATTATAATTTATAACTGTTTCTCTGCTGGGAAGAAAAGAGTCACTGCATCGTGGCAATGAATCGTATAACTTATGGATACATGCCGAAGGATATTTTGCTAAGCTAGTTGACTCTTTGAGTAATCTTTCATTCCTTCAGTAAACTAACTCATATTTCATCTAAGTTCCTGGAGATCCCGGCCCCTGCTTGAGAGAGTAGCCTGGAGAAACAAGTGACACGTATGTAAAAAAAATCATCATGCTCACAGAACACATGAAACACAGAGTTATTATATGTTCACGTTGGGCTCCCTTATCCCACTGTTTTCAAATAGAACACAGAAAAAAGCCAATGGAGGATTATGTTTCCAAAGAAATAATTGACCAATCAGTGTCAATCAAAAATCTGAGAGAAACAAGTGAGGGCCAGGTGCTCCATGCAAAAACTTTTAATGGAAGATAAGCAATGTTTTGACTGCCTAAGCAGACTTTCTCGAGCTAAAATACAGCGGATTGTACAATGGATTGTCATCAACACAATTGATACAGTGCACCATGTGTTTAACCTTAAAAGATAAGTGACAATCCCTAAAGTTTTTTTTTTATTATTTTATGTATTAGAACAGGGCTCAAAATTTCAAGTCCCAAGCTACTAACAAGGCCATAAGAGTTATTCGCCACCAGTTGCTCCACCTAACCCCTACCCAGCCCATAACTCTGCACATAAACACACACCCTTAAATTATCTTATGACATTACACTGTTAATGTTATTTTTGTAACTTTATTATAAATAAAACCTTTAATACCCAGACATCAGACCCCAGATACATGTATACCCAGTCAACAGACCCCAGATACATGTATACCCAGTAATCAGACCCCAGATACATGTATACCCAGACATCAGACCCCAGATACATGTATACCCAGTCATCAGACCCCAGTGTGAGCAGAGCGAGGAGGCAGGGAAGCTCCTTTCCACCCCCCCCTGCCAGTGACAGAGACAAGCTGGGTCAGGTTAGGCAGCTGTTCCCTGCCACTGTGCAATCTGGGGACGGGGGGCTGTATGGTGGCAACGCTGGAATACGCAGCAACAAATAATTTTTTGTGCTGCCTGCGTGTGCATTTTCACTCGCCCTCACTTAATTTCCACTTGCCAAATGCGAGTAAGTGAGTGGAAATTTTGAGCTCTGTATTAGAATATATTGATACCTGCTGTTTTTTCCTTTGAAATAAAAAATAAATATATATATATAAATATTCCTATTTTATCCCCTTAATGCTGAGGTAGTGCAGGGAGGAAGGCGGGCCTGAACACCAAGGGGCAGCAAAGCACGCCACAGGACTCTCCGGAAACACGTAAGGCCCACGTCGCTTCACTGCAGCCAGTCGCCAGTGTTGGCTGCAGCGGGACTGCCTGAACTCAGGCAGTCCCCCTGCATCCATTGATGTTAATCGGCCCAGGCAAGGGAGGCAGGCTGTAGGAATTGACCCTCTGGTTTCAGGCCCGCCCACTGCCCGGACAGTATAGCACACCTGGCAGTGTTAAGGGGTTAATTAATCTCTAATTTTTCAGGAAGCAATGGCTTCTTTCCTATCCATAATGTTGACTGATTTAGATAAAAACGTATCTTCCAAGATGAGTCCTCATATTTTTTTGTCAAGAAAGAAAGAAAGCAGAGCACAAGACTGTAAATATCTTGATTGAGAACGCTTAATAGAAGAGGGTGGAGCAATCCCTAAGGCGGGCAAAGTTTGGAAAATCATTTCTGATTAATTATACAGTAAAAATATTTGGAAATTTCTCAGTGTATTAATTACTGTAACATCCTATTGGCAGGTAGATGTCGCCATCTGCTGGCCAAATGAAATTACTGCAGTTCAGGGCTCTATGCATTATCAGCTGGGTGAAATTTCCTATAGAGACTTTCCCCAGCTGGTTTCAAAAAGTGTTAGCACCTCAGCCTTCAGGTCCACAGTGCTAAATTTTGAGGGGCACCTCCTGGAGCCCAAACACAAATGAAATTCTTTTGCAGCAAAGAATTTAATTTTCAGTGACACAGCATAGCTTCAGATCGTGTTAATATGTTCTCGAGCCGCCGTGCCTGCTTCTGCTGATCCTGTATACAAGATCATGGTAGTGAAGGGGTTAACAAAGCCTACCCTTAAATAATAATTGAACATTGTAACTCATCTGATTGTCCGCTCAAACTCTTATTTTCCTTTCCCTTTAAAGAATTGCTAACTCAAATCGCCCGTGGCTCGTCATTGATAACATATTCTTCTCCACAGTTCAAAGTGACTGCAATCACTGTCGGAGGTGGAAACAGACATGTACCTTATAAAAAAATATAGAATACATGCTGTTTGGGTGAATTATTCCTCTTGGATCCAGTAAGCCGATTTGATCTGTTTAATGTGCAACAGTATCGAGGGGGTGATAACGGTGCACAAAAAGAATGGTGCATGTGTTCTCAATTCACGTGTCCTTTTTATTTATCCATCTGATTCCGCTTTATAATAACTTAAATAAACAGCAATTGGCCTTTTGTTGCTTCAAAATTGTGGGAACTATTCTGAAAGCAAGAGTCCTGGATGTGGGAAATTGAGGAAAAAAGATAATATTAGCAGTGGCGTACTGTGCTAAACTGAACTATGGTAAAGCATGTACAGATAAGTATAATAGTATAGGATATATGGCGCCCCCGCCTCTAGCTCGAAGCCAGTTCTTCTTAATACAATAGGGCTCCTGCCTCCAGAACGAGCTTAGTTTCCCAAGACAACGGAGAGCAACCACCTCCAGCCCAAGCCCACCTGGCCATAGGATCAAACAGCACACTGGTCATAGTCTATAGGCAGCCTGATGTCCCACCATCAAGGTTTGTGGGTTTTTGGGGGTGATCCTGATGGAGCAGAGGCACATTCCGGGTAAAGAAAGCTCTGTCCCCCTGATGCTTTTTTCCAAGAACGCCTTGATACATGGACGGGGGACCGAGTGGCAGTGGTGTAAAGGTGTCCAGCGGCTGGTGAGGTGTACCGGGGTTTCTGTTCCATAGGAGCGGCCGCGCTCCCTGTGGGAGGAGTGGGAGTTCAGATGTTGGGGTTCCCAACTGTTACATCTCGACCCTGCCCCCTGGTGGTGGGAGCAGGGATTTGCCAGTTGCTGGCTTTCATGCTCAGGTTCTGCAGACCATCTCCACTGGACTAATGGTCTGCAGTCACATGATCTGCTCAGCCCTATATATAGGGCCTACCATGCATTTGATCCTTGGATCAGGATAGACTGAGATGCACTGTGTTCCTGCTCCCTGTGTTATTTCAAGTTCTGTATTTGGATATTCTGTGTATGACTTCTTGCTCTGGTTTCTGGATTATTCCCTTGTCTGTCCCCTGAAGTACATCTGTATTTTGATTATCTTGTGTATGACCTGGCTTGGCTTCTGGAACTTCTCTTTGGTATGTCCATTGTCTGTTTAGGAATTAACTCTCTCTTAATTTAGTTTGTTTTCACTCAACAGGCATTTGGCCACGAAGCCATTTGGTGTGAGTGATACTCAGGGCCTTGTTCTCTACTGAGAGAAAGGGGGGTGTGAGGATCCTGAGGAGAAAAGGCCGAAACGATCGTCGGGGGTTGCTGCACCTCTCGTGCAGGGATGATGTCCTTGGCAGTCAGTACTGGCCACCCTCATTGGGTGAGAGCAGACTGATTTGCATATGGAGCATTCATCCTTGTAATGGCACAAGCAAGCTAAAACCTTGTGAGACCTGAGTGGGCCCCACCGTACAGCAGACCACTAGTGCTGTTGCTCGTCCTCAGGATCTGATTCCTCACACTCCCCCTTTCTCTCACCTTGTTCTGTACTTCCTGGCTGGGAGTGGTTGTCTGCTTATTTAGTTGTTTTCACTCAACAGGCATTTGGCCACAAAGCCATTTGGTGTGAGTGATACTCAGGGTTTTGTTTTGTACTCCTTGGCTGTGAGTGTTAGGATCAGCAGTTATCGTGTTTTCAAGTACCGAGTTCTGCCGTTCAGCCTGCTGCATTCCTCGTGTTTTCAAGTACCGAGTTCTGCCCTGCAGCCTGCTGCATTCATTGTGTTTTCAAGTACCGAGTTCTGCCCTGCAGCCTGCTGCATTCAATGTGTTTTCAAGTACCGAGTTCTGCCCTGCAGCCTGCTGCATTCAATGTGTTTTCAAGTACCGAGTTCTGCCCTGCAGCCTGCTGCATTCAATGTGTTTTCAAGTACCGAGTTCTGCCCTGCAGCCTGCTGCATTCATTGTGTTTTTCAAGTACCGAGTTCTGCCCTGCAGCCTGCTGCATTCAATGTGTTTTCAAGTACCGAGTTCTGCCCTGCAGCCTGCTGCATTCAATGTGTTTTCAAGTACCGAGTTCTGCCTTGCAGCCTGCTGCATTCATTGTGGTTTCAAGTACAGAGTTCTGCCCTGCAGCCTGCGGTATTCATTGTCTACCTCCAGTCTTGTGATCTGTCTATAGATGAGAAATCATACCCAGTGCAGGGCTTCCTCGTGTGTCTGTATTCTGCACTATGCTCTTGTATTCCAAGTGCTGCAAGTGTGTGCTGGAGTCTGCTCTTCTGCACAACAAACCATATACCTGCCCTAAAGGCTTCAAAACCACACAGCCGACAGGCTCCCACTCACCCTATAGGGGACCTACCGTTACACAAAAGGAGCTCCCCCTCAGGAATCACTCCAGGGCAGGCTCCTTTTTCGGTGGATAAACCGTCCTAAACGTGCCGCTGTAGAGCGAAAGGAGACTGGATCGCTCAGGGTCAAAGTCAAGCGGGCATGTGTCGTGTCTTGACTGCTGGTGGCCGGCTCGAGTAGCTCATGTCAAGGGCAGGGGAAATACAATTACACACATGATCGGATACAATTCGTAACAATTGGAACATGTTAGATAAATAACAATATAACGAATAACTATGAATGGCGGCCGCTTCACCAGAAATGGATATACAATATCGACACAAATAACGAAGTGGCAGCCGTCCCACCTCGGCATGTTTTTCCATCAATGAGATTTTTCTTCCCTGATGGCACAGCAGGCATATTCCAAGATGGCAATGCCATGATTCATCAGGTTCAAATTGTGCAAGAGTGGTTCAGGGAGCATGAGACATCATGGATTGGCCACCGCACAGTCCAGACCCATTGAGGTTAATCTATGGGATAATGTGCTGGAGAAGACTTTACGCAGCGCTGCGACTCTCCCATCACCATTACAAGATCTTGGCCACAAATCAATGCCACTCTGGATGCAAATAAATGCTGTGACATTGCAGGAGCTTATCCAAACGATGCCACGGCGAATGCGTGCCGCAATCACAACGAAAGGCGACACAACCAAATATTAGCATCTGTGGCTCTTATTTTGGCCGGGCAGTGTATAATTTTATTTAAACATACAGGTCTATTCACTAAAGGTGAAACTCCGGAGAATTGGCAGAAGAAGAGAACAATCTAGACCAAATAGTCGATTCGGAAAGTGAGATAAATGGGAGAATTTTTCTGGTTTGGCTATTCCGACCTGGAACTTTCACTTCTCCAGCCAATTCTCCTTTAGTGAACAGACCTGATAAGCTTCCTTGGATTTTTAGTGATGCACTGAGCACATCCTTCCAGCAATATATCACATGAACAGGGTCCATTTCTCCCGTTGTTCTCAGTGCATCTAACGTGTTTGTTAATTAGGTTTCTTTTGTCCTACCCATTGTACAGCACCACTACCCATTGTACAGCGCCACAGAACTAGTTGATGCTATGTAAATGTTCGTGATTGTAATTGAGAGTTTGTTTTAGAGATGTGCGTTTCGGGTTTCGGAATTTCGGAATTTTCACGAAATTTCCCGATTCGTGTTTTCGGATGCGGCCGATTTTCCGAAAATTTTTAGATCCGAAAACGGCAGATCCGAAAAGTTTTCCGAGCCGAAACGAAATATTTTCGGAATTTTCGAATGGACTTGAAATGTGTCAAATCGAAATTTATTGCTTTGAAACGAGGAGAAAAGACGTTCCGAAAAAACGAAAATTTCCGAAATCACGAAAAGTCGATACAAAAAACGAGCAAAGTGACACGAAAATACGAAAAATGGTCGATATTCCGAAAAAAAAATGTACACGAAAAACGAGTCGAGCCGAACCGAATCGAAACAGAAATCGGTCGAAACGAGCCGAATCGAAAAGTTTGAAAATCCGAAAAATCAAATCGAATCGAACCGAAAAAAAAATCGGTGCACAAGCCTAGTTTGTTTCACTATATGTGATTAAACAGAATCTCATTTTTTCCCATTAAGTCATTCTTTATAGATTTCATATGTACCATATCTGTTTTTTTACTTTATTCTCATGACCTTACATATGTTGGGTTGTTATGTGACGCAGACATGTATCACTGAATATATTTATATAGAGGTTTATATTTTCAAGTCTATAGTTGACTCAAAATATTAATACACGGGCAGCCTGGGGATTATGCAGCTCTCCCAGACGACGCTTGAGAGGCTCAGATAAAACTGGAATTTATTGATGCATAAAAAACAAATACTATGTTGACCCGACATTTAACTGGAAATAGGCCATCATTAGGTATTTCTCCATGGCGACCGCAAAGGGAACTAAATTCAGCCAATCACATAGTGTGACTAGAGAAATGTAAAATACTGATTTTGTTGGTATTTCACATACAATAAATACAGTACAATTATATATATACCAGATGTCACCTTTTATGTCAGCAACCCAGCGCGTCGGTAGCCGGAGTGGGTCGCGTAACATTGAGGCAATGTAATGCGCTGCATTGTTATGCAACCCTGGACTGATCTTATCGTTGAAGGCCAGAACAAGGCGATCTGTTCGCCGGTCTTCGGTGGCATTCAGGGGAACAGCCAATGGTCTTTCTTAGGTGCCTGAAGATCATACATCTTTTGTATCTGAAGTTCATAAGCTCTCATATTGGTAACCACGGTCCTAATCTCCCTAATATCGGGAATTGCTGTCGTTTTCCAGAGCCTCTCTCTAAGTAATAAAACAACGCTGATTATGACATTATACATTTTATGTTGCTCGACCGATAATTCAATTGTTGGAGTTCCCATCAAATAACCTTCTGGCGTACGCGTGATCGGTTCTCCTATAGCTTTTGTTATTAAGGCCGCTGTATCACGCCATAGTGGTTGAAGTGCCGTACAGGACCACCACACATGTAACATGGTCCCCACCTCTGAAAGGCATCTCCAACAAGTCATAAATGCACCAGAAATTAGTCTCTCCCGGATTGGAACCAAGTACTACCTGTACAATACTTTCCTCCTCACCTCCATCAACGATGCGCATTTATACGCCCCCCATCCGCTAGATATGCTCTCTGCTACGCTTGAGTAGGAACCTCATATCCCAACTCTGCCTCCCAAGCTTTCTGGAAGTGCCATTTAAAGTCTGGTTTTGGGATTCTTCTTCTTTTAATTTCATGAGAATTTTTAGATACATTCTGATATCGTTACAGAAGTCTTCTGCAGGATACCATGAAGTGAGATCCACTCTTAAAGAGTTATTCAAAGAGATCCGAATGGCTGCTGAAACGTAACCAAACGCTGAATTTCAGCGTTCGGTTACTTTTCTTGGCCATTCGGCTATTCAGAGAGCAATTCGGCAAATGTTGCCAAATTGCCTGCACATACGGTGCCTGTTCGAGGGCAGTGAAATCCCCATAGAGAAGCAATGCTTCGTCTATTCAGAGAACAAAAACCAGCAGTGAAAAGTTGCCGAATTGCCCTGCCATTCGGTGGTTTAATTCGGCAGGTTTATTCAGGCGAATCCCATAGGCTTCAATGTTAAAAATATTCCCGTTTTAATCCAATATCTAATAAACCAATGATTATAATATTCTGCTGTAAAACGTCTCTTTATTTTTAGATTTTTTAGGACCTTTTAGGCATTTTTTGGGATTTTTTTGCAAACATTTTTTTTCCGTTTTATCTTTTTTCTGTAACAGCCCTTTTTATTATCATTCATTGGATTTTATATGTAAATTTCAGACATTTTCATTCAGTAGTTTCTTTGCAAACAGCGTTTCACTTTTCAAACATTCAAGCGTACTGTTTTTTTTCCCCTCCATTCGTCTGCGGTGTCGGGCTTTTCCGGCGGCTGCTCTGCGCTGTGATCAGTTCCTGCTCGGATTTCTCTGGCGTCTTCGGCGGGTTAATCCAGATGTTTTTGCGTGTTTCAGTGTGCATTCGCCCTCGTTTTGCGGTGAGTTTTCGGCAGGGCCGGACTGGGGATCAAAACCAGCCCTGGAAATAATTTCATACTAGCGTGCGTTAAAGAAAATGCTAACGAGCCAGCGTCCACTCGACGCCCGCCTGCCCCCCCTCAGGGCTGCAAAGCGCGATCCTCCTAAGGAGGATTGCGCTTTGCAGCCACGTTGACGCGCATCCTAGCACATCGATGGTGAGGATCTCAAGACGCACGCATGCTACGTGCACGCTAAGTGGGCGTGCGCAAGCATGTGACGGCCCCATCCGCAGCATCACAACTCTGCGACGGACGCTGGTAAGTGCGTTTCAACGCACACTGGTGCGTATAAGAATACGCCTAGTGTGCACCCGGCCTAATATGCAGTGTGTTTGAGTGTATTGCAGAGATGTACAGTAATATGCAGTGTGTGTAAGTGTATTGCAGAGCTGTGTACAGTAATATGCAGTGTGTGTGAGTATATTGCAGAGCTGTACAGTAATATGCAGTGTGTGTAAGTGTATTGCAGAGCTGTATACCGTAATATGCAGTGTGTGTGAGTGTATTGCAGAGATGTACAGTAATATGCAGTGTGTGTGTGAGTGTATTGCAGAGCTGTACAGTAATATGCAGTGTGTGTAAGTGTATTGCAGAGATGTACAGTAATATGCAGTGTGTGTGAGTGTATTGCAGAGCTGTACAGTAATATGCAGTGTGTGTGAGTGTATTGCAGAGCTGTACAGTAATATGCAGTGTGTTTGAGTGTATTGCAGAGCTATACAGTAATATGCAGTGTGTGTGAGTATATTGCAGAGATGTATACAGTAATATGCAGTGTGTGAGGGTATCCCTGAGCTGTACAGACTATTTACACCCCCAAGCCCCTCTTAATCTTTACACCCCCCCAGCCACCCTTTACACCCCCCCAGCTGAAATCTGTAGTGCTACTGCCCCCAAATCCCTCTTTCTGAACCCAAGTCTTAGGGTGACAAAATAATTATTATTATACTTTGTTTGCACACACTGTACATGATAGGTGAACCATGGGATGGTAAATTACAGCAACACACAGAGCTTTGCAAGACTGACACAGTATGACTGGGGAACCCTGTTCTCAATATATCTATTGTATATTGGGTCCTTTTCCATTAGCAGCCGTGTTCTGTGAGTGAAAGCAGGTTACTGCTGACTGACATGCAAGAGGAAAATCAAGGCATTTTATGCCAAGCGCTGCTAGAAGTGGTGACAATCACTACTCAAGGCATACTCTCTGGAGTCCATGGAGTGTTCCCACAGGCCTTTCAGCAGAAGGATACAGATGATATATTTTACCTCAATGTCTTTCCTGTGTCACCATGAGAATATGGTGGATTGACATCAGGATTTTGGGGTAGCCTCACCTGGCGGGTAGGTATAGGAGCCTTCAACGGGATGGCCTCCTCCATTAGCTGCGGCCACTAGCGAGTGAGACACGCGGCGCGGAGACGTTCTGCATCTGCGTGCATCACGTGCTGGCTGAAGGGGCGGCACCAGTTCAGCGTGCGTGCCGTTCCCAGCCTCTAGTATCTGGGAAGGCACGGACGCTGCAGTGGCTGTCAGCCCAGCCCCTCACTCTGCAAGCCAGCTTGTCCCACCTCCGGAGTCCAGCCCATCACTCTGCAAGCCAGCCAGCCCCGCCTCCGGCCCCTCACTCTGCTAGTCGGCCCGGCCCTTACACGCACAGAGGGTGGCAGGAGACCAATCAGCTCCGGATTCGGCCTCAAGAGAGTCCGATACCGGAGCTGACCATTAGGAAGTCTGGCAGTGGCCTTGCATTTTAAACCCAGGCCGGCCCGCTACCAACCCGCGGCCACAACAAATAAATAAAAGCGGCCCAAAGTGAAAGCAGCCCACCGGGATACATCCTGGCATCCCGGTAGGCCAGTCCGGCACTGGTTTTCGGCGGGTTTGCGGCGGCTTTTCCCTGCATTACGACGGCCCTGTGGTGCTTGCTGAATACACCGTAGGGTCGCCGAAATGGGATCGCCAAATTGCACCGAATTGAAGAGAACGAAAAGTCACCGAACGTGCCGTGGCTTTTCGATTCTCTTTGAATAACCCTGTTAGTCCTGTTTCCGTGATGAAGTGACCTCAGTGTTTGTACGCAGTTTATGTCCTTTGTGTTTACTATGTAGCATCCACGAAAGATACAAGATGACCCGTGGCATTTGATATTTTGCTTTTATCTGAGAGGACAAAGCGATATTAGTTATGATAATCTATGAGTGATTGGTCGCTGCAAAGGAAACAGTTATCGCATCTTGCAAAGAAAGATGGTCCCTAATGGAATAGACTTGTTCCGAACGGCATTTCATCTGATTCCTTTTAAGAGACTCCATCACCTAAGCATTGTTTACAATGTGAATATATAGCATAAAAATGATGCATGCGCGCGTTAACGGAATTGCAAGGATATAAATTGATCAAGAGAAAAGCTTTTAAAACACATTATGCTCTGCTTTCTCTCACGCAGTCGAAATATCTATATCCTGCTCTGGATTTAGACTCTTTCTCCTTCCCGGGGCAGTTTTCTTTATTGTAACAATAAAACGATTTTTGTTTATGTTATTCAAAAATATATTTGTATAAATCAAGGTGACTTTTTGCAAAAGAGAAATATTTTCAGTCTCTTCAGATTTGCATAATCCGAGCAAGCGATATGATAATGATGTTTGTTAAAGACAGAGGACAATAAATTAATACTGTTACGTTTTGAAAGCAAAATGCAAAGCTGGGAATTTACAGCAGCAACCGGTGGAAGTGTCTTTAAATTTTAATGGATTACTTTTTTTTTCCAGCGAGGAAAATGATTTCCTGACAAATGTTAAATCTGTAGTCTGGGACAGTCTGAGGTTACAAACAGTGTTAAACATCACCTGCAGGAGGGAAATTACGTGTGCAGACTGTATAAAATAGCAGCAGGGGCAATCTTCATGAGAAAGGAAGGAAGGAAGGAAGGAAGGAAGGAAGGAAGGAAGGAAGGAAGGAAGGAAGGAAGGAAGGAAGGAAGGAAGGAAGGAAGGAAGGAAGGAAGGAAGGAAGGAAGGAAGGAAGGAAGGAAGGAAGAAGGAAGGAAGGAAGGAAGGAAGGAAGGAAGGAAGGAAGGAGAAAAGATAAAAACAAGAAAGAAAGAACATAAGAAAGAAAATGAATGAAAAAGAAAGAACATAAGAAAGAAAATGAATGAAAAAGAAAGAACATAAGAAAGAAAATGAATGAAAAAGAAAGAACATAAGAAAGAAAATGAATGAAAAAGAAAGAACATAAGAAAGAAAATGAATGAAAGAACATAAGAAAGAAAATGAATGAAAGAACATAAGAAAGAAAATGAATGAAACAGAAAGAAAGAAAATGAATGAAAAAGAAAGAAAGAATGTAATAAAGAAAATGAATGAAAAAGAAAGAAAGAATGTAATAAAGAAAATGAATGAAAAAGAAAGAAAGAATGTAATAAAGAAAATGAATGAAAAAGAAAGAAGAATGTAATAAAGAAAATGAATGAAAAAGAAAGAAAGAATGTAATAAAGAATGAATGAAATAGAAAGAAAGAATGTAATAAAGAAAATGAATGAAAAAGAAAGAAAGAATGTAATAAAGAAAATGAATGAAAAAGAAAGAAAGAATGTAATAAAGAAAATGAATGAAAAAGAAAGAAAGAATGTAATAAAGAGAATGAATGAAAAAGAAAGAAAGAATGTAATAAAGAAAATGAATGAAAAAGAAAGAAAGAATGTAATAAAGAAAATGAATGAAAAAGAAAGAAAGAATGTAATAAAGAGAATGAATGAAAAAGAAAGAAAGAATGTAATAAAGAAAATGAATGAAAAAGAAAGAATGTAATAAAGAAAATGAATGAAAAAGAAAGAAAGCAGGAGAAGGATTTGGGAATAATCATAGACTTCAAACTAAGTAACAATGTGCAATGTCAAACAGCAGCCGCCAAGGCCAGCAAAGTATTGGCATGCATTAAAAGGGGAGTTCACTCACGGGATGAAAACATAATTTTGCCTCTGTATAAATCAATGGTCAGGCCGCACCTTGAATATGCCGTGCAATTTTGGGCACCTGTCTTAAAAAAAAGATATTATAGCGTTAGAAAAAGTGCAGAGACGGGCAACTAAATTAATAAGGGGATGGAAGGGTTAAGTTATGAGGCAAGACTAACAAGCTTAAACTTGTTTAGTTTAGAGAAACGGCGCCTTAGAGGGGATCTGATAACCTTATATAAATATATACGGGGCCATTATCAACCATTGTCTGATAACCTATTCATTAACAGGTCTATACACAGGACAAGGGGTCATCCATTTAGACTGGAAGAAAGAAAATTTTGCTTAAAGCATAGGAAGGGTTATTTTACGGTGAGAACAATAAAGCTGTGGAATTCTCTGCCTGTTGAGGTGGTTGGGTCAGAGTCTGTACAGACTTTTAAAAAGCGACTGGATGACTTCCTGCAGACACAGAATATTAAGGGTTATAATATTTAATATGTGGGTAAAACCTTCTTGATCCAAGGAGAAATCTGACGCCATCTGGGGTCAAGAAGGAATATTTTTCCCAGTGTGTTGCATATTGGCGAGCGCTTCAGACTGGGTTTTTTGCCTTCTTTTGGATCAACAGCAGTAGGTTATGTGGGAGAGGCTGAACCCGATGGAGGCATGTCTTTTTTCAGCCTATCTAACTATGTAACTATGTAACGTAAGAAAGAAAATGAATGAAAAAGAAAGAAAGAAAATGAATGAAAAAGAGAGAAAGAACGTAAGAAAGAAAATGAATGAAAAAGAAAGAAATAAAACGTAAGAAAGAAAATGAATGAGAAAGAAAGAAAGAACGTAAGAAAGAAAATTAATGAGAAAGTAAGAAAGAAAATGAATGCAAGAGAAATGATAAAAACTAGAAATAAAGAAAAATGAATGGGAAAGAAAGAAAGAAAATGAATGAATGAGAAAGAAAGAAAATGATCGAGAAAGAAAGAAAGGATAGTAAATGAATGCAAGAGAAATGATGAAAGAAAGAGAATGAATGCAAGATAAAAATGAATAAATAAGAAAGAAAGAATGAAAGTAAATGAATGAATGAGAAAGAAAGTAAGAAAGAAAATGAATGAGAAAGAAAGAAAAGAAAGAAAATGAATGCGTAAGAGAGAAAGAAAGAAAGAAATATAGAACAGAAAGAAAGAAAATGAATGCAAGATAAAAGATGATTGATAGAAAGAAAGAAATAAAGAATTGAAGAAAGAAAACGAATGCGAGAGAAAAGGTGAAAGAAAGAAAGAATTAAAGATAGAAAATGAATGCAAGAGAAAAGATAAAAGCAAGAAAGAAAAAGAAAGAAAATGAATGAATGAGAAATAAGGAAAGAAAGAAAATGAATGAGAAAGAAAGTGAATGAATGAATGAGAAAGAAAGAAAGAATATAAGAAAGAAAATGAATGAGAATGAAAGAAAGAAAATGAATGCAAGAGAAAAGTTAAAAACCAGAAAGAGAAAAGAGAAAGAAAGTGAAAAAAACAGTACAGAGAAAAAGAAAAGAGAAAGATGGGACAGGAAAGCGAACAAGAGAAGGAAGGGACAAGAAAAACAGAAAAGAAAAAGAAGGGAAAGAAAAAAGAGAAACAAGGAACAATATAGTTAGAAAAGAGAAAGGAAGAGAAAGAAGGGGCAAGAAAACAGAAAAGAGAAACACAAAAATAAGAAGTGACAAGAAAAGCAGAAAAGAAGAATGATAGAGAAAGGAGAGACAATAAACCAGAAAATGGAAATAGTAAGAAAGGACAAGAAAATCTGAAAAGAAGGAAAAATATAAAAAGGAAGGAAGAAGGAAAGGTATACAACATGATCACGTATACACTACTACATGTGAGAATGCTAAGATATCCTGCGCTATTCCTCATTCATACCATTTTATCTTGTCCTACATATCCTTTCTTACTGATTTCCCAGTTGTGCATTTTTCCTCTGGTCTGGCTAAGGGCACTGATTTCCGTTGTCAATTATGACATATTTAATCTGCCATTAGCAGCGCCGATTGTGCACAAGATAATTCTTAAAAGTCAACGCTGCTATTTTCTACTTTAAAAATTTGAATAAAAAAAATCTCTTATTGGTGTCACAGAGACATTTGCTGAAAACCACTGTCTGGAGATTTCTTATGATAAACGTCCAGATTCTACACTGAATTTGTACAGTCTAATGCATATACCGAACACTGGCAAGTGAAAAATGAATAAGAAAAAGGACAAAATTTGAAAAATAAATAGCGATCATGAATGTTCTGTCCTAAAGTATAATTGGATTTTCTATCAACACACCACAAATAATCTCACAACTGCGCAAAATAGTACCGAAACCTGCACTAGCACAATACAATTTATTATTCCAGCATGCACAGGGTTATTAAAAGAGAGCCGAACTGACCCTGATATTGCACCGAACAGGGAATTTCACCGGAATTTCACCAATTGCACCGAAAGTGCAATTTTGTGGCCATTCGTCTAATCAAAAGCAGGCAGTCCACCAAATATTGGCGAATTGCCAGCGAAATATGGTGATCTTCGGCAGCAGTGAACTCCCCATAGAGAAGCAATGGTTAATCTTTTCAGAGACACCGAACAGCAGAGAAATGTCAGTGAAATGCCCTGATGTTCGGTGGTGTCATTCGGCATGTTTAATCAGGCGAATCCCATAGGTTTCAAAGTTAAAAATATTCCAATTTTTAATGAATATTTATTATTTTTAATCTATAGCAAAAAGTCTCTTTATTTATCAATTCTTTTAGCATTTTTAAGGCATTTTGTCAGGATTTTTTCGGCAAAAAAATTTCCCCCGATTTTTTTTAAATAGCTTTTGTTTTCTGTAACAGACCTTTTTATTATTATTCATAGGAGATTATATGTAAATTTCAGCCATTTTTGTGTAGTTGTGTTTTTGCAAACAGCTTTTCAAAGTTGCTATGTTTTTTTGTTTTTTAGTGTCCCCCCCCGTTCGTCGGCTTGTCAACTTTTTGTGGCATCTGGTCGCACTGTGTTCGGCTGATCATCGGATTATTTTCAGACATGTTCGGAGGGTTTTCAGCAGCTTATCGGATCCGATCCGATGTTTTCGGCGGTTTTGCGGGGGGGGGGGTTTCTCCGTTCGATTCGGCGGTTGTTCGGCAGATTTTGCCTGCACTTCGGGAACCCTGCGGTGATGGCTGAATTGACCGCAGGGTTGGAGAATTTGACTCCCTGAAGTGTGGGCAGCGAAAGAGCACTGAAATTCCGCTGGAATTCCGGTGCTCTTTGAATAACCCTGACTGTATAAGCATCTACTTTAATGCTGAACACGATTTAATGCTAAAATAGTTCTATTTATTTGAAAACTACGTGCAGAGTTATTATATTTCCTGGTAAATTACTATTAATGCTAAATATAGTGAAGCACTGTGCTTGTTTGCACTTTATTAATTCACATCTAATGTTGTGTTTAAATTGTTTAAGATATTAAAGAGAAGTGATGTTATTGAATTTAATATATTTTTAATTTTCATTTCTCCATCGGAGCATGCAATAACAGCTTCTGTACCACGAGTAAATCGCCGGTCAACGTTATAATTCATGCAGCAAGGTTGCGAGATTCTATCCAGGGATACTAAGGAAAAAGGTATGCGCGGTGGACACATATATATATAGAGAACACCAATTAAATGCAACACAGGGATGACCTTGACGATCATTGTGAGTTCCAAGGACCTACTGGTAAGTCAAATTCTTAGAAAAGAACTTTTACTAATTTGTGTTTTGTTATATCAGACAGTCTATCAGCCCACATGTAGATGGTGTGTGTATTTTGAGTAGTGTAGGTGTCAGCCACGATCAAAAAATGAAATAAATAACTAATAATTGAAAAAATGTCACCTGTACCTGAAAATCTCACATCAAAAGGGTATCTGGAGGAAATTCAACATTGTAAGTGAAAGTGTTCTATATGTATATCCTACATCAACCCCTTCACTACCAAGCAGTTTTTGTTGAAAAAATATCATAACATTTATTTCAACCGTGGGATGTGAAGTTAATGATTAAATATAAGGTACAGAGATTGTTGTTTGAGATAGTTACAAAAATGTAAATTATGATTATTTGCTTATTTTTACATTTTTGATGTATTCCTTTATCCTTCACAAAATTTTTGTTGGAATGATTGGTTTTAAACTCTAGATGGCGTCCTTTATTTTACACAATATCACAAAGGGTCTGCATTATCAGCATACAGGCGGAAATGGCCTTTTTGTCAGATCCAGTAAATGTGCTGCAGACAGACAATAAAATGGTGAGATCTCCTGCTTATGGGGGTTTGTATTGACCAGAATGAGATTATTAGCAATGCAATATATGTATGTGCTGCATAATGCCTGTGTATGGCGATTGCAGCAACACCTTGTATCTGTATGTGCTGCATAATGCCTGTGTATGGCAACTACAGCAACACCTTGTATCTTTATGTGCTGCATAATGCCTGTGTATGGCAATTACAGCAACACCTTGTATCTGTATGTGCTGCATAATGCCTGTGAATGGAAATTACAGCAACACCTTGTATCTGTATATGCTGCATAATGTCATTCGGCATGTTTAATCAGGCGAATCCCATAGGTTTCAAAGTTAAAAATATTCCAATTTTTAATGAATATTTATTATTTTTAATCTATAGCAAAAAGTCTCTTTATTTATCAATTCTTTTAGCATTTTTAAGGCATTTTGTCAGGATTTTTTCGGCAAAAAAATTTCCCCCGATTTTTTTTTAAATAGCTTTTGTTTTCTGTAACAGACCTTTTTATTATTATTCATAGGAGATTATATGTAAATTTCAGCCATTTTTGTGTAGTTGTGTTTTTGCAAACAGCTTTTCAAAGTTGCTATGTTTTTTTGTTTTTTAGTGTCCCCCCCCGTTCGTCGGCTTGTCAACTTTTTGTGGCATCTGGTCGCACTGTGTTCGGCTGATCATCGGATTATTTTCAGACATGTTCGGAGGGTTTTCAGCAGCTTATCGGATCCGATCCGATGTTTTCGGCGGTTTTGCGGGGGGGGGGGGTTTCTCCGTTCGATTCGGCGGTTGTTCGGCAGATTTTGCCTGCACTTCGGGAACCCTGCGGTGATGGCTGAATTGACCGCAGGGTTGGAGAATTTGACTCCCTGAAGTGTGGGCAGCGAAAGAGCACTGAAATTCCGCTGGAATTCCGGTGCTCTTTGAATAACCCTGACTGTATAAGCATCTACTTTAATGCTGAACACGATTTAATGCTAAAATAGTTCTATTTATTTGAAAACTACGTGCAGAGTTATTATATTTCCTGGTAAATTACTATTAATGCTAAATATAGTGAAGCACTGTGCTTGTTTGCACTTTATTAATTCACATCTAATGTTGTGTTTAAATTGTTTAAGATATTAAAGAGAAGTGATGTTATTGAATTTAATATATTTTTAATTTTCATTTCTCCATCGGAGCATGCAATAACAGCTTCTGTACCACGAGTAAATCGCCGGTCAACGTTATAATTCATGCAGCAAGGTTGCGAGATTCTATCCAGGGATACTAAGGAAAAAGGTATGCGCGGTGGACACATATATATATAGAGAACACCAATTAAATGCAACACAGGGATGACCTTGACGATCATTGTGAGTTCCAAGGACCTACTGGTAAGTCAAATTCTTAGAAAAGAACTTTTACTAATTTGTGTTTTGTTATATCAGACAGTCTATCAGCCCACATGTAGATGGTGTGTGTATTTTGAGTAGTGTAGGTGTCAGCCACGATCAAAAAATGAAATAAATAACTAATAATTGAAAAAATGTCACCTGTACCTGAAAATCTCACATCAAAAGGGTATCTGGAGGAAATTCAACATTGTAAGTGAAGGTGTTCTATATGTATATCCTACATCAACCCCTTCACTACCAAGCAGTTTTTGTTGAAAAAATATCATAACATTTATTTCAACCGTGGATGTGAAGTTAATGATTAAATATAAGGTACAGAGATTGTTGTTTGAGATAGTTACAAAAATGTAAATTATGATTATTTGCTTATTTTTACATTTTTGATGTATTCCTTTATCCTTCACAAAATTATTGTTGGAATGATTGGTTTTAAACTCTAGATGGCGTCCTTTATTTTACACAATATCACAAAGGGTCTGCATTATCAGCATACAGGCGGAAATGGCCTTTTTGTCAGATCCAGTAAATGTGCTGCAGACAGACAATAAAATGGTGAGATCTCCTGCTTATGGGGGTTTGTATTGACCAGAATGAGATTATTAGCAATGCAATATATGTATGTGCTGCATAATGCCTGTGTATGGCGATTGCAGCAACACCTTGTATCTGTATGTGCTGCATAATGCCTGTGTATGGCAACTACAGCAACACCTTGTATCTTTATGTGCTGCATAATGCCTGTGTATGGCAATTACAGCAACACCTTGTATCTGTATGTGCTGCATAATGCCTGTGAATGGAAATTACAGCAACACCTTGTATCTGTATATGCTGCATAATGCCTGTGTATGGCAATTAAAGCAACACCTTGTATCTGTATGTGCTGTATAATGCTTGTGTATGGCAATTACAGCAACACCTTGTATCTGTAGGTCTTGCATAATGCCTGTGTATGCAATTACAGCAACATCTTGTATCTGTATGTGCTGCATAATGTCTGTCTATGGCAATTGCAGCAACACCTTGTATCTGTATGTGCTGCATAATGCCTGTATATGGCAATTACCGTAACACCTTGTATCTGTATGTGCTGCATAATGTCTGTGTATGGCAATTACAGCAACACCTTGTATCTGTATGTGCTGCATAATGCCTGTGTATGGCAATTACAGCAACACCTTGTATCTGTATGTGCTGTATAATGCTTGTGTATGGCAATTACAGCAACACCTTGTATCTGTAGGTCTTGCATAATGCCTGTGTATGCAATTACAGCAACATCTTGTATCTGTATGTGCTGCATAATGTCTGTCTATGGCAATTACAGCAACACCTTGTATCTGTATGTGCTGCATAATGCCTGTATATGGCAATTACCGTAACACCTTGTATCTGTATGTGCTGCATAATGTCTGTGTATGGCAATTACAGCAACACCTTGTATCTGTACTGTACAGGGATTTACACTCATTATAACCCCTGAATCTTATCCCTGTACAGCAATGAGTGTCACGTTCCCACGTTCCAACCCTGTCTCCCTGCCCTCTGTATTCCTTATGTCTGTGTTTCCCTGTGCTGCTTTCCCTGACATGTAGCTCAGGGGTTAAGTTCATTGCTCGTTGAGCTTCTGCTGGTGATATGGGCTGATTACTCCCCTATATAAAGCCATGGGCCCATATCACCATGCTCTTGCATCCTGGTTCACTTCAGCTACAGATTTGTTCCTGAGAGCTCCCTGTTATTCCGTCCTAGTTCTATTTCAGTGTTTCCCCCTTGTCTGAGTTTTATGTTCTGATTGACTTCCTGGTATTGACCCTCTGGCCTGGCTGACGGATTTTCTCTGGTGCTATATCCCCGCTTTGGCTCAAGGTATACGTTTTGGTTTTGACCCCTGGCTTATTTATTTATTAACGACTCTTCTGGACATATCTAGCTGTTCTGTGCATATTGTATTATATGTTGTGTATCCCTGTAGACCACGGCTTTTGTATATTGAAGTCAGTGACGTAACTAGAGACCTGAGGGCCCCGGTGCAAGAATCCATGATGGGCCCCCCCCCCAAAAACATCCATATTTTAACTTTTTTATTATTATTGCAGGATAAAAAGAGTACACCATTTATATTAGTGGGTCATGGGCCCAGCCGCACCCACGGTAATGCAGGCCTGGCACTGGCAGGCTGCCATATTGGAAGGGGGCCCCCATGATAACGCAGGCCTGGCAGGCTGCCCATATTGGTATTGAGACCCCCCCACCCCATTTGATTTTGAATGAACATAAAATAATTAATTATCTGAGAGTCAGGTCAGGTGGCGACGGCGTGCTGCTGATGTGTGGCCCAGGCCTCGGAGAGACAGCAGGACTCTGACTGTCACTCAGAGTCTGCTGCAGCGGCGGACGGTGCGGTGGTGGCGTCAGGGCCCAGCTGAATGAAGGAGGATGTTGTGATGTGCGACGTGGCGGACGTGCATTGAGTGCACTGTGGGGAGTCGACTCGAGAGAGTCAGTAGACTGTCACGGGGCTGACGGGGGGCCCAGCCGGGGCACGTCACGGGTCGGGAGGGACTCACGCACTGGACTGGAGTCTGCGGCTGCAATATGGTGGCGGCGGCCGGGTGTGGGTCACTCACACGACCGCGTCTCGGGTGGGTGCCAGTCAGACTGTCTGTCTGTGAGGAGCGGGACTCGGGAGCCGCCCTGGAGGAGTCTGGAGATGCAGCTCGGGCGGGAGAGGAAGCGAAGGCGTTCCGGCCACGAGGAGCAGAAACGCCGCGCATGAATACCAGGTCGGCGCCCGCTCGCTGTCTCCTTGGCCGCGCCCACACACACATGGAGACACATGTGCAGGCGAGCGAGCAGGGAGAGGGGACGGCCGGACGGGGGAGGAACGGGGGAGGAACCGAGGAACTTACTGATCATGATCAGGGACAGCCTGGATTGGAGGAAGATCATGACGAGCAGCAGCCGAGGCTATCATCGGGACGCGATCGCGGCTGCTGCCAAAAATAGTGCGCTACTGCGCTGGTCGAAAACAAACTTCTCCCCAAGCAAGTGGGCCCCCTTAAGTGGCGGAATGCGCCCCCTCAAGTGGCGGAATTGCCAGGGCCCGGTCGCAGTTGCGACCGCTGCGACCCTGGTAGTTCCGCCACTGATTGAAGTCCTTCCCTGCAAGTTGTTGAGTACACTCCTTCAGGTGTCTGTGTTTTCCCCAGGACTCTGCACGGCTACAAAGGTAACCTTTTTCTATTAGTGCAGATTCGGCCTCTCTAAGGACCGATCTATCAGTACAGGGCTCCTTCGGTATAGCCGTGCAGAGGTCCCCAGTGTCTCCTGTGGTTTATTCACATATCCTAGATCATTGTGTCACGCATCTCTGCATATAGCGGCTTTTCCTCATACCTGGGCCCTACTTGGCGCATTGCCGGGTACCGCCATAGTGGCTGAACGTGACAATGAGTGGCTACAGAGCTCTCCCTGTATTCTGCCCTCTCTGTGGTTATTGTAGTGCAGCAACAAAGTTTTTGAGTGTTTACAGTGAGGATTAGGGCTGCTCTTTGCAGCTTGTTTTACAGTACTACAGAGGAACGGGAGTGAATTTTCACAATGACGTTCTTTTCTCCATAGGAGGCACACTAATCCTGCCTTAAGAAGACATGCAAATGGGGTTTGACATGGTAATGACTGCTTTTCAATGTATTACAATGCAAAATCGAGTTAGCTCGACTGCAGTAGAGAAACGGTTACATTTTAATATTTAAAAAGGAATTGTTGGGAGATCACATTATTATTAGTCTCCAAAAAATGCGACTAGACGATCCGTGACTCAAGTGTGACCTAAAGGTGTTGAAGCAGATTGAAAGAGGAAACAGGATGGAATTTAGTCTTAAATAAAAATGTTGTTTGATGTCATACAACAGATGGACAGGGGGTCCGTGTGATACAATATATTTATAGACATGAAATCAACAAATATGCTTTCTCGAGAATAGTTAGTTTAAGCTGCGCACATGCCTGCCAGTATGCAGAGGGAAGATGTGCTAAATAGTCTGTATAAATACATGCATAAAGTAAAAAAAAACAAACGTAAGTTGGTCAATGTTAATTGAGTTAGTCATCCACGTAATAGAATTTGTTAGAAATTCCTGAATTAAAAATTAAATTGCATCCTGTCTTGATTCCGATTAATGCATGTATTTAGCTACGTTTGGCAGTGAACAAATTATTTGTATAACAATTAATCCTATACTCTTCTTCTTGTATCTACAGGACTGAAAGAAATAATATGGAGCAATGCATGATCTATTCCGCATTAATTAACTCTATACACCAATGGGGCTGATATATATATATACATACTATAAATCATTGTACCAAAGAATAAATTGCTATTAAACGTTATATAGTGCCAACACAAGTTACAGACATAAGTCTAGATTAATTAAAACTCGTCAGAATACAAGCAAATAAGAATAATTAAACCTCTTATTTCCATCTATTTAAAGGAGCTTTCATTTGGGAGTTTCCTAGAATATAGCTGCAGCTACCTATTCTATTTGTATGCATATTTTAAAGGGCACACACCATCTGTTATAGAGATTTTTGATCTGTGTTTTGCTGTAGCTTACTAAATCCTGTAAACATTTTTATTTTACAACTTCCAAATGAGTTTTGTGAGTTTTTGGATGTCAGCCAAGTCTCCAGGGTCACCCCCACCCACTGACGTCATCGCCACATGTGCGATGACGTCAGTTGGCTAGTTAACCCCCTACCCGCCAAGTGGAGCTAGGAGGGTCGTTTGGACCCCCGTATCTCTTGATCCGTGGTAGCTAGACAGTCATGTTTGATAATGTTGGAAAGGTCCGATTATGGCATTTCCAATGATTCCAAACATGACCATGTTTGGGTTAAAAATAAAAATAAATTAAAAAAATAATTAATTAATTTAAAAAAATTGTTTTGTTTTTATTTAAATAAAAAAAATGTCTGGAGGTATAATAAAGAAAGTACTTCAAATCATGTTTAAACATAATGAGCATAAAACGATCAAAATGAACTCAGCACAGAGAGGTGAAATTGTTCAGCAGTGAAGGGGTTAAAAAGCAAAAACATGTTAAAATTTGGTATTTTGGCGGTTGTAGTTTTTGGGATTAAAGTTCGAAAAAGTGTGGTTTTTCCATTTTTTCATCATATTTCATAATTTTTTTATAGTAAATTATACGATATGATGATAATAATGGTATCTTTATGGGTATCATTAACGAGCAAGAGGAGAATTAGAGCTAAACACAAACAGCGCAGAAATGTAACAGCAGCAGTGGGCACTTTCAGGTAGACAATGATAAAATTGCATGGTCAGTCACTAAAGGGTTAATTGAAAGGAACCCTCGCTATGTACGTATGACTTTGTGGAAACTTTCTTATGATAATGGAATGGTTTCCTTCGATGTTTGGCCCCAGCCAGATGTTCATATAGGTAAGGTAGTCATCATGAAGACCAGATGTCCACCCTCTTAGGGTGAGAAGAGATTCCTGTATTCACACTTGAGATTATTTATCTCCTGATTTGTATCCAGTAAAAGGAAAAACAACAAAACCAACTTGATGTTTTTAAATGCCAGTGCCTTTAAATGCCATGACATTAATTAGAGCCTCTGTCTTCATAAAATAATAGAAATCCCCCCCCCCACCAGCCAGTACGATTTAATTGAATGGAATCTTCAAATAAATGAAAAAGAAATAAGAACGTATGCGGTTTAATATTAGAAGAGCGCAGCGATTTTAATTCAATTGCCTGGACAACTACGACTGCGGTGAGAATAAAACAGCACATTCCAAATAATTAACTCAAATGTTAGTTATTCCACCTTGTGTAAAAAATAATAGGATTTGGGAGGCACAAACAAGAACCTCCAGAAATTTCATTTAGTGCAGTCAAAATTACCTGAGTTTTTAGAAAATGCAAACCAAAAAAATAATTGGTCAAAAAATGGAGTATAGCGATAGCAATGTTCCTGTCTTTAGGTCCTAGGATTAGATTCCCCAGATTATTGAACAAATCTTCCTTTTTTGGGTGACCTCAGAAAAACCAAGAGAACATCATAGTGCGACCTTGAGAGTGATGTAATAAAAATCCAAATGACCGAACACTCACATGAAACTGAGCCCTCCTGGCTCTGGATGATGCACTTCTGGGTCGTTATCTGGCCACCCACTTGCCCTTCTGATGCAATAGATCAGTTGTGGGGAACGTATATGGCCCGCAGTGTCAATTGGTCCGGCCCTCAGAGCGCCACAGCAAGGGGGTGCAAATTTCCTCTCCCACGGCCCTTTTACCAGACTGCGGCGAGTAGCAGAATGAGGGGGGCGTGGATTATCCCTGCTTCCCTCACTAGCTGCTGCGCACAGGATCTTCCAACAACCTGCGCCACTCATCTCCGGGCGCAGCGTGAAGGAGGATCCAGCGCGCTTCAGCGAGTGAAGGGAGCAGGGATAATCCCCGCCCCCTCATTCTGCTACTCGCCGCAGTCTGGTAAAAGGGCCTCGGGAGAGGGAATTTGCACCCCCTTGCTGTGGCGCTCTGAGGGCCCCCTCATTCTGCTACTCGCCGCAGTGAGGTAAAAGGGCCACGGGGTGGGTGGGGGGCTGGAATTAATTTTAAAGGGGGAGGGTGAAATTAATTAGATGGAAAGGGGGATGAAATTAGAGGGGGAGAGTGACATTAATTAAATGAGGAGGGGTGAGATTAAAAGGGGAGTGGGTAAGATTAATTATATGTAAAGGGGAAGGGTGAAAACTATTGGAGGGGGAGAGAGAAATTAAACAAATGGGGAGGGGTGAGATTATCCCCTTCGCTGCGGAGGTCGCACTTAGCTTTTCCACCCACAGGTAACGTTCCTTGCGGAGGACGCGCTGAGCGAGTCCTCCCTTTGGGGCCAGAGATCGGCCGGGTTCCGGCCGATCTCTGTGCCCCCCGGTGCGGGCTGACATCCTCGATGTCAGCACAGCACCAGGAACCACCGCCGGCCTAATTAGATGTCATCGCGGCGGCGTGATGACATCTAATTCAGGCGCCCCCCCGCATGTGCGGAGGAGGCGTCTGAAAGGGAGGGGGGAGGTCCTTTGGACCTCTCTCCCTCCCGATCGTCGGTGTGCAGGGGGTTAATCCAGGCACCGTTTGGAAGGGCACAGCCTGCCCTTCCTAACGGTACCTGGCATTAACCCCATGGGGGCTGGATCACGAATCGGCGCCGAAAAGCGCCGGTTCGTGATCCTTTCCCGGAGCTGGCCGACATCTTGGATTTCGGCCAAGCTTCCGGGAATGCCCCCTGAGGACTGGCGTCATCGTGCATAGCATGATGACGCCAGTCCTGGAGTTAACCCCTAACTGCCACCAATGGTGGAGATAGGGGGTCCAATGAACCCCCTATCTCCAGATCCGTGGCAGTTAGGGGTTAATGTTTGATATTGTTGGATCGGCCAGAGCATGGCCGTTCCAACGATACCAAACATGAGTATGAAAAAGTTTTAAAATAAAAATAAAAATAAAAAAATATATATATTTTAAAAAAAATTATAAAAAAAAATAAACAAGTTTTTTTTTCTTTTTTTTGGTTCGTTAATGCAGCAATATTGTTCCCATTTCAATTATAATGGGAACAATGATGCTGCACTAACGATTTTTGTATGCGGTGCGTTTGTTAAAAATCGCGTAATTTTCCCCAAAAAAAATGTAACGAGACCCCATTTCTATTTTTTTAACAAGCGCACCCCATACAAAATAAAACCGCAATTGCTCGCATGTTAAAATGTGAAAAAAAAACACTTTACACGTTGTAAATTATTGAAAATTCATATTTTATTGCATTTTTTGTTATAATATACAGACTGGTCATGACGTATACATATAATAATGACATATTATGAATCTGCCGAGTCTGACGGAAAGAACGATATATAATATGTCTGGGTCATATACTAAAATAAGCCTTCAAAACACGTTTAAACATGATGAGCAAAATCGGTAAAAATGACCTCAGCACAGAGGCGGGAAATGCCTCAGCAGCGAAAGGGTTAAATGGGGTGAAATTAATTAGATGGGGAGGGTGAAGAAATTCAAGAAGAGGGTGAAATTAAATGGGGAGTAGGGTTAAATCAATTAAATGGGGAGGTTGAAATTAAATGGGGGGTGAAATGAATTAAACGGGGAGAGAGGTGAAATAAATTTATATGAGGAGGAGTGAAATGAATTAAATGGGGAAGGGGTGAAATTAATTAAATGGGATGGGGTGAAATGAATTAAATGGGGAGGGGGTGAAATGAATTAAATGGGGAAGGGAGAGGGTGAAATGTATTAAATGGGGAGGGGGTGAAATAAATTTTTATGAGGGGGTGAAATGAATTGAATGGCGAGAGAGGTGAAATTAACTAACAGGGTTATTCAAAGAGATCCGAATTGCTTGAGAAAGGTAACCGAACGCTGAAAATCAGCGTTCGGTTACCTTTCCTGGCCATTCGGCTATCCAGAGAGCAGGCAATTCGCCAAATCCTGGCGAATTGCCTGAACATACGGTGCCTGTTCGGTGCCTGTTCAAGGGCAGTGAAATCCCCATGAAAATGCACTGCTTCGTCTATTCAGAGAACACAAACCAGCAGTGAAAGGTTCCCCTAATGCCCTGCCATTCGGTGGTTTAATTCGGCAGGTTTATTCAGGAGAATCCCATAGGCTTCAATGTTAAAAATATTCCTTTTAATTCAATATCTAATAAACCGTTCATTATAATATTCTGCAGTAAAGAGTCTCTTTATTTATAGATTTTTTTAGGATACTTTAAGCATTTTTCAGAATTTTTTTTTTTTTAAAAGTCCGATTTTTTTTTTTTTAAGTTTACTTATTTTTTCAGTAACAGACCTTTTTATTATCATTCCCTGGACCTCATATGTAAATTTCAGACATTTTCTCTCAGTAGTTTCTTTGCAAACAGCTTTTCACTTTCACATTCATACAAACTGTTTTGCTAATTTATTCACCTCCCTCTGTCTGCGGTCTCGGCTTTTTCCGGCGGCTTCGCTGCGTGTGATCGGCTCCTGCTCGGGTTTTTTCGGTGTCTTCGATGGGTTAATCCAGATGTTTTTTGGGTGTTTTCGGCGTGCATTCGTCAGGTTTTGCGGTTAGTTTTCGTCAGGTTTGCGGCAGCTTTTCCCTGCAATTCGGGGACCCTGTGGTGCTTGCTGAATACACCGCAGGGTCACCGAAATGGGATCGGCAACACAAACCGAATTGAAGAGAACGAAAAGTCACCGAACGTGCGGTGACTTTTCGAATCTCTTTGGATAACCCTGTAAATGGGGAGGGGCACAAACCTGGAAAATTGTAAGTAACAACATCATCTGTACCAGTTAACATCGCGCGCCTCACCGAAGAGAAGCAGTTCCAGCCATCACATTAGGGGTGAGTTAATTAATTTCTTCTTAAATATAGCTGGCTAAATTTTAAGTTGGTAATTTTGTATGGCCCTCGAATGATCATTTGAAATTTCCAAATGGCCCTTGGCAGAAAAAAGGTTCCCCACCCCTGTAATAGATCTTGAAAACCTTTAAACATACAGGGTGGAAGGCATAGCATAGACCGCGGTGATGCCAAGATAAAGAATATAATAAGAAATATACTCACAATCTGTGGGACCTAACCTAGGTCCTTGGATGGTAGACATGTGCATTCGTTTTAGTACTAAAACGATTTAGTCAGAATTTTGGGATAATTTAGTTTTCGTATGACTCAAGAGAAACGAAACTGCTCAGTACAAAAAACGAAAGAAACTAAAATAAAATGCACTACATTTTAGTTTCAGTCCTTTTTGTGATATTACATTGATGAGTGAAGGAGACCAGCAATGAAGAGAGCAACATCGCAACATCCGAAGATCTGCACCCTCCACATGCCAATGCAGTAGGATGTTCTATACAGAGAGGGGCATTAATTAATGCAGGAGGATGTTCTATACATTATACAGATAGGGGTATTAATGCAGGAGGATGTTTATGTTATATACATTATACAGAGAAAGGTATAAATTGAGGAGGATGTTCTATATAGAGAGGGACATTAATTAATTCAGGAGGATGTTCTATATATTATACAGAGAGGGGTATTAATTAATGCAGGTGGATGTTGTATACATTATACAGAGAGGGGTATTAATTAATGCAGGAGGATGTTCTAAACATTATACAGAGAGGATCCTTTTTTTTCAGCCCTTTAAATCCAGTGGCTGTGAGCGCTGAGATCGGCTGCTTGTTATATTATCTCTCAGTACAATGTATCAGGCTCAGCTGTTACAGTAACTGACTGTAACAGCGCTCAGAGTTTCAGTAAAACAAGGAAATAATATTGTTCTAACCTCTTATATATAAAAATATTATTACTAGTTTTACTGAAACTCTGAGCGCTGTGATGAGCAGCAGTCAGTTACTGTAACAGCTTTGCCTGACACGGGGCAGTATTACAATGTTGGTGCTAATTTAACCAGAGCTGTTGTAAACTGAAAAACTCCATAGGCAATAATGGCTCTGGGAAGTTTACAACAGCTCTGGTTAAGTTAGCACCAACTATGTAATATGGCCCATAGTGTGCTGAGAGTGAGAGATACTGTGACAAGCAGCCGATCTCAGCCCTCTGAGGAGCCACTACAATAGTAATTGTATCCACTGGTTTTCGGATGAATGAAATTAGTTTTCATACTAAAGAACTGAAAACGAATTTCTTTAGTAACTAAATAAATTGCATTTTAGGACTAATCCATTAGTTCAAAACGAAATTTTGTGCTGTGCACATGTCTATTGGATGGTATGTACAGAAGTTGTTAGTAGGGTACAACTTCAAATAAAACCCCAAACAATAGGATAATGGCAACAAAATTTAATAAATAAAAATGAAGTAAAAACATTGTAAGAAATTACACAGTAAGAGAATAATATATGACCACAACGCGTTTCGCCCGTTGAGATATCCTCAATGGCTACCTCGGCTGGTTGTAAAGATCAACTGACCATTACTCTCTTTAAAAACCTTTATTTTCCACTCATTATCCAATTAAAAGACCTTTTTTTTGGTGGGATTTTACCTTGTACCAATCGCCAATACACTTTCATTTCTTTATCCAATAGAAACCGTTTAGGTTAATTATAGGGCGTAGCCACAAGACAAAAGTCTGCAATTCATTAATAGGCTCCACTTCCACTTCCGACGGAAGATTTCATCGCGCGAGTGTGCAATTAGGCTTGTGCACCGATTTTTTTTTTCGGTTCGATTCGGTTCGATTTTTCGGATTTTTAAACTTTTCGATTCGGCTCATTTCGACCGATTTCGGTTTCGATTCGATTCGGTTCGGCTCGTTTTTCAGGTACATTTTTTTTTCGGAATATCGACCATTTTTCGTATTTTCGTGTCACTGTGCTCGGTTTTTGTATCGACTTTTCGTGATTTCGGAAATTTTTCGTTTTTCGGAATTGTAAATTTTTCGGAATATCGGCCATTTTTCGTATTTTTCGTGTCACTTTGCTCGTTTTTTGTATCGACTTTTCGTTTTTCGGAAAATTTCGGAACGTCTGTTCTCCTTGTTTGACACATTTCAAGTCCATTCGAAAAATCCGAAAATATTTTGTTTCTGCTCGGAAAACGTTTCGGATCTGACATTTTCGGATCTAAAAATTTTCGGAAATTCGGCCGCATCCGAAAACACGAATCGAGAAATTTCGTGAAAATTCCGAAATTCCGAAAGCCGAAACGCACATCCCTAGTGTGCATCGCGTCCTTCCCAATCGAAAGTAATTGTTTTGCTCCCATGTCGAGAGTAGAGAAGGATCTACCAATAACTGGGGCTTTGACGTAGAGGTGGTCTTCACACATCATGGCCATGTGCTGTAACCAAATCCCCATATACTGTATGCTTTGTGCTGAGACCTTCTTATGAATATTTTTAACAGGTTGAAGCCATACTCAACAAAAGTGTGTGAAGGACCTGAGATTGAGCAGGGTGACAAGGTTTGTGATGGTCCTGAGAATGGGCAACAGCATAAGTGGCCTGCCCTACGGTGGTTCTATGCCCAGGTCTCACATTGTTTTAGCTCAATGGGGCCATTACAGAGAAGACTATACCATATGCAAATCAGTCCGCTATCAACCAGAAAGGGCGGCGAAAGCTGAAATGGCAAGACAGCCTCATCTGCACAAGAGGAACCACAGCCCCTAACGGAGGCCTTGGAGGGCATAGCAAACAGCTCTCTAGGCACAGTGAGCAAGGGTTCCACATCTGGATTACCGCTAACAGGGTTATTCAGAGAGAGCTGAACTGGCCACGAAATTGCTCAGAACAGTGAATTTTCCCGTACGGTGCAATTTCGTGGCCATACGGCTATTCAAAAAGCTGGCAGTTCACCAATATTGGCGAACTGCCAGCGAAATTCGGTGATCTTCAACGGCAGTGAACTCCCCCATAGAGAAGTAATGGTTAATCTATTCAGAGACACCGAACAGCAAAGAAATGTCAGTGAAATGCCCTGATTTTCGGTGGTTTCATTCGCCAGATTTATTCAGGCGAAACCCATAGGTTTCAATGTAAATAAATTCCTTGTTTTTATTAAATATTTATTCAACCGTTTATTCTTTTCATTTGCAGCAAAAAGTCTACTTATTTATAATTTTTTTAGGATTTTTAAGGCATTTTTCATGATTTGTTTAACAATTTTTTTTCCCGACTTTTTTCAAATTAACGTTTTTACTTTTTTCTGTAACAGATCTTTTTTATTATTATTCATACGACCTTATATATGATGTCCAGGCACTTTCATGCATTCTTTTTTCTGCAAACACCTTTTAAAAGTTGTGAGGTTTGTTGTTATTTTTTTACCTGTTCGTCGGCTTGTCGGCTTTTTCAGTCCGCTGATTGGCGCTCGGTGTTCGGTGGGTCATCGGCTTTTTTCGTATCGATTCGTCGGTTTTGTAGCAGATCGTCGGATGCATTCGGCGGATTTTCAGTGGGTTTTCAGATCAATTTTTCTGAGTTTTTTTTTGGATGCGTATGGCGTCTTTGTGGCGGTTTTTCCGATCGATTCGGCGGTCTTGCGTCAGTTTTTCAGATGCATTTGGCGACTTCTCCCCTGCACTACGGGGACCCTGCGCTGATTGCTGAATTCACCGTAGGGTCTGCGAATCAGACTTGCCGAAGTGTGTGGGATGAGAGAGTACCGAAATGTCAGTGAATTTGTGGCGCTATATAAATAAAAAGATAATAATAATAATAATAACGGCAGTAGGTGATGTGTGAAAGGCTAAACCCAATGGATGCTCGGCTTTATTCAGCCTATGTAACCTGATTTTGTTGTTTTTGTTTTGTTATCTTTAAAAACTCATCATTTCTACTGATAAATGTTCACAAAGTGCGCTGCATACAAACACAAACTATGGATGTTTTTAAAATACTATCTGTGATCTACGAATAGCAAACTCTATTTTAAATGTATTTACTTTCCATGGCAGGTACGATTTTTGCCTTTCAGATAATCTCTTTCATATTACTGCCTGTGGCACGATGGAACTTACTTTTCTGGTGTGCATTTTTATTTTTAAGCTCTTAGTACAGGAGAGATTAAAGAGTGTTCTTGGCACTTTTATGACCCGTACATTGTACATTTCAAACTGAATTTTGAACGTACCATTACAGTGTTTCATGTTAACACAAAATATTTTTTGAGTTCTGGTAATTACACTTTAAACAGAAAATGTTTTGGAAAACCGGTTGTTAGAGAACGGAAAGCCTCGTACAGAATGAAATGTTAGAGATGTAATACATGTTTGCAGCTAAACTAATATAACACATATAATTATAAAAAAACATGTCTTTGTCAGCTCCAACTATAATGGAATACCAAGCTGTGTGAATATTAACCCTGTATCACGGGCAGTAGTGATGCAGGAATGTTTTCAAACATTTCCTAGTTTTTTTTTAAAGAAATATTTGATATATCTCGGCTATATTCTGGAACTTTTAGAAATCTAAAGCTTCGCTAAAAATTACCATTTAATTAAAGTATATTTATACCGGAAGTTTGATTACTTCCAGGCTGGTGGTCTGTGCTAGCTGTAGACTGGGTGCCACAGTGGAGACCCCAAAATCCATTCATGCCTAGATCTGCCCACCATTGGAATAGGTCAACCCATGGCTGGCCCAGACCCAACTAGACCTGTCATTTGGGATTTACCCTTTATAACCACAGACCATGCTCCCCTCTAGTGATGGTTTTCTGGCCCAGTCCATCCCTGTTTGCACCTACTCCAAGATGTCTGTAGCATCCATCACCCAGCCCACAGGTATTCAAAAGATCACTCAGTTTGTCATTGCACAACACCCTCATCAGAAACACAGAACCGGAGACCTTTCCAGAGTCACTTGGGCCTGGATAGCTACGATTGGCGAGTGAGCCACGTTTTTATTTTTTTACCAGGAAACAGATGAATAGATAAATTTATGGTTTTGAAAAGAGATAATGCAAAGAAAGGTATATATAACTGGGATGATAGGTATATACAGCGGCGAAGATAGGTATATATAACTGGGAAGATAGGTATATACAGCTGGACAGGAAGGTATATATAGCTGGAAAGATAGGTATATATATCTGGAAAGATAGGTGTATATATAGCTGGGAAGATAGGTATATATATCTGGAAAGATAGGTGTATATATAGTTGGCCAGATAGGTATATACAGCTGGGAAGATAGATATATATACAGCTGGGCCGATAGGCATATACAGCTCGGCAGATATGTATATATAGCTGGAAGATAGGTATATACACAGCTGGGAAGATAGGTATATAGAGCTGGGCAGATAGGTATATACAGCTGGGAAGATAGGTATTTGTATAGCAGGGGAGATAGATGTATATGGCTTATGGCATTGGATGGATTTGCTGAGGAAGAACTTGGCCTTCCAGATTATTCTTATGTTATTAAACATTTTCATATTCAAACACATAACCACACTAATGAATAACAGCTGGGATCCCGCTCTAAATATATATATATATATATATATATATATATATATACAGTTTCATCAGACAGAGCTCAGCGCTCCTGCTCCCTTCTCGGCATGGTACATTTCAAATGCAAACACATTGTTGTAACACTGAGAGGGGATCGGAGAGCGTTCGGGTTGGAGAACCCCATAATGGTCCACTGTGCGATCATGCCTTTCTGCGGTGCGTTTCGGTAATTGATGTACTAATTACTAATATTGATTATTTTTCTTTTTCGCTACTTTTACTTAGTTTTTTTTCTGTGAAATAACATTTTTTACAGTATTTTTTCTAATTTGCTCCTTCCTTTACTTCCAAGATATCATCAATAACACTCATTGTTTCAGGCGACTTTCTGGCGTCTGAAAAATATGGCCGTCATAGGTTCTTCTCCATTCAACAATTACTTCTCGCACTCAGCCTTGACCTTGGAAACCCTTTTTTACTATTTTGATTGGCATAAATGGGGACTGCAGCTATATTAATCCATAGTTATTACTCTTTTTGTCTTTTTTACTTGGTATCGCAACCACTGCATAACGTTTCCAAAAACAGCCTGCAGTAGAGAACAAATCACAAAACTCGAAGATAAACTCCAACAGAGACACTCTCAAGTAGAGGATTGAGTGGTTAAGGTCACCGTCACTGCAATAAAAAAGACATAACATTAATAAAACAACTCCAGACAAGATGCTTGAACAATATTTTCAAACGTGTGGAAGGACACAGAACAAACAGAAATGATGTGCTCTTCAAATATGTGCCCTGCAACTTTTCCACCTTTCTCATTAATTGGTAGTCCAGCTACATGTTGCACATCTCTTGAGTGACCCCACCCTTTTGGAAGAACCTCTCTAAAGTCCAAGTTCCCTCGTCTTTTTTTTATCTAGGAGCTGTTATCACACCACTGTCTTTGAAAAGACCATTGGAACGAATGTGTTAGATACCAGTGAATTGATGTGCAAACCAAAGTCAACCCTGTGTAAGACGAGGTCACGAGGGGATAAAGTGCAGTGTTTCCTGTAACAGTGGAAGGAAAATGTTAAAAAAAAACACCTAGAAAATATGAATTAATTTTTGTGACTAGTGTAATGATTATATAAACGTGTTTGCATTTACTACTTTGGATAATGTCAGATTCTTCGGATAAACATGGGAAAAGAAACATTCTATTACAAAACAGTTTCCTTTTTTTGCCGAGAAATAATTGGGCAGAGGCTGCTGAAAGTCTCTGCCCAATTATTTTTTCTTCTTTACTTCTTTTTGGGTGATTATTACTCACCTTTTCTCCCTTGCCACGCACTGCTCCTCCTCTTCGGCTCAGGGACTCCCTAACCTTGAAGTCTGAAGTCTCTAAAGCTTTTTTCTGCTCTTTGTCCTCCAATGCAACATGCGTAGCGTAGGAACCGCAAATTGCACTCAGCAACGTAACTTGCACACTTTACGTACGCAAGTTCCATGGCGCCTGTGCAGAAAGATGGATCAGAGCTGTACGTGCATGTGCAAATCCAATCCATCAACTGCTGCGTCTGTGAGACCGATCACTACTGCGATTGGTCTCGAGAGAGAGTGATGTCAGAATGCTCTCTGTGTGCTGACGTCATTTGAGAACGATCTGGTGACCGGTGTTCAGGCGAAAGCCTATAACCCAGTCGGAATACAGGACCGATGTCATCATGGCCTGCATCTGAGCTGCTGAGACGGTCACATGACAGGAGGCTTGGCCACAGGATGCACTCTCATTGGTGGGACCACCCACCTGGTGATGGGAGTCTCAGCCACAGGACTCACGCTCATTGGTGGGTCTATGAAACTGATGGGCCATCCACATTCTCTCCATCTGCTATGTTACACAGGGAGGGAGGGATGCTCCCACCTGACTGCTGGTGATGGTGGGTGGAGTAGAGGAAACTCCTCCACTTCACCCAGCATTTTCACCAGATCAGGGGAGCTGGGGGTTGGGGAGAGAATGGGGGCACTTCTCACATCCTGGCCAGTTTATAAACGCAAAGTAATCAGGATTAGTAGAGTGTCCCTTTAAGTATGTTCAGATCCGAATATGATGGATATTATGATTCTGAGGAGATGCCATACATCATTTACCATGTTTGTTCTTCTGTCCTTGAAAAAAACCAGTAGCTCTGAAAGAGAAAATAACTTAAAATAATTGGAAACACTGATTGCCAACTCATTTGTAAAAGCTAAATTCACTCTGAAGCAGGTGCAGGTACAGACAAATATAACAGCCACATAATAAATTCTTCAGCATCGCCACAAGAAAAAACCAACAGAAATGATTGACGTGACATGCTGAATCCTACACGCGTCGATTAAATTACATTTTGAAAGCATTATTTGTGTTTAGACCAAGACAGGGCGAAACTGGAAGCTGATTTGTCAAAAAAGCATGCCAGGTCTGGTCATTATCTGTAGAGGGTCATTGCAGTTGCACACGGTGATTAAGAGGAGCCAAAACCAAGGTCGATGACCTAAAACTTACAAGATCCCTCATGTTTGGTATCGTTGGAAAGACCAGACTCTGACCTTTCCAATGACTCCTCACTTAAACTTATGCAGCGCAACAATTCAGAGATGCAGGTTCCAGAGTCCCCCTGTCTCTCCTCACTGCAGTGCCACGTTCTAGGTTGTCGATGAAACAATGTGTTGCATAATCAGATCCACACTTTCTGGTGTGGAAAATGTGATGGTGAGTTAGGACGGCATTACTGTTCACTTTATAATTGTAAACTGAATAATAGTGCTGCGTTAGAAAAATAGACAAAATTAATATTTTACTTTTTATTTTAGTTTTCCATAAATCTAACTTGGCTATGTTTGATATCACTGGAAGGGGCATTATCTGTCCTTTCCAATGATACCTCATATGTCCCTCTAGCCCTTAGGGCTCCAGAGATACACTGGTCTAAATGACTGTAAAAAAACCAAAAACTTTATTTTTTCTTACAGAACAAGGCTTCCCCTTGTTACAGGCTCCTATAGGCATATGCCTACTCTGCCTAGTTATAAATCCGGCCCTACTAACCCCAAATCTAACCTTAAACTTAAATGTAACCCTAAAGTTAAACCTAACTCTTACCTTAAAAGTAACCCTAACCAAAGAAGCTAGTGAATCCAAAATTGCTTTATTTTGAAATTTGCCAAAACTAAATGAAATTTGTACCAGTGCACATGTCTAATTCCAACTAAAACCATTAAAGGGTCTTACATGTACAGCAATTGCAATGTTTAAAGTGACACTACCACTTACATGAGTTGTAACTATATTACTTGTGCATTACAAATAAATCCACCTTATAGAACACATGCTGCTGTTTTTTTATTTGTTTGATGTAAATGCATGTAAAAAAGGAAAAATTTTATATTTTTTTATCTCCAGTTTCTATTTTGACTTTTCCCATGATGCAAAATTTGCCCAAATTTTATGGTGAGTTTTTTTTGTGGCTGTGCTTTTTCTTTTTAATTATTTAAACAGTTAATGAGGTGGAGGGTGGAATCTTTAGTTACGGTTATTGTGTTCTCCAGGCAACTCCAGATAAGAGCTGGCAGCTGAATGAGATAAAACAGGGAGCTTAAAAGACTTCTAATCTACCCCCTGGTGATGTCCTTTGGATACATCCCTCATAATACAATGATGTGAGTCTGTGACTCATCCATTTATTCCATTCTACGGCAAAAAGCCACACAGTGAGGAGTGATGGAAAGATACTGTGGGGGCAGTTTCCACCACAAAAGACCACACAGTGGATGCACCCAGTGACACATAAAGAGTAAACATACTTACTGCTCTTATCCTACTCCCTTTTGCATATGTATGAAGAGGGATGGAAATGATGGATAGCAGGATCCGAATATTATTAGATTCTGCACTTTACTGCCTCCGCTTAGATTAAGCGCATTAATGCCTCATACACTGCACTGGCGTTATCTCGCTTTATAAATAATGAGCTGTGTCGTGGAATACGGCATTTCTGTCTTTTACGAGTTTTAGCTGTAGCTGACAGATAATAGCTAACAGCAAGTTGTTCCCTGCCATTCCGGTGGAGTTCTTTTTTTGGCAGATAACAGGTTAGACAGTCAGAGCGTACCGGCATTTTATTGTACGGGTTCTAGGGTAGGATCCATCTATGAAAATAATCAGAATACATTTAAATCAATGATCATATGACATGTCGTGAATGTGTAATATTTCTAACGCTTACATTATTGATCACATATTTATGGACGTCGAACCCTCGTTAGTTCAGATCTACTGTTTAGTGTAAAGATAGAGCATTAATTGGACGACTCTTGGATTTTTACGCCGCACATAATTTTCCAGCGTTGAGGTGATTAATGAGGCGTTATGCGGAATGTGTATTTTCTCGCGTTTTCTCGCGTTTTAGATGTACACAGCACAAAATAATATTGAACATAAATATCATTACACACTTGTTTGTTACTTGTGTTCAGTTGGTTTTTAGGGTTATGGGAGATGAATTAAACCTTTGAACAGACTCCTGTATAGGTATAAGGCTAAAGGCGGAAAATGCTTGGTCAACAGTGACGATATTCAGGTTGACTAGTGTAATGGAATTTTAATATTTTCTTTAACACAAGGCAAACCTTCATTTTTTTATTTGTACAACCTTATTGGAAGGATAAACACACATACACTTTACAAGGACACATAGTTATGGTAGGGTTGGAAGCAAACTTCCACGACCATAAATCACGGCAAACCATTTTCTAATAACATGCCAGGACTGATCATTGAGTTAGGCCGGAGTCAGACGAGCGTTTTTAAGAGCGGAAGTAACCTCCGTGAGAGTGGATTTTCCTTCCACTCTGATGTCCGTCTGACCACCTCGCTGAGCGCAGTTAGTGCGCTGAGCGCTGCAAGGCTCGATCCTCCTATGGAGGTTCACGCTTTGCAGCCTCGTCGAAAGTGCGTCGTAGTGTGTCGACATGAAGGCTTTCAGAAAACCCGCTGTAGCGCACGCAATTCGTGCAAAGTCCCCAAGAGCCGCAAAGGTTATGGGTCGCATGATGGTCAGGAAGGACTTTTATGATGAAGCTGTATGGACAGGTTTGGAGATCAAATATCCAGTTGGCTCAACCCTTAGGGTCTCCTGCTATGGTTAAGCTGATTGCGGAAGGTCCTCCTCTTGAGTTCAGACTGGTTTTATACATGTTGCTGACAATTGCACACTGCCTGGGCAAAAATATAGTAACACACTTTGCCAGACCTTTTCGCGTTGATTCCGGCACGCATTCGCCGCCGCGTCGTGTCGATAAGCTCATGCAATGTCACAGCATTTATTTGCGTCCAGAGTGTCATTAATTTGTGGCCAAGATCTTGTATTGATGATGGGAGAGTCGCAGTGCTGCGTAAAGTCTTCTCCAGCACATTATCCCAAAGATTAACCTTAATGGGGTTAAGGTCTGGACTGTGTGGTGGCCAATCCATGTGTGAAAATGATGCCTCAGGCTCCCTGAACCACTCTTGCACAATTTGAGCCCGATGA
Organism: Leptobrachium leishanense; assembly: GCA_009667805.1. NCBI lineage: Eukaryota > Metazoa > Chordata > Amphibia > Anura > Megophryidae > Leptobrachium > Leptobrachium leishanense. The sequence continues at coordinate 18,343,316 of CM019074.1, forward strand.
ATCCTGGCATTGCCATCTTGGAATATGCCCGCTGTGCCATCAGGGGAGAAAAAACCCATTGATGGAAAAAACTTCTCATTCAGTATATTCCGGGAGTCACATGACCTCATTTTATGCTGAAACGTATTAATCACTGCAGTAATTATCCAATGGAAGGCTCACAATTATTGGCTTAGGTATATCCAGGTGCTGAGTTTATTTTCCCAGGCAGTGTATAATATATGATCATTATCATAGTATAATCTCATTCAGATACCAATAAACAATGCACTTTTGGTAATTTGAACGATCAGTGTAATTACTGTATATTAAAAACACGGACATTATGATTCTGAACAAGATAATCAGATATATTATTATGCATGATGGAAATGACATAAATTACATTTTTCTATTGTATAAATTTTCCTGCGTGTGGTAATGGATTATAAATAAATATATGAGTATATTTATTTTTTTATATATATAAATATATATATTTTCTGTACATGCAAGTAATTGAATTTACATTTCTTGATCAACTGTTTATTCGCAGAAGCTGTTGTTGCTGTCGTTCATCCTGCCATTTAATACCATCAATACCAAGTGGTCTACAGCGGAAAAAAATAATCCATGCATCCATGTTCTGGAAAGTAATGTGTAAATTTATTTTTCATGTCGGTGTGTATGGATAGGCTATTATTATTTAATGAGAAGACATTGATATCTTTGCTTCTTATTCCACACGGACGGACGAAAAAAAATAAAATAGAAAAATGGAGTCAAAGATCAAGAAAACGATACATTTAGTAAATACGGACTGTGACAATGTGAGGTTTTTCCCTTTTGCTGATGTTCTCTCCCTGTGTCACATTCAGCGGTATATGCCATAATCATACCATGTGTGTTATAATACCGCAAGAAATTGCCCAGCACTTTGACGATTCCATACATTATAAAATGAACACCCACACATCCCACACATCGGAGAAGGTCGCATTAAATCCATCCACACTCTCAAACCTTCTACAAACCCTGTAATCTTCTTGCACAGCGAACGCTTTATCCTGACACGCACTGGGTGATGTCAGAAACCTCTTGCAACAAATCCAAGACTTTGAACGACAACCTTTTAATGAAGTCACAGTGACAGCAGGCACGAAAGCGGTGATTCGCTTCGCTGAAGAACCTCAGTGCAAACCAGGGGTGCTCAGCCCAGGTCCGTCAGATGTTCTGGAGCTGTATTTCCTGAGAGGGTCTGTCAACTTAATAAGTGGCTGAGTATCATAGGAGATGTTGTTCCGAAACATCTGGTGGGCCAAGGTTGAGCCCCCGTCGCCTCAAATTCGCTCCAAAAAGGGATCTCTGTGGCACCATGTCCACTCAAAATAATGGAAAAGAGCAGCAGAAGAACGGAAAAGTATTTGATGGTTTAATTTAATTTATTCACTGATCCGTAAGCAGAAGAACAAAATACGCAGAGAACATAGACAGCGGAGCCAAAAAAAGTTACCACCTACCCTACAGGCCTGTTATGATCTGGGGTTGCCTCAGTTGGTCAGGTCTAGGCTCAGCAATGTTTTGTGCCCAACAAATTAGGTCATCTGACTCCCTGAATATATTGAATGAGAAGAAAGAACTTCTTCTTCCCTGATGGCCCAGTGGGTATATTCCACAGCGCTTTACACGATCAATGTACATTGGAATACCACACATGGACAATGACCTGATTCAGGGGGACCCTGTTTTTTTCTCTAGAAAGGATTTTACCAGAAACAATACATTGAGATTTCTCTCGTTTTCAAGTATGTCCTGGGTGGCGAGTGTGTACCGTTGGGTGTCTTGCCCAAGGACACTTACTGGAGAGGTGCTCTTGCCGGAATCAAACCCATGTCTCCACAGGCTCTTTTCATGGTTATAGAGCAGTGATGTTACCTCTACTCCACCCAGCTGGCACTGTTCCCAAGGGAACTTACAATCTATGAGATGTACAAGTATTTTGTGAGGTAGTGCATCCATATGGTTAGATGTCTTGCTGAAGGACACTCGCTAGTGACGTCTTCTGAGTGGGATCGAGTCGGCTTTCCATTATTGTAGATCAGGAACCTGGTGGTTTTTTGGATGAACTCGCTCCTCATAAAGTCGAGCCTCGCTTCTCCACAGTTGTTTTAAGAGGTTTGCTGAATGGGATTTGACTTGCTTCTCCACGATTGAAGGGCAGAGATGTTACTTACCACTGGACTCCACAGCTGATATTGTGCAAAAGTGGTTGAGGGAGCATGAGACATCAGTTTTACACATGGATTGGCCACTGCACAGTCTAGACCTTAACCCCATTGAGGTTAATCTTTGGGATAATGTGCTGGAGAAGACTTTACGCAGCGCTGCGACTCTCCCATCATCAATACAAGATCTTGGCCACAAATTAATGCCACTCTGGACGCAAATAAATGCTGTGATATTGCATGAGCTTATCGAAACGATGCCACGTCGAATGCGTGCCGCAATCACAGCGAAAGGCAACACAACCAAACATTACTTTGGCCAGGCAGTGTGTATTGTGTATCTATTAGTCGTATGCATTGCAGTGCTTATGGGTAAAGCTACGTTGTATCATTTGTTAAATCCTCAGCAGCTCAGTAATAGGGGATCGAAACGCGCTGAGTATTTGCAAACCTACGTCAAGTCACAATGGAGGTCTTGGTGTTCTCCCTATTCCATATGTATCTCTTTTAGCTGTGTTTAGTGGCGCCACCAGCTGATGGATTTTTCTTTGAGATTTATTCCGTCAGCCTCACACAATCCAGTTGTTGGTGTCTAGACCGGTAGCAATAATATGAAGTGCAGAGTCCGGCCGGTCATATAGTCTGCAGTCAACTGAATTCTTATTAGGTCTGGATCTATATTTACATATACTGTATGTTATTGAGGAAATGAAGTCTTCTGCTCAACATAATGTTTCCTAGTTCCAATTCTTATTCTGTCTTGTATATATTAGTGGATCGGTGCTAACAGCGCGAGTGAAAACGTTAACGTATTTCCTTTCACAAAATGGAACATCGATACGAAACTTTCAAAGTAATGACAGCTATTATAGAAGCTGAAACAGCCAATTTTAACTATCTTAGAACCTGCAACAATAAGGAAAAGACATCCTCTTACTGTCATGTTTGTAGAGGATCATGAAAGAGCATTACCTGTCAAGATATCGTTTTGTTCCCATCGTACAAACAGGAGCATTAAGTATCCTAGACAGAGTGAAGGTTACTCCGTAGTGCTTTACAATCGGTAATCACAAACATGACACATAATAAATAATGATACATTAGGAACAGACGACCCTGCCCATAGGATAATTGCCTGGCTAATTCAGCACTTTATACTTCAGCACTTTATTGGTTGGTTTTTATTGTTTATTACACTTCTTTACTTAATTTTTTTCCCCATAAAATTCAAACTTAAGTAAAGAAGAGAATTTACATAAAAAAAAAATTAAGTGGTTATTCAAAGAGAGCCAAATTTGCCACTAAATTGCACCGAACATTGAATTTCCCCGTACGGTGCAATTTCGTTACAAAGCGGCTATTCAAAGCGCTGGCAATTAGCCAAATATTGGCAAATTACCAGCGAATTACGGTACAATTCGGTGACCTTTGACAGCAGTGGAATTCCCCATAGAGAAGTAATGGATAATCTATTCAGAAAACGCCGAACAGCACCGAAAAGTTGGCAAAATGCCCCGAATTTCGGTGCTTTCGTTCGACAGGTTTAAAAAGGCGAATCCCATAGGTTTCAATGGAAAAAAAATCCCTTTTTATATTAATTTTTTTATTAATTTTTTATTCAACCATTTATTCTTTTCATTTGCAGCAAAAGTCTCTTTATTTAATTTTTACACTTTTTTTCCGCATTTTTCTGGATTTGTTTCTGCGACATTTTTTATTCCGATTTTTTTTAAGTGGCTTTCTTTTACTTTAATTCTGTAACAGACCTTTTTATTATTATTCATAGGACCTTATTTATTATTTTTATACATTTCCATTCATTTTTTTTTGTTTTAAGCACTTTTTAAAAATTGCTTTTTTTAAAAAAAAATATGTTTTTACCGCTGTCCAGCGGCTGATGGGCTTTTTTTCTGCGCCGTTCGGCAGTCTGCTCAGTGGGTTTATGGGCGGATCACTTCGGCGCACTTCGGGATCTGAATCGCACCGAAGTCCGCCGAACAAAAGAGCATAGAAATTTTGGTGAAATTTCGGTGCTCTTTGAATAACCCCTTAAGTGATACATGGAGATTAGGGTTAAAAACCCGTTAGCGCTGGTTAATTTGCGATTTGCAGCAAATTACTGTGCTTTGCGCTCCTTATACCTAACATGGGGAGCGCACAGTGAAAGCACAGAGTATCTAGCGTTGGGAACACTCGGTCCTAACGCAAGTTACTAAGAGCTGCCGCTAACGAAAAAGTATCCACCAGCTCAGAGGTGAAGGTGACGGATTGCGCTGCTGCAGAATCCGTTACTTGCAGCTCAAATCCCCCCCAAAAATTCACATTCTCACCTCTCTTCTCGCGGTGAGAACGACGGCCTGATCCGCTGCTTCTGGCCGCCGGGAGCAGAGGGAGACTGGGGGGAAGAAAGTCCCCAATCTCCCTCTGTGATCACTCCACCGTCCAGCAGGATCTTGCGTGAAGCGAGATCCTGTCGGTCATGTCACCCGGCAGCACGTTCCGCCATGGATCCCTATGGACGCCTTGGCGGGGATGCTGGGGGCGGAGCTGTAGCACTGCCCGCAGCCTCCGCCAACTTAGCAATCGCTGGACTCGGCGCCTGCCCGGGGAAATCAGGACGCTAAGGGGAAGCTAATTTTTCCACTTTGCGTCCCGGTTTTTGTGAAGGGCAGTTGATAGTACCCGTAGTGTATTGAAATCCGTATTTAAAACATGTAGAAAAAGGGGGAAAAAAGCAAATTTTTCAATCTTGAATCTCCTCTCTTGCGTTACGAAGGCGCTGCTCAGCGCTCTACTATTTTTATTTTTATCTTCCATAGCTGTCTTTTAGGTGACGCGTTTATATATTTTTTGATTGTAGTCGCATTTTCATGTTTTTCTTAAATGTCACGTACATGTGGCAGCATAAAAAATATGCATATTAAAACTGTACATACAATGTCAAGGAAGCAGGAACTCATCTACGCACCACAATGACAGCTGACAATCCATGAATAGTAATATTGTGCGCAGGCATAGGCGGGAAAAGTGTAACAATAGGTAGTTTCTCTTGCAATCCTCAAAATTGAACATGCACAAGAAGAATCAATGGAGCTCAGCATTCAGACAGAGAGCGATCTCCCTGGGGACACACAGATAACACGAGTGCTCACATCCACTGCTGATTCATTAATGCGGGATTTATGTTCTTTGGGATTTAGAGGATGCGTCGCGTCTGACAAACCGGCACCATGGGAGGTTCAGGCTACGATTTCCACGGAAAAGGGGTCTTTACCTGCAGAGAACGGGTCGGTTTCACAAAGTTCAGCCAATTTAAAAAATAATAATAAAAAAATTAAAAAATTCAGAAATCCGTCTTTCCTTAAAACGTTAGTTCACTTCGGGGTCAGGAATGTCACCGTCTTGCGGCTACCGAAAATAGGGTGATAAAAATCCGCAGCCTAGTTAGCCGCCTCTTTTGTAAAAATGTAATCTCCAGCAGATATCAAAATCAATGTCATCGAGCCCCTATACTAAATTACAGGTCAGTCCAATCATACACTGTGGCGTAGTATGTTATTATCACCATGACAGCCTTCACCCTGGGACGTAAAAACATCAATTTGCTTTTTCTAAATATATATATATTTTTTCGGTCTTGCAATTATTTTCATTTTACAGTCGCAGCGCGCAATAAAATCCCCCACGGATGAAAAATCGACATGGAATTTCAAAATAAACCATTCAATATGCGATTATGGGCACGACGAGTGGATATTTTGATCGGACACCTGAAAGAGCAATCACGTTCTAATAAAATGATGGGATTTATTTAGGTAATTATTGGTGAAAATTAAATTAAAAAATTTTTAAATTAAAAATATCAATATAATTGATAATAAAAACCAGCAGAATTTAAAAAAAAATTGAAACGAAGCTGAATAATTAAATAGGGTCTGGATGGAGGGTCAGAAACGTTCCAACAATATTGATTTTTCCAACGGTTGAAAAATCAATATGGAATTTCAAAATAAACCATTCAATATGCGATTATGGGCACGACGAGTGGATATTTGGATCGGACACCTGAAAGAGCAATCACGTTCTAATAAAATTATGGGATTTATTTAGGAAATTATTGGTGAAAATTAAATTTAAATTTTTTTTAATTAAAAATATCAATATAATTGATAATAAAAACCAGCAGAATTTAAAAAAAATTTGAAACGAAGCTGAATAATTAAATAGGGTCTGGATGGAGGGTCAGAAACGTTCCAACAATATTGATTTTTCCAACGGTTGAAAAATCAATATGGAATTTCAAAATAAACCATTCAATATGCGATTATGGGCACGACGAGTGGATATTTGGATCGGACACCTGAAAGAGCAATCACGTTCTAATAAAATTATGGGATTTATTTAGGAAATTATTGGTTAAAATTACATAAAAATATCAATAGAATAAAAACCAGCAGAATTTAAAAAAAAAAAAAGAATAATGAAACTGATTAATTGGAGTATGAAAGGAGGGTCAGAAATGTTGCCAAAAATATTAATATTTTCAATGGTTGAAAAATCGCTATGGAATTTGAAAATAAGCTATTCAATATGCAATTGTGGACACGATAAAGAGGTATTTTGATCAGACACCTGAAAGAGCAATCACGGTCTAATAAAATTATGGGTGTTATTCAGGAAATTATTGGTGAAAATTAAATTTAAAAAATGAAAAATTAAAATTATCAATATAATTGATAATAAAAACCAGCAGAATTTAAAAAAAAATTGAAATGAATCTGAATAATTAAATAGGGACTGGATGGAGGGTCAGAAACGTTCCAACAATATTGATTTTTCCAACGGTTGAAAAATCAATATGGAATTTCAAAATAAACCATTCAATATGCTATTATGGACACGACGATTAGATATTTTGATCGGACACCTGAAAGAGTAATCGCGTTCTAATAAAATTATGGGTGTTATTCCGTAAATTAATTGTGAAAATAAATAAAAATAAAAAAATAATTATATCAATATACCTGATAATAAAAACCAGCAGAATTTAAAAAAAAAGTGTAATGAAGCTATATAATTAGATAGGGTCTGGTAGGAGAGTCAGAAATGTTCCCAAAAATATGAATTTTTCATACAAATGACTCACTAGGGCAGGGCTCAAGATGTCAAGTCCAAAGCTACTAACCAGGCCATAAGAGTTACTCGCCACCAGTTGCTCCACCTAACCCCTACCCAGCCCTTAACTCCACCCCTAAACACACCCCCTTAAATTATCTTATGAAATTACACTGTTAAAGGTTTTATTTAGAATAAAGTTACAAAAATAACATTAATACCCAGACATCAGACCCCAGATACATGTATACCCAGACATCAGATCCCAGATACATGTATACCTAGTCAGAGCCCAGTGTGAGCAGAGCGAGGAGGCAGGGAAGCTCCTCTCCACCCCCTGCCAGTAACAGAGACAAGCTGGGTCAGGTTAGGCAGCTGATCCCTGCTGCCGTGCAGCCTGGGGAAGGGGGGGGGCTGCACGTTGGCACCGCTGGAATATGCTGCACAAAATCATTTATTGTGCTGACTGCGTGTGCATTTCCACTCGCCCTCACTTAATTTCCACTCGCCAAATGCTAGTAGGCGAGTGGAAATTTTGAGCCCTGCTCTAGGGGTTATTCAGACAATACCGGTGTTTGCACCGTCAACAAGCACCTGTGCATCACAAAAGAAAGATCCACACAGAGCAGAAGGAGATTCATAGTGAAGCTTCTCCTGCTGCTGTTTGGATACCGCTGGTGTTTGTTGTCTTTGATGGTGTTTACCACATTGGCAATCACCGGTGTTTTCTGAATAACCCCTAATAAGTTTGACCATCCCTGTGCCCAGACCCTCTTTAATTATTCAGGTTAAGCACACGTTTCTTTTTTGCTCTGCCAGATTACATTTTTAATTAACATTTGATATTTATATTTATTTTTTATTTAAATTAATTAATAGTTAATTAATTAATTAAAAGTGATTCCCCAAAACCCATTGGCTCCTGACATTATTTTTTTTCGGGGTGGGGTAATCACTTGTTAGTGAAGGGGTTAATACACGACTTATGCTCTCCGTGGGGAGAAAATTAATTCTGTGTTATCTCACTCCTGTCACCCTGTATTACTGTAAAGAGGCTACAAGGAGCAGCTCCAAGCCACACTGTAACAAAAAAGATCAACAAACTGTACTTTTGCTTTACAGCAGCCAGGGAGAGGGCAGAGCTCTGGGATCACTCACTGTTGTACATGGATAGGATTCAGGGGGCTATAATGAGTAAAAATGATCCGAAACGATATCAATCGATTTGAAAATGATCCGAAAGGACAGTACACATACATGGTGTTGCTGTAATTTCCATACACAGGCATTAAGTTCAGGCAAAAGCTGAACAAACTTTACTGCTGCCAAACATAAAGGTACAGAGAGTAGGAAGTAGAGTAGAAACTTCATCAGGAGTACTGGCGATTAACCCCTTTAATTGCTATAGTAAAATGGGCAGATTCTTCATCATAGTAGTTTTGTTCTAGGCAAAAAAAATAATATATATTTTAAACCCTTATGGGCTCTATTATATTCTTCACGCAAAAATGCACGCAGAACGCGTGAATTTTTGCGCAAAGCGTTAAACGTTAACGCACATAAATCAACGCTGGTTTTACAATCCTTGAGCATTTTTTCATCCATCAAAAAATTACGCGCGTAAAACGAAGGCACAAAAACACGCGCAGCAACGTTGCGCGCAGAAATCAGTTTTTTCACGCGATTCAGCCAATCAGAATTAAGAACCACAATTGTCTCACGTTAAGTTTTTGCTCCTGTCAAAGTCAATCTGAGTATATGTGCTGCACCAATAAAAAAACCACACACAACTTCTCCATTTTATTGGTTTGGGTATGTGTAGAATGTGTAACTATACTTTGCTGCGTATTTTTTTTTGGGCTGGTGTATTTGTTTTCGGCCAGGTTGATAGAATTTGCCATTAACACCAGCTTTTAGGAGTTGCTAAAATTATGCTCGCAAAGGCTGTGCGTTACAAACTGCGCATAGATTGTAATACCATCCGCATACCAGTGCACAAACGCATATGCGCTCACAATGTTAAGTATAGGACGCGCAAAGTCAAGTAAGCTCGCGCAGGTTCACCCGCGGTAGACATATACGCATGTTTGTTGTAGGGATGTGCGTTTCGGGTTTCGGAATTTCGGAATTTTCACGAAATTTCCCGATTCGTGTCTTCGGATTCGGCCGAATTTCCGAATCGGATCGGACCCGAAAACCGACAGATCCGAAAAGTTTTCCGAGCCGAAAGGAAAAATTTTCGGATATTTCGAATGGACTTGAAATGTGTCAAATCGAAATTTATTTTTGCTCTATTCATGATTTCGGTTCCATTCGTGATTTTGGTTCCATTTCGGTAATTCTGGGCATCGAATATTTAACTATTATCGGTTATATCGCTGATTCTGTAAATTTTGTATTTGTAAATGCGTATCACTTGTTTCTTGTGGCATTCGGGTCAGTTTAGCGTTTTTTAAATCGTTTTGTTAATTTTTTTTGTTCCTTGGCTTTCATACCATTTTAATGTGATTAAATAAAGTTGTGAAATGTATATTCAATTATTCATAAGAAAAAAAGGATCTTTATTTAATAAAAAAAAACACGATAGAATCACCAGAATTATCGTATCGACGGAATGACTTATCGGATCCGAAGAGCAAACCAAAAATTTATTATAAAAAAAGATATAAAGTATAAAAAAAGTAAACCATAGTAGTTTACGTCAAAACGAATAGAGTTAGACACTTTGAAACGAGGAGAACAGACGTTCTGAAAAAACGAAAATTTCCGAAATCACGAAAAGTCGATACAAAAACGAGCAAAGTGACCCGAAAACACGAAAAATGGTCGATATTCCGAAAAAAAATGTACACGAAAAACGAGCCGAACCGAACCGAATCGAAACAGAAATCGGTCGAAACGAGCCGAATCGAAAATTTTAAACATCCGAACAAATCGAACCGAATCGAACCGAAAAAAAAATCGGTGCACAAGCCTAGTTTGTTGTGCTGACATTGTAATACGACGTTCTGCGCAAAGGGTTTTGTCCCTCAAGTTAATGCGCTTTTGCACGGGTGCAAACGTTTGCACGAAGAATGTAATTGAGCCCTATAACTTTTATTGCCAAAAGCCTTACGCCTTTTAGTAGACAACAATTTTGCTGGGATAAAAAAGGGGTTTAGCTCACACTTCTGTTATACAAGGTTAAACACCACAAGCAATGATTCACCACAGAGTCAGATAATAGCAAAGTGAAACAATGTAGGGAAAAGATGAAGATTATCTTTCTATTATTACTAGCTCTGGCTGGTTGTTTCAGTTTATCTATGGGCTTCATGCTGGCTACTCATCTACCAGGAAGAAACTGTAGCTCTAATGGTCCTTATCCTGCTGAGCTTGATTTACTCTTGATATTCTATAACATTTAGTTCTCTATAATCCCGAAGAATCTGGCTACGATCTGTAAAACTGTGTCTGTTAAAAGAAAAAACCACTCAACCTGTGTTTCTCCGCTCCCTGTGAGGTTTCGTCAAGAGCAAAAGGATCCCACGTGGGAATCAAACTCTTTAAACTCTCCTCTTGAACCCAACCGACCAATCATGGTGGTCAACTGCAGTTTTTACCCTTCATGTAACCAATATGTATGTGTCAGGTGTATCTGTCCCAGCAGCTCATTTGTGTGCCGTCCCTTAGCAGGACGTATTCCCTCGCAAGACGGCGCGTCCTGTGAATGAAATAGAAATGCGTGTGCGATTGAGATTGTGTGTTCATAAAGGAACACTCTAATATAAAATAACAACCCCCCCCTTTTTATGTCCTTAACCCTTTCGCTGCTGAGGCTTTTCCCGCCCCTGTGCTGAGGTCATTTTTACCGATTTTGCTCATCATGTTTAAACGTGTTTTGAAGGCTTATTTTAGTATATGACCCAGACATATTATATATCGTTCTTTCCGTCAGACTCGGTAGATTCATAATATGTCATTATTATATGTATACATTATGTCATGTCTGTATATTATAACAAAAAATGCAATAAAATATGATTTTTCAATAATTTACAACGTGTAAAGTGTTTTTTTTTCACATTTTAAGATGCGAGCAATTGTGGTTATATTTTGTATGGGGTGCGCTTGTTAAAAAAATTAGAGATGGGGTCTCATTACATTTTTTTTGGGGAAAATTACACGATTTTTAACAAACGCACCGCATACAAAAATCGTTAGTGCAGCATCATTGTTCACATTATAATTGAAATGGGAACAATATTGCTGCATTAACAAACCAAAAAAAAGAAAAAAAACTTGTTTATTTTTTTTTATAATTTACATTCGAGTTTGGTATCGTTGGAACGGCCATGCTCTGGCCGATCCAACAATACCAAACTTTAACCCCTAGCTGCCACGGATCGGGAGATAGAGGGTTCATTGGAACCCCCTATCTCCACCATTGGTGGCAGTTAGGGGTTAACTCCAGGACTGGCGTCATCGTGCTATGCACGATGACGCCAGTCCTCAGGGGGAGTTCCCGGAGGCTTGGCCGACATCCAAGATGTCGGCCAGCTCCGGGAAAGGATCACGAACTGGCGCTTTTCAGCGCCGATTCGTGATCCGGCTCCCCAGGGGTTAATGCCAGGTACCATTTGGAAGGGCAGGCTGTGCCCTTCCAAATGGTGCCTGGGTTAACCCCCGCAACGCCGCCGATCGGGAGGGAGAGAGGTCCGAAGGACCTCCCCCCCTCCCTTTCAGGCGCCTCCTCCGCACATGCGGGGGGGGTGCCTGAATTAGGTGTCATCGCGCCGCCGCGATGACACCTAATTAGCCCGGCGGCGGTTCCGGATGCTGGGCTGAGATCGAGGATGTCAGCCCGCACCGGGGGGGCCAGCGATCGGCTGGAACCCGGCCGAACGCTGACCCCAAAGGCTGGACGCGCTCAGCGCGTCCTCCGCACGCAACGTGACATGCGGTTGGACACGCTCAGCGCGTCCACCGCAGCGAAAGGGTTAAATAATTAGGAAGATGTTGTTGACAGCCTTTGCCCATTTATTTTCTCAATTTTTCTTTAGCAGTAAATACAGTTACAAGCTTTTATAAAGTGCCAACAAGTTCTGTAGCGCTGTACAATGGGAGAGTCAGAACAAATATGCATACACGTTACACACACAGAACTGTAGGAGAGAAGACCCTGCTCGAGAGCTTACAATCTAAGAGGAGAGGGGTGAGACGCTAGGTGAGGGTGAGTAGAGAGCATCAAGTATTGGGGCGCATGTGGGCTGTGTGGGAAGATGGAGCAGGAAATGAACCATGGGGGATTATGGAGTGAGCTGATAGGCTTCTCTAAAGTAATGTGTTTTCAGAGACTTCATGAAGAACTGGAGAGATTAAGGAGTCTGATGTTGCGGGGGAGGGAGTTCCATAGGAAGGGGGCAGCTCAGGAGACGTCTTGAAGGCGAGAGTTCGGGGTATGGGTACGAGGAGTTGAAAACATCAGATCATTGGCAGAGCGAAGTGGTCGGGACAGAATGTACCTGCTAATAAGGGAGGAGATGTAGGTAGGGGCGCGGTTATGGAGAGCTTTGTATTTGAGGACTAATATTTTAAAGATTGACAAAGGGGAGAAGTGTGAGAGGTGTGGGATGTGGCACATGAATGGCCCAGGCATTCATAACAGACTGCAGAGGGAGAGTCTGGGACCTCTTAAGGCCAGAGAGAAGGAGGTTACAGTAGTCAAGGTGGGAGATAATAAGAGCTTGGATGTGCATTTTAGTAGAGTCCTGATTAAGGAAGGGACGGATGCGTGCAATGTTTTTTAGGTGTGTAGCGCTACTCTCGCGAGAGCCACTATATTTCACAGGCCTTCTGTCTCACTCCAGTGATCACCCACCTCCATCTCCGGCACCAAGTAACACCAAGACAAGTTTATACTATAAATAAAAAGGGGTTTATTTGGACTAGCGAGCAGCCCCTCTGTAGAACAAAGTAACCAACAGTATAACAATATCAATTGGATTGGTTTACCATCACTATTCAACACAATCATGAATAAACGAACAGTAAGCTTTACAATACTTCAACGCGGTTCAATTATAGACTATAATTGACGTGACTGATATCAATAACCTATCTAAACCTTATAGATTCTACCTAACCACTGGCCAGTGGAAATTACACAAATTCTCGAGTCTGCTAGCGTTGGGGCCCTTTGAATTCTGTCATTGGGTACCTTTAATGTGAAACCATATTTGTACTCCACAATGTGAGAAGGAAATCTTCGCAAAGTGTCACAGGGTAACAGAATTTGTAACTGCAACAATCTTCCTTCGAGGTGAGACTGCACGGCCAGAAAGACTAGGCCGGACAACAAAGTAAGCAATATCAACTCACACAGGGTAGCAGAATACCTCTCTCTGTTAGATGCGCTCACTCCTTCCCCACTGAATGGTAACTCGATCACTATCTCTAGATCGGGAAGCACACAAGGACAGCAGGATCTCTTCTCCGCTGGACTCACTTGATCGTTCCCTCTGTTACTGGAAACTCATAAAGACAGCCTGATCTCTTCTCCGCTGGATACACTCGATCGCTCCCTCTGTTACTGGAAACGCACAAAGACAGCCGGATCTCTTCTCCGCTGGATACACTTGTTCACTCTCTCTGCTGATACTGGCAACACACGGGGGCAACCGGATCTCTTCTTCCCTGGATGGACGAGGACAGCGGAAGGCACGATCCGCCAAACAGGAATGTCCACCTCGCCCTCTCTGCTTCTCTCTGTCCCGCACGTGCACTCCCTTCCCTGGAAAAAATGCAGGCTCTCACTGGTACTGCTGGGAGGCGTAGTTTTCTTCCTGTAAATTTGCATTAGGCTCTCAGTACTTGAAACTACACATTCCAGAATCCCTTGCGCTACCTTCAGTCTTCCTTTGACAATAAAGTGATAGGGCAAGGAGGGAGGGGAAGTCCCCTGCAGCGGTGACAGGCTGAATGTCTCTGCCAAAATCTAGGCCACAGTGAGAAACACAATAGTCCACACACACAGTCTGGGAAACCTCCACTACAGATGGAAGTAGCAAGATTTGGTGAGTGACTAAATGTGATGAGTAAAGGAGAGATCGGAGTCCAAGAGGACCCAGAGGCAGCAAGCTTGAGAGGTAGAAGTAATGGTGACACCATTCACCTGAAGGGAAATGGGTGCAAGAATGTAGGATTTGGAGGGAGGGGAGATGAAACGTTTAGTTTTAGAGAGGTTAAGCTTTAGGAAACGGGACGTCATTCAGTCGGAGACAGCTGTGAGACAGGCTGTAACATGGTCCAACACGGGAAGAGAGAGAGCAGGGAGGAAAGGAAGATTTGAGTGTCGTCAGCAAAGAGATTCTCCCTCATCACGCACTGCTCGTTCCTGTCAGCTGAGGGCTTCTGAAATGCGGCAACTTTTAGCATATGATAACAAATTGTGCATCGTTCAGAACATACGTACTTTCTCTACGCAAGTTCTGTAGCACCTATATATATAGGTGCTGTGTGCACATGCGCAGAACTGATCCAATGGCTGCTTCTCTCAGATCGCTCTGTCTGAGGGAGAGTGATGTCAGCACACAGAGTGCGCTGACATCACCAGAAGCCCGCAGCCAGGAAATTCTAAATCCCAACTGCCTAGTGGACTGCGTGCAAGAGGAGGAAACTCCTCTGCTTCAAACCAAATTTCCTGCCAATAGAGGGGGGACACTCCAAACAGCCTCACCGTTTTAAACCATAAAGTGGTCAGTGTGTGTAGAGTGGCCCTTTACGTCTACCGTATCGATGCTAAACCCGTGGAAATCCATTAGCTCATCAGTGATTGTGAAAGCTTACTGTACTTTGCGCATCCTATACTTAACATCAAGAGCGCAATCATCAATCAGTGTTAGGTTAAGTAAGGTATTGCAAAGTCCTAGCGCTAATTACCATCGGGATGCACAAGGCAACATTTTAGATACACCTAAAAGCTGCTACTAAATGATTCCACTGATACAAAATCATTTTGCACCCCTAAACCCCCCCCAATAAATCCAATACCATCTCTCATCCCACGGCAAGAACGGTGGCCCGATCCGTCGCTTCTTCTGGCCGCGATCATTCCATGGTAAGCGAGATCGCACAAAGGCTCGCAGCCCGGAAGTGCAACTCTCCATAGAGTCCTATGGACTCCAGGAGGTCTCGGCGACGCGGAAGTGTTACCATGAGCAACACTGTGGTTAGCGTTGCTTTCCGGGGCAAGATACAGGGCCCCAGGTGTTTTTATTAGATTTTCATAGAGTTAGCAGGAGCATTCATTAGGTGAGTGCTGTTATTGTGCTGTATCGCACAAGGCTATTTCCATGGGATTTATGCCTCCATTGTCCACTAGCCTCGCAAGGTGCAGAGCAGCTCGAAGACATTGTTAGAATAAAAAGCAAGCCAAAAACAATAAAAAAAATTGTAAAAGGGGAAAAAAATGGATACACACTTATTTTAATTCCAAAATAGAAACCTTTTCTGCTACAACTGAGTTTTAATTTGCACTTTGTATCCAGACCTCAGCAAAATTTCCCTGAGACCTGTTACTGACTGAAATTAAACAAGAGAATGTGGATCATTTCCTACAGCAGTGCCAACTGCAGGCTCGAAAATAGACAGCTTGTTATTGTTTTTTATGTCATGTTATCATTGCATTCTTAGATCGAGATAACTTGGGTCTTCAGTGGCACCTTCAGTGCCCAATGTCGAGTTATCTTGTTCTCTGGCTAAACTGACGTATTTATTTTGCATTTGGGCTCCAGAAGAGGCCTCTAAAAAAAATGTCACCCTGTCCGAGGTGTTATCACTTTTTAAAACCAGCTGGGGAATGTCTCTATTGGAGTTTTTTCTTGAAGCCCTGAACTGTAGTAACTCCTTTTGACCAGTAGATGGTGACATTTCCCTGCCAAATAGGTTATTACAGTAAGGAATACATTGGGAATTTTCCCAAATATTTTTTACCCTATTATTAATTAAGAATTATTTTCCAAAAAAATACTGGTTCCTGACAGTGCTGGGTTTTTTTTTTTTTTTAGGAAAATCACATTTTCGTGAAGGGATTAAACACAGAAAAATAAATATTTATTTAATAAGCCCCCCCCCGTGACCGCTTTTGAAAAATAAAATCCATTCTGAAAGCCACTAAATAGACATCCAAGGATACATTTTGGATACTGTTGATACAGTGGAGGTGTCACAGCCGCAGGATCTTATACAATGCAATACTTCAAAATCTGGTTTACGGAATGTATTTTTCAAACAATTATTTTAGCTTTCTCGCAGCTTCTCGATCGAGGGTAAATATTGCTGAGCCATCTTTAAAACATCTTCAAAACAGATAAATGTCAACCTATGTTTTTCCGCATAACGGAAGCTTTCATCATTTTCTGCTTTAATATTAAAATCTTGGCTTGTAAGCTCAGATTCAACACGTATGCGAATTTGTAGAAGTCCTTTGTGCAGTCGTTTGGTATTATTCAATAGTGACACATTACAAAACACCATGGGACATTTAAATTAAATAGTAACAGCTCGATGCCTGTCATGTTTCGATTCCAGTAAGGCCACGAATGAGAAATGATGGCTGAGCACGATATACTATCGCCAAACCCGCATAGCACGAACAAAATTAATATCATATTTATCTGTCTTGATGCAGATTCAGATAAAAGCGTTTAAAACCAGATACCGGAAGCAGAATTATTTTTTGCAGAACATAAATATAGAGAATATATTCTCTTCGCCAATTCGCCTTAAACACACATTTAGCCTTTTGGAACAGTAGAAAAAAAAACATCAATGCTTTAAGAATCACACCTTGTCTGCTTTCGCTTATTAAATACAAGTACGGATGATTTATGTGTCAAGCAACAATGTAATAAAGGATATAAAAGAAAACTGCAACTGTATTTAATTTATTGATTTGTGCGCGTTTCCGGCATGTTTTCGTACAATTTATCTTTTTCCCCGTGTCTCAAAAGAATAAAAAAAAAATAAAAAAAAAATATAAAACATAATATTTATTCGATTTATGTATTTATTTTTATATAATTTAACAGTTAATACTTATTCCGTTATAACAATTCGCTACAAAGGTATTAAAAGTGACGCCTCCCCCCCCCCCCGGAAATTGACTTTGACTTTAAAACCGCCTTTACCCAAAGTTTATCATTTGACGGAATTTTTTTTATATGCTTTTTATTAAAAAATAAATAAAAAAAAACAGAATAAAGCTTTTCCCTAGTTAAGCTTTGCTTTTTCTTGGGCATGTTCACACACACAGAATCATCAGAGAGTTCAAAGAGTCTTTTCCTCTTTCCAACACAGTGGGAAGCTTGGAGGTGCTCAGCAAATCAAATTATTATTACCTGCTTTCTCTACAAACTCTCTGTATCCGTGTATTTTTTTATCTGTAACTGTCAGGTTGGAAATTGTCATACAATTTAAGGAAGACCACCTTCACACTAAACATTGCCAGGGATCCATATGGTACTAATTACATCTTAATGTACTATACGTTTACTGGATGTTGGTATAAAAAAAACTTACCGACTTGGGGCACTATTACTGTTACTAGAACATGTCTCTCATCAAAACATGTCTCGTCAATTTTAACATTTAAAGGGCCAGTACCACCAAAAAATGAAATGTCCTTATTGTGTTTATTTGATGTTGCTGATATCTTACATGTGTTTTGTTTTTCTCTTGTTTGTTTAGTTAAGAAGATATTTTCCTTTATATGTGTCACTGACTGAATCCATTGTGTGATATTTTCCTCTATATGTGCCACTGGTTGCATCCATTGTGTGAGATTTTCCTCTATATGTGTCACTGGGTGCATCCATTGTGTGATATTTTCCTCTATATGTGTCACTGGGTGCATCCATTGTGTGATATTTTCCTCTATATGTGTCACTGGGTGCATCCATTGTGTGATATTTTCCTCTATATGTGTCACTGGGTGCATCCATTGTGTGATATTTTCCACTATATGTGTCACTGGGTGCATCCATTGTGTGATATTTTCCTCTATATGTGTCACTGGGCGCATCCATTGTGTGATATTTTCCTCTATATGTGTCACTGGGAGCATCCATTGTGTGATATTTCCCTCTATATGTGTCACTGGCTGCATCCATTGTGTGATATTTCCCTCTATATGTATCACTGGGAGCATCCATTGTGTGATATTTTCCTCTATATGTGTTGCTGGGTGCATCCATTGTGTGATATTTTCTTCTATATGTGCCACTGGCTGCATCCATTGTGTGAGATTTTCCTATATATGTGTCACTGGGTGCATCCATTGTGTGATATTTTCCTCTATATGTGTCACTGGGAGCATCCATTGTGTGATATTTTCCTCTATATGTGACACTGTGTGCATCCATTGTGTGATATTTTCCTCTATATGTGTCACTGGGCACATCCATTGTGTGATATTTTCCTCTATATGTGTCACCGGGAGCATCCATTGTGTGATATTTTCCGCTATATGTGACACTGTGTGCATCCATTGTGTGATATTTTCCTCTATATGTGTCACTGGGTGCATCCATTGTGTGATATTTCCCTCTATATGTGTCACTGGGTGCATCCATTATGTGATATTTTCCTTTATATGTGTCACTGGGTGCATCCATTGTGCGGTATTTTGTGTTGTAAGCTGACCCTCCACAATGTCTTTACAGCATTTTCTCCTCACTTTGGAGAATTGGCCATAGAATGGACTCTAGTTGTCAGAAGTCCAGAAAACCAACCTATTGACTTGCATTGTGTGGAATGTATGTAAACAGCATTACCAGGGGGTATAATTCAGTGTTTGGAGCACAGTGTCAGATCTTGTTCAGCTGTCATCTCAGGGTAGCCTAGACAACACAAAAGATCCCTTGCAGCCCTTTCTAAAAATTCTCTTCTTCCTCCCCACTGGTAAATTTCGCATTATGGGAAAAAAATCCACAAAATGGAAAGATAAAAACTAACGTTATTTTTTTTCTTTTTACATGCAATTATTTCAAACAAAAAAACCAGCAGCATGTGTTTTATAATGTGCTTTTTGTAATACACAAGTAGTCTTATGTTAGTGATAGTGTCCTTTAAAATGCAACCTCCTAATGAGACGTGACAGATCTAATATGATATATCTATGTAAATCTGTCTTAACTACTTAACTAACCCTTACAGATAGACAAAATAGCCGATTTGGAAAGTGAGATAAATGGGAGAATATTTTTGGTTAGGCTATTTTGACCTAGAATTTTCACTTCTATTGCCAATTGTCCTGAGTTCCACCTTTAGTGAATAGACCTGTAAGTAACATCATGGAGTATTGTGGGTGTCAAAAACACAAAAATGCCCAGGCGAATTGACCCTTAGAACTGGTATATGTTTTACTTCTATTTCCCCATGAAATGGCAAATAGATATCAGATGATTTAGATAATGGAACACAGTGGAATACACAAACAAATACTGGCACAATAACAAAAACAACAAGAACAAAACAGTTATCATTGAACAGCACAGCTATGTTATTAGGTATTGCATTGGATCACCTGGAGAGACCGTCTCTTAAGACTCTCCTATAATTACAGGCATTTCTACAAATTATGCACCGATATTCCACGTAAAACGGAACAGTTGGCAAATTAAAAAAAAGGTAACACAACACACAAAAAGCAATTCACTCTGTTTACAATTAAAGACATTTTAGTCGCATCCTGGGGGATGAAACCCCTGTTACACTCGGTTTTGTCTCCGCCATCTTTATTTAGTCCTGCACGAGTCCCATGGCTGCATTTCCCCTCGGCGCCCGCAGGGATTAGTTCTGTATTGTTTCTGGGATCTGTGACAGTAACAGCTGGAGAGTGAGACAGGAAATGTATATTCTAATTGCGAATCCAAGGTTTGATTTAAAAACCTGACGGGGAGAAAGTTTCATTAAAACAGATTTATTCCAGCATAAACATTTTATTGCTTTAATTGCAAAGCACTCAGACTTAAGTAAACCGTAGTATAGACACAATTTATGTTGGGATAATCTCCCGTGTCTGTGTGTGAATGAATTGTATGCGTATATCTTTATGTATGTGGATTAGAGTTGCATGTTTACTGGATAATATGTATGCAGTGAGCTATTCAAATATTTTCATGGACGCGTTTGATACTAGCAGCCTGGAACATCTGGACATGAGGTTGGGCTACAGTCGATAATTAGACTCCGGGTAAAAGGTGGGGCTATGGGTGAACAGGGGGTGGGACACAGGGGACTGGCTCCATACTGACAGTGTGCACAGGGGCCGGAATTACAGATGACCGCGAGCAGTTGCTGGGTCACTGTTATTGAATTCATTTGTGAATCCTGCATCCATGGCCAGTTTTTTAGAACAATTGCAGCTTTTGTATTTTAGATTTTCCATTCCTTCACCCAAGTGTATGAAACAGTCCAGGTACATGGGCTGGTTGGTAGATGTTGCCTTTGTGCTGTCCTGTAGTCCATGACTGTAACAGATCTCTTTACCCCGACAGGGTCACATCTGCCAATGCTGCTTCCTTGCAGGACCCCTGTGTTCTACCTAGGTAGACTCCAGTGCCTTCCCCCAGTCCTCAGACGAAGCTCAAGGACCGGGACACAAAGAGAGCCCTCTATCATCGCCCAGAAATAAGTCGAGGCTGTAGATCTGAGGTCTTTCAGTGTAGAATGGAACTGGTTTTAATCAGGGACATTCACACATACATTTATACGGTCACATATAAGTCATTTACACAGACAAATCCCCCCTAGAAACTATAGGGGGACCCAGGGCCGGCGCTAATGTAAGGCGGCACAGGCGGCCGCCTTACTGTCCTGGCCTGCTGCCAGTTTGAGGGGCGGAAAAATCAGATTTGCGGCGGCGCTGCAGTGTGTGTGCCTGTCTCAGTCCCATCCCACGTTCTTAACACGAGCAGGCACACTGTGTAATTTGGCGCCGCCCCCACACGTGATCCACATAGCCAAGGAAAACAACTGCAGGAGGAGCCACCAGCCCGCGTGCTTTCACTCTGCTGCGATGGAGGAGCCACCAGCCTGCGTGCTTTCACTCTGCTGTGATGGAGGAGCCACCAGCCCGCGTGCTTTCACTCTGCTGCGATGGAGGAGCCACCAGCCTGCGTGCTTTCACTCTGCTGTGATGGAGGAGCGAGGCAGAGAGGAGATTTATTACCAGGTGTGAATAAACTAATGGGAGGGGGTGTAGATTAATATACTGGGGGGCTTTAAATTGCTGCACTGGGTCTGGGGCTGTAAATTGCTATACTGGGGGGGGCTGTAAATTGCTATACTGGGGGGCTGTAAATTGCTATACTGGGTCTGGGGGCTGTAAATAGATATACTGGGGGGCTGTAAATTGCTATACTGGGTCTGGGGGCTGTAAATGGATATACTGGGTCTGGGGGCTGTAAATAGATATACTGGGGGGCTGTAAATTGAAATACTGGGTCTGGGGGCTGTAAATAGATATACTGGGGGGCTGTAAATGGATATACTGGGTCTGGGGGCTGTAAATAGATATACTGGGGGGCTGTAAATGGCTATACTGGGTCTGGGGGCTGTAAATGGATATACTGGGTCTGGGGGCTGTAAATGGATATACTGGGTCTGGGGGCTGTAAATAGATATACTGGGGGGGCTGTAAATTGCTATACTGGGTCTGGGGGCTGTAAATTGATATACTGGGTCTGGGGGCTGTAAATGGATATACTGGGTCTGGGGGCTCTAAATAGATATACTGGGGGGCTGTAAATTGCTATACTGGGTCTGGGGGCTGTAAATAGATATACTGGGGGGGCTGTAAATGGATATACTGGGTCTGGGGGCTGTAAATAGATATATTGGGGGGCTGTAAATGGATATACTGGGTCTGGGGGCTGTAAATAGATATACTGGGGGGCTGTAAATTGCTATACTGGGTCTGGGGCTGTAAATGGATATACTGGGTCTGGGGGCTGTAAATAGATATACTGGGGGGCTGTAAATTGCTATACTGGGTCTGGGGGCTGTAAATTGATATACTGGGTCTGGGGGCTGTAAATGGATATACTGGGTCTGGGAGCTGTAAATAGATATACTGGGGGGCTGTAAATGGATATACTGGGTCTGGGGGCTGTAAATGGATATACTGGGGGGGCTGTAAATTGCTATACTGGGTCTGGGGGCTGTAAATTGATATACTGGGTCTGGGGGCTGTAAATGGATATACTGGGTCTTGGGGGCTGTAAATAGATATACTGGGGGGCTGTAAATTGCTATACTGGGTCTGGGGGCTGTAAATGGATATACTGGGTCTGGGGGCTGTAAATGGATATACTGGGTCTGGGGGCTGTAAATAGATTTACTGGGGGGGCTGTAAATAGATATACTGGGGGGGCTGTAAATTGATATACTGGGTCTGGGGGCTGTAAATAGATATACTGGGTCTGGGGGCTGTAAATAGATATACTGGGGGGGCTGTAAATTGCTATACTGGGGGGCTGTAAATTGATATACTGGGTCTGGGGGCTGTAAATTGATATACTGGGTCTGGGGGCCGTAAATAGATATACTGGGGGGGCTGTAAATTGATATACTGGGTCTGGGGCTGTAAACTGATTTACTGGGGGTGTAAATTGCTATGCTGGTGGGTGTAAAATCATGTACTGGGGGTGTAAAATGATATGCAGGGGGTTTGAATAAACTGATATTGGTACATTACCTTTTTTTATTGCTGTGGAGCTCTGTTATACACTCATTCACACTGCACATTACTGTGAGTTTTATTGCTGTGGATTCTGTGATACGCTCATACACACCGCACATTACTGTGAGTTTTATTACTGTGGAGCTCTGTGATACGCTTTTACACACTGCACATTACTGTGAGTTTTATTGCTGTGGAGCTCTGTGATACGCTCATACACTCTGCACATTACTATGAGTTTTATTGCTGTGGAGCTCTGTGATACGCTTTTACACACTGCACATTACTGGAAGGTTTATTGAAGTGAGCTCTGTAATTTGCAGTGTGTATAAGTACATCAATAAGGTAGACGTATCTTATAAACCTGAATTGCTCCTGGTGAGGGTATAAATAAAACCCACCAGTTTCTCTCATGGCTGAGAAGCCGCATGAGGACATGTGGTTGCTTAGAAAGCAGCTTTTGGTTTCATTAGGAAGGACTAGCCTGACCCAGAGGTGTCGTGATGCGGCAGAAGAGCTTACACTTTAATGACCATTCAAATAAACCAAAATCTCTGTGTTTTGTTTAACATGGAGCTACAGGGGTGAGCAGGGCTGGACTGGGACAGAAAATCAGCCCTGGATGTCATCCAGACCGGCCCAATTTAATTATGCAAATACGCACAAATATAGTATATAATCCAACTGGATCGCTCAACCAATCGCTCTACAGATACTGGAGTTGCTGCAGAGCGATTGGGTAAAGCACCGCAGTGGCACTGAGGTCAAGTGTGCACCATGCCTTAAGGTGAGGCGGATACGCAGAGGGTCTCACCGGCACGGTGGCCGCAATATGAGACTGCATCTGTTTTGCAGTGTGGAAGTTCTCACCTCACCCATTAAGGGCAGCGCGAGCCACGCGGTGAACCAGCATTCACACTGGCCCACAGAGCCATCGGCCCACCGGGAATCTCCCTGTAGTCCCTATGGCCAGTACATGCCTGGGGGTGAGCGCAAATGACAACTTATTTTCTTGGTATGTTTTAGAGATTATTATGCATCTCAATGCTGATTGACATGGCATGGTAGGGATGGAGGGGGGCACCAAAACGCACCTTCGCCTGAGTAGACAAAAATGCTTGCACCGGCCCTGGGGGGACCTTATTACACGGAAACAAATAATTGGACAAATGATTGCCTTTTGGAAGGTGAAACATAATTAGATTAGGGACAGACAATTAAATCAAACATTACTTAACATTTCTAACGAGGCAGGACAATGGGAATCGGGATAACAGATTACAGTCAACAGATTAACAACCTACTCAAATAGAAATAGATTCTTGACAGGGTAAACTAGGATGTTAATCCTTTCAACAAATAGCAGATAGACATTAACATTCTTGCATAAACACAGATTACACAAACCTTCTGCACATGAGAGGACAATGAAAATAATAAAGAACCTCAGGCCAGCACCCCAAAACCATCTCCATGCCCATGCACCCTAAGTCCAAATGACACACGTCACAATGTCTATGCCGCCTCACTGGGCATTTGCGGGTCCGTGGTTACAGCCAAATTGTGATATGGCATAGTTGCCTATAGACAGAGAGATCCTGGTAGGTTCCTGGTTTAGTGCTTGGTGGGATTCATTTTCCCTGAATGCTAAATTTAACTCATCCAGTGCAAGAGCCAAATCCATGGAGAGAGTCCTGGGCCAATTAAACCCCAGGCCAAAAAGCACAAAACTGGGACCGTCCTGGAAACCCAGTACTGTTAGCAACTATGGTATGGTGACAGGAGGCTTAGGGCCTCCATGAAAGGATTACTATGTCTGCTTTTTATCTCCTCCTATAGGGTATCTTTAAAGCAAGAGTTACTATAAGGAACCACACCAAGATGAGTTGTACCTATTTAAGAATATTAAAGGAACACTCTACACATTGTGACCACTTTAGCTTTTTAAAGTGGCCATGCCGCGCATGAGTGCACAGCTCCGATCCATTGTTTTGCGCAGGAGATACCGAACGTGTGTATGGAAAGTGCGCAGGTTCCGTAGCGCTCCGCAATATGCGGTTCCTACACTGCGCAAGTTGCATGGAAGCGCACATTTTTTACAAAAGCTGCAGGGATGTCCAGCTGACACAAACGTTTTTCCAATTGCATCTCACCTTTAACGTCAATGTTGTGATCGGGCCATCGGTTTATATCCTACACATGAGCTATTGTATCATGGCTGCACACACCTCCACAAATTCTAAGGACAATTCGATTTTATTATGTTATTTGGATAAAAACAGTACAGCAAATGCTTATGCCGGCTATTTAATACGGAGATGTAGTGTATGCAGCCGCCCGCAAACGCACCTTCATAAACTTACTACATTGTATAACTCATTCTGCCGCTTTGTTCTACAATGTAACTACATGACCCACCATTGTGACATGTTGAAATAGCTAAACTGGCCGTCGTTGGATTCTAGACCCACTCGTCACCTTTCCAACCTGGTGTTTAAGAGCTTTTCTGGGAAACTACCACCCTACCTGAATAGACTGCTTCCCACAGCAGTTCCCTCATCTTATAACCTCCGATCCAGGACCTGCACCTTGCTTACAATACCACAATACAAAAAGAAAGTGGCTCGATCCTCATTTTCCTATAGAGAGCCGCAGTTATGGAATAACCTCTCAGACGCCATCAAATCTTCCCCCAGTCTAAAGTCACTTAAGAGATCTCTATTAACATACCTCGATACAGAATGCACCTGTAAACATGTAACATAGTGACTATATACAGAATGCACATGTAAACATGTAATATAGTGACTATATACAGAATGCACCTGTAAACTTGTAACACAGTGACTACATACAGAATGCACCTGTAAACATGTAACAGTGACTATATACAGATTGCACCTGTAAACATGTAACACAGTGACTATATACAGAATGCGCGTGTAAACATGTAACATAGTGACTATATACAGAATGCACCTGTAAACATGTAACAGTCACAGTCCACCCGGGGTACCTATATTGCACAGCCTGGTCCTAACAGCCTTTGTCCTGCAATGTTTTTGATTTTGGGTTCCAATCCGGGGTTTACCTCAGCCCAGTGCCATGTCCAGGCTCCTGGAGATCCAGCCTGGGTTTTCCTGTCTAGCCCTGGAATTACAGCTGAGGCCCATCTGCTATCAAGCCTCCTTAAATAGCAGAGAGACCCAACTAGCAGTGGTTCTGCATTATTGTGCTCCCTGACTGAGGTCATCTGGACATGTGCAAACCTGCTCCTGCTAAATCCATCTGTCTACCTTGTTGTTTCTGGATACATCTGCCTGTGCAAGGGACTCTCAGCGATCTCTACCTGTGGATTACAAGTGATTACCACCGTCTCTGACCT
The DNA here is from genome assembly GCA_009667805.1 of Leptobrachium leishanense. NCBI lineage: Eukaryota > Metazoa > Chordata > Amphibia > Anura > Megophryidae > Leptobrachium > Leptobrachium leishanense. The sequence goes on from CM019074.1 coordinate 18,369,744, forward strand.
TTTGCTCTCAAGGTACCACTGTCAGCTATCTGGATTTATTCCTAGTGGACCCTGTCTGCAGTCTGGGACTGCATAGTCCATTATCCTGACTCTCCATCCAAGAACTCTCCCGGGACTTTATATATTTCTTTATTCATTCAGTGCCTGCTGCCAAGGCCTATTTAAGTTTCATTAAACTTATTCTTTGTGTGATTCCTGTCTGGCCTCGCCTCTGTGTCGCCGCCTGCTGGGCTCTCACCTGACCCGCACGTGACAGTAACATAGTGACCATATACAGAATGCACCTGTAAACATGTAACATAGTGACTATATACAGAATGCACCTGTAAACATGTAACATAGTGATTATATACAGAATGCACCTGTAAACATGTAACATAGTGACTATATACACAGCGGCGTAGCGTGGGTTGTCAGCACCCGGGGCAAGGCAAGAATTGTGCGCCCCCCAACCTGTGGACATGGTAACACACCATGATTCCCTTCCACCAGTAGAGTATTGACCCCCTTACCCCACAAGCATATGTATTGTATATTAACAAAATACTGATATAATAAAAAAAATGAAACACACATGCCGCCCCACGCTACGCCACTGCTACCAGTCACCCTGTCCCAGTATACCCTAGCATAGGTCCACTCTCACACTATACCCAGTCACTCTCTCCCAGTACCCCTAGTCACCCTCTAAGTAACCCAATCACTCTCAGTACCCCCACTTTCTCCCAATACCTCCATTCACTCTCTATCCAAGTACCCCAAGTCACTCCCTCCCAGTACCCTAGTGGAGACCGAATTTTAAAAGGTGCTGCAGGACAGGCTTCTCCCTCCCTCCTTCCTGTTCAGCGGCTGCAGGGCTGCCAGCGGTGGGGGGCTGGAACAGGGATTCAAGGGGGACTGACAAGCGTGGTACAGGGTGTTCCGTTGAATAATGCTGCACTGCTTCATGTGACTCATGTCAGCGTTAAGGAGGAGTCGGGACAGGACCAGAATTTTATGTCCTGGTCCTCCCTTCTGGACGCTGAGTGCCAAGTCACCGCTAGTGTGGCAAAACTGGCGGACACCTTGCTGATCCCTGCTGGAAAATATTAGTGGTTCAAATTTCTCTTGAAATTTTGCGCCCCCTAAGAAAATTGCGCCCGGGGCGACCGCCCCCGAGGCACCCCCCACGCTACGCCACTGTATATACAGAATGCACCTGTAAACATGTAACATAGTGACCATATACAGAATGCACCTGTAAACATGTAACATAGTGACTATATACAGAATGCACCTGTAAACATGTAACACAGTGACTATATACAGAATGCGCCTGTAAACATGTAACATAGTGACTATATTTGCCACATATTTATTTTCTGTGTTAATCTGTATATTTGTGTTTCGTTTTTAATATCTTGCATTTATTTATTACTTCGTATTTCTGTAACAACTGTAACATTTTAATGTTCTTGATCCCAGGACATACTTGAAAACGAGAGGAATCTCAATGTATCCTTCCTGGTAAAATCCTTTATAAAAAAATAAATAAAGTAGTAAAACATATGCAATGATAAAAAAAAATAAAAAAATAATAATAACAAAAAGGAATATTCTCACTGTCAGGCTGTCATCAAAGTGGAGTTACTGGCAGTCTCGCAGTCCTATCAAGCAGCAAACAGGTTAAAATTCCAGGAAACAAAGAGGGGCACTTCCTCAATCACATAAAACCACAATGCAATAAATAACCCTGGAGCTATAACTCTCAGCATCCTTCCTTTCAATTAAAATTGACATGTCATGAGTATCAGTGTGTTACGCTCCTGGGAGTTATCTAATTGAGCGTAGAAAACATGTAGATTTGGCCCATGCTCACAGCAGAATGATCAGGACATAATGCTCCAAGGACAATAAAACAAATTGCGTTTCGGAAATAATTATTACATATTTATTTCTAAGTAATAACAGTGCATACTATATAAAACCTTACAATTTGATAGGTTTGCACCAGGTTGCTAGTATAAAAGGTAGAGGAAGAGAAAACAATACTGGTAGTGTCTTTGTTGCTGGGAAGTGAGAATTCCGTTCGGCGAGTTGACCTGAGGGGTTCTTATGGGAAATTAATATTTGATTCTGTGTATAATTGTGTGTTTTGTCATATATTCCACAGTGCGATCGATCGAGAATTCCGTTACCCCAGTAGAGAGTGGGCTATAATTACAGGACACTTTAGCCACGGAGGCCATTTAAATTCAATAATCATGCGAGCTGAGCACCCCCCGCCCCTTCCCCTCCTCGGAGTCCTTGGTGGCTGTGTCAGCAATGAAAAGAGGTGCATTTCCCTCCGCCCAGAAGGCTGTCAATATGCTGCCACTGGAAAGCCTTCTGGGTCTTTGATCGGCAATGCACAGGATGTGCAGTGTCTGCTGGCCAATGCTTCTCCATGCGTTCACATTTAAAGGGACACTAGCACTTACATAAGCTGTAACTAGATTACTTGTGCATTACAAACAATACCACCTCATAAACACATTATAAAGCACATTATAAAACACATGCTGCTGGTTTTTCTTTGTCAGGAATAATTGCATGTTAAAAGAAAAAATAAAATTACTTTTTTTTTTATCTTCTGTTTCCATTTTGTGGATTTTTTTCCCATGATGCAAAATTTACCAAAATCTGTACAAACGTTTTAATTTGTGACTGTGATTTATACAGTATTTAACAGTTAATGAGGAGGGGAGAGAATGTTTAGATAAGGCAGCAGAGGGTGTATTGCGTTCTACAGGCTACTCAAGATAACAGCTGGTAGCTGAAAGAGATAAAACAGGGAGCTTAAAAGATTTCTAATCTATCCTCTGGTGATGTCCTTTGAATATATCCCACACAATACAATGATGTGATTGACTGACCCATTCACTCCATTCTATGGCCAAAGCCGCACATTGAGGAGCAAGTGATGGAAAGATACTGTGAGGGGGGTAGTTTACAACACAAAATATCACACAATGGATGCACCCAGTGACACATATAGAGGAAAATATCACACAATGGATGCCTCCAGTGACACATATAGCGGAAAATATCACACAATGGATGCACTCAGTGACACGTATAGAGGAAAATATCACACAATGGATGCACCCAGTGACACATATAGCGGAAAATATCACACAATGGATGCACCCAGTGACATATATAGAGGAAAATATCACACAATGGATGTACCCAGTGACACATATAGAGGAAAATATCACACAATGGATGCGCCCAGTGACACATATAGAGGAAAATATCACACAATGGATGCACCCAGTGACACATATAGAGGAAAATCTCACACAATGGATGCACCCAGTGACACATATAGAGGAAAATATCACACAATGGATGCGCCCAGTGACACGTATAGGGGAAAATATTTTCTTATCTAAACATACAAAAGAAAAACAAAGCACATGTAAGATATCAGCAACATAAAATAAACACAATAAGGACTTTTCATTTTTTTGGTGGTAGTGACCATTTAAAAGGCATCCAATTGGCTGAACTGCTACATAGCTGTGAAGAGGTGAAGAGGTGAATAATTATCCCCATTTGACCCCTCACTGTTATTAGTTTAGACAGTCTCCTTAACAAAAGCAATAAGACACATATCAGGGTTGATGGGCTTTGGTATCTCAGCGAAAAATCAGACTGAACCAGGAAATACAACAATGTGAAACCAATATGGCACAATTGTAGTCAGATGGCTACTTTCCAAGGGAAGTGTAGACCGATCCAGACATAATGAAATTTAAAGTGAAACTGCCACCGATTAAGCAAACTGATTGACATTATCTTCTCCAGACCAAGGAATGGTTTGTTTGTAAGAAAATAAGTTTGACGCAGACTCACAGCACTTCTGTGCAACACTGCCTCACAGATACATCTCGTATGGTATGAACCATATGAGATATGTCCTATTAAAAAGCACTTTTGGTCAAGGCGTTTCTTCATTGGACAGTTTGCACAAAGTAGTTCAATAGAAAAGTATTAGGGTATTCAGCCGTCACATCTGCAGTAGTGAGAATGGCCAATGGTATGAGTGTCAAACACTACGCCTCACATGAAATGAAAAACAAAGATTATGCCTCAAGGCGGAGGACTGCACTCTGATAGCAGGTCAGGGTCTGGTCCGGGGTCTGAATCTCTGTTCTGGCGTCTGTGACGTGTAAAACAAATTAGAAAGAGGGGCATGAAATGAGGGCACAAAACAAAAGAGGGGCATTATATGGCCATTATGAAATGAGACATGAACATGGGTTTAAACTGGAAAAAGGGCATGAAATAATGTTTATAATATAAGGCAGGGCATAAACTAGAAAACGGGCATGAAATGCAGCATAAAACAAGAGGGGCATTAAATGGGGGCATAAAATGGAAGAGAGGCATGAAATAGGGGTTATAAAACAAAATGAGGCATAAAATGAAAGAGGGACGTGAAATGGGGGAATAAAATGAAAGAAGGGGCATGAAATAGGGGTATGAATCAAAATGGGGTATAAACTGAAAGAGGGACATGAAATTGGGGAAAAAATTGAAGAAGGGGCATGAAATAGGGAGTATAAAACAAAATGAGGCATAAAATGAAAGAGGGACGTGAAATGGGGGAATAAAATGAAAGAAGGGACATGTAATAGGGGGTATAATTCAAAATGGGACATAAAATGAAAGAGGGACGTGAAATGGGGGAATAAAATGAAAGAAGGGGCATGAAATAGGGGGTATAAATAAAAATGGGGCATAAAATGAAAGAGGGACATGAAATTGGGGAATAAAATTAAGAAGGGGCATTAAATAGGGGGTATAAAACAAAATGAGGCATAAAATGAAAGAGGGACGTGAAATGGGGGAATAAAATGAAAGAATGGGCATGTAAAAGGGTGTATAATATAAAATGGGGCATAAAATTAAAGAGTGGCATGGAATAGGCATGAAACAAAATAGGGGCATGAAATGGGCATAATAAAAATGGGGGCATGAAATGAAAGATGGGCATGAAATAGAAGGGCATAAAATTAAAGACCAGCATGAAATGGGTGGTATAAAATTAAAGAGGGGCATGATATGGGGGCATAATGAAATGAGACATTAATGGAAACAGATCTACTGAAATAGTACATGAAAAGAAAGAGTGGTGTGAAATCAGTGTGGCTGAAATGAAAATGAAATGGGTTTGGGTGCAAAAGTATCATTGCACTAGTCCTACTCCACTGCCCATGCTATAGGCAGTGCCCATCCAACAGCTGTTGACCTCAGTGCTCCTCCCTGTTGTATAAGTGTAACTGATGCAAACATTTAAAAATGGGTAGCACATGATATAGACAGTAAGGGAAGCTCAGGGTCAAAAAGTCTAAAAGAAGGCATGACTATGGGTGCGAGGGGCTTTGCTAGGGGCAAGCCATGGGTGTGTTTGACCCAGCAGTGGGCAGGACTTGGAGCTTGGCATTTGCCCGGTGGCCAGCTTAGGCTGTAAAGATAGTTATCAAAATAATATAGTATGTTGTATGGTCTGTTTCTGGTAAATGAGCCACATTTAATGGATCTCTTGCTTTTCCGGCAGTGCCAGAGGACCGTCCACCTTTGATAATAGGAAATAAACCTATTTTATGGGAAATAGAGAGCTGTGCATTTATCATCAGTATTAAGTGAATTCATCCAGAATGATTCCCCGAATAATACAGTCACTAGTAATCTTTTCCTTCTCCTTTGAAAAGCAATGTCGGAAAGGGTCATACTTAACAGAAGCTTTAGGCCCTCGAATGACCCCAAGCCTGGCGCAAACATCTCTTGACCATAACCTCCATTTGATGGATTACCAGTGGCCAAAGTTTCCCAAGTTACATTCAGATTTTACAAAACAATGCCTTTAGCCTTGCTGATGGTGAACTATCTCGAACACAACACCGAACCACCATGAATAAAGGAGACTAATAGCGCTCGGCCAACAAACTTCTGAGTTTGACGGACAGGTGCATGAACTGTAATTCATACATTGTGCAAACTTTGCTCTTTGTGGTGACAAACGTTCTTGCTGTATAAAACTGCAGTGTACATCTAACAAGAAAATATTTATATATGTCCCACTTTCTGGTGGTGATAGATGATCCTACGGGTCAAAAGATGTGTCGAGGAACAATAACTCTACGTGGAGAGGAGCCATAAATCCCCTTTGGAAAGAGCTTAGTATATATATCATCAAAAAAATAGTGTATCCTTGCAGCTTTACTTAAAGTAAATGGCTGGCATTAAAAAATCTTGATTGGGGTGTCCCGTCAAAACCCACATAAAAATGGTTTGTACTCTAGCTTTGCCCTTGTGAATTGATGCTCGTGAGACGGCCAAAAATGATGCGAGATGTGAGCATCGCAAGACCCTCCTGCAGATCTTACAGGCGGGTGCCAAAAGATTTGGGTTTTTCCCTTCGCATTTTTCATTCTCCATAGGTCAATTCATATATTATTCTGCTTGATTAAACCAAATCTTAGATCTTATGAAATCTGTGCGACGTACGTTTTATTTTTTATTTCAATATATATATAATTTTTTATATATATATTTTTTCTTTCTCTTTTCCCAGAACCAATTACTCAATTTCCCCCCCCCTTTCGTTATTAAATAAATTCCACCACTTTCTTGCTCTGCTAGTGTGTAGAAATGTCATCCTGCAGATCTCTGCATTACATCTGGCAAGTGGCCACAAACCTCATATCCGCACTGTGTGTCATGTCCAAACCATTCATAATGAGTGTGACCCCACGATCACTTCTCTGCAGCATCAAACTAATTCTGTCCCTGGCCGTACAGCCAGCAAAGAAGTAATGCTGTCAGTGCCTCAATCTCAGAATAGATAAAAGTATTACTTACATTATCACTGACATGGCAAAAGAGAAGACTTATAACAATGCCTCCAAGTGCAGAACATATGGGCATAATAAATCCTTTGACTCCAGGGTACTCAGGAATACATTGCTACACTTAGTGAGTCTAGAATGCGCAGGGGTTATTCAAACTCCTAACGGGATCTAATTGACGTTTACGGGATCATTTCTTGTTCTCCCACAAATTTGTTTTAACTCTGATGCCTACAATGGAAATTTCACAGCTTTTTATAAGGTGGCCATTGATCATGAGTCCTTTGTTAACATTTCGTATGTCTGTATACTATGTGGTCATCTGCTAGGATTACTGTGAGAGGAGGAGGATGAGGATGAGAAGAATGATGAGAAGCATGAGTATGAAGAGTATGAGGATGAAGAGCGTGACAGAACACGGTGTCACTGTGCGATTTGGAGGGGGCTGTGCGCTAGCCTCCTGCCAGAAACTATGGCCCGTGAATGCGAGTATTGGGGGAACTGGTGGCCTTTTAAATATATTTGGTTTTCACTATTTTATATATCTGCCAGTTAACTAAAGATTTCTGATGTCTGTGTGTTATTCCCTTGTGTATTTATTGTATAGTCGCTTGTTGTGTATTTTGCGTACATATCCTCAATTATCTAACCCTTCCCTGTATAGTGTAGATCTCTGTATTAGTACCTGCTCTCTCTATTGTGTAAATTCTCTCTGTAACAAATTACTTTTGTTTACCCTAACTTTCTCCTTCCCACACTTTCCATTGTTTGAAGGTCCTGTGTAGTTATCTGATCTGTGCAGCTATCTGCTTGATTGTATGCAAATAGAGTTGGTGGTTGAGTGTATCTCTGTGCCTGTGTAATAATAAACCAGTTCTATTCTGACCAAGCTTGAAGTCACGACTCATGATTTGAGGTACCAGGAATCTTCTGCCCGCTGTGCCAAGGAAAGGCTCCAGGTCTACAGCTTTGGCTTATTTCTGTGGGTGCTAGCCAGGCTCTCTACATACACTGGGCCTTAAGCTGCGACTAACGTACTAGAGAAAGGTGTGAGAGCCACGAGGACAAACTGGGTGTCCAGCGAGGAAGCAGCATTTGGCAGATGTGACCCTGTCCGGGCACAGAGATCTGTTAGAAAGAGTATGATGATGATGAGGAGGGGGATGAGAATAAGGGGGTGAAGAGAATGATGATGAGGAGGCGGAGGACGAGGATGGAAAGGATAATGATGAGGAGGAGTGTGAGGAGGAGGGTGGGGAGGAAAAGGAAGTGGATGAAGATGTTGATGATGATAAGGAGGATGAGCATAGAAACATAGAAACATAGAAAAATGTCGGCAGATAAGAACCTTTTGGCCCATCTAGTCTGCCCAATTACATGGATACTTTACCTGGATTTATCTTTTGTTTAGGATAGCCTTATGCCTATCCCGTGCTTGCTTAAATTCAATTACTGTTTTGACCTCTACCACTTCAACTGGAAGGCTGTTCCATGTATCCACCACCCTCTCAGTAAAATAATGCTTCCTGATGTTACTTTTAAACCTTTGCCCCTCTAATCTAAGACTATGTCCTCTTGTTTTGCTACTTTGTTTTCTTTTAAATATACTCCCTTCCTCTACCTTGTGGATTCCCTTTATGTATTTAAATGTTTCTATCATATCACCTCTGTCTCGTCTTTTTTCCAAGCTGTACATGTTAAGATCATTAAGCCTTTCCTGGTAACTTTTCTCCTTCAAGCCGTACACCATTTTAGTAGCCCTTCTCTGAACTCTCTCTAAGATGTCTATATCCTTCTGGAGATACGGTCTCCAGTACTGCACACAGTACTCCAAGTGAGGTCTCACCAGTGCTCTGTACAGTGGCATGAGCACTTCCCTTTTCCTACTACTAATACCTCTCCCTACACAACCAAGCATTCTGCCAGCATTTCCAAGCATTCTGCCAGCATTTCCTGCTGCTCTATTACATTGACTACTTACCTTTAGATCCTGTGAAATAATAACCCCTAAATCCCAACCCTCAGATGTTGAGGTTAGGACTGTATCAAATATTCTATATTCAGCCCTTGGGTTTTTACGTCCCAGGTGCATTATCTTGCACTTATCCACATTAAAACTCAATTGCCACAGCTCCCACCATTTTTTTAGTTTACCTAAATCATTTGTCATTTGACTGATCCGTCCAGGAACGTCAACCCTGTTGCAAATCTTTGTGTCATCAGCAAAAAGACATACTTTTCCATTAATGGGTGCAATATCACTAATAAAAATATTAAAGAGAATGGGTCCAAGTACTGACCCCTGAGGTACCCCACTGGTAACAAGACCTTGCGCCGAATAAACTCCATTTACCACAACCCTCTGTTGTCTGTCACTCAGCCACTGCCTAATCCATTGAACAATATTGGAATCCAAACTCAAAGATTGCAATTTATTGATAAGCCTTCTATGCAGAACAGTATCAAAAGCCTTACTGAAATCTAAATAAGCAATGTCTACTGCACCACCTGTGTCTATTATTTTTGTTACCCAATCAAAAAAATCAATAAGATTAGTTTGGCATGATCTCCTTGAGGTAAACCCATGTTGTTTCTGATCCTGTAATCTATGTGTTTTTAGATGTTCAACAATCCTTTCCTTTAACATGGTTTCCATTAATTTCCCCACTACTGACGTAAGACTAACTGGCCTATAGTTCCCTGATTCCTCCCTACTACCCTTCTTGTAAATGGGCACAACATGGATGAGGAGAATGATGAGGAGGAGGTGGTTGAGGAGGATTATGATGATGGTGATGTAGAGGATTAGCATGATGGTAATGAGGAAGAGGAGAAGGAAGAGGGTGAGGAGGATGAGAAGGATGATGAGAAGGAGAGTGAGGAGGAGGATGATAAGGAGGAGGAAGAGGATGAAGATGCTGATGATTAGCATGATGAGGGTAAGGATGAAGAGGATGAGGAGGATGAGAAGGATGATGAGAAGTAGTGCGCGGAGGAGGAGGAAGAGGATAAAGATGCTGATGATGAGCATAATAAGGGTGAGGTTGAACAGGATGAGGAGGATGAGAAGCATGATGAGAAGAAGTGCAAGGAGCAGGAGGAGGATGATGTTGAGGAGTAAGAAGATGAAGATGCTGATGATGAGGATGAAGAGGATGATGATGGTAATGAGAAGGAGGAGGTTGAGGACGATTATGATGGTGATGATGATGAGGTAGAGATGAACATATTGATAATGAGGATGAGGATAAGGGGGAGGAGGAGGAAGAGGATGATGATGAAGAGGATAATGAGGAAAGGAAGGAAGGAAGGAAGGATCGATCCTAAAAGAAACTTTACATGGGGCTATGTCTATATAGCTAGCACTTTACTGTGTTTTTTCACAAATCCTATTGTATTTTTGTTTTTCAGTGTGTTTCACAAGCTTAGTGCGCATCTGAGATTTGCCTCGACGTGGCGGTTGGGTTAATACTTTAATGGCCATTTAAGTAGATCAAAAATCTGTCTTTTCTTGTAGCGTTAATGGGATTAAAGCTCAAGTGATAACCTCACTTATGTTTTGTATACCATGTGGCTGTATGCTAGCGGTAGCATGCTGACTGATTGTAACAGTAAAGGTGCATGTAATAATGCTTGTTCTTGCCTTCTTCCCAAGCCTCAGTTCAGTTTCTGGATACATCATGCCTTTGATGCTTGACCTTTTTTTCATGCTGTCTTTCAAAATTGTTTTAATTTTTCCTCTAACCTTTTAATTTAAAAATCAAAAACACCACATGCAATGCCTTATACTGTACATGGCAGAAAATGTACAATAGATGTATGATTGTCTACAAAAGAAGGTAATAAAAAATAATTAAATAATTGTGACAGGTATTTGAATAAAGAAAATATTACAAGCAATATTTCATTTTGACGTTGGTTGGATTGTAGGTATTGCTCCCAGCAGTCATCAAAGGAAATGTAAGGCAAATTATAGCACAGGAAACATGACACGTATCAATTTCCTCATTTGTATGAGCTTAAAAGAGCACACTTGTAATTTAGAGCCTTCATGGTGATCTGTGGCTGAAAATCATAAGGGAAGAATCTGCGATACATGTTTTTCGTTTTCTTGCACGACTCAGTCCACGTTCAGTGATAATGGAACCAGGATGTGGATACAAAGTTTAGTACAGCAGTTTGGAAATATTTTATTAAACAGATAGGAATACTTTACCTCTACGTAAGGATAACCATGGTGGAGTAATATTTTACCCTACATCTGCATGACAATACATTTCTCAATATATTTTAGCAACTGAAACTATTTGCTTATTTTTGCCTATAAGGAGTTAATTCTATTTCTTCCTCAGCCTTCAGGAGCCTGTTGGCTTTCAACCTTATCTTACAACCAGTGGATGCTCATCTATAGGGACATTGGGTCAGCACCCTACCATCTAGTTTTAGCAATAAAAAAAAGGAAAAATCAAGCTATATCATTCTTTTTTTCAATTTTTTTTGTGTCGTTTTAACATGTGGCTGATTATAAAACGTGTTATGTCTCTTTAAACCCTTTCCTGCCGCAGGGCGTTCTATGCAGTCCCTGGGACAGGTGGGCCTTGAATTCATGGGGCATACTAGTACACTTCGTTGGCTTACATGGACCACCTTGGCCCCGCCCAGCACTCGACACATGGTGCGCGCCGTTGGCTGCTGCGGGACAGCCTAAACACAGGTCGTCCCCCTGCAGGCAATGTCACCTGTCTTGCTTGGGTGGGCCGAAGGAGAGGTCTGCCGCAACACCTGCTGGCGGGGCATACTAGTACGCCCTGCAAGCGATAGCCCCTCCTGTCGGGTGCCACCCGTCTGGCGTTAAGGGGTTAAGAATCTATCTTTGTTATCACTTCTGTTGTTGATAGGCAGAGTAAAAAACAAAACAAAAATGATTGTTTGTTTTGGACACCATGCAGAAATCTGATAAAGACTCAACCAAAGGGGATGTTATTCACTCTCTGCAACTGTCTGGAAGCCCCATATTGCTTTGTAACGTCAGACAAATGGTTGTCAAGAAAAATTGGACAAGCTAATCGACCAGTTAAGGCTTGAATGTACATCTTATCTGCTTCACACACCGTGTGCCTGCCTTAACCCCTTAATTACAGAGAATGCAGAGGTAAATTGTGGTTTATCTTGCCTTAATTTACCCACCAGTTAACACTAATCATTTTTTTATATACATTGAGTTCATCAAGTGAAATTGGGTAAGATAGGCATTTAATTTGTTCTTTTAGTAAATAAAATAATAAAATCACTTTGTTCACTCTTAGATTTTTTTTATACTCAGTACTGTGTTCTGTATACAGCTTGTGGCTAAATTCTGGATTACACATTTACTAATGTATTTGATTCATTAATAGGAAAATGTCTATATAGTTCATTCACTATAAATAGAATTGTCCACATATATTTGAGGTAGTAGTGCCATATAGACATATTCCTAAGAGGCAACGGAGCAAACTTCTCCCTTTCTACTGGAATGAGTGTTAAGTATTGGATTTCTAGGAGTCTGTGTGTAGTATGAAGTGGAAAATTGCTTAACACCACATTCTTGCAGCTGGCAGTTATTTTTTTGTTACCGGCTACAAGTGAGAATAACGAGTGAAATAGCTCGTTATTCTTTGGCTGCAGATACAAATATACAAATATAAAGAAGCATTAATTTACTGCAGGGATCACAAACTCTGGACCCCTCGATGTTTATCTCCTATAATTCCTATAATTCTTTGAGTGCAATAGATGGCCAGAGAATCATGGGAGATCCCCGATTTACAGTAACATTCGGCGACAGCCGAGCCATAAGAGATGCTTCTGGCTATGCTGGGACAGCAGGGGAGCCATTAGCATTAATATGTAGGGTCATTACACTCATTAAGCCGGATGCTAGGGTGGACTAGGGGGGCCTTTAGGGCATTATTTTTTTTTACAAGAATATCCCATTGAAGTAAAAAATAAAATGAAGGTTTTCTATAGTAAGTGTGGCCAGGGATGTGGTAGAAACCTCCCTGTAACTTGTAGCAGCTGGCATAGCGAGAGGTGATCTGCATTTTTCCTTTCATTCTTACATTGCATTTTTCTGCTTCATCCACCAAGGACTGGTTCATCTTGTTTTTCTTGTTACGTGGGAAAAAAAAAACAACAAACCCTAAAGAAAACCTATTTTCAGCTGAACACATTCTTTAATCAATACTCAGCCAACCATGTTTCTATTCGCTTTTTTTTTACAGGGCTTTTCCTGTGTATGTTTGACGCCTTTGCATATGTTTTTTTCCAGATCCCTGTGGCATAGACGCATAGCATGTTTCAGCCAGGATGACGAAGCTTTGCTATGTGCGACATGTCTTATATCTGCAAATAAGAATAATGACATGTTCTTGCATTGTGATTTGTTGCACGAAAAGATGTCATGTTACAGCTGTGTGTATTCTAAATGTCACATTTACTGTGGGAATGTTAAGGTGTAGTCAGCTTCGACATTACGTAACCCGGGGTCAGTGAATCACTACTCTCTACTTGTGCTTAGATTATTCTTATTTAGATAAAGGGGTTATGCACTAATGCCGGTGTTTGCTGGTTTTAAATACTGGCCGAAATCCAAATATTGCCAGCAGAAGTTCTAGGGATATGCATGGCTGAAAAATTTGTTTAGTTTATTTTCCTTTCGTTACGTTTTTAAATAATTTAGTTTTCGGACTTTCGTAACTAATTTTGTTTCGTGTTTCGTTTCGTATTTCGTTTCATTTTGGATTGATTTGTATTGTATCGAATCAGATTCGTATTGAATCGAATTCGATAGTTGATATCCATTTGATAGTTCATTTCAATTTCAATCGTATCAGATTCGTATCGTATCAAATTAAATAGTTGATATCCATTTGATAGTTCATTTCAAATTTGATAGGTGATATCCAATAGTTGATATCCATTTGATAGTTCATTTCAAATTTGATAGGTGATATCCAATAGTTGATATCCATTTGATAGTTCATTTCAATTTCTATCGTATCGGATTCATATCGTATCGAATCGAATTTGATAGTTGATATCCATGTGATAGTTCATTTCAAATTCGATAGTTGATATCCAATAGTTGATATCCATTTAATAGTTCAGTTCAAATTCTATCGTATCGGATTCATATCGTATCGAATCGATTTTGATAGTTGATATCCATGTGATAGTTCATTTCAAATTCGATAGTTGATATCCAATAGTTGATATCCATTTAATAGTTCAGTTCAAATTCGATAGTTGATATCAATTATTAATTTTTTTTTTATGATGATGACACAGTGTAAAACAAAATAAATTTGTTATATACCATTCAGTTTAGTTTCGTATCATATCGTTTCGTTTTCGTTTCGTATCGTATCGATTCGTTATTCAGAAGTACTTCCGAATGCGAATTATCAAATTTCATTCCGAATTCCGGATTTTTCCGAAACGAATTCCCATCTCTAGAAACTTCACTGTGCAGCTTCTCCTGTCACTCCTTGGATTTTAGTTTTGTGAAACGCTGGCGTTTGTCAGCAATTGTTGCCATTATTTGCAATGCAGGCGCTTAGTGAAAAACTCCTTGTTTCCCTTCACTAAATCCACTGTCAGGAACCATAACAAATACACTTCCTGTCATAGGAATAAAATGGGATTATTTTGCAGAAGTCTCTCTGTCTCTGGAAAACGTTGCAGTGATATCAGGGCAATAAATTGGGATGCCTGGAAGGGGACCACATCAGCCATAGACAAATATGTAATGGAGTTAGGGCAGACAGAAAAAGGGGTCAAGCATGAGACCTGTACCAAGGACGGAACTAAGACTAACCTGTTACAGTATAAACTTAGTACATATGTATATCTCTTAACTCAAAATCTTTTCGGTGATTTATCTCTGCTCATTGGTAGTTTTATAGAAAAAGTAATTTACCCCTTAGCTACCAAGCACGTTCTGCTGAAAAAAATATTATCATGACATTTATTTGAAACATCAGATGCAGAGGCAACAATTAAATATAGGGTGTAAAAGCTATTTTGTTATTTTGAAACAGTTACACATTTTAAATAATGTAAATTGACTCATTTTTCATTTTTGATGTATCAGCTTTTTACATTACAGAAATACTGTTGGGATGAAAGGTTCTAAACTGTAGATGCCGTCCCTTATCTTGCACAATTTCAAATGAGGTCTACATTATCAGCATACAGGCAGTAGTGGGCTTTGTGTCATATTCAGTAAATGTGCTGCAGAGTCAGACAGATAATAAAATGGTGAGATCTCCTGCTTATGGGGGTTTGTAGTGATCAGAATGAGATTATTAGCATACAATGCAATATCTGTATGTGCTGCATAATGCTTGTGTATGGCAATTACAGCAACACCTTGTATCTGTATGTGCTGCATAATGCCTGTGTATGGCAATTACAGCAACACCTTGTATCTGTATGTGCTGCATAATGCCTGTGTATGGCAATTACAGCAACACCTTGTATCTGTATGTGCTGCATAATGCCTGTGTGTGGCAATTACAGCAACACCTTGTATCTGTATGTGCCGCATAATGCCTGTGTATGGAAATTACAGCAACACCTTGTATCTGTATGTGCTGCATAATGCCTGTGTATGGCAATTACTGCAACACCTTGTATCTGTATGTGCTGCATAATGCCTGTGTATGGCAATTACAGCAACACCTTGTATCTGTATGTGCCGCATAATGCCTGTGTATGGCAATTACAGCAACACCTTGTATCTGTATGTGCCGCATAATGCCTGTGTATGGCAATTACAGCAACACCTTGTATCTGTACTATACAGGGATTTACACTCATTATAACCCCCTGAATCTTATCCCTGTACAGCAGTGAGTGACCCCCGAGCTATGCTTGGGAATGTTTGATGAACATTTTGTTATTTTGAGTGTGTTGGTTTGGTTGCTCCTTTTATCGTCTCGATAGTGTTACAGAGTAACAGGAGTGCATTTCATTCCACAACCATGGGGCACATAAATCTTGCAATAAAAAAGTGTGCAAAAGGAGTTTTATTTGATAACTTTTAATTTTCAATATATTGCAATGCAACGTTAAATATCTGTGATTTTGGTAGTGAAATGGGTAAGGTTAGAAGAGGCCCACAAGTCAGGGTAGAGCAACCTCATTCCATCCTGATACGCCTGCGTTTATACAAAATAATCTGTTGCAGCAATTGATTTAGTTGTTGTACAAAAAAGCATAAACATATCAAGTCATAAACATAAATTGATTGACTCTCTGAGAACAAGACTCCATGGGAGGCTGTACTGGGCAATGGAGTGCTAGGCTAAATGATTTATTTATCTGCCTATTCTTTACTCACTACTACAAATGTGAAGAATGTAAGAGTGTGGGCTGCGTTCAGAACCTCTACACATTGTGTCAGCTTAGTGCAGAGCTGCCAGCTAGAACCACAGGGGTGATTTTATTGTTGTGTCAGTGCAAAGGAATCCTCAGTAATGTCACAGCTATTTAGAATAAAACATAATGTCCACCCACGACACGGATTTACTGTCCAATATAAAGGTAAACCTGCAACTATAAGCTCAACCTTTTAAAGCAGTGGCCAGTGCCACACTCTAGCCACCAGGGCCCCTAACAGGCCAGGTTTGCAGAATATGTGAAGCACAGCACAGGTGATATGAATTGCTGCTCAGTGATTGCAGGATTCAATCTGTATTTCCCCAAGATAATCCTTAAACCCTGGCCTGTTGAAGGAACCTGAGGACCAGGGTGGGGAACGACTGCTGTTGTAGGCGGGCAAAAACAGGTTCACTTTCAGAACGGCGCCGGACCAGACACAAGCAAGGATTGTCCAAACACGAGTCTCTTCAGGAAAGGCAAGAGTTTATTGTGTCGTCACACAAGTGCTCACACAGGATTGAATCGCTTAGAGTGACTGATTCTCCTTCACTGTAAGGTCTAATTCTATTTATTGCTACCACCACCATGTAGTCCATTGAAACCCTGTGCCAACATGAAACACCCGGACTATTTAGCATTGCTGTTGCTATTCGGGTTACGTGTCATTATATGATTGAGACATTTTAATTTGAAATAAAATATAAGTAAATGCTAGTAGATTGTTGAGAATTATTCTTTCATTACAGGTGAAAGCAAAACATTGAATAGCAATTTCTATATCAATGTGGTATATAACCTCTGCTGCATTCTAAGTTCCAGGTTTCTAATTAACCCTTAATTCAGGTAAAAATTATTTTTAGGCTTTCATATTAACCATTTTCTATAAAACACACAGGACATAAAACTATAAGTTATTCAATTGAGAATAAAAAAAACATATACAACACTCTCAAAGTTTAAATAAAAATGCAAGTCAATTTCTTTATTTCTCAATACTATTCTCTTTCTTTCTTTCTTTCTCAATACTATTTTCTTTCTTTCTCTCAATACTATTCTCTTTCTTTCTTTCTCAATACTATTTTCTTTCTTTCTTTCTTTCTTTCTTTCTCTCAATACTATTTTATTTCTTTCTCTCTTTCTCTCTCAATACTATTCCCTTTAGAAACATAGAAACATAGAAAAATGTCGGCAGATAAGAACCTTTCGGCCCATCTAGTCTGCCCAATTACATGGATACTTTACCTGGATTTATCTTTTGTTTAGGATAGCCTTATGCCTATCCCATGCCTGCTTAAATTCAATTACTGTTTTGGCCTCTACCACTTCAACTGGAAGACTGTTCCATGTATCCACCACCCTCAAGTAAAATAATGCTTCCTGATGTTACTTTTAAACCTTTGCCCCTCTAATCTAAGACTATGTCCTCTTGTTTTGCTACTTTGTTTCCTTTTAAATATACTCCCTTCCTCTACCTTGTGGATTCCCTTTACGTATTTAAATGTTTCTATCATATCTCCTCTGTCTCGTCTTTTTTCCAAGCTGTACATGTTAAGATCATTAAGCCTTTCCTGGTAACTTTTCTCCTTCAAGCCGTACACTATTTTAGTAGCCCTTCTCTGAACTCTCTCTAAGATGTCTATATCCTTCTGGAGATACGGTCTCCAGTACTGCACACAGTACTCCAAGTGAGGTCTCACCAGTGCTCTGTACAGTGGCATAAGCACTTCCCTTTTCCTACTGCTAATACCTCTCCCTTTCTTTCTTTCTGTCTCTTTCTTTCTTTCTCTCTCAGTACTATTCTCTTTCTTTCTCTCAATACTATTCTCTTTCTTTCTTTCTCTCTCAATACTATTCCCTTTCTTTCTTTATCTCTCAATACTATTCCCTTTCTTTCTTTATCTCTCAATACTATTCCCTTTCTTTCTTTATCTCTCAATACTATTTTCTTTTTCTTTCTTTCTTTCTTTTTCTCAATACTATTCTCTTTCTTTCTTTCTCAATACTATTTTCTTTCTTTCTCTCAATACTATTCTCTTTCTTTCTTTCTTTCTGTCTCTTTCTTTCTCTCTCAATACTATTCCCTTTCTTTCTTTCTTTCTTTCTTTCTTTCTTTCTTTCTGTCTCTTTCTTTCTCTCTCAAAACTATTCCCTTTCTTTCTTTCTCTCTCAAAACTATTCCCTTTCTTTCTTTCTCTCTCAAAACTATTCCCTTTCTTTCTTTCTTTCTCAATACTATTCCCTTTCTTTCTTTATCTCTCAATACTATTTTCTTTCTTTCTTTCTCTCAATACTATTCCCTTTCTTTCTTTCTTTCTCAATACTATTCCCTTTCTTTCTTTATCTCTCAATACTATTTTCTTTCTTTCTTTCTCTCTCAATACTATTCCCTTTCTTTCTTTCTGTCTCTTTCTTTCTGTCTCTTTCTTTCTTTCTCTCTCAATACTATTCCCTTTCTTTCCTTCTTTCTTTCTTTCTTTCTTTCTTTCGCAATACTATTTTCTTTCTTTCTCAATACTATTTCTTTTCTTTCTTTCTCTTTCTTTCTTTCTTTCTCTCTCCCTCTTTCTCTCTATTTCTCTTTCACTCTTCTTTCTCTTTCTCCATTTCACTTTCACTCTATTTATCTCCTCTCTCCCTTTCATTCCCTCTCCCTATATATTTATATCTTCTCTCTTTCTTTCTCTTATATATTTTCTCTCTCTTCTCCTTTTCTCTTTCTCTCTTCTTTCTCTTCCTTTCTATCCTCTCTCTCTCTCCTCTTTCTCTATTTCTGTTTAACTCTCTCCTCTTCTTTTTCCCCTTTATCTCTCTTTCTCTCTCCTCTATCTCTTTTTCTTTTTATCCCTCTTTTTCCTCTCCCATCTCTTTCTCTATTCCCTTCTCTCTTCTTTATATCTCTCTTTCTTCCTCTCCCCTCTCTTTCTTATTTACCTCTCTCCTTTCTATCTCTCTTTCTTAATCTCCCCTCTCTTTCTCTATTTACCTCTCTCTTCTTTCTATCTCTCTTTATTCCTCTCCCCTCTCTTTCTTTATATCTCTCTTTCTTCCTCTCCCCTCTCTTTCTCTATTTCCCCTCTCCTTTTTCTATCTCTCTTTCTTCCTCTCCCCTCTCTTTCTCTATTTACCTCTCTCTTTTTTCTATCTCTCTTTCTTCCTCTCCCCTCTCTTTCTCTATTTCCCCTCTCTTTTTTCTATCTCTCTTTTTTCCTTCCCCTCTCATTCTCTATTTCCCTCTCTCTTCCTCTTACCTCTTTCTCGCTCTCTTTCGAGTCACAAAGTGCCTGAGCAGTTCTCAAGTAAATTACAACACAAGTCAATCTATTTTAACCTGGAATATATTAAACTAGTCACCAGGATCGTTGAGTTTATTGCATTTATGTAATTGACAATTTGTTTGTAGGACATGAGTTTATCAATATCTACAGCATGATAGATAGACAAACGTCCGTAAGACATTGGTGTGTTAAGCAGGCAGAACAGGATGAGTAGTGTAGCCAATCAATAGGTCTTAGTTAGAATAGTATGGATGTTTAGATGGCCAGAATGTTAATGGAACACTCAGATCGAGAACCATCAGTAACAACAAAGTAAGGGCGAGGTTTGTGCCGAGCTGACCCAGAACTGTTTGTTTGTAATGGTGTCACCACATCTGTTACCATTACCTTGTCTCACCACCAGACCTGAGACCAGTGTCTAGTTCAGTGTTAATTTTATCAATTAATCATTTTTCGTCAAAGACATAGGGCCATATTCCAGTGTTGACGCTAACATGGAGCTGGTAAGCAGGATAATGTGCGTCTGCAGAGTTTCCCTTTCCGTCTCCATGTTAAGTCCTATTCCGGGGAAGGTGCTATCACAGCACCTCGCCTGTAACCTCCCTGATACTTGTAGTAGCGCGTCCGCACCGCCACGAGTAACAGCTCCTGAGTACATTGGCCTCCTTGGAGGCTTGCGCTTCCGGTCCGTGATACCTTTGCGACCTCGATCTTCGTGGTGATCGAGAGTGATCGTGGCAGGACATTAGTCTCACTCTGCTCCCAGCAAAAAAAATGCGTATCGGGCCGTCCTTTTCAACGCGGCATGAGAGGCGAGTTTGGGATTTAATTGGGGGGTTTTAGAGCATGTTAAATGATTTTGGGTTTGCAGAATCACTTAGCACTAGCTTTTAGGAGGTGTTAAAATTTTGGCTTGCGCGTCCCGACAGTAAATTGTGCCAACACTTTGTAATACCACTCTTGTCAAGACGCTAAAAATAGATTGTGCTCCCCATTCAAAATATATTGGGCCCTATTACATTCTTCGCGCAAAAACGCACGGTAAACGCCCGTAAATCAATGTTGGTATTACAATCCTCGCACATTTTTTCATCCATCAAAAAATAACGCGAGTAAAACGGACATGCAAAAACGCGCGAGCAGTAACGTTGCCGCAGAAATCAGCGTGCGGACTGTTTTTTTCACGCGATTCAGCCAATCAGTATTAAGAGCCACAGTTGTCTCACGTTAAGTTTTTGCGCCTGTCAAAGTCAATCTGCGCATATGTGCTGCATCAAAAAAAAAAGCACGCACAACTTCTCAATTGTATTGGTTTGGGTATGTGTAGAATGTGTAACTATACTTTGCTGCGTATTTTTTTTGGGCTGGTGTATTTGGTATCGACCAGGTTGATAGAATTTGCCATTAACACCAGCTTTTAGGAGTTGCTAAAATTATGCGCGCAAAGGCTGTGCGTTACAAACTGCGCATAGATTGTAATACCATCCGCGTACCAGCGCACAAACGCATTTGCGCTCACAATGTTAAGTATAGGACGCGCGAAGTACAGTAAGCTCGCGCAGCGTTCGCGCAGGTACACCTGCGGTAGACGTATACACGCGTTTGTTGCGCTGATATTGTAATACGACGTTCTGTGCAAAGGGTTTTGCCCCTCGCGTTAAGGCGTTTTTGCGCGGGCACAAACGTATGTGTGAAGGTTGTAATAGGGCCCATTGAGTTTCAGGGAAACCTAATTCAACGAAATGTAGTCAAAACCAAAACAATTGTAATTTTTTCCCCTTTTTGTGTGTGCCTGTCTACCGTTAAATCACACAAATGTAATATTATAATCAAGACAGTAACATTTATAGCTGTTGTTGCAGATACACTTTACTCTTGAAGTTTTGATTCCATTATCAATCGTTTAATCCATTAGTGTTTCAAGTTGATTCAACTGGTTACATATAATAATACAAAGCAAATGAACTGTAAGAAACAGTAAAGAGTGATATAAAATCATTTAATATAATCAATAAGACCTAAATAGAAGACAGTACAAAATTAAGGCATGCATCAAAAAGATGTTGCCAAGCAGTTATTGTGCATATAATGATCAGGAAAACACATAAAACATGTATTCAAGCTGAGTTCTGTAGAACATGATGGAACCCCGTGAGATAGGCAAAGTGGATGCAACCATCTGTCCGGTGATCCAAGAAGAATATTATCTCTTATATGCATACATATATATAGAATATATATTCTACGTGGCCCCATAAACTCACACACTGTGATATTTGCTTGGACCTCCTTTTGCTGTGGTTATGGCACGAATTCGCCGCAGCATCGTTTCGATAAGCTCATGCATCGAAAACTCTGGACCCTTGTCACATTAGCACACGGGAAGGGAGGGAGAGAATCCAATGTTAGAGAATAAATCATGACTTAGGCTTTCGGTGAAAGTCAAGGTGTTTACTATTACACGGTGGGTCTGAAGGAGCACAGTAAATAAATGGGCAAGATACTGGGCAAGTCAAGAGGATGGCAGGATGATGGACGGGGCAGGAATTGAAGTGGACACACTTTGATGGACGAGACAGAAATGGAGCTGGACAACTTGGGTGGAATAGGCAGGGACAGAACTGGACAACTTGGATGGAAGAAGCCGGGATGGAGCTGGGCAACGTGGATGGACAAGGCCAGGATGGAGCTGGAGAACTTGGGTGGACAAGACAGAAATGGAGCTGGACAACTTGGATGGAATAGGCAGGGACAAAGCTGGACAGCTTGGATGGAAGAAGCTGGGATGGAGCTGACAACTTGGATGGACGAGGTCAGATGAAGCTTGACAACTTGAATGGACGAGACAGAAATGGAGCTGGACCACTCAGATACACGATACACCTTAGATATACAAGACAGAAATTGAGCTGGACATCTTGGATGGAAGAGACCGAAATTGAGCTGGACAATGTGGATGGCAGATAGCCGGAACCACAGCAGACAACGGGATGGCAGACAGCAGGAACCATGGCAGTCAGACAATGGTGGAGGACATGGCAAGCTGGCACTAGCAGTGAACACAGAAAGCAGGCACTCAAAGGAATGTAGCCAGGTCAAGACTCACAGAGTCAGATTATTTAATTACATTCTTTCCGATCGTTTCGTTATAATGTTTTGTTTCCTAATTGCTGAGATGATGATGCTGTTGATTTTTCGTACGTATCAAAAATATAACAGCAACACATACTATTTTGCTGACATGAAAACAAATGCAAAGCAAGCAGCACTCAAAACGACTCATAAATGAAAAATGGGGAAAAAATATAAATATTTGAATAGTAAACTCCAGGGTTCACTGTGTATCTCTCATATATAGTTATAGATAGATAAATTGTGATATATAAATAGATATTCTAAATGTCAGTGCTTTTTACTTCGGTGCAATTCAGCGATTAAATTTCGCTGACCCACACAGGGTTATTCAAAGAGAATCGAAAAGTCACCGCACGTTCGGTGGCTTTTCGTTCTCTTCAATTCGGCTTGATTCGGCGATCCCATTTCGGCGACCGAATATTCAGCAAGCACCACAGGGCCGTCGTAGTGCAAGGAAAAGTCGCCGAAAACCTGCTGAACACTCACCTCAAAACCCAGGCGAATGCACACCGAAACCCGCAAAAAACATCTGGATTAACCCCGCCGAAGACTCTGGAGAAACCCGAGCAGGAACCGATCACAGCGCAGAGCAGCTGCCGGAAAAACCCGACACCGCAGACGAATGAAGTGAAAAATAAAACCCAACAGTACAGCTTGAATGTTTGAAAAGTGAAACGCTGTTTGCAAAGAAACTACAGAACGAAAATGTCTGAAATTTGCATATAAGATCCAATGACTGAAAATAAAAAGGGCTGTTACAGAAAAAAGGAAAAACGATTTAAAAAAAAAAAAAAGCGGAAACAAATTTTTGGCAAAAAAATCCCGAAATCTATAAATAAAGAGACTTTTACTGCAGAATATTATAATGAACGGTTTATTAGATATTGAATTAAAACGGGACTATTTTTAACATTGAAGACTATGGGATTCGCCTGTATAAACCTGCCGAATTAATCCACCGAATGGCAGGGCATTTCGGTAACTTTTCACTGCTGGTTTTTGTTCTCTGAATAGACGAAGCTATGGAGACTGCCTCGAACAGGCAGCGACCAGGCACCATATTTGCAGGCAGTTTGCCAACATTTGGTGAACTCCCTGCTCTCTGGATAGCCGAATGGCCAGGAAAGGTAATTGAACGCTGAATTTCAGTGTTCGGTTACCTTTCGCCAGCAATTCGGAGCTCTCTGAATAACCCTGACAGGGTCACCGTAGTGCACTGAGGATGTAATCGCTGAACATGGCTGAACTCCGCCAAAGAGGGCTGAAGTGACCACCGAACACAGTCGAACTGCACCAAAATAAATGGAACTCTGCTATTCTTCTTATAGCAAGGTTATTCAAATAAAGCTGAAATGGCCCTGAAATTGCACCAAACAGTGAATTTCCCCATACGGTGCAATTTCTGGGCCATTCGGCTATTCAAAGACTGGCAATTCGCCAAATATTGGCGAAATGCCAGCGAAATACGGTGATCTTCGGCAGCAGTGAAATCCCCATAGAGAAGCAATGGTTAATCTATTCAGAGACACCGAACAGCACCGAAATGTCAGTTTAACATCTTGATTTTTGGTGGTCTCATTTGGCTGGTTTAATATGCCGAAACCCATTGGTTTCAATGTTAAAAATAAACCCATTTTTATTGATTATTTATTCAACCGTTTATTCTTTTAATTTGCAGCAAAAAGTCTCTTTATTTATTTAGGATTTATTAGGCATTTTTCGGGATTATTTGCAGAATTTACAGTTTAGTGAATAGACGAACTGCCACGAAGTTGCACCGTATGGTGAAATTCACTATTAGGTGCCCTTTGGTGGCAAGTTAGGTCCTTTCTGAATAACCCCTCATGCCTCGAAAAAAGATAGATAAGAGATAGGGAAGAAATCTTGTGCGGAATTAAACAAATGGCAGTGAATCGATTTGTTATGTATCGTTTCGTTTGTTTTTTTCTTGTCAAGCAGCACCGATAAAAATAGGCGTTGAGGCTGAATTTTATGGAGTTATTTTTCATCTTATTTGACTATGCCCCGAATAAAAGATAAATGGATGCACTGTGCATCTTACCATTAGGATAATTAACCACTTGGCTGCTATGGACGCGCTCAGCGCGTCCAGTCAAGTGGTTCTCCTGTGCTACGGACGCGCTGAGCGCGTCCGAGCACAGAAGGCAGCAATCCGCCGGATTCCGGTGGATTGCTGCGCCCCCCCCGGTGCGGGCTGACATCTTGGATGTCAGCCCAGCACTCGGGAGCCCGGCGGGGACATTAGATGTCATCGCAGCGACGCGATGACATCTAATTCAGGCGCCCCCCCGCATGTGCGGAGGAGGCGCCTGAAAGGGAGGGGGGGAGGTCCTTCGGACCTCTCTCCCTCCCGATCGCCGGGGAGCAGGAGGTTAAGACAGGCACCGCTTGGAACGGCACAGCCTGCCCTTCCAAACGGTGGCTCTCATTAACCCGTGGGGAGCCGGATCACGAATCGGCGCTGAAAAGCGCCGGTTCGTGATGCTTTCCCGGAGCTGAAAAATTAAAAATAAAAATAAAAAAATATTTAAAAAGAAATTATAAAAAAAAAATAAACAATTTTTTTTTTGTTTTTGGGTTTGTTAATGCAGCAATATTGTTCCCATTTCAATTATAATGTGAACAATGATGCTGCACTAACGATTTTTGTATGCGGTGCGTTTGTTAAAAATCGCGTAATTTCCCCCAAAACAAAATGTAACGAGACCCCATCTCTAATTTTTTTAACAAGCGCACCCCATACAAAATATAACCGCAATTGCTCGCATGTTAAAATGTGAAAAAAATACACTTTACACGTTGTAAATTATTGAAAATTCATATTGTATTGCATTTTTTGTTATAATATACAGACAGGTCATGACGTATACATATAATAAGGACATATTATTAATCTGCCGAGTCTGACGGAAAGAACGATATATAATATGTCTGGGTCATATACTAAAATAAGCCTTCAAAACACGTTTAAACATGATGAGCAAAACCGGTAAATATGACCTCAGCACAGAGGCGTGAAACGCCTCAGCAGCGAAAGGGTTAAGATAAAGTAATAAATAATTAGGATAAAGAATCACAAAATTCAGTGGAGAACCCGCGAGGAAGGATCTTAACAGGGGTGAGCGCTGATCTTTAGTACAAATTGAAGGGAAGGGTTAATATTTGCTTCTACAGATTGAGCTGTGTTGGCACATACGAGTTGTCACATACCATGTATTGCACTTTGTTCCCTGACTCTAGGTGGTGAAAACTATGTCCTTATATGTATATGTCCAGCTGATTCTCTATATATAACCACCCTATATAACCCTCAGTAAAACTTGGGTGGGGCAGGATAAGCCCACAGACTACCTTGCTGTCTGTGTTTCATTTCTTCATCTGTGGGCTATTCTCCGCTGCAGCGTACCTCGATATTTTCTCTTCCGAAGCTGATACCAGGCTAGATCAGGGATTTAGAGGAGAAGCGGATTTACCCCTAACACAAATCATGACTTTATTGAAAAACGGTTAAAATCACATAAGCGCCGGATCAATAATGCACGTCAGCAAAAAAAAGAGCCTGGAACTGTTGGGACTTTCAGTCCTTTCCACACATTCAATTTTGCTTCTAATCTGTGAAAATGTACTCAGCAGCATCCAGTAACGTTTTACTCATTTATCTCCAGTGGACTGAGCTTCGATACTTTAAAATCTAGCCAAACGTAAATCTGATTAAAAAAAAAAGAAACAGATCACATGGACGCCATAAAAGCATGAAGACAACTCTATTTTTCCTCTGCCAGGGGGGAAAAATAGAGTAATATAAGTTTAAAAAAAGGCTTGATTCCTCAAAATTGCATTATTTTAAGGTATTTTAATATTTAAAGGGACACTAGCACTTACATAAGCTGTAACTAGATTACTTGTGCGTTACAAACCAAACCACTTTATAAAGCACATTATAAAACACATTATAAAACACATGCTGCTGTTTTTTTTCTTTGCTTGAATTAATTTCATGTAAAAATAAAAAAAAAATTTAAGGTCTTTTTTTATTTCCTGTTTCCATTTTGTGGATTTTTCTCATGATGTAACATTTTCCAATATCTGTGCAAAAGCTTTTCTTTTCTGCACTTTTATTTAATTTAATTTACAGTGTTCAACAGTTAATGAGTTGTTAATGAATGCTTAGATGTTTAGGGCGGAAGGAGGTCTATTGTTCTCCAGGCTACCCTAGATAAGAGATAACAGCTGAATGATATATGTCAAGGTGATTTAAAGACTTCTAAAATCGACCCCCTGGTGATGTCCTTTGAATACATCCCACGCATTACAATGATTTGAGTCAGTGATCAACCCAGTAGACTCCATTCTGTGCCCGAAGCTGCAGAAGGTGCCCCCAAAGTTTTGGCCCTGTGGGTATAATGCCCAAAAGAGCTAAAACTGTAAAATCGGCAGCTGAAAGCTCTGAAATATCGGGCTTTCAGAAGCTGTCAGCAGCCGATGCAGGAGAAATAGAAGAATAGATCTGCTGTTAAAACCTCTGTAACTCAATTTGGCAGTAGATGGCGCCATCTACTGGCCAAATAGTTTATTACAGTAATAGATAGGTATTACTGTATAATTTATTAAAAAATGATTTTTCAAAAAACCATTGGTTTCTGACAATGTTATTTTTTGGAAAATCACTTGGTAGTGAAGTGGTTAAACACCAGATCAGACAGAACGGCATTTCAACATATACAATATAATGTTTGTGGGTTTTGTTTTTAAATTTTTTACTGCTAACAGTTTTTGAGACTGAACCCATAAAAAGTTGCTATACAGCTGAAATGACTTTCAGGGTCTCCAAGTTCATTTTACAAAGCAAAGAAAGGCTCATCTGAAACAGAATTTACTGCCTTACGAGTTTAAAGCAGTACATTCTGAAAGATAAGGCACGCCATCTAGAGTTTAGAACCTTCCATCCCAGCAATATATATGTAACAAAAAAAAACACAAAAGCACAAAATATTAAAAAAGAGAAGATTTACATTATTTTAGTATTTTAACCATCTCAGAATAACAGTATTTATGCAAAATTGATATTTTATGTTACATTTACGTGTTAACTACACA
Organism: Leptobrachium leishanense; assembly: GCA_009667805.1. NCBI lineage: Eukaryota > Metazoa > Chordata > Amphibia > Anura > Megophryidae > Leptobrachium > Leptobrachium leishanense. The sequence goes on from CM019074.1 coordinate 18,397,576, forward strand.
TCTTATGCTTCAAATGTTACGATAATATTTTTGTAAAAAAACAGCGTGATAGTGAAAGGGTTTAAGGCTAGGGTCAGACGAACGCATTTTCGCGTTGTCTGTGAAAAAGTGCGTTCGAACGAATGGACGCATTTTTTCACGGAGTACGCGATAGCGGTCATACGATGCGCATTTGCATCCGTGATTTTGTACGGATCATCAATAAAACACTTTGTGCATCTGGACGTTATGTTGGCCGGACATTAGCAGTGTCTGACATCTCCAATTCACGCACACACGCCTCTAGCGGACGCAGCGCACTCTGTACAACCGTACTAGAGGTTTTACGTTCTCGACAAAATGCGTTAGTTTTCCACTTGCGTTGCGCAGCCGGACTTTTGTGCGACCGTACTTCGTATATTGGCCGTCATTGCCTGGCACTTGCTGCTACTACGGCCGTGATTAAGTGCGCCTGCACGCGCGTTCGCACTGCGCTCGTCTGACCCTAGCCTAAGTCTGTATTATTTCATCACTCGCCCATGCAAATCCATTCTCTTTTTACAAGATAAGAATTATCTTGAATAATCATGCATTTGTCGCAAGAAATTAATTTCTGCCTTTTATAAGATTTTAGTCATTGTGGTATTTATAGGTTTAAAACAGAAAGTCTTCACCGCGTAATCAGCAGAGAAATCCGCCAAATGTAGGAGGTATGCGAAGCAGACGACATACAGTGGCAAGAAAAAGTATGTGAACCCTTTGGGATTACGTGGAGTTTTGCATGAATTGGTCATAAAATGTGCTCTGATCTTCATCTAAGTCACAACAATTTGAAGAACACAGTCTGCTTAAAATAATACAACACAAACATTATATGTTTTCATGTTTTTATTGAACAGAACATGTAAACATTCACAGTGCAGGGTGGAAAAAGTATGTGAACCTTTGGACTTAATAACGGGTTGACCCTCCTTTGGCAGCAATAACCTCAACCAAACGTTTCCTGTAGTTGCAGATCAGACCTGCACAATGATCTGGAGTAATTTTGGACCACTCCTCTTCACAAAACTGTTTCAGTGTAGCAATATTCTTTGGATGTCTGGTGTGAATCGCTCTCTTAAGGTCATGCCACAGCATTTCAATCACGTTGAGGTCAGGACTCTGACTGGGCCACTCCAGAAGGCGTATTTTGTTTTGTTGAAGCCATTCTTTTGTTGAATTACTTGTATGCTTTGGGTCATTGTCCTGTTGCATCACCCATCCTCTGCGGAGCTTCAGTTGGGGGACAGATGGTCTTACGTTGACCTGCAAAATGTCTTGATAAACTCTGGAATTCATTTTTCCATCAATGACAACAATCTGTCCAGGCCCTGAGGCAGCAAAGCAGCCCCAAACCCTGATGCTCCCTCCGCCATGTTTTACAGTGGGGATGAGGTTTTGATGTTGGTGTGCTGTGCCTTTTTTTCTCCACACATAGTGTTGTGTGTTTTTTTCCAAACAACTCAATTTTGGTTTCATCTGTCCACAGAATATTTTGCCAGTAGTGCTGTAGAACATCCAGGTGCTCTTTTGCAAACTTCAAACGTGCTGCAATATTATTTTTGGACAGCAATGGCTTCCTCCGTGGTGTCCTCCCATGTACTCAATTCTTGTTTAATGTTTTCCTTATTGTAGATGTGTCAACAAAAATGTTAGCATGTGCCAGAGATTTCTGTAAGTCTTTAGCTGACACTCTAGGATTCTTCTTTACCTCATTAAGCATTCTGCGCTGTGCTCTTGCAGTCATCTTTACAGGACGACCTCGTCTAGGGAGAGTAGCAACAGTGCTGAACTTTCTCCATTTCAGACAGTCTGTCTTACCGTGGGCACATGAACATCAAGGCTTTTGGAGATACTTTTGTAACCCTTTCCAGCTTCATGCAAGTCAACAATTCTTGATCGCAGGTCTTCTGAGAGCTCTTTTCTGTGAGGCATGGTTCACATCAGGCATTGCTTCTTGAAACCAGTAAACCCAAAACTGGTGTGTGTTTTTAAAGGGCAGGACAGCTTTCAGCAACACATCCAATAATATCACACTGATTGGACTCAAGGTTGGTTCACTCCTGGCTCCAATTAGCTCTTGGAGAAGTCATTAGGCTAGGGGTTCACATACTTTTTCCACCCTGCACTGTGAATGTTTACATGTTATGTTCAATAAACACATAAAAACATATAATGTTTGTGTTGTATTATTTTAAGCAGACTGTGTTTTTCAAATTGTTGTGACTTAGATGAAGATCAGAGCACATTTTATGACCAATTCATGCAAAACTCCACGTAATCCCAAAGGGTTCACATACTTTTTCTTGCCACTGTATATATCTAAAGATTTAAAGCTGATAACGGGCCATATTGACTTTCACATTTTGACCAAGTAGATACTCTTGTTGTTGTCTGGTTGTGTCACAACCAACTCCGATATAGCCTTATTTTTTTAGCATTTTATTAAGCTCTTGTCTGTAGGCTTGAAAGAAGGACCATTGGCGGAGGAGGATAGTGTCACAGTTCCCGACACGTAGAAACTGACACAACCTAAACTACTGATCCTCAAAACGCCCGGAGAAACATCTGAGATACAGACAAATATAAAGCAAAAGACCTAGTCAAAATAACAAGGAAGGACCATTGGCTGAGGAGGATAGTGTCACAGTTCCCAACAAGCAGAAACTGCCACAACCTAACCTACCGGTCCTTATACGCCTGGAGAAACATCTATCTGAGTTGCAGACAAAGATAAGTGAGGGACCAAGTCAAAATAACAAGCCAAACTCTGCAACAAAGGAAATAGTCGTACTAGCCAAAGTAAGGGACAACAGAGTTCAGAATGGTCAAGACGTCTTGCCAAGCTCAGTACACCAAGGACAAATATAAAAGATAGATGTCAAGAAACAGATTCCTTGTCCTTTACCGTCTCATGATTCTTACACCTCCTTGCGTCATTCTTCGGGTTGGCGGCTCCCTGTTGCCACGATGCTCCTATCTGTCGGCAAGAATGACGCTGGATGCTCATTAGTGTCAGCTTTTTATGTTCCCTTCTTCAGGTGACAGATGCATGACGTGGTGCGCCGATCACAGATGTTCTGGTGCACAGCTATGTCGAGATCCAATGAGTTTTAACTCTTAGCTATTTGGATTAGTTGGCTTCCATTTGCTCAGTGCCGTGTCGTGTTTTCTATTACCCAAGAGTGCATCTTACTTATCCTTTTTGCTCCATTGTACCGACCTTGACTTTTCATATTGACCATTCTGACTTTTTTCATTCCTTGACTTCTGGCTTGCGTGAGAACCTCCCTTGTTGCTGACATTTGCTTGTTTGACTGTCCTCTCTGGCTCATAACCTTTGCTTTTCTCTTGAACTTGCATTCTGTGTTTGTTTGTCTTCTAGGTAGTTTATTACCAGCCATTCTAAGGATTTTAAGGTTGCACCTTGCACTGCGTGTTAAGATCAGGAATCCGTGACAATAGAACAGGCTCTCAGGAAGTTAAACCACGACAGGTGACAGAGCAGAGTGAGTTCAACTCTTAAATGGAATCAGAGATGATACTGTTGGTTGGCATCATTCCCATGCTCCAAAAAGGTGCGTGAAGGACACAAGATGCAAAATCCACAAGGCGATGATGCGATGGAATGACGCAAGGATGCGACGTCAATAACAACCAGTGCACTAATGAGTCCAGTGTCAGAATGGCTGCATAGGTCTGAAGTTGGACAGAGGAGGTGGCTGCTCAGGTATTAGGAGTCGTAACAGATATAAAATGACCTCATTAAAATCTTTCCAACAACGTTCTGGAGGCCTCGTGGATCTTAGAATTAAATTTTCCCATAATTGAGTGAGTCTGTGACACAAATAGATGTTGGAAAATGAGCGTTGCATCTGGAATAACAAACAATTGATTCCACAGTAATGGAGTTAACCAGTCTTTGCCTGGGTACAACAAGTGAACAGGGCTCAAGAGATGGAGGAGCTCCATTTTTCTCCAGAGAATGAGTACAATAAATACATCTCAATACGGTTCTGCGGACAGACATTTTCACACATCACCATAAGACGCTCCATCATTGAAGTCTTAGATATGCTATACCTTTACATGTCCAACATCTTTTGGCCTCTACTTCTTCGTTGTGTCAGGCCTACCAGATGTGAGGGTCCATCCTGGTGTAGCCTCGTGGCCCTTTCGCACTCTTGCGCTGTCCTGAGTAAAGCGAGCGGACAGTGCATCGTTCCATTTACGTGCATCATTGAGTACCGGCAAAACTTCAACAGGGAATAACTCAATTTTTTTAAATATATACTTTAACAAAAGAGTGTTATAGATTTGGGGAAAATGATTGTTGCCTCTGGAATAACAAACAAATCTTTAAGAAATAATGGGACTAGACCTGCCCTTTACCTCCACCATAACTCTACGACATTTGGTCCCATACTCAGGTAACCAATACACACAATCCTTGGTGATACATTTACACAATGCTGCTATGTTCTTGATTCCACTGTACTGGCGGGCGTTATCCACCCTGTTCCTGTCTTTGCCTGGGTTCAACAAGTAGACTTGTGCACCAATTTTTTTTTCGGTTCGATTCGGTTCGGTTCGTTCGTATTTTCGTTTCGACTCGTTTCGGCCGATTGCCGTTTCGGTTCGTTTCGTTTTCGTTTCGTTTTTCGTATCGACTTTTTCGTAATTTCGGAAATTTTTCGTGTTTTTCGGAACGTCTGTTCTCCTCTTTTCAAAGTGTCTATTCGTTTTGACGTAAACTAATGTTTTTTCGGATCCGATATTTCTGTCGATACGATAATTCTGTCGATACGATAATTCTGCCATTGAGATTTCTCATGTTTTACAAGAAGGATACATTGAGATTTCTCATGTTTTACAAGAAGGATACATTGAGATGGGAATGATACAAAATTACAGAATCAGCGATATAACCAAAAAATATGTTGTCCGAAAATACTGAAATGGAACCGAAATCAGGAATGGAGCCGAAATTACGAATGGAAAGAAAATGATTTTCGATTTTACACATTTCTAGTCCATTCGAAAACTCCGAACAATTTTTAGTTTTCGGAAACTTCGGATCTGAAAATTTTCGTAAAAATCGGCCGAATCCGAATGCACGAATCGGGAAATTTCGTGAAAATTCCGAAATTCCGAAACCCGAAACACACATCCCTATCAACAAGTGGACAGGGCTCAAGAGATGGAGGAACTCCAATGAGTACAATAAATACATCTCAATACGGTACTACAGACTGACTTTTTAACACATCACCATAAGACGCTCCATCGTTGAAGCCTGTTATACCTTTACCTGTCCAACATCTTTTGGCCTCTACTTCTTCATTGTATCAGCTCAACCAGGCGTGAGGGTCCTCCTGGTTTATCCTCGTGGCCCTGTCGCACTCTTGCGCTGTCCTGAGCGAAGCGAGCGGACAGCGCGTCGTTCCATTTGCGTGCATCATTGAGTACCGACAAAACTTCAATAGCGAATTACTTCGTTTTTTCAAATATATACTTTAACAAAAGAATGCTGACACATTTATTTGGAATAATTCTCCGTCCTACGAGCTCCGCTTCCGATGAGCACAACAGCGTCACTTTAAATAGTTAACCATCACTAAAGTTGCTCTTTTTATGTTTTATTTGTCACAAAATTTCCAAAGATCACACAGCACTGTTTACCCGTCACACGGCAACTGAACATGAGTAAAATAGCCATGATTTTCACGGGTTTTTAGTGGGTTAAGCTCAGTGAAAAAGAGTGAAAGATAGTCAGTGTTACTGTTAATCATGGGGGTTGTTTTATCACATAGCACGGACAATTGCATAAGGCTTAGCGTGTTTTACGAGACATTCGCGAGGCTCAGTTAAGTGCTTCAGTCTCATTTGAATGCGTTTCAAACAAACATCATCACGGAAAGTAAACACTTGAGGAATTAGAGGAACACTCTAGGAATAACTGAAAGGAGTTTACATGGATCCGAGAGGGACATTCTAGTCGCTTTTTGTACTTTCCCTAAATCATTTCAGCATATTAAAACATTTTCCGAATTTACGTGTATTCGTTTCATACATTTAGTGAGTTATTCCTATTTAACCCCTTCACTAACAAGTGATTTCCCCAAAAAACTAGGGAAATTTAATAATTTAATCATGTTTGGAAAATTATTTTTAAATAATTAAAAAGTGAGAAATATTTGGGAATATTCTCAATGTATTCTTTACTGTAATAAGCTATTTGTCAGGCGGATGTCGCCATCTACTGGCCAAAAGTAATTACTACAGTTCTGAGCTCCGTGTAGGATCAGCTGGGGATAAAGCTCAGAAAAAAGCAGACGATCCATCAAACACAGAGCCGGCCAGCTGCCGGAAAAAGCCGACAAGCAGGCGAACGGGGTAAAAAAATAAAAAATGAAACTTTATACACTGTTTGCAAAAAAACACTTTACGAAAATGTCTGGAATTAACACATAAGGTCCTATGAATAATAATAAAAAGGTCTGTTACAGAAAAAACGCTAGTTAAAACAAAATCGTAAAATTTAGATTTGCTGAAAAATCCCAGAAAGTTCCTAAAAAAACCCTAAAAAAATAAATAAATATAGAGACTTTTTGCTGCAAATTCAAAGAATAAACAGTGATTAACCATTGCTTCTCTATGGGGGATTTCACTGCTGCCAAGCAGCACTGTATTTTGCGGGCAATTCACCAATATTTGGCGAGCTGCCAGCTTTCTGAATAGCCGATTGGCCATGAAATTGCACCGAATGGGGAAATTCCTTGTTCGGCACAATTTCGGGGCCAGTTCGGCTCTCTCTGAATAACCCTTTGAGAGGGAAAGAATGATGCAGTTCCTGAGGCTGGGAGAGGCATTTATGCAGAAAAGAAAACCAAAGTTTGGTTGGGAAGTTTGTTTTGTGTAGTGTCCCTGCTAGATAGAGAAAGGGATGTTCAGTGAGTAAGTTAGTGCTCAGGTGAGCCAGATTTTTATTTTTGTTATGTTTTGTTTGTCTGCTAAACATTGCTGCAATAAACCGTAAACTGCATAAAGAGACTGTCCGTGATGTGTTGTCCCTCGTAGACCGTGCTATGGTGCCCTGTGCCGGTGCTCGATTACAATAAGTAAGGCACAGTAACTGTGATAAGTATAAATAAAAAAAATGTTCAGATCTCCTACTTATGGGGATTTGCATTGATAATAATGAAATTATTAACACTGCAGCTTCCAAAAATACCGATATCTGTATGTGCCACATTAAGCCTGTGCATGGCAATTACAGCAACACCTTTTATCTGTATGTGCTGCATAATGCCTGTGTATGGCAATTACAGAAACATCTTGTATCTGGATGTGCTGCATAATGCCTGTGTATGGCAATTACAGCAACACCTTTTATCTGTATGTGATGCATAATGCCTGTGTATAGGAATTACAGCAACACCTTGTATCTGTATGTGCTGCATAATGCCTGTGCATGGCAATTACAGCAACACCTTTTATCTGTATGTGCTGCAAAATGCCTGTGTATGGCAATTACAGCAACACCTTTTATCTGTATGTGATGCATAATGCCTGTGTATAGATATTACAGCAACACCTTGTATCTGTATGTGCTGCATAATGCCTGTGTATGGCAATTACAGCAACACCTTGTATCTGTATGTGCTGCATAATACCTGTGTACGGCAATTACAGCAACACCTTGTATCTGTATGTGCCACATAATGCCTGTGTATGTCAATGTCACGTCTCGGTCCTGCCCCCTGCTGGTTATAGCAGGGATTCATGTTTTTTTGGTTTTCAGGCTCTACAGACTATCTGTTGGCTGATTGGTCTGCGGTCACATGACCTTCTCAGCCCTATATATAGGCCTAGTAAGTCTCTTGCTCCCTGGATCTGGATAGGTTACACCTATTAAGTTCCTGCTTGCTGTTCTTGATATTATATTATATTGTATTCTTGACTACTCGTGTATGACTTCTGGTTCTGGCCCTTGGATTACTCTCACGTCTGTCCCCTATAGATATTCTGTCTGGATTTCTCGTGTATGACCTGGCTTATGTTTTTGGACCATTCTCTTGTATGTGTTTTGTGTATTTACTCAGTAGATCTATTGGTCTCGAAATCAATAGATACTGAGCAGTTTCTAGTGTTCTCTTGTTGTTCTGATCTCCCTGGAGGGAGTGCCAGGATCAGCAGTTCTGTTCACAGCAATTTTCAGGTACCAACGAGTTCTGCCCTGCACTCCGTTGAATCCATTCTAACCTCAGTCTGTCCTGTTGAGAATCACTGTGTGTGTATATTACACTGTATCACTTGTTTTAGTGACTCAACCCCCTGCTGGTTGCTGGGTTGATCACTAGCTGTTTTGGGTTCTATCCCTTTACGTTTAGGGGTATCGTTTGCAACCCTCCGGGGTCCTTGTTCCCAGGATACAACTTATGTTTTTGCTTAAGAACACGATCACAAACTATTGTTCATTTCTGTTTTATGTCATTTCTGCATTTCTAACTGCCCTGCACCTTGAGTACTTCATGGACTGTCATTCCACGTCTGCTGTTTTTGATGGTGTCCTAGGAAATATGTTGGTCTCGAAACCTCCTGAATTTAGAGACAATTCAAGTTAGTCCTTGTATGTACCAAAACGATTGGTTTATATTAGTGTGTGCTGGATCAAACATTATGAAACAAACCACAAACTTGCCTCAAGGGCTCAAATATATGCGCAATGAAGGGCCTTCCCTGGCATGTGCCCGGGACCGCAGTGACAGGCAATTACAGCAACACCTTGTATCTGTATGTGCTGCATAATGCCTGTGTATGGCAATTACAGCAACACCTTGTATCTGTATGTGCTGCATAATGCCTGTGTATGGCAATTACAGCAACACCTTGTATCTGTATTGTACAAAGATTTTCACTCATTTAATCCCCTGATTCTTATCCTTGTACATCAGTGAGTGACCCCCTATCCTGTAATCTGCCCTCTCCCTGGCTGTTGGAATGCAGCAGTAATCGATTTGAACTTTTTGTTACAGTGAGGTTTAGGGCTGCTACTTGTAGCTGGTTTTATATCTCTCCAGGGTGCTTGGAGAAACATAAAACAAAGGATTTTGTTTATCCACAGGGGAAACACTAAGCTTGTTTTAAAAAGGTTTGAAAATGGCCTGTTTATATGCTAATGAGTGCTTTTTGACGCATTACAATGCAAGATCGAGATAACTAAATTTTGGGTGTTAAGGGGTTAATGGAAGAAAATTAACTAAGTTGAGTTTATTCAGGGGAAGAAAAAAGTTTTAAAAAAACTCAAATACATTGCATCAGTCTTTTCTTTCATCCAGTTCGCTGACAGTCAGCTTGTGGATCCCTGCAGGTTGATAAAAATGTAAATAAAAGGATGGAAAAAAAAATCGGATGCATGTGTTGAATATTGAATGTTTTTACCCCGCCATTCATTGTTACTAGACAAGAGCCAGGCACATATATTTAAGAAATATTGATTTGGTCCTTTCATCTTCCTCTCATATCACATAAGGGTCTATTCACAAAGTACCGTAATTGCATGCAATTTCGGTGCTTTGCATTTCACTGCAATTCGCCTCATTTCAGCCATTCCATTTCACCGATAATACGGGTCAATTGGCTATTTAGCGAATGATCACTGTATTTTTAAAACTCCTATTCTCTTAATAGAAGTATAAATCAATAAAAATGTTTCTAAATAATAAAGTCTTTTTTAAAAAAAATGGTCTTTTACAAAATATAAAAAGTCTTTTAAAAAATAGGAAACACGAATTTCTTCTAAAAAATACCAAAAGGTGTTCTAAATAATAAAAATGTTTTTTGCAAAAAATGAAAAGAATAAACGGTCTTTCATTTTAAAAAATAAAAAAGATATTATGTTTTTACATTTAATCCTAAGAGTATTTGCCTGTTTAACCCCTTCACTACCGAGATTGCGATATCTCGGGCTTCAAAGGCACCATCTGCTGCCTCGATAACGAGATATCTCGATCTGCTGATCTGCAGCCCAAAAGCATATGAAATTTGATTGCTGCAAACAAATTTTGTTTGTTTTTGGACTGCAGAAGGTGCCCCCAAAGTTTTAGCTCTGTGGGCATAATGCCCAAAGAGCTAAAACTGTAAAATCAGCTGCTGAATGCTCTGAAACATCCGGCTTTCAGCAGCCGATTCAGAGAGGAAAAACATAGACCTGCTGCTCAAGCCTCTGTAACTCAATTTGGCAGTAGATGGTGCCACCTACTGGCCACATAGTTTATTTACAGTAGTAACTATTTATTACTGTAAAGTTAATTAAAAATGTTTTTTTTTTTAAAAAAAACACACTGGTTCTTGACAATTTTTTGGAAAATCACTTGGTAGTGAAGGAGTTAAACCTGTCGAATAGAAACACTGAAAATTAGGGAATTTCGCTGCAATTTCGGCCTAATTTGGCGTTTTTTGAAAAGAAGACACAATAGTCTTCAAGGAGGATGCTTCACCACCTATGGAGCTCATAGGACTCCATGGAGTCCAGAACGACCCTACGTGAGCAGTGTTGAGCAGGAGCTGCTTACAAAGCCACAGGAGGACACTGGGAACTTTTGTCCCAGTCTTCTGCTGCTCACAGCGAGAGGAAGAGGCAAATCGCGACGCCACCTGCTCTAGGACTAGTAAGGCCGACATGCTGACATCACAAGTGACCAATCCTGTGCCTGGAAGCCAGGAAATTAAAAAAATTCCACCTGCTGGTGTTACTGGGAGGGATAGAGGAAACTCTTCCACTTCATCCAGTGTCTCATCTTGACCACTTTACAAGTGTCCCTTTAAAGCCGATATTCTTATCTTTACACCGTCTTGAGTCGAGAAGAAATAACTACCGTGGAATAGCTCGTCCTTCTCCAGCTAGAAGCAATTTATCGGCTCCGATGCAAAGTAGCTTCGCTTTGCTTGCGGCTCGGTTGGAATCGAGTGCCCCGCGTGCAGATATCCATGTCTGGGATGGAAAGGGTTAATCCGGCAGCCCATGTGTGTTACACTCATGGGAAGAAACACCAGCAAATTCTATATAGACATTTAAAACATTCAATATCCTTTTTTTTTTTGTGAATCCGAAGTGGATATTTTATAACTAATCATCTCTTTCATTTTTCATTTTGATTTTTATTTCGCGGAAAGCGATTAACAGAGATCTTTATAAGTGTGATTACAGGAAACACTTGAGTACTATGTGTTCTGCCTAATAAATACTCCTTGAGTGCGTCCCAAGGCATCACCTAAATAATAACTACTCAGGGTTGAATTTTAGGGTCAAAAACAGAAATGGAAAAAAAACAAAACCGTAAAACCACAAGCGTGTAAAATAATTCGTCTTGGCAGGGAATTGTTTTGTTCATTTCTCGTTTTTTTTCCCTTCTCTTTTTTTTCTCTCTCCGTTAAACAAGGAAACACGGAGTTAAGTTGGCTTCTTATATCTGCGTTTGGCTTCTCGTATCTGCATATGTTTCCACTTCTTTCAATAGACAAAATTGCCTGATTTTATCACTCTATTTTTGGAATAATAAGACCCATTCTTCATGATTATATGCAGGAAGCTTCACGCGGCGCTGATGGTTGCTGCAGAGAATTAATGGAAGCAGCAGATCCCAAGCCGAAGCCAAGAGCCGCAACTTGCCCTCCACCCTCCCTCCAAGAAGGGCAACCGTCTCCTTTGTGCCACGCGGCATTCAAACCCTGCCTGCCCCTGGCGTCTCCGGAGTAATTAAATTATCAATTAGCAGCACCTGCCAGGATGTCTTGGCACCTCTGAACTCCGTTAATAATGTCAGCGCAAATCTGCAGGGGGTTGCCCGCCCGGCATAAGGTGAATTGCTCGGCTTAGCCCGAGCCCGGCGCACCTGCCTCCGCATCCATCACACACACAAACGTGACACTTTAAGCGCCCAACAACACACACATGCCACGTGAGAAGTACCGTGTTCATCCGAAGCTGTTTCCAGTCCGGCAAACCTTTCCGTATCAGGGTTGTTGTGTTGCGAATTGACGTGTAGCGATATAAATCCATTAATTTTTATTTTTTTTCTATGCTCTTTTCAATCTGCTGTAGTAGACATGATTTCATTATCGGGCTTTATGAAAGGGTTGCCACGGCACAATCGTAATAAGGGACGCATAGAAAAAAAAAATATTCCCAACATATTACCACGCATTCATTGGCTGCGCATTATGAAAAGTACAATAAATAATAAGAAATGGAAGTATGAATACATCCTGATATCCAATTTGTCTATTTATTCATATTATATTGTTTGCAGGAGGCAACCAATTTGAAAGATTTTTCGGGGGAAAAAATGTAATCTTTGGATTATTTGCCTGCCCTCCCACAGTCATCGCATTCTGGATCGGATTTACAAGCGCGATTCTTACTGCGTGTGTGTTAGTTACCTGCGATGCACTGAACAGTGAAGGGAAGCTGGGAAAGGTAATTTTGGGGTTGGGGGTGCGGGAATCATAATATTTCCATATTTGGGTTTTTTTGTAAAGTGTTTGGTTTTCAAAAATAATACATTGTTCTTCCACGAGAGCTTTTCAACCTTCATTCAAGGCCCCTGTTTGAGGGAGGCCTTAGGCGGACGCTTATTTAGCCTAATTATTGAGTCGCCTCTGGTCAAGGGTTCCAAAGGCTCATTGATGCACATGGGGTCCCAATGCAGAAGAGCTACTGTAGCTTAGATTTTTGAAAAAACGTAATGCTGCCCATGATAGAAAGATGCCAGTATACCAGGGACGTGCAGTCAGGGGCGGCAGGTGAGGCAGGGCCTCACGTATTATAATTCCATTAAGTGGGGACTGTAAATTTTTAAAATAAAACCTGCTATTTAAAAAAAAGTTCTCATACTCACCTGCTCCACATCGTCTGTCTCTGCTCCTTCGCTTTTTTTTTTTTCACTGGTTGCTGTGTGATGTGAGTCATCACACAGCAGCGGCAGCCTGCTCTGAGCCTACGCAATTTGCGTAGCTCAAGCTGGCTAATAGATGCATTGAAGTTTGCAGCACACGTCTGGTGCCGCCTACTTCCTGAATCTATGCTCTTCGGTGCCTCAAAGAGGCACTGAGAGCAATGGAATTTCTTGGTATGCCTCCCATGGTTTGATTTGACACAGGACAGTCATGTGACTGTCTTCGTCAGTCATGGGGGCTTGCCGCGGGGCTGTGTGCCTGGAGGCACACCCTGAAGAGCAGCAAAAGATCCTGGGGAGCCCTGAGAGCAGCAAAATATCCTGGGGAGCCCTGAGAGAGCAGCCAGTTCCTGGAGTGCACCGACAGCAGCCTGTTCCTGGGGACAGGAAAGGAAATTGGGAGACCTCAGCGTCTGGAATAGGTCTCCGTGGGTCGATTCAACAAACCACAGATGCTGGAAACGCCAAAATTTTCCGCACACAGATGGGTATAGAAAAAACTTTTTATTCCAAATAAAATAAAATGAAATTAACACATACAAAGCCCAACGCGTTTCGTCTATTACAATAGACTTTCTCAAGGACAATAAAATACATGCAATTGTAAAACAGAAAATAATATGTTTTTATTTTATTATTATTTTCTGTTTTTTTCTGTTTTCTGTTGAATCGACCCACGGAGACCTATTCCAGACGCTGAGGTCTCCCAATTTCCTTTCCTGTCTTTGTGTGGAGTTTTGGACCATCTCCAGGGAACGTCCTCAGTGCTTTACCTTGAAAAGATAAGTAACATTTTCTTCATACCACCAGCTGCTTGTTGTTCCTGGGGACCACTGACAGCAGCCTGTTCCTGGGGACCACTGTTAGCAGCCTGTTCCTGGGGACCACTGACAGCAGCCTGTTACTGGGGACCACTGACAGCAGCCTGTTACTGGGGACCACTGACAGCAGCCTGTTACTGGGGACCACTGACAGCAGCCTGGTCCTGGGGACCACTGACAACAGCCTGGTCCTGGGGAGGAGTACTGACAGCCGCCTGTTACTGGGGAGCACTGTGTCACGTTCTTGCCAGGCAGGTGGGTGAGGTTGCGAGCCCAGAGATGCAGTGACACAAAGAGGCAATGGTTTCAACAATAAAGGGGTTTTATTAAAGAAGTATCACAGAACATGGAAAAGGGATATCATAGGAAAAGGGATGCCTGACATATGAAATAGAATATGCGGGTTCTAAGCAGAGAGAGAAAGGATGAGAGAGAAGTAAACAGAATGAACAGGCTGGAAGGGATTGGAACAACTAGATATAAAATATACAGGAGAGGGTCTGAAAATGGGCAGGAAGGGGTTAACCATAAAATATACAGGTTCCGGTAGAGAGAAAGCAGAGTGAACTAAACATATGAGCAGGATGGCAAAATATACACAGGAATACTTAGACAGGACAGGGAAAAGATTAACTTACAGACAGATAGACGGACGGACAACACAGGGACGGTTCTTAGAGCAGGATAAACTGATATAAGAGTCCAGTATGCAGGGAGTCTGTGATACACGGGTAAGTCCCTTAGGCAATGCAGGGGTTCCTCTGGATGAAGCAAAAGGGGTTCACGTTGATGAAGCAAAGGGGTTCACTTTGATGAAGCAAAGGGGTTCACTTTGATGAAGCAAAGGGGTTCACTTTGATGAAGCAAAGGGGTTCACTTTGATGAAACAAAGGAGTTCACTTTGAATTAGGGATGTTCGTTTCGGGTTTCGGAATTTCGGAATTTTCACGAAATTTCCCGATTCATGTTTTCGGATGCGGCCGAATTTCCGAAAAATTTTAGATCCGAAAAGTTCAGATCCGAAATGTTTTCCGAGCCGAAACGAAATATTTTCGGATTTTTCGAATGGGCTTGAAATGTGGCAAACGAGGAGAACAGATGTTCCGAAAAACGAAAATTTTCGGAAAAACGAAAATTTTCGGAAAAACGAAAATTTTGTAAAAACGAACATTTTCTGAAAAACGAAAATTTTTCGAAAAAACGAAAAGTCGATACAAAAACCGAGCACAGTGACACGAAAATACGAAAAATGGTCGAAATTCCGAAAAAAAATCTACCCGAAAAACAGGTCGAACCGAATCGAATCGAAACGAAATCGGTCGAAACGAGCCGAATCGAAAAGTTTAAAAATCCGAAAAATCGAACCGAATCGAACCGAAAAAAAAATCGGTGCACAAGCCTACTTTGAATGAAAGCGAGGGGTTACTTGCATGAAGCAGTGGGTCACTTGGATGAAGCCCAACAGGTCCAGGGGTATGGAAGGCGGTTGTCCAGTAGTCAAGCAAGTCGTCCGATCTTCAGATAAGTCCTGGACACAGGTTTGTCAGAGTAACAGGCTCCTGGCTGCATGAGTTCCACTTGGAAGTGAAAGTTCAATGCTGAAGCATCTAGGTAAGGGTGTGGTTCAGTTATATAGGGGCAGCAGGCTGAATAATGAGATACACCTGATACTCAGTGCAGAGCTGGATAAGGCAACAGTTTATTCTGTGGCAGCAACTGAAGGGTGCTGCCCTGCAGTATGATGAATGCAATAGTGTATTTGATCATCTGCGGCGAGGAACCTTACACTGAACCTGAACCTACGTAACCTGTGTATATCTGGCTCTGATACTAGTCAGTGCCTCACCAGCCATTGACCTCACCGCACATCACTGCAGTATACACATGACAAGTACAATCTACGTAGAAGGTTTTGGAGACCACGTCATGGGACCTTTCATGGCAATGGTGTTCCCTGATGGCTGTCGTCTTTCAGCAGGATAATGCCCCATGCCACACATCATATAACTGTTCAGGAATGGTATGAGGAACATGACAACGACTTCAAGGTTTTGCCTTGGCCTTCAGATTCCCCAGATCTCAATCCAATTGGGCATCTGTGGAATGTGCTGGAACAACAAGTCCGATCCATGGAAGCACCACCTCGCAACTTCCAGGACTTAAGGGATCTGCGGCTAATGTCTTGGTGCCAGCTACCACAGGACATGTTCAGGGGTCTTGTAGGGCCATGGCTTGAAGCATGAGACCTGGTTTGGCAGAACAAGGGGAACTTACACGATGTTAGGAAGATGGTTTAAATGTTGTGCAATACATAAAATTCCTTTTGGCTCAATGCTACTCTTCAAGATCTCAGACAAGGAGAGTCACGCGACTTATTAAAAACAATCTGATTCTTCTTAAGAAGTCAGAACATGTCTAATGTGCACATGTCAGAAGAACACGGAATATTCTTCACTGAGTTATGGCTATTACGCAAATAAACAGTGATATTTGATCAAGAAGGTGTTGTATGGGTACGCAACAAATAAGTAAATCAGTCTCAAGCAATAAACATAAATTCTTGGAGACACATAAATATTTACCCACCTAATGCATAGCATCTTCAATGCACAGGAAATGGAAAGATTTAGTACCCATCTTCCACCAGCACTCAAACAGAACTACAAGGTTATAAGAAGGCGAACGCTTAGGTAATTCATTTTTTGCTGTTATTGGGGTTTTCTTTTCTAATATTTACTCACTCTTATTCTAGTCTAAAGACTATCCCATGATATATAGAAAAAACGAAAATGGGGAGTAAACTCTATAAAGAGATAAAGAAACACATCATGGTGCAGTATAACACACTCAAGTATATTTAACAGCGGCCCCCTTTGGATTTCACTCACAAAATATAAGAAAATAGTAGGCACATAAATATGTTACAGCTCCCTTGGATAAGAACAGCCGGAATGGTTACCCCGCCGTCACAGGAAATGCACGCCAAGCTGCTTCCAGATGCAGTAAACAATTTATTTAAAACAAAGCATAAAAGCCAACGCGTTTCATCCACAGATATGATGGACTTCATCAGGGAAAAAGATTCATGTGAATACATGCCTGTTACATCCTCAGCCCCCGCTGTGCCCCCTGGGGGGTCTGGGCAAGAAAGGGGACTGCTGGCTGATCGGCATCTGAGGGGGCGGGGTCAGGTGTGGTTACCAGGAGCCGCAGGCTTTAAAACAGGGCTTGAGGACTTGCCTCATTGCCCTGTTGTGGAGTTTAGTTCACGCACCGCTACTTCCTGTATCTGATTGCATTCCCTGTTGACGACCCTGCTTTGTATGAGATTCCTGCTCCTGTTATTTGATCCAGCTTGGCTTTGACTATTCTCAATCTCTATCGTGTGTATTACGCTGTTTGCGTGGTTTAGTGATTTAACCCCATGCTGGTTGCTGGGTTGATCACTCGCTGTTTGGTTTCTGCATCCCTGACTGCCCTGCACTTTGCATACTTCATGAACTGTCGTTCCTCGTATCATGTTTCTGATCGTGTCCTAGGCTTTCTGTCGGTCTCGAAACCCTCGGAGCCTAGTAGCACTTCAGCTAATCCTTTGAGTCTCTTGATTCTTGAGTTATAACCTGTATTTTATGCAATTTCTGTGTTTATCTAGAAAGTATTGTTGCCCTTAAGGATCCTAACTCCTCTACTCTTGGGGAAGCGATATAGCTTCCATTACAATGCCAGACATCACATTTATATAGTGTCCAAAATCAATTAGAACGCCTCCCGGTCCGATGATTAGTTTTGGACATCATCGGACCGGGAGGCGTTCTAATTGATTTTGGACACTATATAAATGTGATGTCTGGCATGTATTCACATAAATTTTTTTGCCCTGATGAAGTCCATCATAGGCTGGGGTCAGACCAGCGCATTTTTAACGTGCGTTCTGGCTCACTTAATCACGGCCGCACTAGCAGCAAATGACGGGCAATGACAGCCAATATACGAGGTACGGTCGCACGAAAGTCCGGCCGCGCAACGCAAGTGGAAAATGAACGCATTTTTTCGAGACGCAGAACCGCTAGTACGGATGTACAGGGTGCGCTGCGCCCGCTAGCGGTGTGTGTGTGTGATTTGGAGACGTCAGACCCTGCTCATGTCCGGCCAACATAACGTCCAGACGCAAAAAGTTTCCTGGTTTGGATTCGTAAAACATCACGCACGAAAATGCGCATCGTATGACCGTTTTTGCATATTCCGTGAAAAAATCCATCAATGCGTTCGGACACACTTTTTTACGTTCGCGTGTAAAAATGCTTACGTTTGACCCTAGCCATATCTGTGGACAAAACACGTTGGCTTTTATGCTTTGTTTAAGGCTAGGGTCAGACGAACGCATTTTCGCGTTGTCTGTGAAAAAGTGCGTTCGAACGAATGGACGCATTTTTTCACGGAGTACGCGATAGTGGTCATACTATGCGCCTTTTCGTCCGTGATTTTGTACGGATCATCAATAAAACACTTTTTGTGTCTGGACGTTATGTTGGCCGGACATTAGCAGCATCTGACGTCTCCCAATCACGCACACATGCCTCTAGCGGACACAGCGCACTCTGTACGTCCGTACTAGAGGTTTGACGTTCTAGAAAAAATGCGTTCGTTTGCCACTTGCGTTGCGCGGACGAACATTCGTGCGGCCGTACTTCGTGTGTTCCCCGGCATTGGACGTCATTTGCTGCTAGCACGGCCGTGATTTTGTGCGTCTAAACGCACGTTAAAACTGCTTTCGTCTGACCCTAGCCTTAAATAAATTGTTTACTGCAACTGGAAGCAGCTTGGCGTGCATTTCCTGTGACGACGGGGTAACCATTCCAGCTGTTCTTATCCAAGGGAGCGGTAACATATTTATGTGCCTACTATTTTCTTATATTTTGTGAGTGCAATCCAAAGGGGCCTCTGTTAAATATACTTGAGTGTGTTATACTGCACCATGATGTGTTTCTTTATCCCTTTATAGAGTTTACTCCCCATTTTCGTTTTTTCCATATATCTTGTTATCAGCGCCAATAGGAGGAGACGCTGGGGGAGAGAGAAAGCCAAAGATATGTATTCAACCTTTGTGTGATCTCACGATTTTGTTTAAAGACTATCCCAATC
Source organism: Leptobrachium leishanense (assembly GCA_009667805.1). Lineage (NCBI taxonomy): Eukaryota > Metazoa > Chordata > Amphibia > Anura > Megophryidae > Leptobrachium > Leptobrachium leishanense. The sequence continues at coordinate 18,416,516 of CM019074.1, forward strand.
CACAACATATCCAACATACATACAAGATGAAAATGCAAAAGTAAATACTCAGGGTTATTCAAAGAGAGTCGATCTGGCCCCGAAATGTAACTGGACACTGAAATTCAGCGAACGGTGACATTTCCTGGCCATTCGGCTATTCAGAGAGCAGGCAGTTCGCCAAATTGTGACGAATTGCCTGCACATACGGTGCCTGTTCGAGGGCAGTGAAATCCCCATAGAGAAGCAATGGTTCGTCTATTCAGAGAGCACAAAACAGCAGTGAAAAGTTGCCAAAATGCTCTGCTGTTCGGTGGTTTCATTCAACAGGTTTATTTAGGAGAATCCCATAGGCTTCAATGTTAAAAATATTCCCATTTTAATCCAATATCTAATAAAACATTTACTATTTTATTCTGCAGTAAAAAGTCTCTTTATTTTCAGATTGTTTAGGATCTTTTAGGCATTTTTGGGGATTTTTTTGTCAACATCTTTTTTTTTGTAATGTTTTTTTTTTTTCATTTTTCTGTAACAGCCCTTTTTATTATCATTTATTGGATCTTATATGTAAATTCCAGGCATTTTCGTTCAGTAGTTTTTTAACAGCATTTTAATTTTCAAACTTTCAAGCGTACTGGATTTTTTTTCACCTCGTTCGTCTGCGTGTCGGGTTTTTCCGGTGGCTGCTCTGTGCTGTGATCGGCGACTAATCGGGTTTCACCGGCGTGTTCGGCGTGGTTAATCCAGCTGTTGTCTGCGTGTTTCGGTGAGTGTTCGGTTAGTGTTCGGTGGGTTTGCGGCGGGTTTTCCCTGCACTACGGGGGACCTGCAGTGCTCGCTGAATACACCGCAGGGTCGGCGAACTAGGATCGCCCCGAAGTGCGGGGAACGAAAAGTCACTGAACGTGTGGTGACTTTTTGAATCTTTTTGAATAACCCTGACTGTGTTAAAACATGTAAGAAAGCTGTCCTCCACTCACTGCGGCCAACCGGGTATTTTCCCGGTGTGTCTCATGGTCAGTTCAGGTCTGGGTATAGGGTACAATAAAATAACAAAAAAATTAAAAAATAAAACAATTTAAAAAAAATTCTAATAATAGGAGAGATTGAATATTTACTGAAGTCTTTTATAATAATTTGTAATTGGGGGACAGAAATCTTGGTGAATTCTCACACTTTTTACGACTTGACCCGTGTTGGCATTGATCATTCTGATTAATAAGTATGTATGTCCAAATAACGTTTTGTTCAATTAACCACTGCTTCCAGTTTGACCACACGTCCCAAAATAAGTTGGAAACATTTCAATACAGAGAGATGAGAAAGAGCAACCCGCAGGCAAGAGCTTGTCAAATTGAATCCTACCATTAAGTCGAAAAGCCAGCGAACCGACGCTTTGCAGATTTATTGGCAAAAGCCAGAAGTCAAATTCAACATCCACCTTTAACAATAAAAGCATTTTGGTTGTATGTCTTGACCCGGTCTAAAGTATCATCAAATGACAATAAGCTATGCTAAATTCCTATTTATCAGTATCATCACATAGTAACTCTCCGACCGGAACTGATAAATGGGGAATTGGTCTCAATGAAGCTCTTTTTTATTACAAGCTCTGCTTAAGTGGACACAGACGGCCCTATTCCACGGTTGACATTAAAAGGCAGACGCTAATTGAAAAATGTATGCCAGCTGTCAAGCATTAGCGTCTTAACATTAACGTTGGTATCCCGACCAAAACGGTAAAGTCAGCTAGAGAAATAAAAAATTCTTAGTGAGATGTTAAAAAGTGTGCGGAGCAGAAACATTACCGGCTGGCGCTGCTGAATGTGGATGCGCGCGCAGCTGACGCTAATTAACCCCCTCCGTGTATTTCAGTCCTGGTGTAAACTTAACCAGAGCCGTAAAAGCTCCATACAGGGTTATTCAAAGAGATCCGAATTGTGGCCGAAAAGGTAACCGAACAGTGAAATTCAGCGTACGGTTACCTTTCCTGGCCATTCGATTATCTAGAGAGCAGGCAGTTCGACAAACCTTGGCAAATTGCCTGCACGTACGGTGCCTGTTCGATGCCTGTTCGAGGGTAGTGAATTCCCCATAGAGAAGCAATGCTTCATCTATTCAGACACAAATCCAGCAGTGAAAAATGCTCTGCTGTTCGGTGATTTCATTCAACAGGCGAATCCCATAGGATTCAATTTTAAAAATATTCCTGTTTTAATTCAATATCTAATAAACCGTTTATTATTTTAATCTGCAGTAAAAGTCTCTTCATCTACAGATTTTTTAGGATCTTTTAGGCATTTTTCTGGGGGGTTTTTTGGGAAAATAATTTTTTCATTCTTTTTTAAATCGTTCTTTCTTTTTTTTGTAACAGCCCTTTTATTATCATTCATTGGATCATATTTAAATTTCAGACATTTTTGTTCAGTAGTTTCTTTGCAAACAGCGTTTCACTTTTCAAACATTCAAGCGTACTTTTTTTTTTTTTTTACGCCATTCGTCTACGGTGTCGGCTTTTTCCGGCGGCTGCTCTGCGCTGTGATCGGTGGCTGCTCGGGTTTCTCCGGCGTATTCGGTGAGGTTAATCCAGGTGTTTTTGTGGGTTTCGGTGTGCCATCGCTGGGTTTTGGAGTGTTTGTCGGGTTTGCGGCGGCTTTTCCCTGCATTACGGCGGCCCTGTGATGCTTGCTGAATACACCGCAGGGTGGCTGAAATGGGATCGCCAAATCGAACCGTACGTGCGGTGACTTTTCGATTCTCTTTGAATAACCCTGATAGTCTTCACCTGCTCAGGGAAGTTACGTCAGGGTTTTACGTGGCGTTAGGAGCGGCACACCAGCTTTTAGGAGGAGATACATTTCCCGGGTTTGCACCAGACATTACGTTTATTCATGACCTTGGAGTAGGTCGTTATTCTTGCATTTCTATATTACTTTTGCGTCACATGTTAAGCATAGCAGGCGCAAAGTACAGTAAGGGAACGGAAGCTGCAAGACGCTAAGGTCGGAAAGTCTCCTTTAACGGCAAAGTTGGAATAGAATGTACAAAAATTAGGCTGGGGTCAGACTAACGCATTTTTAACGTGCGTTCTAGCGCACTTAATCACGGCCGCACTAGCAGCAAATGCCGGGCAATGACGGCCAATATACGAAGTACGGTCACACGAAAGTCCGGCCGCGCAACGCAAGTGGAAAATGAATGCATTTTTTCGAGAACGCAGAACCTCTAGTATGGACGTACAGAGTGCGCTGCGCCCACTAGCGGTGTGTGTGTGTGATTTGGAGACGTCAGACCCTGCTCGTGTCCGGCCAACATAACGTCCAGACGCAAAAAGTTTCCTGGTTTGGATTCGTAAAACATCACGCACGAAACTGCGCATCGTATGACCGTTTTCGCATATTCCGTGAAAAAATACATCAATCCGTTCGGACGCACTTTTTTACGTTCGCGTGTAAAAATGCTTTCGTTTGACCCTAGCCTAAGGGTATTCAGAGAACGCGAAACTGCACCAAAATGTTCAACAGGCTTAAAAAGGCAAATCCCATAGATTCAATGTCAATAAATATTACCGTATCTACTATTTTTTTATTCAACCCATTATTCTTTATAGCGAAATATTGAAGAAATCCAGCACAACATGGTATATTAGAATTAAGTTTATTCCCGGCTGGGTGGAGTAGAGGTATTGTCACTGCTCTGCATGGAGAGAGCCTGTGGATTCATGGGTTCGATCCCAGCGAGCACCTCTCCAGTAAGTGTCCTTGGCAAGACGCCTAACAGTACATACTCGCCACCCAGGACATACTTGAAAACGAGAGAAATCTCAATGTATCCTTCCTGGTAAAATCCTTTCTCAAAAAAAAAGTTTATTCCATCACCAAAAGAACAGACATTTCGACCTCACATAGGTCTTTGTCAAGTATGAATCACGGCTTATTCTTTTTAGGCTGGGGTCAGACGAACGCAGTGCGAACGTGAGTTTAGTCGCATTTCATTACGGCCGTGGTAGCAGCAAATGACGTCCAACGCAGGCCCACACACGAAGTATGGTCGCACTAAAGTTCAGCCGCGCAACGCAAGAGGCAAACGAACGCATTTTCTCAAGAAAATCGAACCGCTAGTACTGACGTACAGAGTGCGCTGCATCCGCATAGCGGCGTGTGTGTAACGGTAGCGGTAACGCTGCCACACGAGTAGCGGAGTTAAGATCCTTGAGGGCAAAAGTATCTGCTTGAATAACACAAAAGGTTCATAAACTACAGACTGTAACTTAATAGCCAAGGAGACACAAGGGCTAACTGAATTGCCTCTAGGCTCCGAGGGTTTCGAGACCGACAGAAAGCCTAGGACACGCTCAGAAACACCATACGTGGAACGACAGTCCGTGAAGTATTCAAGGTGCAGGGCAGTTAGAGATGCAGAAACCAATCGGTCTAGTAAATACTTGAGATTCGTAGATACTTGGTGACTCTCGGAAGGTACTGGCTTGCATACAAGATTGTTATTGCTAATATGTACAGCGATGCGATTAGAAATAACATTAAACAGAAATAAACAATTGTTTGTTATCGTGGTCTTTGCAAAAACATTAACATAAGTAGTAGCCTGGGTAAAGGGACCCCAGAGGGTTACAAACGATACCCCTAAACGTGATGGGACAGAACCCAAACAGCGGGCGATCAACCAAGCAACCAGCATGGGGTTAAATCACTAAAACACGCAAACAGCGTAATATACACGATAGAAAGAGAGTAGTCAAAGCCAAGCCAGGTCAAATAACAGGAGCAGGAATCTCATACAAAGCAGGGTCGTCAACAGTAAATGCAAACAGATTCAGGAAGTAGCGGTGCGTGAAGTAAACTCCACAACAGGGCGATGAGACAACTCCGTGAGCCCTGTTTTAAAGCCTGCGGCTCCTGGTAACCATACCCCGCCCCCTCAGATGCCGACCTGCCAGCAGAAAGTGCTGGCACCAGGCCAGCCAGCGGTCCCCCTTCTTGCCCAGACCCCCCCAGGGGGCACAGCGGGGGCTGAGGATGTAACAGTGTGTGCGTGATTAGGAGACGTCAGACGCTGCTCATGTCCGGCCAACATAACGTCCAGACACCCAACCAGTTTCCTGGTTTGGATCCGTAAAAATCACAGCCGAAATTGCGCATCGTATGACCGCTATCGCGTCTTCTGTGAAAAAATGCATTCGGACGCATCAACGCACTTTTTGATGGTAGACGTGAAAAATGCGTTCGTCTGATCCTAGCCTTAGTTTCAGCAAAATTCCTTTATATTTATTTCTTTTTTAGAATTTTTTTAGGTATTTTTCTGGATTTTTTTTAGGTAAAGTTTTTGAATCCCATTTTTTTAATAGCGTTTTCTTTTATTCTGTAACAGACCTTTTTATTATTTTTCATAGGACCTTTTTTATTATTTCCATACATTTTCATGCATTTTTAATGTTTTAAACAACTTTTTAAATATAGCAGTCACATTTTTTTTTCTGAAGTACGATGGCGTTCGGCAGTCAGTTCGGCAACCTTCGGTGGCATTCAACGGGCTGATCGGCTGTCTACAGCAGCGCTCGGTGGTGTGTTTGGCAGCACCCGGCAGTCTTAAAAACGGCCTAAATATGGAAATTCCTTAGTGAAAAGAAACCTCAGGGTGTGCTCCTCCAGTGGTCATGTTGCACATATGCTGAAAGTATGGTCTATAATTCCAATGTGCGAAGGGAGCGGGCTGGGTGAAACCAGAAGTGCTTTTTTTAAATACGTTTTCTGCAACACATAAAGCCTGACTTCCGTTCTGGTAGGCTGGTACTTTGATATTTGGTTCCTTATACATTAATACACATTTAGATATAGAACAGTAACATTCACCTATGCAGGAATAACGTCCTTATAGAAAATAATAAACAATTGAACATGTATTATTATTATTATTATTATTCTTTATTTATAAAGCGCCAGCATATTCCGCATATGTACATATGATTACTCAATCTGCATTATAGTAGGATAATAGGATAATACAATCAATACAATATAACATGAGATCCTATAGTCAACACATTCCCTGTATGCTGGTGAGCTATGACACATCAGCACAACACACTGACATCTGTATAGTGTCTTATCTAACTCCCAGCAATAGCAACAGCCTTTTCTAACTACAGGGGTGTGAATTAAATCACTTTTGCCCTGTTTATAACCCTGGATATGCTCCCTTTACCTGCAACACATAAAGCATGACTTCAGTTCTGGTAGGATTGTACTTTGATATTTGGTTCCTACCAGAAACAGAAGCTCTGCTCTTTGGTTCCCTCTGCTAAAGGGAAACATCTTACATGAACACGTGCTCATCATTCAGGCTTTTCACTCTGCTGCCATCTACTGGTGGTTTAATAGAAATGCCATAGGTTTATTTCATAATGTACCATTTATTAGTGTATGTTTATGGGCTACCTGGTTTATTTTAATGGGGTACCTGATTTTGACATACCTTACAGTCACATAAGCATGTGTCTAGGCTGGCAGATTGATGGGGGAGCATTTTTTAACATTTTCAATAGCAAGTGCTTCTTATTGAGAAAATAAATTTGTATCATCTCCCATGATGCTCAGTCACTCACTAGGTCGACAGAGCCTTGTGGGAAATGTACTTTCAAAACATCTGGAGGGCCGTGGTTAATCATTCCCTTCTCTAGATGATGATGATATGAGCTTCTATTACTACTTCTTGAAGCTGATCTAGCATGCATCACTTGCAATGGTATTTTGCGAGCATTAAAAAATTAACACAGCCTCTAGTCAACTATTAAAAGACCATGGAATTGTTCTACACTTCACTTTTTACTTATATCTGCTGTGGTTCACCAGATATTCTTTTGAAGCCCAGAAGCAAAAGAAAATGTATCCAGATCCTCTCTTTTTTCTTCTATGCATCGCAAGCCAAATCTGCTTTAACTTTGATTCATTAATTATGTTTTTTGATGTCTTCGGACCTCAGATACGTACTACCTTCTGTTTCTGTAAAACCTCAGGCTAAGTTTTATTCCTTATCAGAAGATTCACTGGGCAACTTTGTATTCCCTTCAGCAGTGCTCGAAATGATACAGCTAGCACCCGAAGCACGGGTAAACCAGATGAATTCTCTCATTTTCCTGCTCACTTCCCAAGCCTTGTATTTTATTGGCTAAGTGCATTTATTAAATTCATTGTAACTGCAGCTCTGGAACAAGTGATTTCAGATGTATAATTTGTGTTTAACCCCTTAGTGACAGGGTGGTTTTACACAAATCTGTCCTTTAGTGACCGCTGTTGTTTTTACGTTTCTGTGCTGTTCGTGTTTAGGTCAAATTTTCCTCTTACTCGTTTATGCAACCCACACATATTATACACCGTTTTTCCCGCCATTAAATGGACTTTCTAAAAATACCATTATTTCCATCATATCCTATAATGTACTATAAAAAAAATATGAAATATGATGAAAAAAATTGTAAAAACTCACTTTTCGTAATTTAATCCCCAAAATATACAACCACCAAAAAAGACCCCAGCTAAATAGTTTCAAAATTTTGTCCCAAGAATAGAAATACCCAATTTTTACATGTTTTGCGCTGAGCTCATTCTGACTGTTTTTTGCTCATTATTTTTAGATGACAGCCTAGGTCCTTTTTAACTAAACACCCAGACAAAAACATTAAAAAAAAAAAAAATGTTTTAATTTTTTTTATTATTTTATTATTATTTCTTTAGCTTTTATTTTACATAAAAGGTGTGTTTTGCCATAAAAGGTGTATGGGGGTCTGGATAGTGCCCTGGGGGACAGGAAACGAGGACAAAAGGTTTTTTAAAAAACACGTTTTTAAAGGAACAGTGAGTTTTCCATGAAATAAGGGTTAAAAATAAAAACAAAAAATTCTTTCAAATATCGTGCCTAGGAGGTCCCCATTACCTGACTGTGAAGTGGCGGATTTGTAGGATGTATAGAAACATTTACAAACAAAAAAATGACGTTTCAAATGACGGTTTTCCTTTAATCTATTCATAAACAACTGCTTGGGGTGGCAGTCTGTATTAAAAGAGGAGACATTTTAGGACAAGTTTAGTGATTTTTGGGCTAAATTATGGTGAAACTTATGCAGGCTTTGGATGAAAGTAACAATAGGTGCTTTAAAATTGGGCCTTTAGCGTCGGCAACAGTGCCGTCACACACCGTAACCCCTTTGTGGTATTGTGGAAGAGTGCAGGGTTGGTCCAAAAAATTAAAATGATTTAAATCTGGTAATATAGGCGTCAGTGTCAGTGCACCCAAATATTGTGCCTTTGGTGGCAGCAAGTGCCTTCACACCGTAACCCTTTTGTGGTAATGTGGAAGAGTGCAGGTTTGGACCCTGTGGTCCAATATTAAAATGATATGAATCTGGTAATATAGGCGTCAGTGGCAGTGCACCCAAATATTGTGCCTTTGGTGGCTGCAAGTACCTTCACAACGTAACCCCTTTGTGGTATTGTGGAAGAGTGCAGTGGTGGAGGTTTTGGGAATGCAGAAGAGATCCCCGATCTATTCCGTTACGTCAGCATCAGGGGATTGATAGCTGCTGATCCAGGACTGATTCATTTTTATAAATGTCAGCCAGTCTACAGAGTCGGTGGACCGACGCACTGTTTTGTCTGTGACAAAACCTCCAGCGGCACTGAATGTCCTTTCAGAAAGCACGCTGGATGAAGGGCAACCTAGTAGCTGCATAGCATATTGGCTAAATTCTGGCCAGTGATCCAATCTCAACACCCAGTAAGCCAGTGGATCATCTGCTGTAAAGATATCCAGGTCTGCCCTTGCCCCTAGGTAGTCCTGCACCATATGGTGAAGACGCTGGCAATGGGTGCCTACATTTGACGTCCCTGGACGTCGTGGACTAAGAAAATTGGAAAAGGCATCAGTCAAGCGGCCCCTTTCACCGCTCTTCCTCTGATCAACCGCAGCCTCAGAAGCACCTGTGCCATCACTTGGTAACCTACCAGTACCTGGAAAGGTGTTACACAAGTGTCGCTTTAGAGTGTCCTCAAGTTTTTTCATCCTGTCCTCCCTCTGTGCGGGCAGGATGAGCTCTGCAACTTTACCCTTGTATCGTGGATCAAGAAGGCTTGCCAATCAGTAATGATCCCTCTCCTTGATAGCACGAATCCTGGGGTCCTTTACCAGGCTTTGCAGGATCAGGGAGCCCATGAAACGTAGGTTGGAGGTGACATTAGCTTCTGAGTCTTCCTGGTCAATGAGGATGACCCCATCGTGCACTTCCTCCTCCCAGTCACGTACTAGTCCTTTGGTTTCTGGGCACACAAACCCTCCCTTGAGGAATCCCCACCTTCAATGCCCCCACTACTTAAATATTCCTCCTCCTCCTCATCCTCCTCCTGTCTGATCTGAGGAGGACCCGCAGGAATGCTGTCTGCGGAAAGATTGGGGCCTTGAGAGCTAGCGAAGGCCTCCTCTTCCTCCCGCTGCTCTTCCTCTAGAGCCACATCTATAATTCCCCGCAGAGTGTGCTCCAGCAGGAACACTAAAGGAATTGTGTCACTGATGCATGCACTGTCCCTGCTCACCATCCTCGTTGCCTCCTCAAATGGTGACAGTACAGTGCATGCATCCTTGATCATCAGCCACTGCGGGGGGGAACCAAGTTGACATGAACCTGTCCTTGTGCCATACTCACACAGGTACACGTTGATGGCCCTCTGCTGCTTGTGCAGATGCTGCAGCATTGCTAATGTCAAGTTCCACCTGGTGGGCATGTTACAGATCAGACGGTTTGTGGGAAGGTAGAATTCTCTTTGAATTTATGCCAGGTGAACACTTGCTGGGAATGACCGTCTGAAGTGGCTGCAGACTTTTCTGGCCTGGCTGAGAAGCTCTGCCAGCCCTGGGTACCTGGTTAGGAAACGCTGTACCACCAGATTTAGGACGTGTGCTAGGCATGGTCCATGCGTCAATTTACCCTGGCATAGGGCAGAGAGAAGGTTGCTGTCATTGTCACAGACGACCATTCCCAGCTGAAGCTGGCGTGGTGTTAACCATCTCTGCACCTGCCCCGCAGAGCTTACAGAATTTCTGGCCCGGTGTGGCTCCTGTCCCCTAAACAAACCAGCTCAAGCACAGTATGGCATCTTTTTGCTTGAGCCATTGCGTAGCCCCAGCCATGCGTCGGTTTAACTGCTACTTTGCCAGAGAAGAAGGAGGAGGAGGAGGAAGTGTCTAAAGTCACGTGCACCTTGCTGCTGACTGCCTTTCCCAATGACTCCATAACATTGTCTTCCACGTGCTGGTATAGTGCTGGAATGGCCTTCTGTGAAAAGAAATGGCGTTTTGGAACCTGCCACTGTGGTACAGTACATTCAGCAAATTCACGGAAGGGAGAAGAGTCCACCAGCTTGAAAGGCAGCAGCTGCAATGTGAGTAATTTTGCTAAACTGGCATTTAGACGCTGTGCTTGGGGATGGTTGGGACTATATTTTTTCTTACGCTGCAGCAGCTGGGGCAGCATAATCTGACTGCGTAAATATTCAACTGATGGGATGCTGTCACATTGTGAGGAAGGACCTGGTACATCCATTACTGTAGCATTATCCCTGTCAGTGGAGGTTGGAGTCAATGACATGGCAGGACATATAGTGGAGGTAGTGACAGGTGTGAGGACCTACGCAAAGCTTTGTGCCAACGGGATATGTGGCAGGTGGTCATATGTCGCCTCAAGCATGTGTACCCAAGCATCCGGTGTCTTCCGACGCTTGATCCTCATCTGACATAGATTACAAATACCAACGGTGCGGTCTGCTGCACATTTCTTAAAGAACTCCCAGACAGCAGAGTTCCTGGATGTGTGCTTTGAGACAACAGCGCTCTGCACCTGAGCATCTCTGACATCTGATGTCTTGGACTGGCTAGTGCTACGGTTGGTCATAGAGGACGTTGTGCCTCTTGTTTGTTGTGCCTCCTCCTCACTTGACTCCTCTGTTCAATCAGGCACCCAGGTGGAGTCAGTGACCCCATCATCATTGTCATCAGTTCACCTCCCCCTATCTCCTCGTCACTGGAGCCAACTTGGCAGTATGCTGCAGCTCCTGAGGCAACATGAGTGCCAGTTATTTGTGTGTCACTCACACCCCCTTCCTCTAGGTTGATTATACTCTCTTCCTCAACCTCAGAGATTGAATCAGAGCACTGTAGTTGCTGCGCATCCTCAAGCAGCATGTCACTGTCATTGTAGTCAAACAATTCAGCTGACTCCTCCGTGTGTGATAGTGAGGCTACGGCAGGAGTAGCTGTGAACATTAGATGCTTTGGCAGCTGAGGTGGACTGTAAAGCACTACAAGCCTGGCTGGCAGAGGACTCGGAGGATGAGGATGGCCTGGTTAGCCAATCCACCAAATCCTCTTATGTTGCTGCTGCTGCTTAAGATGGCCAGCACCAGTTAGAAAGGACAAGCGTGCCCCTGCAGAGGATGTACCACGTCCACGACGACCAGAGGCACAGCCTCCCGACACAGAGGCTGCTTGGCCTCTTATCTGTGTCTGGGAGCGTCTGCCTGTCCTTTTTGGTCTTTCTGACATGGTGAGTGATATATAGATTAAAGATATACAGAACTCTGATTCAACTCTGTTATAAAAATTGGAGATATGCAGACCTCTGATTTAACTCTAGTATAAAGATTAAAGATTTCCAGAACTTTGGTATAACTCGGTGAGACACCCTGATAGCTGGCAGCCAGTGACAAGACACAGATTACAATTCGCAGAAATCTGCTAGAAGTATGTGGGACCCCCTGATAGCTGGCAGTGAGAAGACACAGATTACAATTCCCAGAAACCTCCTATAAATCAGTGAGACCCCCTGATGGGTGGCAGTGAGAACACACAGATTACAACAATTCCCAGATATTTTGTAGAAATGCGACCCCCACAATTGTTGGTGGCAGTGAGAACACAAAGATTACAACAATTCCCACATATTTTGTATAAATGACTGACCCCCAAAATAGTTGGTGGCAAAGATTAGAACAATTCCCAGATATTTTGTAGAAATGAGACCCCCAAAATATTTGCCCAATCAGGACTCTGAGCCTAAAGTGTGGTCAGGTGCAGTCTGTAGCCAATTACAAGCTTCAGGCCAGTGGAAAAGTGCATTGTGGTCCATTGTGGTGCATTGTGGGTAAACATGCTGCGAACACGAAGAAATGTTCGAAGTTCGCGAACATACAAACTGGCGATGTTCGAATCGAACTCCGAACACATCGAACCGAACAGCTCATCCCTAATCATGATGTGTCTGCCCATTGATGGTTCTGCTGGATTGGCCAGTTGTTTTGTCCGTGGACACATCAATTGATTAATTATATGAGATAGCGAACGGTATGTTGAAAGATCCTCACAAGGAACCCTCATGACATCATGATGTGTCTGCCCATTGATGGTTCTCCTGGATTGGCAAATTATTTTGTCCGTGGACACATTATTTGATTAATTATATGAGATAGCGAACGGTATATGGAAAGAACCTCAAGAGGAACCCTCATGACATCATGATGTGTCTGCCCATTGATGGGTCTCCTGGATTGGCCAATTGTTTTGTCTGTGGACACATCAATTGATTAAACTATCCTCCTGGATTGGCCAAACACTCCATTGGCCATTCCAGGTAGGGGAAAGCCAAGGGGATCGCTGGTACGGTGGGTTTAACAGATGTACGGTATGTAGGACTTCCTCCACATATTGTGGTGACCAAGAAGGACGTTCCCCACATGTCACTAACAGCAAAAGGGTAAGTCAACAGCTGGAGCCAATATACACAACTCCTCCTGCAGCAAACTTCAAGGCTTGGGCTGCTATTTGCACCTTGCTACTCGGAATTAGTGGCTACTTACTGTACATTAATCACTAAGCTACAGGTTGGTGTGGAATTGTGATGAAATTGAGAGTTTTTTGGGGACAAAAGCAACCAAGCTATTGTGGCCAAAATGCAAAATTCTCCACCAATTCATCGCAGCAGAGAATTCCTGCTTTCCTCGATGCCACTTAACAGAGTAGAAAAGCACACAATACGCACAACAGAGCCTTTTGATCCTCCAAGAACAATGTTATAAGACAAATCATCAGCCTTTTATAATTAGCAGTGTAAACGTTCATTTACGCTCCATTGAGTCTTCCTGAGGATGGTAAATGTCTGAGGGGAAAAAAAGGAAAGGAACGTACGGTGGGAAAAAAAAGGCAAACGTTGTGTCGAGAAGCAAATATGTCTGCCTGTCTGAGTGGAAATGGGTTAAAAAAAACAAGGATTTGATGAAGCTCTGTGTAGTTTGCCTTAATTATACATATGCTAATTAACACGCACAATTACATCTCACTTTGGACTTTGCTGTAGGAATTGGCCCAGATTTCAGACATAAATGCCCCGATCTTGGCAGGATTTGTTTATTGATAAAACTCCCCCCCCCCTCGCCGCACACCCTTCCCCCAGAATACATGTACTACTGAAGCTCTACATAGTCCTTTCGGGGGGGGGCTTGCTATGGTGGCAAAGGAGATATTAAGGGCAGCCGTGCCCTGGGGAAACAAGAAACAGGGAAACAGTAACAGCCACAAAAGCGTAGCTGCCAGAGTATCAGACCTGCGGAGCAGCACGCCTTCCCGTGTCAACAGAAATCTACATCAAACCATCTTGGTTTTTATTTTTTTTTAATAAAAAGACTATAAAATCAACTCTAGTCTTATTCAGACCCAGGTGTAGCATGCCCCCCCCCCCCGATGTGCAATCAGTTTGGTTGAACACCCACCTCTCGCTCTTTATAATCTATTAATAGACTGAAAAGCTTCTCTGTGAACATTAAACAAAGTGCTCACTGGCATGGTCTATCTGCTTCAAGCAGAGCACATCATCCCACTTCAGTTTTCTCCCATAATGATACCTTGTAGATACCAGGTAGTTATGAGACCATTCGTGTCGCAGATGCCAACAAAATCACGAAAACCGTTCTGTATCGACGCTGACCGGGCAATGGGCTAATTATACATTTCCGACAGAGAAAGGAAGCGGTAAAATCTAAAAAAGCAACTGATGCGACTTTATAAATCATCGCCGGAATGTTAGGGATGGACTGGTAAGATAATTATAGGTGGAAACCTCTGCGATCCCTTTTGTTACTATATAGACCATTCCCTGTGCATATTCTTCAAACAAGGTGCAGGACTAGGCTTTAGGACTGTGAATACTGTAGATACTCGAGTATACCGCTAGATTTTGGTGACAAAAATGTACCTTGAAATTGGAGGGGTCGCGCATGGGTGTCCGCAGAAATTTTTCCAAGGGGGGGGCAAAATTTTAATGGCATCCATATTCTGCCCTTTTGACAATGTCATGAAGGGGACAGTCATAAAATAAAGCGTAGTAATACAGAGGTTGCGAAACATGAAGCATGTCTAATAGAAGAATAAAGGTGTATGTGTCTGATCTGAGTGTTGCATTTTCTAGTCTGTTAACGCCATTCAATGCACCGCACTAGTCATACACCCAGGATCAAGTTACTAAACAAAGTGTTTTTTTAAGGCCATCTCTGTATACACAAAGCCAGCTCTGTATACACAAGCCATGACCCCCCCCCCACAGATACTGGCACACACACGAGGCTCGCCACTCCAAATATATATATATATAACACATGGGGAGGTTTGCACTCAGCCTAAACTAAGTGTTTCATTGCGGGTGCGCCTCAAAATAAAATACAGAGTGTTCTCTGTGGTTTTGATCTACATATATATATATATAAATATATATATATATATACACACACCAGCCCCCTTCCTACACACTCATATATACATCTGTAAGCTTCCAGACCTGACGAAGAGAGGATCACTCTCGAAAGCTTGTATTTTAAATGTAACGTTAGTCCAATAAACAGACTGCTATACTCGTGATTATATACATATATTTATACACATTCTCCTTCCCTGCATACACATACACACACACACACACACACACACATATCTCCTCAACCCTCTCCTCTTAGATTGTAAGCTCTGGAGCAGGGTCCCCCTCCTCTTAAATTGTAAGCTCTGGAGCAGGGTCCCCTCTCCTCTTAGATTGTAAGCTCTTGAGCAGGGTCCCCTCTCCTCTTAGATTGTAAGCTCTGGAGCAGGGTCCTCATCCCCACTGCCCAGGCAAGACCCTGCCTGGAGGGCCTGTATACAGCCAATATTGCCCTGGACTGTACCTTATGTAAGCTCTGTGAGCTTAACACAGGCCCCCACAAGATTGCTATTAATCATTTTGTGTCCCTCTTCCCCAGACAGATAAACTAGACCTCAGATCAGGGGACTCTCATTAATAAAGACAGTGGCATTAAGCTTAATAAAAATGTACTTATTTGACAACCATTACCTTTTTTCTTGTGTCCAGCATCCCAGCCTGTGGCCCATAGGAGCAGCTGCACCTCAGCCCTGCCTTTCCCAGCGTGCAAAGTGAGTAGGAGCAGGTGGTGGATTGGAGGTGGAGTGGGGATGTGACACTTATGCAGCCTAGTGGAGAGCCCAGGAACTGCAGCCGTGCAGTGAATAAATTATCATAATTTAAGCCTTTTGATCCAGGGGGGACAAGTGCCCCCCCTTGCCCCATGCTGCGGATGCCCATAGGGTCGCGTTATATTCGAGACATCTGCAACGTGTGTTAAAGAAACAAAAACTTTCCTTGCTCTGAATCCCAAGTCTCCCATAAATTCCGGTAGTCTCGCTGAAGTGAATGCGGGCTCCCTGATGGTTCAGGAACTCCCGGATTTGGAAGAGGTGGGATCCATCACAGCCAGAGGGCACGCTCGGTTTAAGCCAATCGTTCACCTCGCTCGCCTCTGCCGGTCATGTGGCCGGTGGCTTCATACTTAGTTACAACTGCAATCATAGAGATAGACGAAATGCGTCGGGCTTTTATCTATTATTGATTTTATTTAATAAAAATCTTTTATTATTGAATTGATTTTATTTTATTCATTCCTGAATGTGGAGAATATATCAGAGCTCCACAACGACTGGTTCGTCCTATATATTGGTGCACCCACAGATACTGAAGACACCGTGTTTTTTCTACTATTGTTTCATGTCTGGAGATTAAAATGGGTTATAGCAGGGGACTGGCACTTGGGGAGGATGGGGACACCAGAGTGTCATCTTCCATTGGTCTTCAGGTCCGTCCTTGCGCTGTATATATTTGCTTCATATTTTTCATTACAATCTGTCTGTCTTTTTTACTTCAGCAATGAGTCCTGCCTCATTTCTGAGGAATGCGATCACTATTAAACCTGTCCTTAAGCTTCGACAAAGGGCTGGAGAAGGCATGAAAGACCACTGGTGGGAGAACACGTGTCCGGTAAGGGAGAGGTTTTAGAAGATGTAACTCAGTTTGGTTGCAGAGATCTGTTACAGGCACTGTGACCATTCAATGTTATATGAGTGGTCACAGTAACCAAAATGTCCTCACACCTCCCTCCTTACTGTGGGTGGTCTAGGTGGACTAATTCAGCCTCAGAGTGCTGGGGTTTAGCTTGACCCAGAGGCTGAGATTAAGGATTGAGACCTAGAAGTTGGGACCATTTTCGTGACTCAGCTGCCTCCAATGGCCGAATGACTTGTGCTGCGAGCCAGCTGGTGGGTGGGCTGGACACGGTCCATATACCCTACAGGGGCGTGCTATTCAGTCCCACCCACCACGGGAACGTCATTGCAAGCCCCATAGTGAAAGGGGTTAAGTGAATATGTTGCCTGCTATCCTAATGGATGGGGGGACAACAACAAAGATGGAGTGCCTAGGGCAGCCAACCATAAATATGCCCCTGGAGAAGGCAAAAATCTTGGTGTAAAACACAACACATTCAGCCAATGCAACTGTAAAGACGAGCTTTTTTCAAAGATTTACAGAGAGTCACGGTGCAGCTGGTGGTAGAAGGAATATATTTAGGGCAAAATTGAACACTACAAGAATATCCCTTTTAAACAAAAGCTTCAATCTTCTCGTCATCGTAAGTATAGGAGCTCAAACCAGCGGCCAAGCGCAAGTTCAAGTTCACGGTTTCAACAGCCACCAGTGCTTAAAACTGGAAGTGAAAAATGCAGGGTTTGGCTGAACCGAAAGCAATTTTCCCATGAAACAAAAAAGAGGAATCGTCAATTTAACAAACTGTTAGGACGATGCTCCAGCTGAAAAAGACATATTAGATCATGAGGTATAACTAAACGCTGAGACATTGCAGACATTGCCAAGGCTAGAATGTGAGCTGAGGTGACCCGGAATCCATGTTCACAATGGAAAAAATGAAGCAAGCCCCCAGAACGCCCACGCTTATCTCCATGCGAGTCCATCTAAGACGTTCAAGGCCAATTTGATTGATCAAATAAGACTAATGAAATGAATTAACATTTAAATATTATTTTCTATATTTTTCTCCATTTATGCCGGATTTAATCTTGTCCTTGAGTTTCATAGAGCAATGGGCTCTAATCCTGGTCCTCAGGGACCCCTAACAGGCCAGGTTTTAAGGATTCCCTTTGGGAAATGCAGACAGTTACAGTTACAAGTATTTATAAAGCGCCAACAAATTCCCTAGCGATGTACAATGGGAGAGACAGAGTAACAAATATACATACACATTATACACACGGAACAGTAGGAGAGAGGACCCTGCTTACAATCTAAGGAGGGGAGGGGTGACCCATTAGGTGAGGGTGAATAGGGTAGGTGGAGTGGTGGGTTGCAGAAGGGCTGAATGGGAAGAGGAGGAAATGACAGTGGGGAGATCATGGTGTGAGCCGATAGGCTTCTCTAAAGTAATGCGTTTTCAGAGATTTTGGAGAGACGGGGAGAGACTGATGTTGCGGGGGAGGGAGTTCCATAGAAAGGGGGCAGCTTGGGAGAAGTCCTGAAGGCGAGAGTTGGGGGTGTGGGTACGAGGAACTTATGGAGTCAGATCATTGGCAGAGCGAAGTGGTCGGGCGGGATGTACCTGCTAATAAGGGAGGAGATGTAGGCAGGGGCGCGGTTATGGAGAGCTTTGTATGTGAGCACCAATATTTTGAAATGATTCTAAAGGAAGCAGGGAACCAGTGTAGAGATTCACAGAGGAGGAGGTGTGAAAGGTGCGGGAGTTGAGGTGGATGAGTCTGGCACAGGTGTTCATAACAGACTGCAGAGGGAGAATCTGGGATCTCTTAAGGCCAGTGAGAAGGAGGTTACAGTAGTCAAGGCGGGAGATAATAAGAGCTTGGATGAGCATTTTAGTAGAGTCGGAATTTAGAAAGCGATGGAAGCGTGGGTGGAACTAGCAAGATTTGGTGAGAGACTGAATGTGAGGAGCAAAGGATATGCAGACTGAATCCTGCAATCACTGAGCAGCAAATCATTTCGCCTGTGCTGTGCTTCACTTATCCTGCAAACCTGGCCTGTTAGTGTGACCTGAGGACCAGGGCTGGGGACCCTCCCATATAATATGTAAATGCTGAGATTAAATTGCTCAGAAACATAATGAAACTCTTATGAATTTTTAAACCCCACCCCTTTTTTGCCCCTAAATATTTTGGGCAGATACTGCTAAAAGCATCTGGCAATTTTTTTTTTCTATATTTTCTGTTTCAAGTGAAAATACTCATCATTTCTCTCTCTGCTCCCTGCTGATCCTCTCCATCCCATCCCTGTGGCTAATTTTAGACAATTG
Organism: Leptobrachium leishanense; assembly: GCA_009667805.1. NCBI lineage: Eukaryota > Metazoa > Chordata > Amphibia > Anura > Megophryidae > Leptobrachium > Leptobrachium leishanense. The sequence continues at coordinate 18,435,244 of CM019074.1, forward strand.
GGCATCGTTCGGAATTTACATACTGTTGTTCGTACGTTCCGTACCGCCCGCGGAGTACGATGGACTGGAGCTGAATCTTGAACCAAGCCGTCGGCTTCCATCTGTCTTGCTGACATCATAGGTGACTCATATGGTGACCAGCGGCCGGGAAATTCAAAATCTCGGTTGCCTGATGGTACGTAGTTGGACGGAGGAAACTCCTTGCTTCACGCATTGATTTCTGCCAAACAAGCTGAAGTGGTCAGGGTGTGGAGAGTGTCCCTATAATAACCTAACGTAGTATATTTTACATTTTCCATACAGTATGAGCAGGCTTAAAATGTTTTTCTATTGCAACGCAATCTTATATAAAACTCTGCTGCAATGCCATTTAAGTTTTGTGAATTCTCACTGTAGACAGCTCTCCCAGCGTGTTTATTTTTTTTAGTTACCATCTCTTTGCGGTGTCCTTGGATCACACAGTGATACAATATTTAGTGGATATTGCAGACTCCATCCTTGCATTATTAAAGGCATATGACAGCAAACATAAAGTTCAACGAATCTAGACTTGTGGGAGGGGGTTGCCTTGTTGTGGATCATCGTTGACAATAAAGCTAGGAGAGATTGACTCATATATACAGTATACCTGGATTGTTGCTGTTATTGTTGTTTTTAATGTACAAATGTCAGCCAAATCATCACAATTAAAAGAACCAAAGACTTGGCTAGGGTCAGACTAATGCATTTTTCACGGCTACCGTCAAAAAGTGCGTCCGAACGCATGGACGCTCGTTTTGACAGAATACGCAATAGCGGTCATACGATGCGCAATTACAGCCATGAATTTTGACGGAGCTATAAAAAACAAATGGACGTGATGTTGGCTGGACATGTGCAGCGTCTGACGTCTCCTAATCACGCACGCACGCCGCTATGCCGTAGCAGCGCACTCTGTGCGCCAGTACTAGCGGTTCCACGTTATTGAAAAAAATGCATTTGTTTGCGGCTTGCGTTGCGCGGCCGAACTTTCGTGCAGCCGTACTTTGTATGGTGGCTGTCGTTGGACGTCATTTGCTGCTACCACGGCCGTAATAAAGTGCGGCTAAATGCACGTTCACACTGCGTTCGTCTGATCCCAACCTTACACTACTTCAGTCTGTGCGCATTGAATTTATTTAATACGCAAGTTTCACATTTTGAGTTGAATTAATGAAATAAATTAACTTTTCCACGATATTTAAATTTATTGAGATGCACCTGAATTACAATGCAACTGATTATTCCAAAATTAATACACGGGGTTTAGCCAGTAATCTAAAATCGCAGGAACGCTTGGGAACGTAGTTCCTGCACTATTTTTACAGGAGGAGCGCAGTTCCCTTTTGACCCAGACCTGAAACTATTATATTTCAATTATATTTTTCCTTAATAAATCACCAAATATATTATATTTATTACAATTATCATAATGATTCCCTAAAACCCAGCGTATCAGTGTATTTAAACATTAATAACCTAACCACTTTATTGTTTTAAAATTGCCAGGATGTATAGAGTAACCCCGCTTCTCCCTCCCAGCTCTCTTGGTCGGATGTAATTGTTCGGTGAAGCAGAAGAGTTTCCTCCATCCCACCCTGTGTCACCTGCAGCCAGGATTTTTTAAATTCCCATCTGCTGGTCACCACTAGTGACGCCAGCATGCAGAAAGCGTGCCGAGGTCACCCTCTCTGAGACCAATCGCGACAGAGAGCGGGCTCAGAGAGGCAGCCGATGGGTCGTATCTGCACACGCAGCTCCGATCCAATTTCTGTGCAGGCGCTAAAGACTTTGTAAAGTGCACAGGTCCACAGCAGTGCACAATTTGGGGTTCCTATGCCACGCAAGTTGCTTTGGACACAAAGGGCCCTATTACATTCTTCACGCAAAAACGCACGCGCAACGAGTGAATTTTTGCCCGAAGCGTTAAACACGCGTAAATCAACGCTGGTATTACAATCCTCGCGCACTTTTTCATCTGTTAAAGAATAACACGCACAAAACGGACACGAAAAAACGCACGAGCAGCAACGTTACGCGCAGAAATCAGTGTGCGGACTGTTTTTTTCACGCGATTCAGCCAATCAGAATTAAGAACCACAATTGTCTCACGTTAAGTTTTTGCGCCTGGCAAAATCAATCTGCGCATATATGCTGCATCAATAAAAAAACACGCACAACTTCTCAAATTTATTGGTTTGGGTATGTGTAGAATGTGTAACCATACTTTGCTGCGTATTTTTTTTTGGGCTGGTGTATTTGGTTTCGGCCAGGTTAATAGAATTTGCCATTAACACCAGCTTTTAGGAGTTGCTAAAATTATGCGCGCAACGGCTGTGCGTTACAAACTGCGCATAGATTGTAATACCATCCGCGTACCAGCGCACAAACGCATTTGCGCTCATATAGGACGCGCACAGTAAAGTACACTCGCGCAGAGTTTGCGCAGGTTCACCCGCGGTAGACGATCATGTGCGTTTGTTGCACTGAGATTGTAATATGACGTTCAGCGCAAAGTGTTTTGCCTTTCACGTTAATGCGTTTTTGCGTGAAGATTGTAATAGGGCCCAAATTGTGCAGGAAACCTTCAGGGACTTCTAGGGTTCTAGAGTCCCTGAATCGAAGAGGAGGAGCTGCGTGTGGCGAGGGAGAAAAGGTGAATAAGATCATCTAGAAATAGAAATAAATGTTTTAGCATAAGCTATAAGTAGAATCTGCCCAATTATTTAAGGGCAAAGAAAAGGAAATTCTATTTTTCAATAGTGTATCCCTTTAAGTACGACATGCCAACTGCTAATTAGTGAGCAGAAATCTCAGAGAGTTCCCACACATATTTTTTTAGGACTAGACCCCTGAGTTTAGCCAGTGGTGTAGCGTGGGGGGGGGGTCTCGGGGACGGTCGTCCCGGGCACAATTTTCTTGGGGGCGCAAAATTTCTAAATAAATTTGAACCGCTATTATTTTCCAGCAGGAATCAGCAAGGTGTCTGCTCATGGACACTGGTGTCCATGAGAAGCCCTTGCATGGGCAACCCCCAGTTTTGCGGCGCCGACGTTGACCTAGCATTCAGCGTCCGGAAGGGAGGACCAGAACAGAAAATTCTGTCCTGACTCCTTTTTAACGCTGACATGAGTCACGTGAAGCAGCGCAGCATTATCTGACAGAACACCCTGTACCACGCTTGCCAGCCCCCCTTGAAGCCCTGTGACAGCCCACCACTGCTGGCAGCCCTGCAGCTGCTAAACAGGAAGGAGGGAGGGAGGCGCCTGCCCTGCAGCACATTTAAAATCCGGTCTCCACTAAGCCCCCTGGACAGTCCCCCCGAACCACCAGCAACTCCACGCAGGTAGACGACACTGTGTGACACCAGAGCAGCGTGATCAACACACAGTGAGGGTGTACTGGGGGTATAGGGAGAGGGTGACTGGGGGTACTTAGATAGAGAGAGATTGACTGGGGGATACTGGGAGAAAGCGGGGGTACTTGGAGAGAGAAAGAGTGACTGGGGGTACTGGGAGAGAGTGACCGGGGGTACTTGGAGAGAGTGACTGGTGGTACTGGGAGAGAGAGAGTGACTGAGGGTACTGGGAGAAAGTGGGGGTACTTGGAGAGAGAAAGAGTGACTGGGGTACTGGGAGAGAGTGACTGGGGTACTGGGAGAGAGTGACTGTAGGTACTTGGAGAGAGATAGTGGCTGGGGGTACAGGGAGAGAGTGACTGGGAGTACTGGGAGAGAGTGAGTGACTGGGGTACTGGAAGAAAGTGGGGGTACTGAGAGAGAGAAGGAGAGAGTGACTGAGGGTTCTGGGAGAAAGTGACTGGGGTACTGGGAGAGAGTGACTGGGGTACTGGGAGAGAGTGACTGTGGTACTGGGAGAGAGTGACTGTGGGTACTTGAGGGAGAGAGTGACTGGGGGTACTGAGAAAGGGTGACTGGAGGTACTGGTAGAGAGTGACTGGGTATAGTGTGAGAGTGGAACTATACTAGGGTATACTGGGACAGGGTGAATGGTAGCAGTGGTGTAGCGTGGTGGGGAAAGTGTGTGTTTCATTCTTTTAATATATCAGTATTTTGTTAATATACTATACATGTTCTTGTAGGGTAAGGGGAGTCAATACTCTACTGGTGGAAGGGAATCAGGGTGTGTTACCATGTTCACAGGTTGGGGGGGTGCACGATTCTGCCTTGCCCTGGGCGCTGACAACACACGCTACGCCGCTGGGTTTAGCTACAGGAAAGTAACTTTAGAGGGATGCTTCAAGAAATGTATCTGTAAGTCATGAAAAATAAAAAAAACAGGGGTCAACGTTTTAATTAATTGAAGAAAAGCTTATCAATCCCTATCCAAAAATTTTAATTGAGTTTTAAATTCACTGCAAACCAATTTTATACAAATTGGAATGATATCTTGATGATCCAGATGACACGTCCAGTTGCAAGAGACTCTCAAAATTTTGGAGTATACATTCCTGTTTTTTTTGTTGAAATTAATATTAAAAAAACTCTGTGGATAATTATTTTAAAGGGCCAGTACCACCAAAAAAATGAAACATCCTCATTGTGTTTATTTTATGTTGCTGATATCTTACATGTGTTTTGTTTTTCTGTTGTATGTTTAGTTAAGAAAATATTTTCCTCTATATGTGTCACTGGGTGCATCCATTGTGTGATATTTTCCTCTATATGTGTCACTGGGTGCATCCATTGTATGATATTTTCCTCTATATGTGTCACTGGGCACATCCATTGTGTGATATTTTCCTCTATATGTGTCACTGAGCGCATCCATTGTGTGATATTTCCCTCTATATGCGTCACTGGGCGCATCCATTGTGTGATATTTTCCTCTATATGTGTCACTGGGTGCATCCATTGTGTGATATTTTGTGCTGTAACCCCCCCCCCCTTGAAGTAACTTTCCATCACTTGCTTCTCACTGTGTGGTTTTGGCCATAGAATGGAGTGAATGGGAGATCACCGACTCACGTCATTGTATTGTGTGGGATGTTTTCAAAGGACATCCCCAAGGTGTAGATTTGAAGTGTTTTAAGCTCCCTGACTTATCTCATTCAGCTGCCAGCTCTTATATCTCAGGTAGACTGGAGAACAATACCCTACTGCAACCTCATCTAAACATCCACTTCCCCACCTCATTGACTGTTAAATACTGTAAAATATTAACCACAGCTAAAGAAAAATGTTTGCACGGATTATGGTAAATGTTGCATCATGGGAAAAATCCACAAAATAGAAACAGGAGATTTAAAAAAACAAATTTTCTTCTTTCTTTTTTACATGCGATTACTTCAAACTAAGAAAAAACAACAGCATGTGTTTTATAAAGTGTTTTATAATGTGTTTTAAAATGTGTTTTATAAAGTGTTTCTATAATGTGTTTCATAAAGTGTTTTATGATGTGTTTCTATAATGTGTTTTATAGTGTTTTATAAAGAGTTTCTATAATGTGTTTAATAAAGTGTTTTATAATGTGTTTTATAAAGTGCTTTATAATGCGTTTTATAAAGTATTTTATAATGTGATTTGTAATGTGTTTTTGAAAGTGGCTTATAGACTGGTTTATAATATGTTTTATAATGTGTTTTTTTAAGTCTTTTATAAACTGTATTATAATATGTTTTATAAAGTGGTTTTTAAAGTGTTATATGAAGTGGGTTTTTTTGCAATGCACAACGAACGTAAGTGGTATTGTCCCTTGTCTTTTTGCTGATGACACAAAGATTTGCAACAGGGTTGACGTTCCTGGAGGGATCAGCCAAATGACAAATGATTTAGGTAAACTAAAAAAATGGTCGGAGTTGTGGCAATTGAGTTTTAATGTGGATAAGTGCAAGATAATGCACCTGGGACGTAAAAACCCAAGCGCTGAATATAGAATATTTGATACAGTCCTAACCTCAACATCTGAGGAAAGGGATTTAGGGGTTATTATTTCAGAGGATCTAAGGGTAAGTAGTCAATGTAATAGAGCAGCAGGAAATGCTGGCAGAATGCTTGGAAATGCTGGCAGAATGCTTGGTTGTGTAGGGAGAGGTATTAGCAGTAGGAAAAGGGAAGAGCTCATGCCACTGTACAGAGCACTGGTGAGACCTCACTTGGAGTACTGTGTGCAGTACTGGAGACCGTATCTCCAGAAGGATATAGACATCTTAGAGAGAGTTCAGAGAAGGGCTACTAAAATGGTGTACGGCTTGAAGGAGAAAAGTTACCAGGAAAGGCTTAATGATCTTAACATGTACAGCTTGGAAAAAAGACGAGACAGAGGAGATATGATAGAAACATTTAAATACGTAAAGGGAATCCACAAGGTAGAGGAAGGGAGTATATTTAAAAGGAAACAAAATAGCAAAACAAGAGGACATAGTCTTAGATTAGAGGGGCAAAGGTTTAAAAGTAACATCAGGAAGCATTATTTTACTGAGAGGGTGGTGGATACATGGAACAGTCTTCCAGTAGAAGTGGTAGAGGCCAAAACAGTAATTGAATTTAAGCAGGCATGGGATAGGCATAAGGCTATCCTAAACAAAAGATAAATCCAGGTAAAGTATCCATGTAATTGGGCGACTAGATGGGCCGAAAGGTTCTTATCTGCCGACATTTTTCTATGTTTCTATGTTTAAAGCACCAGTCGATTTATCTTTGGTAGAAGAAGCCGATGGGTTAACAGTCACCGGCGTGCGATCGGAAAAAAGAAACACATCGACGCAGACAAACATTATTACAGCACATATGTGAGTCCCTGGAATCCTGCGTCGGATGATCCACGATTAACCTTCCAAGACACACCGCAACATAAAAATTACCAAACCTTATATAAATTTTGGGCTCAAAGCCGCATTTATTGAACAATTATCGTTTTCTAAAGTAATCAGCTTAAATTAAGCTTTCCAGCAGCGACTAAACCTTCCTCAGTGATGGTTTCTTAAATCCCAGAACATTTCCCCTCGATACAACAGTCAAGCAGATTATATTGGTTAATTCACTGCTCCATCAGGACAGCGAAGTGTCAACAGAAACGTGGCATCTATATTAAACCTCCAAGGTACGGAGCAAGGAAAGTGTAACGGCAGCACAAAGTTGAATTTTAGAGTCTTAATATTTAGCTGTTTATCCTGACAGTCACAATATATATTGAAGAATTCCGATATATAGCTGTGAACTAAAGGGGGTTATTCAGAGAGCACTGAAATGTCGCCGACATTTCAGTGCACTCTCGTTCCCTCGCACTTCCCTGCACTTCGGGGAATCAAAGTTCCCCACCCTGCGGTGAATTCAGCAGGTAAAACCCGCCGCAAACCCGTCGCACACCTGCCGAAATCCCACCAAAAACCCAACGGAACTGCCGCTGATGAAAACACGTTGAACACGCCAGAAAAAGCAGACGAGCCGCCGATCACAGCACAGACCAGCCACTGGAAAAAGCCGACAAGCTGACGAACGTGGTACAAAAAAAAACCAATGTGATTGAAACGCTGTTTGCAAAAAAACTCCTGAACGAAAATGTCTGGAATTTACATATAAGATTCTATGAATGATAATAAAAAGGTCTGTTACAGAAAAAAGAAAAAACGATTAAAAAAAAAAAAAACGAAAAACATTTTGCTGAAAAAATCCCGAAAAATGCCTAAAAGATCCTAAAAAAAAATCAATAAATAGAGACTTTTACTGCAAATTAAAATAATAAATGGTAATACACAGAAATGAGACATCAGAGTAAAGTCCTTATAGTGTGCAGGACCAATTGGAAAGCAGTTCTTCCTGCAAAAATAGTGGAGGAACAGTAGTCCCATGTGCTCCTGCTCGACTTGTCCCTGGACGCTAACCATTACTACGTTAGAACTAGGGATGTGCGTTTCGTACCGATTAGTTTTTCTCATGAAATGGGTCGATTAGGTGCTTCGGATTCGTCCGAATTTCCGAACCGGACTGGCAACGAAACACACACCATCCGAAATATATCGTCATTTCGTATGGACATGAAATTTGTAAAATCGCAAGTCATTTTTGTTCTATTCGTGATTTCGGATCCGTTTTGGTTAATTTTGGATAACGTATTTTCGTATCGTTTCGAGTCCGTTTCGGTTACGTTGCTGATTTCGTAATTTCGTATTGCTTCGAGTCCGTTTCGGATCATTTCTTTTTTGTTATTTTCGGTTTGGTTGTGTCTTTTTCTGATTTGTATGTTCTACAATCATCTTTGGGGCTTTCTTTCTCCATCAATAATATATATATTTTATTAGCTTTTCCCTAAATCCCCAGTCTAACAGTACAAGATATTGATATTTTATATGATTAAATAAAGTTGTGCAATTTTTGCAACAGTGATGTGATGTAAGAAAAGCTCTATGATTGGTTGGCTTCACTGTCTGTCACTTTTTTCACTTGTTTCCACTCTAGCGCTTTCAGCTCCTTCAATATGATTTTATAATTAGCTTGTCCCTTAATCCCCAGTCTAACAGTACAAGATAATATGATTAAATAAAGTTGTGCAATGCATATTCATAAGAAAAGAAGGATCTTTCATAAAAAAACGATACGTCCGAAGAAACGAATCGGCAGGATAACCGTATCGACCGAATCGATAGGTCGACAGGATTACCATACGTCTAAACGAAAATCCGAGAACAAGGATGGACCCTTTGAAACGAAGAGAACAGACAATCCGAAAGACTGAAATTCCCCCGATTCCACGAAACAAAAATCGATACTAAACAACGAGCCGAAACGAAACGAAAATGCGCCGAAACGATCCGAAACGAAACTTTTGAAAAATCGAACGTGCCGAAATGAAACGAAACGAATAAAAAACGCGTGCACATCTCTAGTACTTAACAGGTCCTTGAGAACGGAGAACGTAATCTGCACTCTACCCTACCATAACATTCAAGCGCATCAGTTACAGGAAAGCCATATATCTTTTATTTACTTTTAATTAAAAGAATGTCAAAACTGTATTAAATATATATGGCGTGTGCTAATTTATTAATTATTATAATCATGCAATTTTTCTTAGTATAAAATATATATATTTTAGGCAATTAATCTTTCTTTAATGCGCTGCTCGCGCTTTTTCCTATTCAGATGCAGCTCGCATTCTCTTTGCGCCCCTTCATCATCTCTCCTGCCATCCCGTCTCCCTCCATATCATCTTTATTCTCTCTATCACTCCACCGGTTTCTTGTGTCTCTATTAGAAAACTCTTCGGGGACCTTCCAATCACCTGAAAAATCAGCTACAGCTGTTTAAATGCAGCTCTCTTTCCCAGAGGAGCCGCGCCGAGCTGCTGGACTCATATTTTTAGACGAAAGAAAACGTCTTGTTTGAATGTTTGACTCCTTTTCCACCTGAACAAAAGACGCTAACTTTCATTCCCCGCTGGCAAAGCAAACAATGTGACTTTAGTAGCTCAGGCTTGATATAGCAGGAAAATAAGGTTGCGGTTGGATGGGGGGGTGAGGGATGAGAAGCGAGCAAAGTGCAGTAGTGCGACGGAAGCGAGAGAGAATGCAGAATAGGATTATACCCAAGACTGACAGCTGCTACAGTATAAAACACAGGTTAACCGAGGCAGATACTGAAATAATGGAGCATAGGAAACGCCGAATAATGTATACTGGTTGGAACAATGGAGGCGCCATACAATGACGAGTCTATCTTCAATGGTTGCTAAATACAGCATGAGCAGAGATCAGCAGGGCAGTGTGAGGTGCGCGAGACTGACTTTAATGTTTACATGATACAATGATGCATCGATGAGAGGTAGCGACGAGGTTGCGTCTGAGGACACTGGAACGGGGGTTGCTTTCGTAACAGCAGAAGTGTGTTTAGTGGAGTGACAGTGACACGGTTGTGTACGCAGGTGCCTTGTTGCTCTCAAAGCAGCAGATGCCGAGCGGCGAGTGCGTAATGAACTCAGTTTTGGAAGCTAAGTGCGGCTCGATACGGGACGGCGCGCGCTTGGTGCGATCAGCAGCGAAGTAGTAGGGAGTAACCGACAGATGTTATAATCGGCAGGGGAGCTGTCGATGCTAAAAAACAGAATTGCTCGTGTTTGAAGAGTGGTTATTGATAACGACGAAATGGCCAGCTAAGCAAGATGTAGAGCGAGCAGCGTGAAACGCGTCGACTGAAATGGAAGGCTGGGAAGGAAATTCATTGAATGGGTCTTTTAAAAAATTATTCTCATTTAGGACCCCATTTAGGACCCTATTCCCTAGTTGGCGCAAAACCGGGGATGGTAAAGGGGGCGGTAAAATCTGTGCCTGCAGATTTCTACGTAGCGTCCTCATGTTTGTGCTATATTACGGGGCAGGCGCTACCTCAGCACCTCGCTCTGGAACTCAGTGCTAAAATTTGCTTTGTTTCGTTTCGGATCGATCCGTTAAGTTTTTTAGTTAGTGTCGGTGCGTTCGTTATGTTCTAGTGATTCGTATTTCAGATCGATTTGTTAATTCGGGAGTTTAGTAATTCGTATTTCGTATCGATTTGTTATTTTGTTTTTATTAGTTATTTTGTTTTTTCATTATTTCGAAATGTGAAACAGATTTATTTATTACTTAATCCCCCTGTCCTTGGTGCTGATATATGTTTCAGCAGCAAAGACAGCAGCTTCGCAGGTCTCCGGAGCAAAAGATCCTCCTCTCTTTGGTGCTGAAATAGGATTCAGCACCAAGGCCAGCACCCACCGAACACAGCCAGACTGAAGGAAAAAAAACAAACACTGCGTTTGACAAAGGTAAAAAGCCTCATCATTTTAAAATAATTAGGAATCCAAATATGTCACCAAAAAATACAAAAAATACTCAAATCAATAAATAAAAAGGCTTTTTGCTGCAAATTAAAATAATAAATGTTTTTCTGAATAGATTAACCATTACTTGTCTATGGGGAATTTTACTGACGCCGAATCACACCGGACAGTACCATGGCGTTGGCCATGGCTTGTGGTGCTGAATACAACAGATTTAGCACCACAAGTCAATGGACAGGGACGCGGTGCTGAATCTGTGAAACAAGTGAAACGGAATAACGAATCGATTCGTAACAACAAAATCTATTCGTTATATACCGTTTCGTTTTCGTTCCGTTCGTTATTTCGGAAGTGCTTCCAAAATCGGCAAATTTCATCCGAATTGCGATTCGAGCGACACGCACATATCTAATTAATTTTTACGGTTTGCACACCTCTAGTATCTACTGTCAGACTCACGATCCCCCGGATGTTGAGGCCTACAATTCCCAGAATTCTTTCAATGTAATAGACGGCCAGGTAATCATGGGAGAAACATTTGGGGGGGCCGCGTAGCATGACAGCCCTGCTTTGAAATGTTTTTATCCAGTGAGAATGTGCCAAGAAGGGATTAAACAGTGTTTCAAGTGTGTTACTATGCTCCCCTATGAGTATGTGTCCCTGCCTTTCCCTCAATATACCACAATATGATCCTTTGGATGTTGATAATGGCGTTTTCAGAGACCAGGGGCTCGATTGGGCTTTACAGACGATGACACCCTGGCCTTTCTATGCATAATTAAATTTTTTAAGAATATATTCTACAGCAAGGGGTTTGCAAGTGATACAGACCAGCAAGTGCCAACGCACATCAGAGTGCGTGGTCCAAAAAATAATGATTTATTGTGTTAATTTATTTAATTTCTGTTTTCTCTGCCTCTAAATCATTGCTAAAATAACCACAGAATAACAATATCTTGCCATGAACTTTGGGTGGGATCCAGGGCACACAGAAAAACCTACGCTGGGCACATCTAGCAGTGACAGGAACAGCATCTCCTACTTACTAAAGTGACAGTCGCCTCCCCTCATTGGGGTTGTCATTGATGGATGCGGTGAAGCATTTACTTGAAAAGGGTACGAAGAACCAATATGCTTCCACTTAAAAGTAACAGCGTAGGATTTTAACACCGATCTTAAAGTCAAGGAGGGAATCTTAATAAAGTACATGGCTGAGACAGTTACCCCCTCGTCTATTCTTGTTACTTGTGTATCAACCAGGCGAGGATCCAGACACAAGTTTCAGGAGCAGCACTCTACCAATTCTAGTGTTCGAGTCGCAGTCACATGACACAGAGATACATACACATACATAGTATACACACATACAGCGGCGTCACTTGAAACCTCTGGGCCCAGGTGCGGGAAACCATGAAGGCCCCCCATTACCATGCACTGGACTCGTCCAGGTACACAATATTGACTCCAGACAATCAGTGTCCCATTTTTTTCCAGGTCCACTATGACCACTTCAGTCCATCCCATTTTTAATGTAATGTGCAGTATGTATATCTCACAGAGCTCCACAGCAATAAAAATCATACTAATGTGCAGTGTATATGAGCAAATCACAAAGCTCCACAACAATAAAACTCACAATAATGTGCAGTGTGTTTGAGCGTATCAAAGAGCTCCACAGCGATAAAACTCACAGTAATGTGCTGTGTGTGTGAGTGTATCACAGAGTTCCACAGCAATAAAACTCACAGTAATGTGCAGTGTGTAAGAATGAATCACAGTGCTCCACAGCAATAAAATTCACAGTAATGTGCAGTGTGTATGAGGGTATCACAGAGCTCCACAGCAATAAAACTCATAGTAATGTGCAGGGTGTATGAATGAATCAAAGAGTGCCACAGCAATAAAGTTCACAGCAATGTGCAGTGTGTATGAGCGTATCACAGAGCTCCACAGTAATAAAATTCACAGTAATGTGCAGTGTGTATCAGAGTATCACAGAACTCCACAGTAATAAAACTCACAGTAATGTGCAGTGTGTATGAGCAGATCACACAGCTCCACAGCAATAAAACTCATTGTAATGTGCAGTGTGTATGCGCGTATCACAGAGTTTCACAGTAATACAGTTACAAAATACAGTGTGAATTTTGTTCGACTTCCTTGCTCCTTTACAGTGTTTTTATGGAAAATCACTTAGTAGTGATGGGTTTAAAGAGGAAGGGAATGGGTGGAGGATTGTGGGTAAAATGATGACTTTTTGATGCCTGGATTGCCAAGAGGAGATAAAAAAAATAATAGAATAAATACAAACATCTTGAACAGTCGGGACTCTGTGTCTAAAACACAGATCCCCAGCTGAATCAGCATGGAGCCCTAGCTGCAGAAGCATGTTCAGGCCACCAGATGGCGATATCTGCCTGCCAAATAAGGGTATTACAGTAAAAAATACATTGTGGATTTTTCCAAGGAATTTTATCCTGTACATATAATGATTTTCAAAAAAATACTGGTTGCTGACATTGATTTTATGGGAACTCACTTGGTAGTGAAGGGATTAAAGAGGAAGGGGGCAGGATTGCAGGTAAAGTTATTAATAATAGCTAGAACAAACCTGTAGGTTGTCCATCAGCTTCATAAACAATCCAACCAATATATTAAAATATTTATGGCAAGTTTTTAACAATAAAAACCATTGAAAACAAGATCATACATAGCAGTTAAATAAGACGTTTTACCCCCGGCTTATGGTAAGCATTGGTAAAGGATAGTCATGGTACATCAATAGTAGTAGGCATCTAGGGAATGCGCAGATATGCTGAAGGCAATACAGAAACCTTGGTGGGCTGCGTGCCAGCCAACACTATTACAGACACTAGCACTATGTTATGTTAAAGAATTTCCGGCAAACTGTTTCAAAGCCGGGGTTATATCACCTTACATCATCTATGTAACCCGGAGCAACCGTTGGGTTTTGACACCAGCACAGCTCCGAGATACAAATACAAAGCGCAAAGTTTATGCATGTGCACGGAATTATATCGAAAAAATGTAAAAAGCCCAAATGAATTCGCAGAGTCTCATCCTTTGTTTCAGCGAAACACCATTTGACACTTGCCGAAATGGAGATTGCATGAGAATCGTGGGTGGAGGGGGGCGCGTTATCTTTGATGCCCACTTGCCCTGGAGCACTTAGCTTCCCGAGCTGCCTCTACCTCGGCCCTTTTCCCTTTTACCTCTCATTTTATGAATGTTTTACGAAGATAAAAGACATAAGATAAAACTTTCAGGATCAAGCGGAACGGCTTTCAACTTTCCAAGGCGCGGAGGAACGCGAGGAGAACCGTACGGGGTCAGAAAATAACAATACTGATGAAAAATAAAAGGACAAACAAAGAAACGTGTTAAAAATATTTTTAAAAAAGCAGAGGGAGACAGGGGCGAAGAGTAATATGAGTCGGCTGGACAGATGCAAATTGACAGAAGAAAGTCTAAGGAGGAGGGAAGAGAAAGTGCCGAGAGAAAAACGTGGAGGAGTCAAAGCAGAAATCGTAACAGTGAGAGAATTGGAGAAGAAGAATAGGTGAATGGAGTGATGAATGGAAGGTTAGAAGAAAATTTAATATCGCAAGATGCATTATTTTAATGATTAAATATTGATAGGGAATATTTTGCAGAAGCGAAACGCGTTGCTGAGCACAAGGAGCCCTGAAAACACTTCTGCAATTAGTTTCCAAGACTTGAGATTGTTCCTCTCAATATATAAACGATGGCTATGAAGGCAACATTGCTACAAATGAGGTGTTGCTCTTACGCCATTGCGTCTTTGTTCCATCGTAAATGAGGCCATCGGCTGCAGATACTTATGTTTGAGACTTCTAGAAAATCCATATTTACAGGTTAATGAACTCGGGATGGAGCGGGAAGGTTTATTTCTGAACTCTGATCTGCTCCTCACTCCAAAAATAAAGTATCGCGGGAAATAAAGGACCGTGCGAGAAAATCGTTGTGTCGAAAGAGAGAAGGTCTAACGATTGAAGAAAATTGGACGCGTGTTAATATATAAGGTTTTTGTTACCTGAAATAGAGAAATTTGGAAGTAGAGATAAAGTTATAGAGGTCAGAGATAACGGTTGTTATTTTAATGTTGTTTCAATGGTCTCCGGTCAGTTAATATAACATTTTGTTGTGTAGTTGGATGAAGAATAGCAGTGTATATATATATATATATATATAAAATACACAAGATATATATAAAAAACTAATCTCATAACAGGAACATAGAGAATAGTGTCATGAACACTCTAAATAGGATCATCTAGACATAAAGTAAAATGGGAAAGTTAGACTGCAAACCTTAAAAATAAAGAATAGATTGATAGAGACAGATAGATGGATAGAGATAGAGAGATGAATAAATAGATAGAAAGCCTTCCATTGGATAATTACTGCAGTGAGCAATATGTTTCAGCATAAAATGAGATCATGTGACTCCCTGAATATACTGAATTAGAATCTTTGGGACTTTACGCAGCTGCGACTCTCCCATCATAAATTGGTTGAGCCTTCAACTGGATAATTACTGCAGTGATCAATATTTTTCAGCAAAAAATTAGATCATATGACTCCCTAAATATACTGAATTAGAATCTTTGGGATTATGTGTTGGAGAAGACTTTACGCAGAGCTGGGACTCTCCCATCATAAATTGGTTGTGAGTCTTCCATTGGATAATTACTGCAGTGATTAATATGTTTCAGCATAGAATGAGGTCATGTGACTCCACAAATATACTGAATGAGCATGTTTTCCATCAATGGGTTTATTTCTCCCCTGATGGCACAGCGGGCATATTCCCAGATGGCAATGCCAGGGTTCATGGGGTTCAAATTGTGCAAGAGTGGTTGAGGGAGCATGAGACATCATTTTCACACATGGATTGGCCACCGCACAGTCCAGACCTTAACCCCATTGAGAATCTTTTGTATAATGTGCTGGAGAAGACTTTGCGCAGCGCTGCGACTCTCCCATCATCAATACAAGATCTTGGCCACAAATTAATGCCGCTCCGGATATGAAATAAACGCTGTGACATTGCACGAGCTTATCGAAACGATGCCACGGCGAATGCGTGCCGCAATCACAGCGAAAGGCGTCACAACCAAATATTAGAGCATGTGACTTTTCTTTTGGCCGGGCAGTGTATACATTATTTTACTTATAGTACCTGAGGACATGGAGTCTTGAAAACTATGTTTCATAACCACTTAGGTGACAATAAAAACCCTGTCCAACATGTTTCGGAGGTTGAGAACAATATTATTAAAATGATGCTAATGGTGATTAAGATAACGATACTAATGACTGCAAGGGAAATGTTGTTCACATCGCGGATGACTGAGAGTAAGACGATAATAACAAGCAATACATTGCTATTTGGAGATCATCTCATTGCAGTTATTGTTCAGCCATTTTTACAGTCAGGTGATTTTGCAGAGTGTACACTTATTCATCCATAACAAATGCAAATTATTCAAATTGTGCAGCAAATGTCAGCATTATCTTTATCAGGGAAAATAATCGAATTGAAAGCAAATACATATATTCTGCCATTAACCATTTAACCCCATCAATACCAAGTGCTTTTCCTAAAATGTTGCTGTCAGGAACCCGTGTTTCTTTTCAGAAAATCCTTTTTTAACAGTAAGAAATAGTTGGGAACATTTCTTACTGTGATATCCTATTTGGCAGGTTGATGTCACCATCTGCTGGACAAAAAGAGTTGCTGCAGCTCAGTGCTCTGCAGGGTCAGCAGGGGAGATGTATATTAGAGACATTCCCCGGCTGGTTTTAAACAGTGTTAGCACCTCGAGCATCATGCTCAAGGTGCTAAAACTTGGGGGACAACTTTTCGAGCCCAAATGCAAACAGACTTAATTTGCAACAAATGAATTTCATTTTCAATGATGCATAATAGCCCCAGATCGTGTTAACAAGATCTCGGGCTGCTGAGTCTGCTACTGCTGATCGTGTATACACGACAGGGACGTGCCATCGGGGTAGGCAGGTGAGGCAGAGCCTCACCTGCCATTTAACAATAAAATAATAAAAGAAAATAAACTCACCTGCTCCCCGCTCCCCCGCCGTCAGCTCTGTACTTTACCTCTGCGTGCATTATGTGCATTCCTTTTACCCACTACACAATTTGCATAGTGGGATACTTCCCCGCTACGCTAATCGCATAAGCTGCTCAAGAAGTCTGCAACCGCACGTCTGTTCAAACAGGAACACACATGCGCTGACTACTTCCTGAACATTGCTCGTCAGAGCCTCAGAGGCACTGACAGAGCAATGGAATAGCATGGACCAATGGGAAAGCACCATTGGACCTATGGGAAAGCACCATTGGTCCAAGCCATTCACAAAACCCACTGCATTGGAGGTTGGCCTCTGATTGACAGGAAGGGGCCCAAGCAGGTCTCTCTGCTCCCTCTAGTGGAGGATACAGAGTGTGAGAGGCACAAGCAGCTCCCTCTGCTCCCTCTAGTGGCAGATACAGAGTATGACAGGCACAAAGAGCTCCCTCTGCTCCCTCTAGTGGCAGATACAGAGAATGACAGGCACAGAAAAACTGGTTTTCTATCATATTTAAATTTTTATTTAATTAGAAAGTATATAATATGATGAAAATAATCGTATCTTTAGAATTGCAGTTAATGGCGAGAAAAATGATATATAATATGTGTGGGTACAGTAAATTAGTAAAAGATATTTTTTTTTTTTTTATTCAAAATTTTTATTTTATATATAAGTCAGCGTACAGTCAAACATATAAAGTGAGGGCCTCGCAGGGCCACCCAAGACTGTTAGCATACGCACAATGCAAGAAAAATAATAAACATCCCCAAATAGGGGGGTCTCAGCAAAGAATGTCCAACAATAGGGGAAAAACAAAGAAAGAAGTCATCAAAAAATAGCCAGACATTAACAATTAACATCCCCAATAGGGGGGTCTCTACTATAGTTAGGCAGTATAAAATATTGTCCCCAGCCGGGGAATATCCTCAAAAGAGTCAGCTGTATCTGCGGTAAAGGGCAGATAGAAGGAAAAAAAAAAATTAAAACAAAATCCTGGTAAAGGAATGTCATCCAAAAGGTGGAGTGTCTCATGGAAAAGAAAAATAAAGGGTTACCCTCAGCCGGTATCGCGGAACGGCAGGCTTTGCATGGCAGGAGGGCGACGTAGAACAGACCGTGCCAGTCATTTGTACTGCTATGCCGATTTCCAGCCTTGCGCGGTAAGGCCGCAGGCAGCGCCTGACCGAGGGATGGCCAGCGGGGCTTAAACAGCATCCTCTTCTCGGTCGCGATGGGGCCTTCGGTCACGTCCAGGTTCCGGTTAGTACCAGCGGGTGCCACCAGCACACCCGCCAGCTCTGCCCAGATAAATGACTCTCGAAAGGTGGATGCTTCTGGAGCCTGCCGCGGGGACATCACTTCCAGCGGCAAAACGTGCTGCGGGATCTCGCGATCCGGCATCCCATCCATGCCTCGCGGCACTCCGGCATCTGCCTCCACCAGAATCGCACAGCCATGCAGTACCTCATCAGGCCTTCTGTCCCCAGAAACACAGCCGCCCGGATCATCAGCTGCCCATCCTGTGCGCAGCACGGCCATAACGCGGCGCATATCTCCCCGTGTCAGAGGACGCTCATCGTCTTCCAGCACCTGCAGCAAGGCATCCAGTATGGCCGGGAGACGGTGGCCCTCCGTCTCCACGACCCTCATCACGGCCCGTAACAGGATCAGGGCACACAAGGCAGGTATTCTGGGAGACAGACAACGGGGCCGAAAAAAGGCTGCAAAATGGCCGCCGGCAGCACACCCCAGCCGGAGATGGCGGCTAACAGGCGAGTCTCTGGACCGGAGAGGGGGGAAATGGGCTCCGGTCAGCACACCCCCGATGGCCAGCCGCTCAGGATCCTCAGATGATGGTTCTCAGCTTAAAAAAATTAGGAAAAGGCCCCAGGGAGAAAGAAAACACTGTGGAGCTCTGGTAACATGCGACTTCTCCCTTCAGCGGCCGGCCACGCCCCAGTAAAAGATAATTTACAGCTAAACACAAACCACATAAAGTTACCTAAAATCTGTGTATATCTGGCTCTGATTCTAGCCAGGACCTCACCAGCCACTGACCTCACCGCACGTTAGGGATGTGCGTTTCGGGTTTCGGAATTTCCACGAAATTTCCCGATTCGTGTTTTCAGATGCGGACGATTTTCCGAAAATTTTTAGATCTGAAAACGGCAGATCCAAAAAGTTTTCCGAGCCGAAACGAAATATTTTCGGAATTTTCGAATGGACTTGAAATGTGTTAAATCGAAATTTACTGCTTTGAAACAAGGAGAACAGACGTTCCGAAAAAACGAAAATTTCCAAAATCACGAAAAGTCGATACAAAAAACAAGCAAAGTGACACGAAAATACAAAAAATGGTCGATATTCGGAAAAAAAATGTACACGAAAAACGAGTCGAGCCGAACCGAATCGAAACAGAAATCGGTCGAAACGAGCCGAATCGAAAAGTTTGAAAATCCGAAAAATCAAATCGAATCGAACCGAAAAAAAAAATCGGTGCACAAGCCTACGGCACGTCCCTGTTACACGATCATGGTTGCAAAGGGGTTAAATACCAGGGGAGATCACAGGCAACTACATTATACCAAAGCGTTTATGGTTCAGTTTGGATATAGCGGAAACAGGAATGGATGGATCAATAACAGGGAAATCGAAGGAAGTGTTTGAAATTAACTTGATTGGTCTTACAAAGTGCGGGCGGGATAATGAATTCATAAAACGAAACAAATATTTGATAAAGGGGAAAAAAATATATGTTGTACCATTGAAATATGAACAAACATGGTCGTAATTGATTTTGTGATAAATCTCTGACTGATTCGCAGTGTTCTTATTTTATGTCCTGGCTCGAAAACCTTGTTTCCCGTCTGATTTCTTTTTTTTTTTTTACTTTTTCCCATTTCAAACCATTAGTAGATTATTGTATATGCCTGCCGTCCGGGCTCGATAACAGCTGCACAGCGCTACTGACACAGCGCCTCCTTGCATCCTTTAGTTTTATGCGAGGGGGTTTCCTCCTGCTTCGTCTTCGGTTTTATTTCGACCATGTTTATTTTTTAGAAAGTGTGACAGATATGAGGCTTATTGCAACGAAGGTCGTTAACAGAACTGTTAATGGAAAAAATTGTGCGCGAACCACTAGTCACTGGCGACTCACTGTACTCACACCATGGCGCTGTATTGGCGACTTGAGTAGTAATTTTTGGGAGCCTCAATTTAAAGTTTGGCATCGGCTGAGCTGGTTTATGAGGCCAATATGCAGTAATTCGTGCACACTAGGCTTGTGCACCGATTTATTTTTTCCGTTCGATTCGATTCGATTTGTTCGGATGTTTAAAATTTTCGATTCGGCTCGTTTCGACCGATTTCTGTTTCGATTTGGTTCGGTTCGGCTCGTTTTTCGTGTACATTTTTTTTTCGGAATATCGACCATTTTTCGTGTTTTCGGGTCACTTTGCTCGTTTTTTGTATCGACTTTTCGGAAATTTCGGAAATTTTTGTTTTTTTGGAACGTCTGTTCTCCTCGTTTCAAAGTGTCTACGATAATTCTGGCGATTCTATCGTGTTTTTTTTATTAAATAAAGATCCTTTTTTTCTTATTATAGGCTTGTGCACCGATTTTTTTTTCGGTTCGATTCGATTCGATTTTTCGGAGTTTTAAACTTTTCGATTCGGCTCGTTTCGACCGATTTCTGTTTCGATTCGGTTCGGCTCGACTCGTTTTTCGTGTACATTTTTCGGAATTTCGACCATTTTTCGTATTTTCGTGTCACTTAGCTCGTTTTTGTATCGACTTTTTGTATTTTCGGAAATTTTCGTTTTTTCGGAACGTCTGTTCTCCTCGTTTCAAAGCAATAAATTTCGATTTGACACATTTCAAGTACATTCGAAAATTCCGAAAATATTTTGTTTCGGCTCGGAAAACTTTTCGGATCTGCCATTTTCGGATCTAAAAATTTTCGGAAAATCGGCCGCATCCGAAAACACGAATCGGGAAATTTCGTGAAAATTCCGAAATTCCGAAACCCGAAACGCACATCCCTACTTATGAATATACATTTCACAACTTTATTTAATCATATTAAAATGGTATGAAAGCCAAGGAACAAAAAAAATGAACAAAACGATTTAAAAAACGCTAAACTGACCCAAATGCCACAAGAAACAAGTGATACGCATTTACAAATACAAAATTTACAGAATCAGCGATGTAACCGATAATAGTTAAATATACGATATCCAGAATTACCGAAATGGAACCGAAATCACGAATGGAACCGAAATCATGAATAGAGCAAAAATAAATTTCGATTTGACACATTTCAAGTCCATTCGAAAAATTCGAAAATCTTTCGTTTCGGCTCGGAAAACTTTTCAGATCTATCGGTTTTCGGGTCCGACTCGATTCGGAAATTCGGCCGAATCCGAAGACACGAATCGGGAAATTTCGTGAAAATTCCGAAATTCCAAAACCCGAAACGCACATCCCTAGTGCACACAGGGAAGGGCGGAGGTGTCACGGTGGGTCAGGGGATGGGGCGCCTGGCAGCAGCTTCCTCGCTGCTCGCTGGCCAGGCGCCGAATGTAAACGCTTCCGGGTGCGCTCACGTGGGACGCCGAGGGGCGGGGCCTGGCGTTGTGACGCGGACCCGCCGGGTTTAAAACCCAGTCTCACCATTACACCGGTGCCCTGACGTGGTATTCACCTCCCGCAAAGCTCTTGTGATATTTAACGAATCCTCCTGTGTATAACCCTTGGCATTGGCAAACGAATCCTCCTGTGTATGACCCTTGGCATTGGCAAACGAATCCTCCTGTGTATGACCCTTGGCATTGGCAAACGAATCCTCCTGTGTATGACCCTTGGCATTGGCAAACGAACCCTCCTGTGTATGACCCTTGGCATTGGCAAACGAACCCTCCTGTGTATGACCCTTGGCATTGGCAAACGAACCCTCCTGTGTATGACTCCTGGCATTGGCAAACGAACCCTCCTGTGTATAACCCCTGGTATTGGCATTTACTCTGCTCTAGGTTCTGCCCTTAACGTTGGTACCGAGGTCAGTCTATGTGGCACCCTAAGCACGCATCAGATTACCTCTGCTATTACTAAAGTCCTAGGGAGGACTTGTGATCTGGTCTGTACCCCTGTCTGGTGTTTCCCTTTCTTTATCTGTTACCTGCTTCATTGTCTATATAGCTTTGCCGACCATTCAAGGATCGGAAGAGTAGAAAGGGAGCTACATAAAGAGATCAATATCTTGGTAGTCAGAAGGATTCGTGACAATACTCTATTCCATACCTCTGTCTGGTGTTACCCCTTGTTTATATATTGTCTGGTTAATTGTCCTTCTAGTTTCGCCGACCATTCAAGGATCGGAAGGGTAGAGAGCGGTCTGCGTAAAGGGACCACACTTTTGGTAATCAGAGGGATCCGTGACATTACGTCAGGGCCAATGGATCCCGCAGACCTCTCTAACCAGCTGGCACGTATCGCAGCCAGACAAGAGGAACAGGACCATAGAATGGACCAGATTTCTCTCGCTCTGCAAACCCTGTTAAATCGGTCCAATACAGGTACCACAAACCCTCCAGATCCAGTGTTACCTAGGGTCAGTTCCGTCCCCCTGAAGGACATAGGCTTAGTATGAAGGCACCCCTACGCTATGATGGTACACCAAGCCTATGTCGGGGGTTTTTGACTCAACTCGAGATCGTGTTTGAGAACAATCCAGGTTCTTGTATGTCTGATAAAGCCAAAGTAGGATATCTGATTAATCATTTAACAGAAAAAGCTTTATTGTGGGCTACGCCGTTGTGGGAAAATAAGAAACCCATCATTTATGACTATGAGGGTTTTACCTCTGAGTTAAGACGTACCTTTGATCCCTCTAGAAGGGCTACCAATGCGGGTAGGTCCTTGTTTCACATCAAACAAGGTAATAAGAGGGTCGCCGATTATGCCATAGAGTTTAAAACTTTGACTTCTGAGGTACTTTGGCCGAACGACGTTTTAACCTTGGCCTTTACCGAAGGCTTGAACGAGGCTTTTATGTTTGAGCTGGCTCCCTAAAAATTACCAGAAAGTCTGGACCACCTGATAGATTTCTGTATAGCCATGGACGATCAAATCAGGGAAAGGAGACACCCCAGAGATAGACCCAGAAGGGTCTTGCCTCCTTTACCCTCGTTACCCAGACACACCAGTACGTCAGGTGGTTCGGAGAATGTGAAAACAGATTTACCAGTCGTTGAACCCATGCAAATAGGGAAGACAGGTATTTCAGAAGCAGAAAGAGCACACAGAAGAGAAAAGGGGCTCTGCTTCTATTGTGCAGGGGCAGATCACTTCCGCCTTCGATGTCCTCAGAGACCCAGGGTTGGCAGGGTTGAACATAGCAGAGTGGGATTCAGAACAGGAGACACCCAGGTTGTCGGTTCTCTGTGTGCCTCCTTTGTGGATAATGGGAAAAAAAAAATCCAGGATTCTGTTACCGATCTCCCTAACCTGGGAGGGGGTTCACCTCAAGACTGAGGCGTTCTTAGACTCTGGGGCCTCAGGCAATTTTATGGATAAGAATTTTGCTGCCAAAAACCTCATACCTCTGGTTCTCAAGGAAAGACCTCTAATGGTGCGGTGGAGCCCATAGATGGTAAACCCCTGTCATGTCCACATATCACTCACGACACAGTCGATGTATGTATGAAAACAGGAGTTTTGCACCAGGAAACAATAAGATTTCAAATTATTGAATCACCCTCATGTCCTGTCGTTCTTGGGTTTCCATGGCTAACAGAGCACAACCCAGTTGTCGATTGGGTCCAGAGAGACATAAAATGTTGGGGTCAGAGTTGTCAGTCTAAGTGCCTAGGCAGAGTTAATGTGATTGGTAGCCTCAATATTGCCACAGCCCCTCCTTTGTCCACAGAGGTTCCTGAATGTTACCTGGCATTAAAGGAGGTGTTCTCTAAAGCCAGGACTGAGGTCCTACCACCACATCGTCCATATGACTGTGCCATTGATTTACTTCCCGGTACGATGCCTCCTAGGGGTCACGTATACCCTTTATCACAAAGAGAGAACGACATTATGGAGGAATACATAAGGGAGAATCTGGAACGAGGATTCATTAGACGGTCCTCCTCTCCAGCAGGAGCAGGTTTCTTTTTTGTTTCCAAGAAAGAGGGAGATCTGCGACCTTGCATCGATTATAGGGGTTTGAATAGGATCACTATAAGAAATGCATATCCCATACCTCTCATAACAGAATTGTTCGACCGATTAAAAGGGGCTCGTGTCTATACGAAGCTTGATTTACGCGGAGCGTACAACCTGGTCAGGGTTAAAAAGGGAGACGAATGGAAAACGGCTTTTAATACACGTAGCGGGCATTATGAATACCTGGTAATGCCTTTTGGGTTGTGTAATGCGCCAGCCGTCTTCCAGGACCTTATAAACGACACTCTAAGGGAATTTCTGCAAGAATTCGTCATAGTATATCTGGATGATATCCTGATATACTCTCCTGATGTGGACACTCATCATGTCCACGTGAAACAAGTGTTGAAAAAACTATTGAAGGCTGGATTGTACTGTAAGCTAGAAAAATGTCTATTCGACATATAGTAACTGTGCAATTCCTTGGTTATATAATAACTCCTGGGGGTTTTCAAATGGATCCTAAGAAGCTCTCAGCTATTCTTGACTGGCCCCTACCCCAAAGACTTAAAGCCATTCAGAGGTTTCTGGGGTTTACGAACTATTACCGAAGGTTCATTAAAGATTTTTCGGCCTTGGTGGCCCCCCTCACGGCTATGACAAAGAAAGGGGTGGGAAATCAGAAATGGACACCTCAAGCCACTCAAGCCTTTGAGGCACTAAAGCAAGCTTTTACCACTGCCCCTGTTCTCCGACATCCAGATCCGGCTCTGCCTTTCCAAGTAGAAGTTGACGCCTCCGAACTAGGTCTTGGTGCAGTCTTGTCCCAAAGGGAGGCTCCTGACAAACCCTTGCATCCATGCGGCTTCTATTCTCGGAAGTTGTCCCCGGCAGAGAAGAACTATGACATTGGAATAGAGAATTGTTAGCAGTCATCGCGGCCTTGGCCGAATGGAGATACTTATTAGAGGGGTCTAAGGACCCCATCGTTATCATAACCGACCATAAGAATCTCACGTACATTGGAGATGCCAAACGTTTAAATTCCAGACAAGCGAGATGGTCATTGTTTCTTTCAAGTTTTAATTTCGTGCTTACCTATAGACCTGGGTCCAGAAACATTAAAGCAGACGCATTGTCGAGACAGTATGAGTCTTATGAACATAATATCCAAGATCAGCATCCCATTGTACCCCAGGAAAGGATTATAGCCGCTACCACGATCAGTGTCTCGTCTCCTCTAATGAAAAGGTTGCAGACCGTCCAGGGCGCAGCTCCTGGGGGAAAAACCTCCTGCGAGACTCTTTGTACCTGAGAACGAAAGAGAGGAAGTACTTAACATCTATCATGATAATAAAACTTCCGGGCATATGGGTATCACCAAGACTGTGTCTAGTATCAGTAAACTCCTCTGGTGGCCCACGTTGCGCCGAGATGTCAAAGATTACATTGCCGTGTGCGAAGTGTGCACAAGGCAGAAAAGTCCCAAAACAGCACCCATTGGCTTACTCCAGCCTTTGCTGATCCCCGAACGACCCTGGTCACATGTAGCCATGAATTTTATAGTAGAGTTACCTGAGTCAAGAGGGAATACAGTGATACTTACGATCATAGATCGATTTTCCAAGATGGGCCACTATGTTCCTCTTCGGAAACTACCTTCGGCAGCTGAACTGGTGCCCATATTCATTGCCAACGTGGTCCGCATACACGGTGTCCCTCTGGAGATTGTCTCTGATAGGGGGACCCAATTCATCTCCGGATTCTGGAGAGGGTTTTGTAAGAACGTAGGGATAGACCTCTCTTTCTCTTCGGCTTATCACCCCCAGACCAACGGAGCAGCAGAACGAGCAAACCAAAATATAGAGAAATATCTCAGGTGCTTTATCTCAGAACAACAAGATAACTGGTCAGACCTGCTACCATGGGCAGAATATGCTTTGAACAGCGCAGTGAGTGAATCCACAGGGCATTCTCCTTTCTTCGCTGTTTATGGTTTTGATCCTCCCGTGCTCCCCGCCACGTTTCCTGATACCACGATTCCTGCTTTAGATGAGCAACTGGCATCATTGAAAGAGACTTGGGGGAGAGTGAGACGGGCACTGGAGGAGAGTAGTGCCATCCAGAAAACGAAGGCCGACAGACACAGGAGGCAGGCACCCGTGTATCAAGTTGGGGACAGGGTTTGGCTGTCTTCACGTAACATCAAGCTCTTAGTGCCTTCCATGAAGTTGGCTCCTAGGTATATCGGCCCCTATAAGATTCTACGGCGACTCAACCCTGTCTCCTATGCTTTGGCGTTACCCCCCCATTTTAAGATACACAATGTATTCCATGTAAACCTTTTGAAGCCGTTGTTATGTAACCGGTACACCAAAGTCCATGCTCCACCGCCTCCTGTCTCTGTGGAGGGCGAGGAGGAGTTCGAAGTTAAGGCCATTCTGGGTGCCAGGATGTCTAGGGGTCTTTGCAGTACTTGGTCGATTGGTGTGGGTTACGGTCCGGAGGATCGTTCTTGGGTACCGGCTGCGGAAGTCCATGCTCCTAGGCTAGTGAAGGCCTTCTATTCGGCGCACCCCCGTGCCCCTGGGGGTCGTCCAGTGGCCGCCCCTGGAGGGGGGGGTTCTGTCACGGTGGGTCAGGGGATGGGGCGCCTGGCAGCAGCTTCCTCGCTGCTCGCTGGCCAGGCGCCGAATGTAAACGCTTCCGGGTGCGCTCACGTGGGACGCCGAGGGGCGGGGCCTGGCGTTGTGACGCGGACCCGCCGGGTTTAAAACCCAGTCTCACCTTTACACCGGTGCCCTGACGTGGTATTCACCTCCCGCAGAGCTCTTGTGATATTTAACGAATCCTCCTGTGTATAACCCTTGGCATTGGCAAACGAATCCTCCTGTGTATGACCTTTGGCATTGGCAAACGAATCCTCCTGTGTATGACCCTTGGCATTGGCAAACGAATCCTCCTGTGTATGACCCTTGGCATTGGCAAACGAACCCTCCTGTGTATGACCCTTGGCATTGGCAAACGAACCCTCCTGTGTATGACCCTTGGCATTGGCAAACGAACCCTCCTGTGTATGACTCCTGGCATTGGCAAACGAACCCTCCTGTGTATAACCCCTGGTATTGGCATTTACTCTGCTCTAGGTTCTGCCCTTAACGTTGGTACCGAGGTCAGTCTATGTGGCACCCTAAGCATGCATCAGATTACCTC
Source organism: Leptobrachium leishanense (assembly GCA_009667805.1). Lineage (NCBI taxonomy): Eukaryota > Metazoa > Chordata > Amphibia > Anura > Megophryidae > Leptobrachium > Leptobrachium leishanense. The sequence goes on from CM019074.1 coordinate 18,462,538, forward strand.
TGCTATTACTAAAGTCCTAGGGAGGACTTGTGATCTGGTCTGTACCCCTGTCTGGTGTTTCCCTTTCTTTATCTGTTACCTGCTTCATTGTCTATATAGCTTTGCCGACCATTCAAGGATCGGAAGAGTAGAAAGGGAGCTACATAAAGAGATCAATATCTTGGTAGTCAGAAGGATTCGTGACAATACTCTATTCCATACCTCTGTCTGGTGTTACCCCTTGTTTATATATTGTCTGGTTAATTGTCTTTCTAGATTTGCCGACCATTCAAGGATCGGAAGGGTAGAGAGCGGTCTGCGTAAAGGGACCACACTTTTGGTAATCAGAGGGATCCGTGACAGGAGGTGGATTGCAGGAAATAAATAAGCAAACTGAAGACAAGAGGCAGGACATGAAGAGGGTTGACTTGGACGCTGGTGGGAACAAGGAGGATAGTGGGAGATGTACAGGGTTATATAAAGGGCCCCCAAATTGGCCCCGAAATTGCACCGAACAGTCAGAGTTATTCAAAGAGAATCAAAAAGTTACCGCACGTTCGGTAACTTTTCATTCAGTTCAATTCGGCTTGATTCGGCGATCCCTTGTTCGGCGACCCTGCGGTGTATTCAGCAAGCACCACAGGACCGTCGAAGTGCAGGGAAAATCTGCCGAAATCCTGCCGAACACTCACAGGCGAATGCACGCCGAAAACCCGCAAAAACATCTGGATTAACCCCAGCGAACACGAAGGAGAAACACGAGCAGGAGCCGATCACAGCGCAGCCGCCGGAAAAAGCCGACACCGCAGACGAATGCAGTGAATAAATTAGAAAAACAGTTCACATGAATGATTGAAAAGTGAAACGCTGTTTGCAAAGAAACTACGAGCGAAAATGTCTGAAATTTACATATGATCCAATGAATGATAATAAAAAGGGCTGTTACTAGACATGTGCTTTCGTTTTAGTACTAAAACGATTTAGTCCGAATTTTGGGATAATTTAGTTTTAGTATGACTCAAGAGAAACGAAACTGCTCAGTACAAAAAACGAAAGAAACTAAAATAAAATGCACTACATTTTAGTTTCAGTCCTTTTTGTGATATTACATTGATGAGTGAAGGAGACCAGCAATGAAGATCGCAACATCCGAAGTTCTGCACCCTCCACATGCCAATGCAGTAGGATGTTCTATACAGAGAGTGGCATTAATTAATGCAGGAGTATGTTCTATACATTATACAGAGAGGGGTATTAATGCAGGAGGATGTTATATACATTATACAGAGAAAGGTATAAATTGAGGAGAATGTTCTATACAGAGAGGGACATTAATGCAGGAGGATGTTATCTACATTATACAAAGAGGGGTATTAATTAATGCAGGACGGTGTTCTAAACATTATACAGAGTGGAGCCTTTTTTTTTAGCCCTTTAAATCCAGTGGCTGTGAGCCCTGAGATCGGCTGCTTGTTATATTATCTCTCAGTACAATGTATCAGGCTCAGTTGTTACAGTAACTGACTGTAACAGCGCTCAGAGTTTCAGTAAAACAAGGAAATAATATTGTTCTAACCTCTTATATATAAAAATATTATTTACTAGTTTTACAGAAACTCTGAGCGCTGTGATGAGCAGCAGTCAGTTACTGTAACAGCTTTGCCTGACACGGGGCAGTATTACAATGTTGGTGCTAACTTAACCAGAGCTGTTGTAAACTGAAAACCTCCATAGGCTATAATGGCTCTGGGAAGGTTACAACAGCTCTGGTTATGTTAGCACCAACTATGTAATATGGCCCACATTGTGCTGAGAGTGAGAGATACTGTAACAAGCAGCGATCTCAGCCCTCTGAGGAGCCACTACAATAGTAATTGTATCTGCTGGTTTTCGGATGAACGAAATTAGTTTTCATACTAAAGAACTGAAAACGAATTTCTTTAGCAACTAAATAAATTGCATTTTAGGACTAATCCATTAGTTGAAAACGAAATTTTGTGCTGTGCACATGTCTAGCTGTTACAGAAAAAATAAGTAAAGTTAAAAACACAATCGGAATTTTTTAAGAAATAAAATCCAGAAAAATACTTAAAATATCCTAAAAAATCTATAAATAAAGAGACTCTTTACTGCAGAATTTTATAATGAACGGTTTATTAGATATTGAATTAAAATGGGAATATTTTTAACATTGAAGCCTATGGGATTCGCCTGAATAAATCTGCCGCATGAAGCCACCGAATGGCAGGGCAATTTTTCAACTTTTCACTGCTGTTTTGTGTTCTCTGAATAGCCAAAGCATTGCTTCTCTATGGGGATTTCCCTGCCCTCGAACAGGCACCGTATGTGCAGGAAATTCGCCAAGATTTGGTGAATTGCCTGCTCTCTGGATAGCCGAATGGCCAAGAAAGGTAACCGAACGCTGACTGTCAGCGTTCGGTTCCCTTTCGGCAGCTATTCGGATCTCTTTGAATAACCCTGAGTGATTTTCCCCATACGGTGCAATTTCGTGGCCATAGGCTATTGAAAAAGTTGGCGATTCGCCAAATATTGCCGAATTGCCAGGGATGTACAGGGATCTTCAGCAGCAGTGAAATCCCCATAAAGAAGTAATGGCTTAATCCATTCAGAAAACACTGAACAGCAGAGAAATGTCAGTGAAATGCCACGATGTTCGACGCTTTCATTCAACAGGTTTAATCAGGTGAATCCCATAGGTTTCAATGTAAAGAAAATTCCCCTGTTTTTCTTAAATATTTATTCAACCTCTTATTCTTTTTCATTTGCAGCAAAAAGTCTCTTTATTATTTATTTTTTTAGTATTTCTTTACCATTTTTATGGATTTTTTCAGCAAATATTTTTTCAGATTTTTCTTAACATGGCATTTTTTTTCTGTAGCAGACCTTTTTATTATTATTATTCATAAGACCTTATATATTATTCCCCAGGCATTTTCGTACAGTACTTTGTTTGGAAACACCTTTTAACCACTTCAATGCTAAGGACGCGCTCAGCGCGTCCTCAGCATTGCCCCTGGTATGCGGAGGACGCGCTGAGCGCGTCCTCGCATTGGGGTCAGCGTTCGGCCGGGTTCCGGCCGATCGCTGGCCCCTCCGGTGCGGGCTGACATCCTGGATGTCAGCCCGGCATCCGGAGCAGTGGCCGCCATCATTATGTGTCATCGCGCCCCCGCGATGACACATAATTCAGGCGCCCCCCCCGCATGTGCGGAGGAGGCGCCTGAAAGGGAGGGGGGGGAGGTCCTTCGGACCTCTCTCCCTCCCGATCGGCGGCTCACAGGGGCTTAACCCAGGCATCATTTGGAAGGGCACAGCCTGCCCTTCCAAATGATGCCTGGCATTAACCCCTGGGGAGCTGGATCGCAAATCGGCGCTGAAAAGCGCCGATTTGCGATCCTTCCCGGGAGCTGGCCGACATCTTGGATGTCGGCCAAGCTTCCGGGAACTCCCCCAGAGGACTGGCGTCATCGTGCGCAGCACGATGACGCCAGTCCTAGCATTAACCCCTAACTGCCACGAAGTGTGGAGATAGGGAGTTCCAATGAACTCCCTATCTCCCGATCCGTGGCAGTTAGGGGTTAAATTTTGATATCGTTGGATCGGCCAGAGCATGGCCGTTCCAACGATACCAAACATGAAAGTAAAAAAAAATGTAAAAAAATAAAAAAATAAAAAAAAAAAAAAATAAACACTTTTTTTTTTTTTTTTTTGTTTTGTTAATGCAGCAATATTGTTCCCATTTCAATTATAATGTGAACAATGATGCTGCATTAACGATTTTTGTATGCGGTGCGTTTGTTAAAAATGGTGTCATTTTCCCCAAAAAAAAATGTAACGAGACCCCATCTCTAATTTTTTTAACAAGCGCACCCCATACAAAATATAACCGCAATTGCTCGCATGTTAAAATGTGAAAAAAAAACACTTTACACGCTGTAAATTATTGAAAATACATATTTTATTGCATTTTTTGTTATAATATACAAACATGACATAACGTATACATATAATAATGACATATTATGAATCTACCGAGTCTGACGGAAAGAACGATATATAATATGTCGATGTCATATACTAAAATAAGCTTTCAAAACACGTTTAAACATGATGCGCAAAACAGGTAAAAAATGACCTCAGCACAGGGGCGGGAAAAGCCTCAGCAGCGAAAGGGTTAAAAGTTGCTGTTGTTTTTTGTGTTTTTATATATATATATACATATATATATATATGTATAGTGTGTTTATTATTGCAGAAGCCACCTGCACATCACAGCAAGTCAATGAATTGCATCCTAGAGCTCCTGTGCCACATTCCCCATATGCAGCAAGGAACTCTGGGTAGGATATGCAAATGACCTCTGTCCCACTTTTATGCATCCTGGATCTGTAATTACACAGAACCCTGAAATCAATGCTATGCCACACTGTGACTTTGTAGCAGAGATAAGGTTTATGCAACTGGTCATTACAGATCCAGGATGCATAAAAGTGAGACAGATGGCATTTGCATATCCTACCCAGAGTTCCTTGCTGCATATGGGGAATGTGGCACAGGAGCTCTGGGATGCAATTCATTGAATTGCTGTGATGTGCAGGTGGCTTCTGCAATAATAAACACAACTTATTATAGTGTGGAGGCTTTTTATCTCACTTTTAGTCCTTCACCACAACCCTTATATATAATATATATATATATATATATATATATGTAATGATAAGAGAGGCCAGGCACTCGTTTTCCTTGGGTGGCTGATCCCGGGGGGACCCCAATAGGCAAGAAATTAAGTGGTTGCTTGCCTCGGTGCTTAACTCCCATGAAAAATATATATCGAAAAAATGGTAAGTGGAGGCACACGAGGACTTTTTTAAAAGGTTGAAATTTATTAAATATGCATTTAAAAAACAACATTTCGGCCCCTAGAGGCCTTTATCAAGGGGCCGAAACGTCGGTTTTTTAATGCATATTTAATAAATTTCAACCTTTTAGAAAAGTCCTCGTGTGCCTCCACTTACCATTTTTTCGATACATATATATATATATATATAAGCAAGGGAATGACAGGACAAAAGACAGAGAGAGAAAACAAGCAAAATATAACTATATATATCTATCTACATATATAATATAAATTCGATAGGCCGTGTTAGTCCAGTTTGCCAAAATCACGAGTATAGCAGTACGTAGTGATACCTTTTTTATTGGACTAACGTTACATTTAAAAGACAAGCTTTCGAGAGGATTCCTCTCCTCCTCAGGTCTGGAAGCTTACTGATCAGTTCCTAGAATTAAACCCAAAAAAATAATAAAAAAAAACAAAACAAGCATCAGCCAGAATTTTGAATGTTATGTGACTTCATGATAATGGGTTAAAAACCAAACTCTGGGTTTTTAACCCATTATCATAACGTCACATAACATTCAAAATTCTGGCTGATGCTTGTTTTTTTTTTCTTTTTTTTTTTTTCATGTCTCTTTCAGCCTTCACTGTTTTTTGTTTTTTGTTTTGCCTTTTTTTTTTCTCTCTCTTTTCCATTCAAGTTGTATGATCTTATCTATGTTGTTTTATTATGGGCCCAAGATCCCTCATGCCTTCATTTTCCCATTTTGAACATACCATTTGACTCTCACTCTTTACGACATCTAACCCCCCACCCATGTGACCCTTAATGTCCTAATGTTCAATTCTAGGAACTGATCAGTAAGTTTCCAGACCTAAGGAAGAGAGTAATCCTCTCGAAAGCTAGACTTTTAAATGTAACGTTAGTCCAATAAAAAAGGTATCACTACGTACTGCTATACTCGTGATTTATATATACAGTTGTGTTCAAAATTATTCAACCCCCAATGCTGTAAAGGGTTTTAGGGAATTTAGTGTACATTTGTAATTGTATTCAGAATGAAATCCTACAAGGACTTTTTAAAGAACCATATGCAACTAAAATGACATCAATTGGTTTTGTAATACAGTAGTAAATGTTTCTTTTGTGAATTCTTCATTGACACAATTATTCAACCCCTTAAAGACTACCACTCTGAAGAACAGAGGTTCATTCAAGTGTTTTCAATCAGGTATTGAAAACACCTGTGGATGTCACGGAGCAGCAATAAAGCATAATAAGCACCAATTAGGCAGCTTTAAAATGACTGTGATACTCAACTCCTTCTAGACATTTACTGGTGTGGTTACAAACATGGTGAAGTCAAGAGAATGGTCCAGGAAGACAAGAGAAGAGGTGATTACTCTTCACAGGAAGGGCAATGGCTATAAGAAGATTGCAAAGATGTTAAACATACCAAGAGAGACCATAGGAAGCATCATTCGCAAATTCAAGGCAAAGGGCACTGTTGAAACGCTACCTGGTCGTGGCAGAAAGAAGATGCTGACTTCGACTGCTGTGCGCTACCTGAAGCGTAGAGTGGAGAAAAGTCCCCGTGTGACTGCTGAGGAACTGAGAAAAGATTTGTCAGATGTGGGTACTGAAGTTTCAGCTCAGACAATACGGCGCACACTGCGTAATGAAGGCCTCCATGCCAGAACTCCCAGGCGCACCCCCTTGCTGTCTCCAAAGAATAAGAAGAGTCGACTTCAGTATGCCAAAAGTCATGTGGACAAACCACAGAAGTTTTGGGATAGTGTTCTGTGGACTGATGAAACAAAATTAGAACTGTTTGGGCCCATGGATCAACGCTATGTTTGGAGGAGGAAGAACAAGGCCTATGAAGAAAAGAACACCTTGCCTACTGTGAAGCATGGCGGGGGGTCAATCATGCTTTGGGGCTGTTTTGCTTCTGCAGGTACAGGGAAGCTTCAGCGTTTGCAAGGTACCATGAATTCTCTTCAGTACCAGGAGATATTGGATGACAATGTGATGCAGTCTGTCACAAACCTGAGGCTTGGGAGACGTTGGACCTTTCAACAGGACAATGATCCCAAGCATACCTCCAAGTCCACTAGAGCATGGTTGCAGATTAAAGGCTGGAACATTTTGGAGTGGCCATCGCAGTCACCTGACTTAAATCCGATTGAGAACCTCTGGTGGGACTTAAAGAAAGCAGTTGCAGTGCGCAAGCCTAAGAATGTGACTGAACTGGAGGCTTTTGCCCATGACGAATGGGCGAAGATACCCGTAGATCGCTGCAAGACACTTGTGTCAAGCTATGCTTCACGTTTAAAAGCTGTTATAACTGTAAAAGGATGTTGTACTAAGTACTAAGATTGAATGTCACTTGGGGGGTTGAATAAAACTGATAATGATGTGAGCACAGAAAAAACATTTGTGGTTATTTCATTATAAATGTTATGTTATATTTGTCTGACCTACACGTGCCTCTTTGATTTAATTGTAAGCAAGATGACTGAATGATCAAAATCAATGTCAAACTGGCCAAAACACTCAATTTCAGTGGGGGTTGAATAATTTTGAACACAACTGTATATATATATATTTATATATATATATAAGCCACGCACAGAAGCACACTGGGGCTTGTAGAAAAAAATAACAAACTTTATTGTTTTTTTTCTATATATATATATATACACTATATTGCCAAAAGTATTCGCTCACCCATTCATATGCGAGTCAAAGCAGGTGAGCGAATACTTTTAGCAATATAGTGGATATATATATATATGGCATGCACTTTATAGACAGCAAGTAGCTGGCATTTTAGCTGTAGTTATAAGATGTTCTAATTATCCCCATCAAAGAATAAGAGTGGTCCTCTCGTATTGTGGAATTGGATATTGATTGGTTATGGCAGAGCTGGATAACAATGAGGGAAAAGGTAAAATGGTCGAGGACAGGGAAGTAATCTTGTCTCTCTCATCTCGGCACTAATCTTACCTTTCAAGAACTCAAATAATTCATTATGCACCGATATGTCCTGCACAATTGCACTATAAGAAACATGCAATCTGCGCTCTAATGTTAGCCGCTATTGTAAGTGTATGAGCTTTTAAACGTTGCGTAGGTGATAAGGTCTGATTCATGCGTGACGTCTTCAATATACACTTTTCTTTTGTTGCTCTTCCAATTATGGGCTCGATTCAATTGGACCCGATGACCTAAATTAAGACCTTTTATTGGCCGACTTTCAGACCAGCGGGGTGTTGCAGATGTCAGCTCCGGCTGAATTTTTTCAACTAGCAAATATTTTTTTCTAAAAATTTGCCGATATAATTAAACCGAGCCCTATATTAGATATATTTTCAGACTTACATTCCATTCATTTGACACATTTGACACATTTTGCTTATTGTTACTGGTACAGTATGTGGAGTTGCACTTTTCTTGGCTCCATCAATCTGTTTCCAACAGATCAACCTCTCTATAACGGAACTTCTCGTCTTCCTCCCCTCTAAAACCAACATTCCTGCAACCATTTCCCTTCAGATGAATGGTGCCCTCATTACTTCTAACTTTCAGGTTCGTTGTCTCAATATCCTCTCCGACTCTGATCTTTCTTTCACTTCTCACATCCAGTCACTAACCAAATCTTGCTTCTTCTACCTAAAAAACATTGCACGCATCCGTCCCTTTCTTAATCAGGACTCTACTAAAATGCTCGTCCAAGCTCTTATTATCTCCCGCCTTGACTACTGTAACCTCCTTATCTCTGGCTTTAAGAGAACCCAGATTCTTCCTATGCAGTCTGTTATGAATGCCTGTGCCAGACTCATACACCTCACCTCCCGCACCTCACCCCTTTGTCAATCTCCCAGTTTCCTTTAGAATTCAATTCAAAATACGAGTCTTCACGTACAAAGCTCTCCATAACCGCGCCCCCGCCTACATCTCATCCCCTAATTAACAGGTACATCCCGTCCTGGCCACTTCGCTCTGCCAATGATCTGATGCTATCAGTTTCTCGTACCCGCACCCCTAACTCTCGCCTTCAAGACTTCTCCTGAGCTGCCCCTTTCTATGGAACTCTCTCCCCCACACCATTAGAGTCTCCCTGTTTCTCCAGTCCTTCAAGAAGTTTCTGAAAACACATTACTTTAGAGAACTCTTTCGGCTCTCCCCATGATTCCCCAACTGTACATTTCTCGCGCCATTTTACAACCCAGCTCATACACGCCCCGCTACTTCATGTCCTCTATTTAACCTCACCTAGTGTGTCACACCTCTTCTCTTAGATTGTAAGCCCTCATGCACAGACCTCTCTCCTACTGTTCTGTGTGTTTAATTTGTACGTATGTTTGTTATTCTGTCTCTCCCATTGTACAGCACTACAGAACTTGTATAAAAACCTATAACTGTAACTGTGTTTTGAATAAGCCCTATCGAGATTTTCTAGCACATATCACTTCTTTACATATAGTTGTATCCTATACTTTTCCCCAGTATTTCATACAAATGCAGAGTTTCAGTGATCACCAAGCCCCATGGTGACCAATTACTAAATTTTCCTATTTCATAACGAAAAGTTTGAATTTTATTAAGGACACGGAGGCGAATATTTGCAGTCTCTTTCTTACTTTAATCAAACAGTAGCAAGAAAAGTAGACAGAAAAGTATAGAAACTAGACAAAAAAACTAGTACCAACATGGTACATCCTGCAGCACCCCTCCCATAGCGCAGTATGGAATGTTCAGAGTCTATATAGGCATCCCCCCAATGTCCATTAAGCCTCTTTCTTGAAAACAGCGAAGACGCCAAGAACTGAAGAAATATAACAGGAACTCAGAACGGATGAAGGATGAAGATGGAACATCCAGTAGCAGAGGATCCAGCAAATCCAGTAATTATTGAAAAGCACCTGGGGCTGAAAAACAGCACAAAAACACGAAATGTGTGTTAGCATATGAATTGTAACTTCATGCAATACAAAGAACGTGCTGGACTAGCGCTGAAATAATTTCAGTACACGAAAATCGAAATAACTTTATTGTATCACACAGTGAAATACATATGAACATAAATATGTACTTGGTCATAGAAAACGACATAGTCAGAATTTTATTGAAGTAATTGAGAATCGTACAAATTATGAAAGGGAGGGAAAATGGGGGGGAAATATTCGCCTCCGTGTCCTTAATAAAATTCAAACTTTCCGTTGTGAAATAGGAAAATTTAGTAATTTTAAGGCAGGACACGGAGGCTCATATTTGCAAGTTCAAAGCTATCTGAAAACATATATTAATCAAACGTCTAAAACACCGGAGGACCAGTGCGATACAGGCTTAAAATAAAATTCTCTAAAGGTGGACTCTCGCGACCAATCGGCAGATCGTAACAAATCTTCTAAACGACAACTGGATGAGACGGCTTTAGAAGCAACTGCACTTCTCACAGAATGTGCGCCATATTGAGAAACATCAATTCCTGCCAATTCTAGAATCCAGCGAACCCATCTCGCCAGGGTGGGAGAGCTCACTGGAAGGAAGGGAGGTTTAAATGAAATAAATAGGGGAGTCACTTTCGAGGCATGTCGAAGAGGAAGAGTACGTTCCTCATACTCTTGTAAGCAACGAACGGGGCATAACCCGGGTTGCAACTGGAGACTCGGAAAAAATGCCTGAGAAATGGAAGTTTTGGTGCGTCTAGAAATGTCAAAACGGACGCCCTCAGGAAGGAAAGAGCGAACTCCAAAATCTAGTGCCCTCACATCTCCCACACGTTTACAGGATACTAAACAAAAAAGCATCAATAGTTTGGCTGACAATTTACGCAGGGATAAACCATGATTATCGGGCCAGGCGAGTAAAAACCGCAAAACGATATTAACGTCCCATGTCGTAACATATCGTGGTTGTGGGGGACGAGCAAAACGGGCACCTCTTAGAAGTCGACACACTAGGGGGTGACAACCCAGTGAAACACCCTCAAAACCTATATGCCCTGCCGACATGGCAGATCGTAACACATTGAGAGAGCGATAAGCTATACCCGAGTTGAACACTGCTGACAAAAAATCTAATACAAAATTCAGAGAAGTAGAAAAGGGATCTTGAGCCCGTTCGATACACCAGCTAGACCATTTTGACCAGTATGAATTGTACACTCTTCTAGTTCCTGGGGCCCAGGATTGTTCAAGCAGTGCGGCAGTAGAGCTCGATATGCTTCCTGAAGTTCTACTGATCCGGACAGCAACCACCCCATGAGTTGCAGATGATCTGAAGACATCAGTGGATGAAGTCGTCCTTCCGGGTCCTGGAGCATAGATGGTATGGTTGGGAGCAGGCGAGGTGTCTCGATGACCAGGTCCAGCAACGATGGAAACCATGCTTGAGATGGCCAGAATGGGGTCACCAGTACTAGGGTGACGTGAAGAGTCCTGATGACGTTCAACACTCTTTGGATCAGGGCGAATGGTGGAAAAGCATAGGGACGTCCCTGCGACCACGTCTGGAGAAACGCGTCCGTTGCCGTTGCGTCTGGATCCGGACGCCAGCTGAAGAATCTTGGTAGCTTTGCATTCAGCCGGGATGCAAATAAGTCCGTATGGAATGGACCCCACAGCAGAGAGAGCGCTGAGAAAATTGAAGAGTGTAGAGACCAGTCTCCTGCGTCGTAGAAATGTCTCGAATTCCAGTCTGCTACTACATTCGAGAGACCTGGGATGAATTGTGCTGTCACGTGAAGACGATTTCGGAAACAGAAATCCCACAGGTAATGTGCCATCACCGTCAATTGGATCGAACGGGGACCACCCAGGGCGTTGATATATCGAACAGCCGGAAAATTGTCCAGTCGTAAAAGAATGGATTGATGGGTCGTCCCTTTCGTGAAACTCTTGAGAGCGAAGGATGCTGTTAACAACTCCAGAGCGTTGATATGGTATGATGTCTCGTCTAAGGACCAACGACCTCCCGTTTCCCGATCTCCGCACCGAGCACCCCATCCTAGGCGACTGGCATCTGACTCGATCACGAGGGTAGGAGCCGGGAAGTGAAGGGGACTCCCGTTCCATAGGTGTAGATCCGAAATCCACCATCGGAGATCGTTGATTACATTTGTTGTGATCTCCACTATTGTGTTGTAGGAAAACCCCGACTGGAGAAAACGGGCCTTCAATCTCTGGAGGGCTCGGAAATGTAGAGGAGCCGGAAACACTGCGTGTCGTGTTGCTGACATGAGACCTATGATGCGTGCTATCTGTCGCAATGTTGTAGACCGCTGGCGTAGCAGGGTTCGAACTTCTTTCTTGATAGAAAGGACCTTGGAGTTCGGGAGGCTCAGAGTTTGAAATGTTGCATCTAGAATGAAGCCCAGGAACTCCAGTCGATGTGATGGTATGAGTACTGATTTTTCTACATTGACTAGAAATCCTAGTCCCTGAGTAATTGAATGGTCAATATTAAATGTTGTTGTAGAGTCGTGCGTGACTGAGACATGATTAGAATGTCGTCGAGGTATATAACCAGACGAATCCCTATCGATCGGAGGTGAGCCACTACCGGTTTCATCACCTTGGTGAAACACCATGGTGCTGATGACAGGCCGAACGGAAGACACGTGAACTTCCACATTTTTCCGTTCCAGGGGAAGACAAGAAATTCTCGAAAGTCTTCTCGAATGGGAATGGTCAAATAGGCATCCTTGAGATCCAGTTTTACCAGCCAATCCCCCGGTATTATTAATTCTTTCATTGTGCCAATCCCTTCCATCTTGAAATGGCGGTACGTAACCCAACCATTCAAGTCCTTTAAGTTTATGACTGGGCGATATCCACCCCCTTTTTTGGCAACTACAAATAGGTTGCTGACAAAAATATGGTTGTGTGACGGTTCTATTGCTCTTTTTTCAGAAGGCTCAGAACTTCGGTGTGTATCAGTGTGTGTAAATGTGATGCTAGAGTCAACGGGTGTGGTGGTGACGACTGGATTGGAATGTCGGTGAATTTTATAGCGTATCCCTGAATCGTGTTTAGCACCCATGAGTCTGACGTTAGTAAAGTCCAATTGTGTTGAAAAAGTCGCAAGCGCCCCGCCACCGGTACAGATGCATGAGGTATGACTTGTGAAATTACCTGATGGGCGGCGGAGATAACCTCTGCCTCTAGTGCCTCTGAATCCTCGTCCCTGCCAGGGACGGGCTCTCGTGGGGAAGAAGGATCCTGTGAAACCAGTGCCTCTTGGTTTAGTGGTAGACAGGGAGGGCATATTTCCAGAACGGGAAATGGTATTGGGAGTGTTTGCCCGGCCGGCAGGGCGCCCTCTGATTCTGCCGGCCCTTCCAAAAACACGCGAGGTGTTAAAAACTTTTTTAATGGCAATGTCTGCTTTATCAATATTCGCAAAGGAATTTGCATATGTTCCCATCTCCTTTACGAATTTATCCCCAAACAAGAGGCCCTGAGCCTCACTACCCAGATCATTAGGGGCCAGTGTAGTGAATTGGGGATCTACTTTTAACAGAATTGCCTTACGGCGTTCTGCCGCGACAGCGGCGTTGGCGTTTCCAAACAGGCACATAGTGCGTTGAAGCCAACCTCCTACTTCTTCAAGGTCAAGAGGAACCCCGAAAGTTTAGTTTCTTCTAACAATTCAAATAAACGGGCTAGGGGACCCGACATGTCTAAGACTTTGTCCTGAATCATACGTAGGGCATGATCGATTCCCTTCTTTACATTCCACCCTCTGGTACCCAGAATTTTTTCGAAATGTTCGTCCACTACTGGGGTGAGGCAAGTCTTGCCTACCGTAATTGGGCGAGGACATTCAGCCTTAAGAGTCGCCCTAGAGGGACGGTCCAAAGGGGCCCTGAAATTGGCGTCTATCCATTTTGCAACATGAGGTAGAGGGTACCAGTCGGTTGAACGTGGGTGTGAAATACTTTTAGGGTGAAATAACGGGTTACCCTGTGGGTCATAAATCACCTCTCTAGGTGGTGCACCCGGGAAGGTAGTGGGAATGTCCCCTTCCAACTGATCGTCATATTCAGGGGCATGAATCTCAAATGGTTCCTCATCTGCATGACCCTTATCCCCCTCATATTCTTCCTCCGAGTCAGGGTAAGCGGGTAGGAGAGAGGTACTATGTTTTGATTTTTTAGGGAGGCAGACCGTTGTGCACGCCTCACGGTCAGAGGCTCTTTTAATCAGAGGAGGGTTATTTGGGTCAGGCAGTTGAACGGGGATGCCAGCCCCTCTAGCGCGCTGATGGTCAGGCGCGGTCTCAGACAGGTTATGGAAACCTGAGGGTCTATGGAGAGCATGAGAGCTCAGATTAAAATGTGGAGTATGGGAACTTATAGAACGTAATGGGGTATGGGCGCTTGAGGACACAGTCGGGCAGGGGTTAACTGAGATTGGAGGCATGAAAAATTGCGGGGCAAAAGGTGTGGGAGGGATTGGAGCAGATACATTACGTTCTGACCAGGCACGTGTAAGAGAATCTGACATGCAGGATACAGCGGATTGGATTCGTGAAATGGAGGCTTCCATGGCCGCCATACGTCTCTCTGGGTCATTCAACTGCGGTTGGAGAAGTAAACTCCCATGCTGTTCTACGAGGGCACCTTGGTGGAGCGGGCTGCCGCCGGAATCAGAGTCCCGGCGATCGGAGCGAGTATGCTTGCTGAACGACATCTTTTAAATGGAAAGTTTTACTTTTAAAATGGCCGCCGCGCTAGACTGCCACGCAAAGTCTGTGGCGTGAGGAGGGCGGGGTCTGAGCGTGAGGAGAATTATAGTTAACAGAGCGCAGGCCGCGGGAGGTAAATATCGGGACTGTAACCATGCGGTCACATGACCCAAAACCCGGCGGCCAGACATTCGCACAGAATTTAAGATATACACAATAAATAATATAATATATAAATAGCGCCCCAGACTCTCTTTAGCGCAGAGAGTCTGGGGTGAAATGAATTGTACTTAACTGTCCACTGAGCTGAGTAGCAAGAAAGAGGCTTAATGGACATTGGGGGGATGCCTATATAGACTCTGAACATTCCATACTGCGCTATGGGAGGGGTGCTGCAGGATGTACCATGTTGGTACTAGTTTTTTTGTCTAGTTTCTATACTTTTCTGTCTACTTTTCTTGCTACTGTTTGATTAAAGTAAGAAAGAGACTGCAAATATGAGCCTCCGTGTCCTGCCTTAAAATTATTCTGGGAATTTTAAATGGTGAACAAGACATTGTGATCGGAAGGAATTCACAAAGTAATGCGCAAAATTCCGAGAACTTTGAAATATTGAAGAAGCAACATTAAATGAATATATGGAGCTGGCCAGCCAGGATTTTCTTTCAAAAGACGGAGAAGAGAGGCAAACGCCACTATGCTTCACCCAGACTGAGTGCACCAGGGTCCACAGGCAGCTGCCCGCCATACCCTCAAAAGCAGAGGCGAGAAATCGGTCAGTTCAGACAGGTTTGCCAGAAAGAGGAGTAGCTTTTATAGGAAAATGCAACATTTCAACCTTATTCAAGGACCTTGGTAAAAGTCCTTGGATAGGAATGAAGCGTTGAGTTTTACAAAAACAAACCTGCACCTACTTATGACATAAACATCTAAAGTGACCGGCTCTCTGGTTCTTCGGTTCTCTGGCTCCTCTGGTTGTGAGGATTTGCATTCAGTCTGGCTCAATCTCCCACTCTCTTGGCATGTCTTCACTTCTTCTAACGCCACTTATGGTTTCCATTCCCCAAACCACCCGCATCAGGTTTTTCGGGTTTTTTGGGGGGTTTTTCGGTTCAGTTCGGTTTGTTCGGACTTTGTAAATTTTCGTTTTGACTCGTTTCAGCCGATTTCCGGTTCGGTTCGTTTTTCGTATCGACTTTTTTTTCGTGATTTTGGAAATTTTCGTGTTTTTCGGAATATCTGTTCTCCTCGTTTCAAAGTGTCTATTCGTTTTGACGTAAACTAATGGTTTTTCGGATACGATAATTATACGATACGATAATTCTGCCGATACGATAATTCTGCCATTGAAATTTCTCGTGTTTTACAAGAAGGATACATTGAGATTTCTCTGGTTTCCCAGGAAGGATACATTGAGATTTCTCTGGTTTCCCGGAAAGGATACATTGAGTTTTCCCATGTTTTACAAGAAGGATACATTGAGATTTCCCATGTTTTACAAGAAGGATACATTGAGATTTCTCATGTTTTACAAAGAAGGATACATTGAGATTTCTCTGGTTTTACAAGAAGGATACATTGAGATTTCTCTGGTTTTCCAGGAAGGATACATTGAGATGGGAATGATACAAAATTACAGAATCAGCGATATAACCGAAAAATACGTTGTCTGAAATTACTGAAATGGAACCGAAATCAAGAATGGAACGAAAATGAATTTCGATTTTACACATTTCTAGTCCATTCGAAAATACCAAAAAGTTTTTGTTTCGGCTTGAAAATTTGTTCGGATCTGCCGTTTTCGGATCCGAAAATTTTCGGAAAATCGGAAACCCGAAACGCAAATCCCTAGTATCAGGAGACTCCAAGAACTGGGGGTCCTGGTCCCCGCTGCAATCTGACATCTCACAGCTTCTCCCACATCATCCCGCAGCTCGGTTATCAGGTAATATCTGTATTTTAACAGTCTGAATTTAAGTTTATCAGTGGTTGACGTGGACACCATTTCTGCAGTGGTCCTCAGGTCCCCCTAACAGGTCAGGTCTTAAGGATTCCTTTGGGGAAAAACAGACTGAATCCTGCAGTCACTGAGCAGCAAATCATATCACCTGTGTTGTGCGTCACATATCCTGCAAACCTGGCCTGTTAGGAGGACCTGAGGACAAGGCTAGGAGCCACTGTTTAACTGCAATGTCCAGGTCACATTAAACCAGGTGTAAAAAAATGTTAGAAAACAAAATATGTACTTGTGGATCTGGAGTGACCTCAGCGAGCAAATACCGCTTCGTCTTCTTCAACTCACCTTATGTATCATGAGAGCATATAGATCATTTTGCATTACTAAACAGCTACTTAAAAATACATTTGTTGCAATTTATAGTTGTTGGAGAAATGTAATATTCATTTTGACACATGTCAATTGAGTCAACCTGTCCAACCTAAGGCTAGGGTCAAACGAACGCATTATTCGCAGCGACCGTCAAAAATTATGTCCGAATGCATTGACGTATTTTTTCACGGAATGCGCGAAAACAGTCAGACGACGCGCATTTTCGTGCGTGATTTTGTACGGATCATCAATAAAACACTTTTTGCGTCTGGACGTTATGTTGGCCGGACATGAGCAGCGTCTGACGTCTCCTAATAACGCACAAACGCCGCTATGCCGCCGCAGAGCACTCTGTACGTCAGTACTAGCAGTTCGGCGTTCTCAAAAAAATGCGTTCATTTTCCACTTGCGTTGCGCAGCTGGACATTTGTGCGGCCGTACTTCGTATATTGGTCGTCATTGCCCGTCATTTGCTGCTAGTGCGGCCGTGATTAAGTGCGCCTAAACGTACGATAAAAATGCGTTAGTCTGACCCCAGCCTTAGAATACAAGTTTATTAATTTCCATAGAAATACATTAAAAACAATGGGCCCTGTTACATTCTTTACACAAAAACGCGTTAATTTTTGCGCAAAACTTTAAATGTCAACTCGCGTAAATCAACGCTGGTCTTACAATCCTCGTTCATCAAAAACGCGCGCGCAGCAACGTTGGGCGCAGAAGTCGGGCGGATTGTTTTTTTCACGCGATTCAGCCAATCAGAATTAAGAACCACAATTGTCTCACGTTAAGTTTTTGCGCCTGTCAAAGTCAATCTGCGCAAATATGCTGCATCAATAAAAAAAACACGCACAACTTCTCCATTTTATTGGTTTGGGTACGTGTAGAATGTGTAACTATACTTTGATGCGTATTTTTTTTTGGGCTGGTGTATTTGGTTTCGACCAGGTTGATAGAATTTGCCATTAACACCAGCTTTTAGGAGTTGCTAAAATTATGCGCGGAAAGGCTGTGCGTTACAAACTGCGCATAGATTGTAATACCATCCGCGTACCAGCGCACACACGCATTTGCGCTCACAATGTTAAATATAGGACGCGCAAAGTAAAGTAAGTTCGCGCAAGTTCATCCGCAGTAGACGTATACGCGCGTTTGTTACGCTGACATTGTAATACGACGTTCTGCGCAAAGGGTTTTGCCCCTCGCGTTAATGCGTTTTGCGCGGGCGCAAACGTATGCGCGAAGAATGTAATAGGGCCAAATATATATGTGTGTGTTTAAAAACATAATAAATACATAAAATAAACTTCCTAAATATTTACTTAAAACAATCATCATTGTGTCATTTTCATTGTGCCCACACCTGCACACTTGTAACATTTGCAAAAGCAGAGTTCTTCCATGAATTAGCTTTTTGATGATCGCACTGACAGACCAGACGGGCATTTTAATCAGGACCCAGCAAACCCATTTATTTATAATGCACATCTATCAATAAACACATCTATCTGTAACACTGTCGCAAATTACACTTCTTTGTGCAATTTATTTACTATATATCTACCCCATGTGCTTCTTTAACATTTCTTCACTCATCCTTGTAAGTTATTAACACATTTTGTCTTAACTGAGAACGTTACTGTTGTCAGGCCTCATTTATCACAGTTATATCATAACTTTCTGATATTTATTGTCCCTTATGGACGGTACAATGTCTCATGAAAAAAAAAATATATTGAAGCAGCTTCTCTCTACATTGAAGAATCTCCACAATAGAATCCCATCAAACAAAGATACTATAACTAGATATATATATATATATATATATATATCTATAGGGGACCCAAACTGATGCGTAAGGATATGAGCCCACAATGGTGTGATACAGAGGCAAAACAGGAAAAGGACTAGCCACAGGCAGTGTGAACAGGGAAGGAAAGGAGCTGGACACAGGCAGTGTGAACAGGGAAGGAAAGGGGCTGGACACAGGCAGTGAACAGGGAAGGAAAGGAACTGGACACAGGGGCGGATCCAGGGGGGGCAACAGGGAAATTGCCCCCCTCCCCCGAGCAGTGCAGATGCCAGGCTGACCTCCAGAACTCAAATTGCGATGTGTGCAGTGAATGCAGACATGGCGATTTGCAGAGGAACACACTGCGCAGAAGCACTGAGCACTGCCCCTCCCAGTCATGTGTCAGGGGCATGTCACGTGGTGATCCTTTTCCCAGTGACCAATCCATGTGGCTGAGCCTGTCTCCTTCCATGCCTGCCTGACAGCCACAGGAAAGGGCTGGATCTGAGGCTGAGCAACAGGATCAGAGAAGAGAGGGGCTGGAGCCTCCATGCAGGGACACCAGGGAGGTAAGTAATGGGTCCCTGAGAGTTTGATCCTTCCTCCAGGGTGTATAACAAAGCTAGAGCTGCACAGTAATAAACATCTCAGATATGAGTCTGTAAACTGCTCCTCTAGATTGTAAGCTCCTGGGTGCCCTCTGCTCCTCTAGATTGTAAGCTCCTGGGTGCCCTCTGCTCCTCTAGATTGTAAGCTCCTGGGTGTCCTCTGCTCCTCCAGATTGTAAGCTCCTGGGTGTCCTCTGCTCCTCCAGATTGTAAACTCCTGGGTGTCCTCTGCTCCTCCAGATTGTAAGCTCCTGGGTGCCTTCTGGTCCTCTAGATTGTAAGCTCCTGGGTGCCTTCCGGTCCTCTAGATTGTAAACTCCTGGGTGCCTTCTGGTCCTCTAGATTGTAAACTCCTGGGTGCCTTCTGGTCCTCTAGATTGTAAGCTCCTGGGTGCCCTCTGCTCCTCTAGATTGTAAACTCCTGGGTGCCCTCTGCTCCTCTAGATTGTAAAATCCTGGGTGTCCTCTGCTCCTCCAGATTGTAAGCTCCTGGGTTCCTCTGCTCCTCTAGATTGTAAACTCCTGGGTGTCCTCTGCTCCTCCAGATTGTAAGCTCCTGGGTGCCTTCTGGTCCTCTAGATTGTAAGATCCTGGGTGCCTTCTGGCCCTCTAGATTGTAAGCTCCTGGGTGCCTTCCGGTCCTCTAGATTGTAAGCTCCTGGGTGCCTTCTGCTCCTCTAGATTATAAACTCCTGGGTGCCTTCTGGTCCTCTAGATTGTAAAATCCTTGGTGCCCTCTGCTCCTCTAGATTGTAAACTCCTGGGTGCCCTCTGCTCCTCTAGATTGTAAAATCCTGGGTGCCCTCTGCTCCTCTAGATTGTAAACTCCTGGGTGTCCTCTGCTCCTCCAGATTGTAAACTCCTGGGTGTCCTCTGCTCCTCCAGATTGTAAGCTCCTGGGTGCCTTCTGGTCCTCTAGATTGTAAGCTCCTGGGTGCCTTCTGGTCCTCTAGATTGTAAGCTCCTGGGTGCCTTCTGGTCCTCTAGATTGTAAGCTCCTGGGTGCCTTCCGGTCCTCTAGATTGTAAGATCCCGGGTGTCCTCTGCTCCTCCAGATTGTAAACTCCTGGGTGTCCTCTGCTCCTCCAGATTGTAAACTCCTGGGTGCCTTCTGGTCCTCTAGATTGTAAGCTCCTGGGTGCCTTCTGGTCCTCTAGATTGTAAACTCCTGGGTGCCTTCTGGTCCTCTAGATTGTAAACTCCTGGGTGCCTTCTGATCCTCTAGATTGTAAACTCCTGGGTGCCTTCCGGTCCTCTAGATTGTAAACTCCTGGGTGCCTTCTGGTCCTCTAGATTGTAAGCTCCTGGGTGCCCTCTGCTCCTCTAGATTGTAAGCTCCTGAGTGCCCTCTGCTCCTCTAGATTGTAAGCTCCTGGGTGCCCTCTGCTCCTCTAGATTGTAAGCTCCTGGGTGCCCTCTGCTCCTCTAG
This sequence comes from Leptobrachium leishanense, assembly GCA_009667805.1. Lineage (NCBI taxonomy): Eukaryota > Metazoa > Chordata > Amphibia > Anura > Megophryidae > Leptobrachium > Leptobrachium leishanense. Next base: position 18,483,233 of record CM019074.1, read on the forward strand.
ATTGTAAGCTCCTGTGAGCCAGGCCCTCTGCTCCTCTAGATTGTAAGCTCCTGTGAGCCAGGCCTCTGCTCCTCTAGATTGTAAGCTCCTGTGAGCCAGGCTCTGCCCTCCTCTAGATTGTAAGCTCCTGTGAGCCAGGCCCTCTGCTCCTCTAGATTGTAAGCTCCTGTGAACCAGGCCCTCTGCTCCTCTAGATTGTAAACTCCTGTGAGCCAGGCCCTCTGTAAATTCTCGTGAGTCGGGCTCTCTGCTAAAACTCCTTATTTTCTGTCAGTGCCCCTCCCGAGACTAGTCTCTGGATCCGCACCTGCCTGGACACAGGCAGTGAACAGGGAAGGAATGGAGCTGGACACAGGCAGTGAACAGGGAAGGAATGGAGCTGGACACAGGCAGTGAACAGGGAAGGAATGGAGCTGGACACAGGCAGTGAACAGGGAAGGACTGGAGCTGGACACAGGCAGTGAACAGGGAAGGAATGGAGCTGGACACAGGCAGTGAACAGGGAAGGAATGGAGCTGGACACAGGCAGTGAACAGGGAAGGAAAGGAGCTGGACACAGGCAGTGAACAGGGAAGGAAAGGAGCTGGACACAGGCAGTGAACAGGGACGGAAAGGAGCTGGACACAGGCAGTGAACAGGGAAGGAAAGGAGCTGGACACAGGCAGTGAACAGGGAAGGAATGGAGCTGGACACAGGCAGTGAACAGGGAAGGAATAGAGCTGGACACAGGCAATGAACAGGGAAGGACTGGAGCTGGACACAGGCAGTGAACAGGGAAGGACTGGAGCTGGACACAGGCAGTAAAAACTGGTACTGGTAGAAGCAGGATTTCTGGTAGATGCAGGGGTTTGTTAGAGAGCTTGGCAGTCAGGTTCTGGAGACTGGACACAGCTTGAGGGTCTGCAGATTGGACACGTCTCGAAGGTCTGGAGACTGGATAAGGCTTGAGGGTCCGGAGACTGAAGAAGGCTTGAAGGTCCAGAGACTGGAGAAGGCTTGAGGGTCTGGAGATCGGACAAGGCTTGAGGGTCTGCAGACTTGTGGAACATGAAGCAAGCTTCAGGAGACAAGGTAAACAGGGAGCAGGCTTCTGGGGGAAACATCCACTAAGTGGTTGGTAATGGCAAGCAATGATTGGTAATGCAAAAGCACTGTGTTATGGGAGGTCAACCCTTAAGTAGGGAAGAAGCAAAGGGCAGTGATTGAAGCACCTGCGGCTGCTGCAGTGCTGGCCTGGGGATTACGTGTTAACTGACAATATATTATAATTATATATATATATTCTAAAGCAGCAGTAATGTCCTTTTTAAATTATAAAGTGAACAAAGTCGCTGCATTAGCTTACTTTCTAATTTTTCACTTCAAACCATTGCTGTGTGGTGTTGCCTGATGAGCAAGAGGACATACCCTGTGCGGCAATGCTCTGGGGAGAGTGAATGTGATGAGCGCAGCCTGCGATCCTCCTGCCTGTTACTGCAAACCAAACATCCAGCTCTTAGCCAAAAGAGGTAGAGTGCCCCTCTCAAAACTTTTGTCTGGATCCGTTCCTGTTTGAATATGCATTAATGCATATATTGATGCCAATCATAGAACCAATGAGACCGAACGGAGAACGAATCAGGGGCGGATACAGATGCAAGTTTTGGGAGGGGCATTCTCCCGATTTTTTCTAAGAGCTGGTGTTCAGTTTGCAGCAACAGTGACAGACAGTGTAGGCGCAAGACCACAGGCTGCACTTTGCACACTCCCTCTCCCCAGAACATTGCGCACAGTGTCTGTTCTTCTGCTATCCTGGTGACACCCGACAGACCCCACACAGCAATGTTCTGCAGGGAAAAATGAGAAAGTGAGCTGATGCTGCCGTACATTTAACCTGGTTGTTTTGGGTATCGTTGGAAAGACTGGACTCTGGCCTTTCCAATGACATCACAGATGTCCTTGTGGTCTATGGAACGAAGATACTGTGGTCTAAAAACCTCTCTATTTGCCCCTATGTCAGGGATCAAGTCGCCGGCGCTGTGGAAAGGCAAAAGGCACTATGAACCATGTCTAAACTTCTATATGACAATATCTGTAGATCCGTTCCAGGTTTTGGGACAGCCTGGTATGTCCAATCCAGCCCTGAGTACACTGGTCCTGAAGTTTCAATGCCTCAGGTCACATGGATATTAGCACTGGTTGATCTTAATAAAAGGTCACACCTACTTTCAAACAGTGCTTCAACATTGTCAACCTCCAAACCTAGCAGAGAAGACCTATATGTTGTGGCTCTCCTACCTTACTGTGAACCTCATCCTTACCGCATTCCCCAGCTTTACCGTATTTCCATATTGTCTACCTACGTGTCTCAAGGTTCCTGTGTTTTGGTCAGTCCACTTCGTGTCTCATTATCCGCTGTCTAGTCAGCCCTCTACATGTCCTGTCCCTCAGCTCCAGCCTGTTAATTCGCCTGCACATTGCAACCCACCACTCTTCACGCATCCCTGGACTTGTGCACCACCGCATCCTGGGTTCAGATCCCTGACAATCCGGTATTTACGCCTGATACCCTAGATCCGCCAGTGTATTCAAAGCATTTTGAAAAACACAGGACGAGATTTTACAACTATTTCCACACTTTCATTTTATTAGTACACAATAATATGTGCTAATGTACAACCTGTGATTCCCAATGTGTCTTTAAAAGGTACTGAATAACTCTGGGTCATTATTATCCAGTGAGGATATATAAAGAAAAAGTGCTTACAATGCTGCATTAACCCCGAGTACAAATGCTAAGAAGATTACCCTTTCGGATTTTCGAATTTATGGCGGAAAATGACAGCACCTATTGTGTGAACTACTCTTATAGAATTCCTCCTCAGTTCATAATAGTTATGATTATAAATTTCTTCCACCGACTTACTTCATCAGATTAAGTTAAAATTGCAGCATGACTCATAAATTGTAAGAACACAGTTTGGGCAAGCCACGACTGCTCCGCACGCAGAGATTTCTCCCGGTGAGATCCTAAAGGTATTTCTGGTACACGAGAAAAAGATGTAACTTGTGAGATTGATATACTGCACTATTCTTCTCTCCCTCTTTATTTCATTATGTGCCCAAAACTAGATCCGTACTGGACAGTGAGTGTTTCCATAAACCTAAGGTATGCTTGATTGTTCACTGGGTGTAATCACACACGTATTAAATGTTAAACTGCAGATACAGTGCCTGACACTCTCACAGGGTCTCTGGCTGCCATTCTTGTTGGGTCACGTGCCTCCCTTCCCTATGGATCGGATTTGTTGTTCCAGCACATCCCACAGATGCTCAATCGGATTGAGATGTGGGGAACTTGGAGGCCAAGACAACACCATGAAATCTTCGTCATGTTCCTCAAACCATTTCTGTACAGTTAATGTAGTGTGTCAGCTGGGGAGGGGGGACGGGTCAGGGCCCCCCGCTCCTGGTGCAGCTGTCAACTGGGGCAGAACTGAACTGCCTTCAGTTCTCCATAGCTGTGCCTGGTCAGAAGGCATTATCCTGCTTAAAGAGGCGACTGACATCAGGAAACATATGGCCATGAAGCGTGTACGTGGTCGGTAACAATCTCTAGGTAGGAGGTGTATGTCATGTGTGTGTGCTGACACCATTCTTTCATGACCAGCATTGAGTTTTTCAGCAATTTGAGCTACAGTAGCTCTTCTCTGTGATGGGACTATACGGGCTAGCCTTTGCTCGCCATGTGCATCAATGAGACTTGGGTGCTGACATCGATTGTCCTTCCTTGCATCACTTTTGGCAGGTACTAACCCCTGCATACCAGTAACACCTCACAAGACTTGCCATTTTGGAGATGCTCTGACCCAGTCATCTGGCCATCACTGTTTGTACCTTGTCAAAGTCTCTCACATCTTTTCCCCATTGTTCTGCGTCCAACACTTGAAATTCAAGAACCGACTGTTCACTTGTTCTTAATATCTCCCACCCCGTGACAATTTCTCCCACCCCTTGACAATATATCCCACCCTGTGACAATATATCCCACCCCGTGACAATATATACCGCCCTATGACAATATATCCCACCCCGTGACACTATATCCCACCCCTTTGACAATATATCCCACCCCGTGACAATATATACCGCCCTATGACAATATATCCCACCCCGTGACACTATATCCCACCCCTTTGACAATATATCCCACCCCGTGACAATATATCCCACCCCGTGACAATATATACCACCCTGTGACAATATATCCCACCCCGTGACAATATATCCCACCCCTTGACAATATATACCGCCCTATGACAATATATCCCACCCCGTGACAATATATCCCACCCCTTGACAATATATCTCACCCCGTGGCAATATATCCCACCCCGTGACAATATATACCGCCCTGTGACAATATATCCCACCCCGTGACAATATATACCACCCTGTGACAATATATCACACCCCTTGACAATATATCCCACCCCGTGACAATATATCCCACCCCATGACAATATGTTCCACCCCGTGACAATATATACCGCCCTGTGACAATATATCCCACCCCGTGACAATATTGTCCCACCCCTCGACAATATATCCCACCCCGTGACAATATCTCCCACCCCTTGACAATATCTCCCACCCCTTGACAATATATCCCGCCCCGTGACAATATATCCAGCCCCGTGACAACATATCCCACCCCGTGACAATATATACCACCCCATGACAATATGTCCCACCCCCGTGACAATATATCTCACCCCCCATGACAGGCGCCATTGTAACCATAAAATTAATGTTATTCACTTCACCCATCAGTGGGTTTAATGTGGCTGAGCATTGAATATATCTCAATAACTATGCAACATATTACCCAAGAAAAGCTAAATTCTTATAACTTTTCTTTCTGGTACATTTATTGTAACACTAAAAGCGTTAGGATTAAGGCACATGTCAACAACAATCTGCCAATATTGAGTTTGATTGCCTCGCAGAACAATATAAAATGAGACGACTGCAAGAGCTGCTAAAAGAAATTAGGATCCAAGAACATGTCTATAATATGAGACAAGGCTTTGAAAACCCTTTGCTAGCGTTACGATAATTAGGAAGGAATGAGGTTGGGTGATGATTTCATATCTAGTGTTTACTAGGTAAGACTTTATATGAGCAATATAATCACCTTTCTTTGGTTATGAGCTTCCATATCTCCTTTAGTTAAATGGATCATTCCCTCGGCCCGTCCAACTTTGGATAGACCCCACAGGTCTCACGGGTAGACCCCGTGGACTCATTCTCTATAATTGGGGAAATTCTCCAATGAGTGGAAATATATTTCCCGGTGTTGATGGTATGGGATTTCTGGTTTTAGGGAGTCATGTTCATGGAGATGTGAGATGGAGAAAGAGAAATACAAATGTGCATGAGGGGAGTCTCTGTTGACCTCCTAGCCTGGACTTAACTAAGCCAATAGGTGCGAGCCTTCCATTGGATAATTACTGCAGTGATTAATAGGTTTCAGTTATTCACCCCGAATTTTACCTACTTCACCACACTTCCATTGGTATCTCCGCATATAAAAAATCAGTAGTCCCTTGTCTGATCCGGCTGACATTACCCAGGTTTTAGAAGCAAAATATTACCACTCCGCACTCTGTGTGGTTGGACGAGGTGGAATTCATTCGTGGTATAGACAAATTGGCTTTCCGAGCACGCGATTAATATGAGGACTACTCCATAAATGGTACTACTAGCTAACTGAGGTCTTGCAGCAGCGACGGAGTCTGTCATAAGCGGATTGTGGTCTAAGACCTCGGAGCCTTGGTGCCATTAGGGCCCTCCTCTACGTGCGATTCTGACCCCTGGTCGTGGTTTTATGCAATCATCTGCATGTCACCACCCTCCCCGACTGTATCTTTATTTTCGTCATCAAGTGTCGAATGGAATGTCCGTGTCCCCTGTCTATGGCTCAACCCGATACTTTGCTGAGCACCAATTGTGAGTTCTTCACTGTTGTGGCTATTTCCCCCATGTCCCCCGTTTTCCCTATTCCCTACCTTATTTTCTTTATTTGTTTAATATCTTGAAGTGCAATTCACTGTTGTATGCTCTTTCCACGTTTATATTTGGCCTACAGCATGTGTATCGTATTTCTGTCAACTGTGCCTTTTTCAAGATAAACTTGAATATGTGGGAAAAAAAAATAATAGGTTTCAGCTGTCAAAAAAATTAGGTCACGTGACTCCCTGAATATACTGAATGAGCAGGTTTTTTCTTCCATGCTGGTGCGGGTATATTCCAAGATGGCAATGCCAGGATTCATCGGGCTCAAATTGTGCAAGAGTGGTTCAGGGAGCATGAGACATCATTGTCACACATGGATTGGCCACCACACAGTCCAGACCTTAACCCCATTGAGAATCTTTGGGATAATGCGCTGGAGAAGACTTTACACGACGATGCAACACTCCCATCATCAATACAAGATCTTGGCCACAAATTAATGTCACTCTGGATGGGAATAAATGCTGTGACATTGCATGAGTTTATCAACACGATGCCGCGGTGACAGCGTGACACAATCAAAGCAAAAGGCGGTCCTACGAAATATTAGAGAGTGACTTTCTTTGTGGCCAAGCAGTATATATAGTAAGGATGAAATCTCCACTCAGTCCCCAGAAATAAACTGGTATAGTGTGCTGTAGCAGTAGATGCTCAACATCCCCAGTACCATTACAACCACCACCACACCAGTCTGAACTGTTGAGTTGATAAAACGATGTGTTGATCTATGGATTCATGCTGTGCATCAAATTTGGGAACCAACCTTAGCATGTTGCACTGACATTGTGATGTCTCAGCTTAGGTAAGACTTCAAATCTTCTACTGGTCAGTCTTGGTGTTCATGTTCCCACCATAACATCAGTTTCCTTTTCATCCTTTTCCCTGTGTAATCATCTGCTATCATAGTCCGTCTGCTTTAAGGACCAGCATTGCACATCGAGTGATGGTCGCCTGCATAGCAATGATCTAACACGCAGCTATTTCATTTATTTTCACATTGTAGTCAAATTTAATAAATCTGGTCATTCTCCTGGGACCTCTTCCTTTCCTCAATGTTTTTCTTGAGCAATAGAAATGCCTTGAAAACATTTCCCTTTGTTCCTTGTTGTTATTATACGATTGTTTGCAGTAGAGATAGTTCTGTATTCAAAGTCAGAGAGGTCACCAGCTTTTTAAAGTACTGAAAATTATGCATATAATCACCGATCTTTTCATAAAAGCCAATTTGGTGCATTTCTCCCTCTTTCTGAAGTTTGGTTTGACCAGTACCTGGACCTCTGCACCATGTCTGCACTCCTGTTATCTTTTAAGATACACTGCTTGGCCAAATAAAAAGTCACCCCCTCCCGTACAAGCCTGTTGTAACTGTAACATGTTCATCTTGTTAATGAAAGCTGTGGCCTTCGTTGCGTTGGATTTCAAGTGTCATGGTGGTTATTTCGAGAAGTAGGATCTGAGGTAGCTTCGGTTGTTGCACATGAGTGTGATATTGGTCATGACGGACATTCAAGGAGGCCCAGACGCAGCAATGGAAGGGGAGTTGGCCATGATATAATCAATATAATGCAAAGCATCATATCATGGATCACTCCAACAAAAGCCAATCTTGCACCATGTCTGCATGCATTTGTTGAGTTGCTCCCACGTGATTGGTTGACTGGATATTTGTGGAAGCAGGATAGCAGTGCGTGTCATAAAGAATCTGGAGGGCAGATAGTATTGCAGTAATCCTTCCTTGTTTACCCTCCTGACGTGGGTTAGAAGTTTGATAACTCATAGATTGAAGGACCTGTCATATGTTCCTACACAGCACTGCAACTGTCAGGACTGCTGGCTCGTTGGCGTTGGCATTGGGCGTCGGCGTTGGGCCCAACCAGCACTCAAGCCTGGCATGCCAGAATGGGGCCGGCCCGACCGCCTAGCAGTCCTGTTCATACAGTGTGTCCCAGCTTACCTCCTCATCATGGTATGGGTCCCAGAGGAGGCTGGATGCCGGCCCTTAACTCCGGCCGTTGGACACTGCTGGAGCCTGAGGTCTCAAATCCCGATCAGACAGAGAACAAGGTGCGCCATTTTGGCAGAGCCAAAACACGATTGGCGAGGGATGAACTGTTGGGTATATAAGGGGCTCTATTATGATCTTTGCGTTAAAACGCAGGCGCAAGGGAGGAAAAACTGCACCTGCAGTTTTCCACCTTGCGCCTGTGTTTTATCACCAGATCACAATGCAGGCGCAAAAAATGCTGCCTGCATTGTTTGCGGGCGGTAAAAGCCGCTGAGCGCAGCCGCGAGCATCCACTCGCTGGAGTCCATAGGACTCCACTGAATTCCTCCCTGCCGGTCACGTGACCAGCCGGATCTCGCCTTGCGAGATCTGGCCGGTCGGCATAGGGATACGCAGGGAGAGACAGGGGGGACTTTTTCCCCCAGTCTTTCCCTGCTCCTGCCGACCAGAGGAGGCGAACAGAGCCGCAGTCCTCGCCGCGGGACAGAGGGTGAGTATCTGTTCTGTTTTTTATTTTTTAAGCCTGGTGTTAACGGATTCTGCAGAAGTGGAATCCGTTAACACCAGGTTCTGGCTCTGGTTAACTTTTTGCTGACCAGAGCCAGGCGTTAATCAGCGCTGGGACTTTGTAATACCAGCGCTGATTAACACTTTGCGCTCCCCATGTTAAGTATAGGGAGCGCAAAGTGCACTAACCTCGCGCTGAGAAGCGCAAGGTACCAAACGCAAATGGTTTTTTTAACCCATTTGGATTGTAATATGCGGTAAATACCACAGCAAACGGTAACGCTCACGCATGTGAGCGTTAACGTTTGCGTGAAGACTGTAATAGAGCCCAAAATGTGAAGCTTCTCCTGCTGTTGTTTGAATTCTCCTTTTGTTCAACGCTGGCGCTAATTGCTGCTGCAGCAAGGGCGATTTTAACCAGAGTTGGCAATTTCGGCAAACACCAACGTAGGCTGAATAATCCCCAGTGATTTATCGTATTGTTTCAAGCATGTTCAAGCAAGTAAACAAAACAAATAACATTATATTTTTCATGTAAACAACATATATAGGATGGACAGCCTTGGAGAAGCGTAAGGAAATGGCATAATGCTACAATGAGTGTGCTGCGTTAGTCAGAGAATCAAAAGCTACGGCCAAAGCCCAATATGACTCAGCTACATTACATATCTAGGTTATGCATTGCATGAGCATCAAATTTTAAGAAGCTGGATAAAAGGCCTTATTTAAGCTGCGAGAAACATATATTCCATTATATACAGTATATATATATATATTTATATATATCTTATATGACTGTACAATCCTCAGGCCACCTCTGCTCCAAAGTACTTTTGTTTCGAAGGTTCCTAACCTAATGTTTTAAAAAGACTTAAAAGGAAATGAAATCTTTAAATCTTAAATACATTGGAACAAAGTCCTATTTATTTCAACCTTTAGGCGATATTGAAGGAGAGGTTTAAAGTTGAAATAAATATGGATTTGTTCCAGTCTAAGATCTGAACGTTTTACCTGTCTATTTTATTTTATAAATACATATATTTTAGCATAAACCGAAACAGGTGTCGCGTTTGTAGTCTGAGCATTATATATATCTCAAATATAGGAGATAGAGATATATTTTTGATACATCCTCGTTATGCGATAATTTTAATTCTATTTATATTCTTTATTTCTTTCCAGGGTTTGCATCACTTGATTCATTTGGACGTGTACGTGGGGAACAAAGATTTTTGGATGATCCTACCCTGTCTTATGTCTGAATGTCTTCTGAGAATTTTATCTTTGGAGTAACATTAGTGGAGGCTTATCCATTGGGGCAATAGTGGCAGCGGCCCACCCAATTTTGAGTGGTACAAGACAATTTACACTCTGCATGGACATTTGTGTAAATCTGCCCTGTCTCAGAGCACTTTGCACATGCTCTGTCTGGCCCTCTGAGAGATTGCTGGTCTCCACATTTGTAATTTGGGTTACTAAGCCGCAACAACCTGTACACGATCCAGGGTCTCTCGTTGACGCGAGGCATCAAGGGTATCTGCGTCCACACAGTGTGCGCCCCCCCCTCGCTGATTCTCGAAAGCTTACTCTTTCTGCAGGTCTTCATGGAGGAGGAAGACCACGACTGATCCTGGAGATGACGAAGAGCATGGAGGATTTTTACATTTCGAGTATGTGGGCAGGACGAGTGTAACAGTATGATTACCACAATTAATTGTTATATTTAATAAAGCAAGAAAAAATTGCAGCAGATAATTAACCCCTTAGAATAAATAAACAGAATTTTGCAATAAGCATCCTTATTGGCTGCTGTCCCCACTGTTTTCTTTTTGCCTCCCACTGGGGGTTGTTTGGTGCTGGTTATGTAAAATCGTACCCATCTCTTTATTTTTTGTCTCCGAGCTCTAAAAAGCTAGCGCCATTGCATTAGTCTTAGGTCCTCACCTAAAAAATTTTTCCCTGGCGCTGGCAGGTGAGCTTACACTTTAATTGCCATTTCACTAAGCTAAGAACCTCTATGATTTTGTTTAGGGCTTGAGAAAGGCTGCCAGTCAGCCGAAATGTTGCACGGTTTAATCAATAAAGGTACCTGAACGCAGTGGAATTGTGCCCGGTCCGTTTACTTTTTCTTTGTTTATTGTGGTTTAACAATTCTACTATCAGGGTTATTCAGAGAGTGGTGAAAAGCAGGAGAATGACTGGAGAATGGAAAATTCTAGGTCAAAATAGCCAATTTGGAAAGTGAGATGAAAGGGAGAATTTTTCTGGTTTGGCTATTTTGACCTAGAATTTTGCATTCTCTAGTCATTCTCCTGCTTTTCACCGCTCTCTGAATAACCCTGTATGTCTCGGGTATTGGTTATCCAGAAAAACAACCTGTGAGGACTCTGCACTGCCCTCTGTTGGTTAACTAGAAATGCATTGATTTTCATAATACCACCATGCAAATTATGGAATTGCCAGTGAAACTAACAGGGCTATTCAAAAAGAGGTGAAAACCTTGAGAATGACTGGAGAAGTGAAAATTCTAGGTCAAAATAGTCAAACCAGAAAAAAATTCTCCCGTTTATCTCACTTTTCAAATTGGCTATTTGGTCTAGATTGTTCATTCTCCTGGCAATTCTCAAGGTTTTAACCTCTCTCTGAATAACCCTGTATGCATTTGCATTTGTTTGATTGTTTTTCCACATTTTAGGAAGTTATATATGCTTTATATTTCTGGTGTATATTACTGTAACATGTTTGTCAATATCATGTATGTTCAGATATAAACAATATTTGCCAGTGTGTGTTATTTCCTCTTGTCCAAAATTAGACAACCTGAATCAAATCCTAAATGAATGATACATTGACATAAACTCTGTGTGTATATATGACCAGTTGCATAAACCTTATCTCTGCTTGAAAGCCACAGTGTGGCATAGCATTGATTTTAGGGTTCTGTGTAATAACAGACCCAGGATGCATAAAAGTGAGACAGATGTCATTTGCATATCCTACCCAGAATTCCTTGCTGCATATGGGGAATGTGGCACAGGAGCTCTGGGATGCAATTCATCGAATTGCTGTGATGTGCAAGTGGCTTCTGCAATAATAAACACACTTATTATAGTGTGGAGGCTTTTTATCTCATTTTTTGTCCTCCACCACAACCCTTGTAGATACTGATTTGCCCTACGGGTCCCAAGCAACCACTGCAACTGGTCATCATTAGTGATGAGCTGAACAGTGAACACCCCCAATGCTTGGTTTACATTTGAAAAAGTTTGAATTCGAACACGATTTGAACTCAATGCAAGTCAATGGGGCTTGAAAGTTTGATTTTTTGAGTGCACCCCAAGAGGGCATATATGCAAGATATTTGCCAGAAAAGGTATATGGGGATGCGGGTAGTGCCCTGGGCCTGGGGGACAGGAAACAAGGACAAAAAGTAAAAAAAATTGTTTTTATAGGAACAGTGATTTTTCCATGACATAAAGGTTAAGAATAAAAATGAAAAATTCCTTCAAATATTGTGCCTAGGAGGTGCCCATAACCTGCCCGTTAAGTGGCGGATTTGTAGGATTTATAGAAACATTTAAAAACAGAAAAAAGACATTTCAAATGACGGTAAATGGTTTTCCTTTAATCTATTCATAAACAACTGCTTGGGGCGGCAGCCTGTATGAAAAGAGGAGATGTTTTAGGACACGCAGAACAAGTTTAGTGATTTTTTGGCTAAATTATGGTGAAACTTATGCAGGCTTTGGATGAAAGTAACAACAGGTGTATTAAAATTGGACCTTTGGTGCCAGCTAGTGCCTTCACACCGTAACCCCTCTGAGGTATTGTGGAAGAGTGCAGGGGTGGACCCTGCCGTCAAATATTAAAATTATATGAATCTGGTACACGCGTCAGTGCACCCAAATATTGGGCCTTTGGTGCCAGCTAGTGCCTTCACAACGTAACCCCTCTGAGGTATTGTGGAAGAGTGCAGTGGTGGAGGTTTTGGGAATGCAGAAGAGATCCCCGATCTATTCAGTTACTTCAGCATCAGGGGAGTGATAGCTGCTCATCCAGGACTGATTCATTTTTATAAATGTCAGCCGGTCTACAGAGTCGGTGGACAGACGCAATCTTTTGTCTGTGACAAAACCTCCAGCGGCACTGAACGCCCTTTCAGAAAGCACGCTGGATGAAGGGCAACCTAGTAGCTGCATAGCATATTGGCTAAGTTCTGTCCAGTGATCCAATCTCAACACCCAGTAAGCCAGTGGAAAGGTATCCAGGTCTGCCCTTGCCCCTAGGTAGTCCTGCAACATATGGTGAAGACGCTGGCAATAGGTGTCTACATTTGACGTCCCTGGGCGTCGTGGACTAAAAAAATTGGAAAAGGCATCAGTCAAGAGGTCCCCTTCACCGCTCTTCCTCTGATCAACCGCAGCCTCAGAAGCACCTGTGTCAGCACTTGGTAACCTACCAGTGCCTGCAAAGGTGTTACACAAGTGTCGCTTTAGAGTGTCCTCAAATTGTTTCATCCTGTCCTCCCTCCGTGAGGGCAGGATGAGCTCTGCAACCTTACCCTTGTATCATGGATCAAGAAGGGTTGCCAACCAGTAATGATCCCTCTCCTTGATAGCACAAATCCAGGGGGCCCTTTGGCAGGCTTTGCAGGATAAGGAAGCCCATGCAGCATAGGTTGGAGGTGGCATTAGCTTCCGAGTGTTCCTGGTCGCTGAGGATGACCGTATCGTGCACTACCTCCTCCCAGCCACGTACTGGTCCTTGGTTTTCTGGGACACAAAACCCTCCCTTGAGAAATCCCCACCTTCAATGCCCCCACAACTTAAATATTCCTCCTCCTCTTCATCCTCCTCCTGTCTGATCTGAGGACCCGCAGGAATGCTGTCTGTGTAAAGACTGGGGCCTTGAGAGCTAGGGAAGTCCTCCTCTTCCTCCCGCTGCTCTGCCTCTAGTGCCACATCTATAATTCCCCGCAGAGTGCGCTCCAGCAGGAATACTAAAGTAATTTTGGCACTGATACATGCACTGTCCCTGCTCATCATCCTTGTTGCCTCTTCAAATGGTGACAGTAAAATGCATGCATCCTTGCTCATCAGCCACTGCAGGGGGAAAAAAACAGCATTTAGACACTGTGCAAGGGGATGGTTGCTGTGCAAGGGGATGGTTGGGACTATATTTTTTATTACGCTGCAGCAGCTGGGGCAACAAAATCTGACTGCGTAAATCTGCAGCTGATGGGATGCTGTTTCATTCTGAGGAAGGACCTGGTACACCCATTACGGTAGCATCATCCCTGTTAGTGGAGGTTGTAGGCAATGACATGGCAGGACATATAGTGGGAGTAGAGACAGATGAGGAAGACCTATGCAAAGTGTTGTGCCAACGGGATGCGTGGCAGGTGGTCATATGTCGCTTCAAGCACATGGTACCCAAGCGTCTGGTGTTTTTCCCACGCTTGATCCTCTTCAGACATAGCTTACAAATAGCAACGCTGCAGTCTGCTGCACATGTCGTGAAGAACTCCAGCAGAGCTCCTGGATGTGTGCTTTGAGACAACAGCGCTCTGCACCTGAGCAGCTCTGACATCTGATGCCTTGGACTGGCTACAGTTGCTCATAGAGGACGTTGTGCCTCATTTTTGTTGTGCCTCCTCCTCCTCACTTGACTCATCTGTTCGATCAGGCACCCAGGTGGAGTCAGTGACCTCATCATCGTCATCACCCCCTATCTCCTCGCCACTGGAGCCAACCTGGCAGTATGCTGCAGCTTCTGGGGGAACATGAGTGCCAGTTCTTTGTGTGTCACTGGCACCCCCTCCCTCTAGGCTGATTTTACTCCCTTCCTCATCCTCAGAGTCAACATCAGAGCACTGGAGTTTCTGCGCATTCTCAAGCAGCATGTCACTGTCATTGTAGTCAAACAATTCAGCTGACTCCTCCGTGTATGATGGTGAGGCTACGGCAGGAGTAGCTGTGGACATGGAGGCTGAATTAGATGCTTTGGCAGCTGAGGTGGACTGTAAACCACTACAAGCCTGGCTGCCAGAGGACTCAGAGGATGAGGATGGCCCGGTTAGCCAATCCACCAAATCCTCTGTATGTTGCTCCTGCATAAGACGGCCAGCACCAGTTAGTGCTGGTTAGTGTCTCTTGTCTGATTCAACTGTGTTATAAAGATTGGAGATATGCAGAACTCTGATTAAACTCTGGTATTAAGATTGGAGATATGCAGAACTCTGATTCAACTGTGCTATCTAGATTAAAGATATTCAGAACTCTGCTATAAATCAGCGATTTCACTGATATTTTCCCTGCAAGGCTGCCAATGTCCTCTACTCTCTCTCTGATTTACTTCCTCTCCTGCAGACTGCAACACCCTGATAGCTGGCGAGACCCAGATTCAACTCTGAATAGATAAAGATACAGATTAAAGATACAGATGAACTCTGATTCAACTGTGGTATTCTATGGTATCTAGAATTAAAGTTATACAGATTTACCAAAACTCTGCTATAAGTCAGTGATACACCCTGATAGCTGGCAAGACAGATTCAAATTTCCAGAACTCTGCTATAAGTCAGTGATACACCCTGATAGAACAATCTCCTCTCCTCTCTGATTCACTCCTGCAACAAACGCACGCTGGGGGGCTGCGGGGAAGCCTTATATAGTGTGCTGCGGGACTTAGCTCTGTGAGCCCATGATTAGGCAAAATTTGCCCAATCAGGACTCTGAGCCCTGATTGGCATAGTCTTCCACCTGTCTTACACCTTACCTGTGGTCAGGTGCAAGGCTGTAGCCAATTACAAGCTTCAGGCCAGTGGAAAAGTGCATTGTGGTCCATTATGGTGCATTGTGGGCGAACACGCGGCGAACACGCGGAAATGTTCGGCGAACGGTCAATGTTTGATGCGATCTCATGTTCGCATCGAAATGGCAGCCCATCCCTACTGCCCTGGGGGACAGGAAACAATAAAAAACAAATTTTTTATAAAAAGCGTTTTTAACCAAAACACTCTTTTGAGCCATTTCACTGCCGTTCGCTGAGCTAATTTTTACCACTTTTGCTCATGTTTGAACGCAATTTGAAGCCATGGGAAATGTTTGAGCAACAACGAGTGGGAAAAATTACGATCTTAACGCAAACGTTAACGCTCACTTGCATGAGCATTAACATTTGCTGCTGCGTTCACCGCATATTTGTAACGATTCCCCAGGACAGACCTGGTAGGATCCCTGCTAACAGACCTCTAACCCTCCGATCCTTACGATGGTCGGGACTCGGGACCACTAAACCTAACCTCTAGCAGCCACACAGGCCAGGGAGACAGCACCAACAATATACACCACAGAATGAGATCAATATATGTTTGTATTGCGCTATAGTATATGGCAGGATGGAAGCGCACCAGCAGTAACAATCAGCGGAATATACCAGACAGCGGCGAAGAGCGAGAGTAGTTGTTATAACAAAACCGGGTCGGCAACGTTTAGGCACTTGTAGTGCGCTACTGTATATGGTGAGAATCGGCGCACACCAGTAGCAAGCAACAGGAGGCAAACAGAACAGGCAGGGAGTACACAGAGAGAATAGTCAAATGGCAGGCAAAGTCGGCAACAGATCGGGTCCTCAGAACAAGCAGGGTAAGTAATAAGTATACAAACTGATTCAGTAAGCTAGCGATGCGGGAATGAAACTCCACGTCAAGGCGAGGTGTAAGAGTGCGCTACTGATTTAAAGGTCCCTGAGGCTCCGCGTCACCACGCTGCGCCCTGCCCCCTGATCACTCACAGCTGCGCCGGGTGCTACCGGAGCTCCTGGCATTCGGCCAGCTTGCGGCACCATGCATCCGGGCCCCCCCGATCGCCACCCGGGGCCCTGGATGTCACAATATTACAATCCAAACGCAAACGGGTTAAGTAACCAAATTTGTAAGAAGAATAATTAATGCAGCATGTGAATCCTCACACTGCTGCGCAGCACCTCTACAGTCTAACGCTAGCTTAAACCGGCGCGCTGTGTGCAGCTTCTGAGAAAATACGCTATTAGTGTAGTGAGGAAGCCGGCTGCGCATTTTGCATCGCTCCCTCTACACTAATAGTGTATCTTCTCAGAAGCTGCACACAGCGCGCCGGTGTATGCAGCGTCTAACAGCGTGAGAGACAGGAGGCTGCGCTTCTTGGTAGATCCAGGAATCAGGTGAGTATTAGAAAGAAAGAAAAAAAAAGTTTTATTTTATGTTCCTTGGGATATTTAAAAATGTCCTCGGATTTTATTTATTTTTAGAAATGTGTCGCCTTACCTTAGCCTGGTGGTCAGTCAGTGGAGGCTCCCTGGATCCTGGTTGTGGGGGGGGGGTCTGCCGTGGCAGCAGGTGCAGTGGCTCCATCCCTGCGCCACCTCTCTGCCACATGCACCCGGCCGGCCTGCCCGCACATTCGCAGCTCTGTCATCTGGCGGCCGCATGCTCCTCAAGGGATCCTTGTGAGGCCCCGGCGGGCTGCCCTCTACAGTGCCTGATTAGAGGGCCTCGTCTGCCTGATGTTTTAGCAACAAGATTGTTGTATCCCATAGGCTTCAATGTTAAAAATATTTCCATTTTAATTCAATATCTAATAAACCGTTGCTTATAATATTCTGCAGTAAAGAGTCTCTTTATTTTTAGATTTTTCAGGATTTTTTAAGCATTTTTTTAAAAAAAATCAAAATTATTATTTTTTTCGAACTTTTTGCGAACGGCCTGAAAAGTTTGAAGTTCGTGAACTTTCGAACGGCCAATGTTCGATGCAAACTCATGTTCGCATCGAACCGCCAGCCCATCCCTAGTCATCATGCCTAGCTCCTGCTGATGAGGGTCCAACAAACCCTAAACAGTGTTGTCCTAAGAGTGGCTTTGACCAGTTGCATAAACCTTATCTCTGCTACAAAGCCACAGTGTGGCATAGCATTGATTTTAGGGTTCTGTGTAACAACAGACTCAGGATGCAGAAAATTGAGACAGATGCCATTTGCATATCCTATCCAGAATTCCTTGCTGCATATGGGGAATGTGGCACAGGAGCTCAAGGATGCAATTCATTGAATTGCTGTGATATGCAAGTGGCTTCTGCAATAATAAACACAATATATATATATATATAAAAATAGCTATATAAAATACATGGGGGGGCAGCACTCAACCTTAACTAAGCATTCAGTGAGGGTGCATCTCAAATAGAACAATACAATAAACCAGAAGGAGAGCACACCAAATATTACATTCAAAGAGAACAGCAACAGCAGCTATATATATATATATATATATATACACAGTGGCAAGAAAAAGTATGTGAACCCTTTGAGATTACGTGGAGTTTTGCATGAATTGGTCATAAAATGTGCTCTGATCTTCATCTAAGTCACAACAATTTGAAAAACACAGTCTGCTTAAAATAATACAACACAAACATTATATGTTTTCATGTTTTTATTGAACAGAACATGTAAACATTCACAGTGCAGGGTGGAAAAAGTATGTGAACCTTTGCACTTAATAACTGGTTGACCCTCCTTTGGCAACAATAACCTCAACCAAACGTTTCCTGTAGTTGCAGATCAGACCTGCACAACGATCTGGAGTAATTTTGGACCACTCCTCTTCACAAAACTGTTTCAGTGTAGCAATATTCTTGGGATGTCTGGTGTGAATCGCTCTCTTAAGTTCATGCCACAGCATTTCAATCGGGTTGAGGTCAGGACTCTGACTGGGCCACTCCAGAAGGCGTATTTTGTTTTGTTGAAGTCATTCTTTTGTTGAATTACTTGTATGCTTTGGGTCATTGTCCTGTTGCATCACCCATCCTCTGCGGAGCTTCAGTTGGCGGACAGATGGTCTTACGTTTTCCTGCAAAATGTCTTGATAAACTCTGGAATTCATTTTTCCATCAATGACAACAATCCGTCCAGGCCCTGAGGCAGCAAAGCAGCCCCAAACCATGATGCTCCCTCCGCCATGTTTTACAGTGGGGATGAGGTTTTGATGTTGGTGTGCTGTGCCTTTTTTTCTCCACACATACAGGGTTATCCAAAGAGATTCGAAAAGTCACCGCACGTTCAGTGACTTTTCGTTCTCTTCAATTCGGTTCCTTTTGCCGATCCCATTTCGGTGACCCTGCAGTGTATTCAGCAAACACCACAGGGTCCCGAATTGCAGGGAAAAGCTACCGCAAACCTGACGAAAACTAACCGCAAAACTCACCGAATGCATGCAGAAAATCCCCCCCAAAAACATCTGGATTAACCTGCGAAAAACACGGAAAAAGCCCGAGCAGGAGCCGATCGCACTCAGCCGAAGCAGCCGAAGCAGCCGAAGCAGCTGAGACCGCAGACGAGGGAGGTGAATAAATTAGCAAAACCATTTGTATGAATCTGTGAAAATGAAATGCTGTTTGCAAAGAAACTACTGAGCGTTAATGTCTGAAATTTACATATGAGGTCCAGGGAATGATAATAAAAAGGGCTGTTACAGAAAAATAAGTAAACTTAAAAAAAAAAAAATCGGACTTTTAAAAAGAAAAAAAATTAAGAAAAATGCTTAAAGTATCCTAAAAAATCAATAAATAAAGAGACTTTTTGCTGCAGAATTTTATAATGAACGGTTTATTAGATATTGAATTAAAACGGGAATATTTTTAACATTGAAGTCTATGGGATTCTCCTGAATAAACTTGCCGAATGAAACCCCGAATGGCAGGGCATTAGGGGAACCTTTCACTGCTGGTTTGTGTTCTCTGAATAGCCGAAGCAGTGCTTTTTCATGGGGATTTCACTGCCCTCGAACAGGCACCGTATGTTCAGGCAATTCGCCAGGATTTGGCGAATTGCCTGCTCTCTAGATAGCCGAATGGCCAGGAAAGGTAACCGAACGCTGATTTTCAGCGTTCGGTTACCTTTCTCAAGCAATTCGGAGCTCTTTGGATAACCCTGTTAGTGTTGTGTGTTTTTTCCAAACAACTCAATTTTGTCTTCATCTGTCCACAGAATATTTTGCCAGTAGTGCTGTGGAACATCCAGGTGCTCTTTTGCAAGCTTCAAACGTGCTGCAATATTCTTCTTGGACAGCAATGGCTTCCTCCGTGGTGTCCTCCCATGTACTCCATTCTTGTTTAATGTTTTCCTTATTGTAGATGTGTCAACAAAAATGTTAGCTTACCTTACCTACAAAACCCTCACTAACTCAGCTCCCCACTACCTGTCCTCACTAATCACCAAATACATCCCAGCCCGCTCCCTAAGGTCAAACAGCGACCTGCGCCTAGCGTCTCCACTCTCTGGAACGCTCTCCCTCGTACTGTCAGACTTTCCCCTAACTTCTCTTCCTTCAAACACTCCCTTAAAACGTTCCTATTTAGGGAAGCCTACCACCCAACTCACTGACGCAACCATCAATCACTCTCACCTTACAGTCCTCTCCTCCTGTTTCCAACCCCAACCCTCCTAGATTGTGAGTTCCTACGGGAATAGGGCCTCATCTCCTCCTGTACTGTTTGTCAAATGTTGTTCAATGTATTGTAACCCTGTCTATACTGTGCCTATTGTACAGCGCTGCGGAATATGCTGGCGCTTTATAAATAAAGAATAACAATAATAATGTTAGCATGTGCCAGAGATTTCTGTAAGTCTTTAGCTGACACTCTAGGATTCTTCTTTACCTCATTAAGCATTCTGCGCTGTGCTCTTGCAGTCATCTTTACAGGACGACCACGTCTAGGGAGAGCAGCAACAGTGCTGAACTTTCTCCATTTGTAGACAGTCTGTCTTACCGTGGACACATGAACATTAAGGCTTTTGGAGATACTTTTGTAACCCTTTCCAGCTTCATGCAAGTCAACAATTCTTGATCGTTGGTCTTCTGAGAGCTCTTTTCTGCGAGGCATGGTTCACATCAGGCAGTGCTTCTTGAAACCAGTAAACCACTAGTATGTGTTTTTAAAGGACAGGACAGCTTTCAGCAACACATCCCATAATATCACACTGATTGGACTCAAGGTTGGCTCACTCCTGGCTCCAATTAGCTCTCGGAGAAGTCATTAGGCTAGGGGTTCACATACTTTTTCCACCCTGCACTGTGAATGTTTACATGTTCTGTTCAATAAAAACATGAAAACATATAATGTTTGTGTTGTATTATTTTAAGCAGACTGTGTTTTTCAAATTGTTGTGACTTAGATGAAGATCAGAGCACATTTTATGACCAATTCATGCAAAACTCCACGTAATCCCAAAGGGTTCACATACTTTTTCTTGCCACTGTATATATATAAATTCGATAAGCCGTGTTAGTCCAGTTTGCCAAAATCACGAGTATAGCAGTACGTAGTGATACCTTTTTTATTGGACTAACGTAACATTTAAAAGACGAGCTTTCGAGAGGATTACTCTCTTCCTCATGTCTGGATGCTTACTGATCAGTTCCTAGAATTAAACATTAGGACATAAAGGGTCACATGGGTGGGGGGAATGATGTCGTAAAGAGTGAGAGTCAAATGGTATGTTCAAAATGGGAAAATGAATGCATGAGGCCCAAGATCCCTCATGCCTTCATTTTCCCATTTTGAACATACCATTTTACGCTCACTCTTTACGACATCTAACCCCCACCCATGTGACCCTTTATGTCCTAATGTTTAATTCTAGGAACTGATCAGTAAGTTTCCAGAGAGTGTTTCAGGGAGCATGAGACATAACTTTCACACATGGATTGGCCACCGCGCAGTCCAGACCTTAACCCTATTGAGGTCAATCTTTGGGATAATGTACTGGAGAAGACTTTACGCAGCGCTGCAACTCTACCGGCTGGGTGGAGTAGAGGTAACATCACTGCTCTATAACCGTGGAGAGAGACTGTGGAGACACAGGTTCGATCCCGTCAAGAGCACCTCTCCAGTAAGTGTCCTTGGGCAAAACACCTAACGGTACTGTATATACTCGCCACCCAGGACATACTAGAAAATGAGAGAAATCTCAATGTATCCATCCAGGAAAAATCCTTTCTAAAAAAAAAAAATACAAAATCTTGGCCACAAATTAATGCCGCTCTGGACGCAAATAAATGCTGTGACATTGCACGAGCTTATCGAAACGACGCCGCAATCACAGCAAAAGGAGGTTTGAGCAAATATCACAGTGTGTGACTTTTTGGGGGCCAGGCAGTGTAAATATATATATATATAGATCTCAATATATATCAAATAATATTCTCCTTGGATCACCGGACAGATGTTTGCATCCTCTTTGATGGGGTTCCATCATGATCTACAGAACTCAGTCTGAATGCAGCTTTATGTGTTTTCCTGATCGTTAACTGCAAAAGGTGCTCCAACAAAATATTAGCATGTCTGACCTTTATGTTTTGGCTGACAATGTGTGTATATATATATATATAAATATATATGAAAACAACTGGCTTTGGTTTTAAACAGATGGGGGTTTAGTTACAAGATGTGAACACACATTGCATGATTCTACCAAAACCTCGATGTAAATCACCCCAGCAGGTCCTATTCTACAATACACACGACAGGCACACCCGCACTGATATTTCCTTTGCCAAATTTCCCTATATACCCTAGGCACCTTAGCTCCGAGCTCTTGTCTTTTCCTCTTCCACGGGGAAGTGATGGGGCACCTCGCACGGCACACACAGGCACGCTTTACTTTTCCCCGCGGCTTCCTATCATCGAAGTGAATGGACGAGCACAATGGAGCCACTCACAGTTTCTCATTAACTCGAGAAGAATAAATTAGGATTGCTTGTGCAAATGAATGAAAGCAACGGGCGCTTCTCTTCCCTTTCATTTCCATAAGAAAATACTATGCACGCAAGCATCGCGTCACGTTAAGTGTACACAGTCAACATTCTGCCCTTCAAACAAATGGGATTCAAGAAAGAGGCTGCGATTGCCAAACCACATCCTGGACGGCAAAGGGGAAAGGAGCAATTTGTTTATTTTAATGATTTCATCTTTAAAACCACTTTTTTGTTGCTTTACCATATTAATAAGGTCTTCACCCGGCTAACCCCAAAAAAACATTATTTTCTTCCACAACGCCTGAGACCTTTTTTAAATACATTTAAGAGGAAATGATACATAACATTCCATGTGTATCTAATTCTTTGTAACAAATAATCCGCTGAGGTTATGTGTTTAAACCCTTCTTGGTTTAAATGCAAACTGACCGAGAATGATGATAGGATATTGTAGTGATCATTCATGAATTGTGTCATAAATCATCATATTTAATTAACTGTTATACCAAAGAGGGAACACTAGGGGCAGTGTGAGGCTTTTTGCCCTGTGTGGTTAGCTGTGACATCATTAAGCCAGCCCACTCTGGTGGGGGGAGACAAGACTCTAGGCCAATCTTCTTTCCATTCAACCATCAGTTCCGGGGATCAGCCCATTTGTGATTTGGCTTGGACAGAAGAGAACATGGCTACAGGCCAGGCCGGTGCTAGGCTATTTTGCACCCTAGGCCAGACCAGCTTCTTGCGCCCCCCCCAAAAAAAATGACAGCAATACAAATGAAAAAGCGTCCTGATCAGTGCCCAGGGAGCTGGTCGCTGGGTTCTGCAGTCCGAATTGTATGGCCGAATCAGCTGCTTCTCTTCCTCTGGACTGCAAGACCCAGCAGCTGGCACCCTGGCAATACACCCCCAAGTTCACCTTGTACAGCTCAAGGGAGAAGGAGCTTTCTGCCGCTGTGGCTGCCCCTCCGTCCAGAAGTTGGAAACGAGCATCGCGGGATCCGGCGGTAGGCCGCGGCTCACAGACACTGGTGTCCATGAGCTTGTGGTGCAGCCACCTTTCTAACTCCTGGTCGGGCCCGGCTGCGCCCTAGGTGGCACTGCGCTCTAGGCGGCTGCCTAACTCGCCTAGCGGCAGCGCCGGCCCTGCATGGCTATGCCATCGCCATGTGCTGTGCATTTCTGGATTTGGTAAATGAATGTTGCTCTTGTTGATCCCTTGTATATCACTTTACCTATGCTGAGTCTTTGTGTTATTGCAGTGTCCAGGGTTTAGTTTAAGTTTTATCTTTCTATTTATCCTTTTTATTTTAAAGTAAATTCTTTATACCCATCACTGTGTGTTTGTGTCGTCATTCGACGTCTCACGCTATCGGTTGGTATCACCTTTTTAAAAATAATTAATCACAACAGATATAACAATAATATCTATAGGATAGAATGATAGTGTCACGTCTGGTGCTCATGGGGGCTGCAGGCCGCTCCAGGGGGGCTGCATGCTGCTCCAGGGGGGTCCCAGCACCCGGCAGCACCAGCCATGCCATTAGTTGGCCGGGTGCCAGGTGATGCGCCGGCTTCCACAGGTCGCGTGGCTGCTCAGGAGGCGGGGCGCAGCATTATGATGCGGAGTCGCCGGGTTTAGGGTAGGGATGTGCATGGCTGAAAAATTAGTTTCATTTAGTTTCGTTTCGTTACATTTTTAAATAATTTAGTTTTCGGGAATTTCGTAACTAATTTAGTTTCGTATTTCGTTTAGTTTTGGATCGATTTAAAATTTTCAAATTGATTTGAAATTTCGAATCGATTCGAATTTCATATATCAGTTCGATAGTTGATATCAATTTGAATTTTGGATCACTAGATAAATCCCCAATTAATCAAATTTTGCTGTTAAAAGAAAAACTAGGGTTAAATTTTAACCTTTGTCACAGATTTAGTACTTGAGTCAAATTAAACAGTGAAACAAAATGAATTGTTTCATAAACTCCTTTGCTGACTATTACTTGTATTATAAGTTAAGATCAATTCGATAGTTGATATCAATTTGATAGTTAATTTCAAATTCAACAGTTGATATCAATTATTCTAATTTTTCTTTTGTGATGATGACACAGTGTAATACTAAATAAATTCGTTATATACCATTTCGTTTTGAATTCGTATCGTATTGATTCGTTATTCGGAACTACTTCCGAACTACGAATTATCAAATTTCTTTACAAATTCCGAATTTTTCGGAAACAAATGCACATCTCTAGTTTAAAGGCAGACGGCTCATTGCCCTGTCGTGGAGTTACTTCCCCCAGTGCTGATCGATTCGTATTGTGAGATTCACTGACTCATTTGCGTATTACTGATTTGATTACTGATTTCTGACTTGGCTTGTATGAGAACCCCGCTCTGCGTACTGATTCGGCTATTCTTGACTACCCTGACATCTATACACGATTTGGCGATATCTGTGTATTACATTTTATGTTCTGTCTCCCCTTGTCTGTATACTGCTCTGGCCGCTCCTGTTAACCCTGTCCTTTTCGTACATATCTGCAGGAGGAGTATATCTGTGAAGACCTGCTTGTTGTATGCATCCTGGGGCCTGTTAAGCCTTATTTGTGTTTGTGTCCCTGAGGAGAGCCAGATTACTGACCACTCAAGGATCGGAGGGATAGATGGGGAACTGTCTAAAGGGACCAGCATCGTAGTATCTGGAGGGATTCGTGACAGATAGGATTTGCAGTCCACACAGTGAACAGTATATTGAAATATATGCTTTAACCGTAACGTCCTCTGTCACTAGGTTCAACAAAACACTAAAGGGTCTATTCACAAAGCATCGAAATTGCGTGCAATTTCGGTACTTTGTGTTTCACTGCAATTCACCACATTTCAGCGATTCCATTCTGCAGCGACTATTTGACTATTCAGTGAGTGGTCACAGTATTTTATCGAAATTTGAGTTGCCGAATCAGCTATCGGATGTCAGTGAAAACCGCCAAACTGCGTCGATAACTGCCGAATTAGCATCGGCGAATTCCACCTAACTGCAATAAATAAATATTAGGCGTATAGATCAATAAAATGTGTCCAAATAATAAAAAAAAAAAGTTCTTTAACCCTTTTGCTGCTGAGCCATTTCACGTCTGCGTGCTGATCTCATTATTACCGCTTGTAATGCAGGGTTTGAGTCCCCTGTGAAGTGTGAGTATGGAACCCAATGGCAAGCTGTGGGTAAGGAAATCAGGAGACGATGGAGAGTAAAGCAATCTTTAGTGAATCATGAATAGAAACTGAAGTCCAGAAAACAATACGGTCAAAAGGTTGGAATGAAATTCGTAGGCAAGTCCCAGAAAGAACAACAGGAAATAACGAAGATGATGGCGTGGTCAATGGTACAAGTCGATTCGAATTTTGTAGAAGGTGGCGTAGTCGGTGGCACAATCCGGGTCGAAGGGTAGAAGAAGACAGCGTAGTCGGTGGCACAATCCGGGTCGAAGGGTTGAAGAAGGCAGGCGTAGTCGGTGGCACAATCCGGGTCGAAGGGTTGAAGAAGGTGGCGTAGTCGGTTGCGCAATCCGGGTCGAAGGGTTGAAGAAGGCAGGCGTAGTCGGTGGCACAATCCGGGTCGAAGGGTTGAAGAAGGCAGGCGTGGTCGGTGGCACAATCCGGGTCGAAGGGTTGAAGAAGGCAGGCGTAGTTGGTGACACAATCCGGGTCGAAGGGTTGAAGAAGGTGGCGTAGTCGGTGGCACAATCCGGGTCAAAGGGTTGAAGATAACGTGGTCAAAGGATACGAGGAGCACTAGGAAACTGAGGCGGGAGGCACAGTAGAACTTGGTTAATGTGCTGGGAAGGAAGGCGGAATTAGATAGGGTTCATGGGATCATGGAAATACCTTTCACCTGGGTATTGTAGGTGGAGTTGAGGTACCTGGAGTTTTGGTAGGTCAATGGGAGGCATTCGAGGATCTCCAGAGCAGGTGCCATGCAGTACCCCTAATCGGCCAGCTGAGGGCGCCAGAGTACCTGGTTTTATACTACTCAGGAGAGTTTGTTCTCGCGCGTGCGCACTTTCCTCTTCAGGACTCGGATTCAGTCGGCGGCGTGGGGCGGCTCCTGGCTCTCCCTCTCCATTCTGCGGACCAGGAACTTGGAGCGACGCGCCACGAGGGATCTCGGGTGAGTAGAGCACCTCTCCCAGCATGGCGGTCTGGACCGGGAGTGGGCCGCGGAGCGGGGCATGACACCGCTTTTGCTCATCATGTTTAAACGCGATTTGAAGCCACATTTTTTATACGACTCAGACATATTATATATTGTTCTTTCCGGCAGACTCGACAGATTCATAATATATAATTTTTAAATGTATACGTCATGTCCTGCCTGTATAGTTTAACAAAAAATGCAATACAATTTGAATTTTTAATCATCTGCAGCGTATAAAGTGTTTTTTTCACATTTTATCATCCGAGGCTTTGCGGTTATATTTTCTATGGGGTGCGCTTGTTAAATAAATTATAAAAGAGGAATCATTACCTTTTTTGGGGGGGAAATTACGTGATTTTTAGCAAACGCCCCCATAGAAAGGAATCATTAGGAGCATCATTGTTCACATTATAATTGATATGGGAACAATATTGCTGCATTGATAAAAATAACACACAAAAAAAAACATGTTTTCATTTTTTTTAAATATTATTATTTTATTTTTTTCTTACTCTACACATGGTCATGTTTGGTATCGTTGGGAAGGCCATGGGGATGAATCAATGGGGATGCTATAGGGATTATTCAAAGAACACCAAATTGGCCGCGGAATTGTACCGAGCGGTGAATTTTCCCGTACGGTACAATTTCATGGCCATTCAGCTGCTCAAAAAGCTGGCAGTTCGCCAAATATTGACGAATTGCCAGCGAAATACGGGTGATCTTCGGCAGCAGTGAAAGTCCCAACAGAGAAGTAATGGTTAATCTATCCAGAGAACACCGAACAGCACCAAAATGTCAGTGAAATGCCCTGATTGTCGGTGGTTTCATTCGACAGGTTTAAGCAGGTGAATCCCATAAGTTTTGATATAAACAAAATTCCCCGTTTTTCTTAAATATTTATTCAACCGTTTATTCTTTTCATTTGCAGCAAAAAGTTGCTTTATTTATTTTCTAGGATTTCTTAGGCATTTTTCGTGATTTTGTTCGGCAAATTTTTGTTTCCGCTTTTTTTTTTTACATGCCTTTTTTATTTTGTAAAAGACCTTTTAATTATTAATTTTTGGACCTCATGTATTATTTCCAGGCATTTTCATGGGCTAGTTTTTTTTTTTAAACGAGTCTTAAAAGTTGCGTTATTTTTTTTATCCCAGTTCGGCGGCTTGGCGGCTTTTTCCGGCGGCTGCTTGAGGATTGATTCGGCAGATCGTTGGTTTTTTTTGGCAGGTTTGCGGCTTTGTTCGGTGTCTTTTCCGATCGATTCAGCGGTTTTGCAGTGGTTTGAGTATGGGTTCGGCGGATTGATTTGCCGCACTTCGGGGACCTTGTGGTGAGTGAATGCTGAATTCACTGCAGGGTCGGAGAATTTAACTCAAGAAGTGGAAGTTAAACTCTTCTTCCAGCCAGGTGTTACTTCACTCACCTTAGAGAGAGGACAGGATGGGACACGGAAAGCTCAAAGATACCACGCTGGACACATCACTAGCACACACTGGCCTGCATACAGCTCTACATCGCCTTCGTATACCTTAGTGACTGGAGTCATATTATTATAAATAAAAATACATAAATATTTATATAAACTGGGGCTTATTTCTATAAACTGTTGCATAGCAACCCTACAACATTGTTGCCATTTCTCCCAATCCCTGATAACTAAAGGGTTTATTCAGAGAGTAACAAATGACATGGTCATGGTTGGCATCATTTGAAAGGGCAGAGCATGGCCTTTCCAACGATACCAAACATGACCATGTGTAAAGTAAGAAAAAATAAATTAAAAAAATAATAATTGTTTTTAAAAAAACAAAAAGGAAAACGTGTTTTTGTGTTATTTTTATTAATGCAGCAATATTGTTCCCACATCAATTATAATGTGAACAATGATGCTACTAATGATTCTTTTCTATGGGAGGGGGGGTTTGCTAAAAATCACATAATTTCCCCCCCAAAAAAGTAACGATTCCCCTTTTATAATTTTTCTAACAAACGCACCCCATAGAAAATATAACCGCAAAGGCTCGGATGATGAAATGTGAAAAAAACAGCTTTACATTGATTAAAAATTCAAATTTTATAGCGTTTTTTGTTGAATTTTATTGTGTTTTTTGCACATTCAGGTAGAATAAACCCTATCATGTTTTCTTATTCTTCAAATATCAGGATCTACCTGGATGTTTAGTAATATACGGTATATATACTGTATATATATATTTATATACAGTGGCAAGAAAAAGTATGTGAACCCTTTGGGATTACGTGGAGTTTTGCATGAATTGGTCATAAAATGTGCTCTGATCTTCATCTAAGTCACAACAATTTGAAAAACACAGTCTGCTTAAAATAATACAACACAAACATTATATGTTTTCATGTTTTTATTGAACAGAACATGTAAACATTCACAGTGCAGGGTGGAAAAAGTATGTGAACCTTTGGACTTAATAACTGGTTGATCCTCCTTTGGCAGCAATAACCTCAACCAAACGTTTCCTGTAGTTGCAGATCAGACCTGCACAACGATCTGGAGTAAATTTTGGACCACTCCTCTTCACAAAACTGTTTCAGTGTAGCAATATTCTTGGGATGTCTGGTGTGAATCGCTCTCTTAAGGTCACACCACAGCATTTCAATCGGGTTGAGGTCAGGACTCTGACTGGGCCACTCCAGAAGGCGTATTTTGTTTTGTTGAAGCCATTCTTTTGTTGAATTACTTGTATGCTTTGGGTCATTGTCCTGTTGCATCACCCATCCTCTGCGGAGCTTCAGTTGGTGGACAGATGGTCTTACGTTTTCCTGCAAAATGTCTTGATAAACTCTGGAATTCATTTTTCCATCAATGACAACAATCCGTCCAGGCCCTGAGGCAGCAAAGCAGCCCCAAACCATGATGCTCCCTCCGCCATGTTTTACAGTGAGGATGAGGTTTTGATGTTGGTGTGCTGTGCCTTTTTTTCTGCACACATACAGGGTAATTCAAAGAGATTCGAAAAGTCACCACACGTTCGGTGACTTTTCGTTCTCTTCAATTCGGTTCCTTTTGCCGATCCCATTTCGGTGACCCTGCAGTGTATTCAGCAAGCACCACAGGGTCTCCGAATTGCAGGGAAAAGCTACCGCAAACCTGACGAAAACTAACCGCAAAACCCACCGAATGCACGCCGAAAACCCACAAAAACATCTGGATTAACCTGCCGAAAACCAAGCCCGAGCAGGAGCCGAACACAGCCGAAGCAGCCGAAGCAGCTGAGACCGCAGACGAGGGAGGTGAATAAATTAGCAAAATAGTTTGTATGAATGTGTGAAAATGAAATGCTGTTTGCAAAGAAACTACTGAGCGAAAATGTCTGAAATTTGCATACGAGGTCCAGGGAATGATAATAAAAAGGGCTGTTACAGAAAAAAGAAGTAAACTTAAAAAAAAAAAAAATCGGACTTTTAAAAAAAAATAAAAAATTAAGAAAAATGCTTAAAGTATCCTAAAAAAATCTATAAATAAAGAGACTCTTTACTGCAGAATTTTATAAAGAACGGTTTATTAGATATTGAATTAAAACGGGAATATTTTTAACATTGAAGTCTATGGTATTCGCCTGAATTAACTTGCCGAATTAAACCACCGAATGGCAGGGCATTAGGGGAACCTTTCACTGCTGGTTTGTGTTCTCTGAATAGCCGAAGCATTGCTTCTCTATGGGGTTTTCACTGCCCTCGAACAGGCACCGAACAGGCACCGTATGTGCAGGCAATTCGCCAGGATTTGGCGAATTGCCTGCTCTCTGGATAGCCGAATGGCCAGGAAAGGTAACCGAATGCTGATTTTCAGCGTTCGGTTACCTTTCTCAAGCAATTCGGATCTCTTTGGATAACCCTGTGTATCTTTTCATGCGATAACACTGAAGAAATGACACTTTGCTACAATGTAGTGAGTGCACAACTTGTATAACAGTGTAAATATACTATCCCCTCAAAATAACTCAACACACATAGCCATTAATGTCTAAACCGCTGCCAACAAACGGGGTAATTTTTTTAAAAAAAAATAGAAACTAAAATAAGATTCAAACGCTGTTTGCAAAAATAAGGTACTGGGGACAAAAATGTCTGGAATTAACATATAAGGTCCTATGAATAATAATAAAAAGGTCTGTTACAGAAAAAAAAAACCCGCTATTTATAAAAAAAAATGCTATTTATAAAAAAAAAAAAAAAAAAATCAGGAAAAGAATTTTAACTAAAAAAAAAACGAAAAGTGGCTAAAAAAGATAAATAAAGAAACTTTTTACTGCAAATTAAAAGAATTAACGGTTTAACCACTTCCATGCGGAGGACGCGCTCAGCGCGTCCTCCACATGGCTCCTGCTGTGCGGAGGACGCGCTGAGCGCGTCCTCACTTTGGGGTCAGCGTTCGGCCGGGTTCCGGCCGATCGCTGGCCTCCCCGGTGCGGGCTGACATCCTCGATGTCAGCCCAGCATCCGGAACCGCAGCCGCTGAAATTAGGTGTCATCGCGACAGCGCGATGACACCTAATTCAGGCGCCCCCCCGCATGTGCGGAGGAGGCGCCTGAAAGGGAGGGGGGGAGGTCCTTCGGACCTCTCTCCCTCCCGATCGGCGGCGTTGCGGGGGTTAACCCAGGCACCATTTGGAAGGGCACAGCCTGCCCTTCCAAATGGTACCTGGCATTAACCCCTGGGGAGCCGGATCACGAATCGGCGCTGAAAAGCGCCGGTTCGTGATCCTTTCCCGGAGCTGGCCGACATCTTGGATGTCGGCCAAGCCTCCGGGAACTCCCCCTGAGGACTGGCGTCATCGTGCATAGCATCCAATGAACTCCCTATCTCCCGATCCGTGGCAGCTAGGGGTTAAAGTTTGGTATGGTTGGATCGGCCAGAGCATGGCCGTTCCAACGATACCAAACACTACTGTGAAAAAAGTTTTTAAAAAAAATAAAAATTAAAAATAAAAATAAAAATATATTTAAAAAAAATTATAAAAAAAATAAACATTTTTTTTTCTTTTTTTTGGTTTGTTAATTCAGCAATATTGTTCCCATTTCAATTATAATGTGAACAATGATGCTGCACTAACGATTTTTGTATGCGGTGCGTTTGTTAAAAATCGTGTAATTTTCCCCAAAAAAAAATGTAACGAGACCCCATCTCTAATTTTTTTAACAAGCGCACCCCATACAAAATATAACCGCAATTGCTCGCATGTTAAAATGCAAAAAAAAAACACTTTACACATTGTAAATTATTGAAAATACATATTTTATTGCATTTTTTGTTATAATATACAGACAGGTCAAGACGTATACATATAATAATGACATATTATGAATCTGCCGAGTCTGACGGAAAGAACGATATATAATATGTCTGGGTCATATACTAAAATAAGCCTTCAAAACACGTTTAAACATGATGAGCAAAACCGGTAAAAATGACCTCAGCACAGAGGTGTGAAAGCCTCAGCAGCGAAAGGGTTAATAGACATTGCACGAAAACGGGAATATTTTTAACATTGAAGCCTATGGGATTCGCCTGATTAAACCTGCCGAATGAAAACACCGAACAGCAGGGAATTTCACTGACATTTCTCTGCTGTTTGGTGTCTCTGAATAGATTAAACATTGCTTCACTATGGGGTTTTCACTGCCGTCGAACAGGTACCGTATTTCGCTGACAATTCTCCAAAATTTGGAGAACTGCCTGCTTTTTGAATAGCCGAATGGCAACGAAAATGCACCGTACGGGGAAATTCACCGTTCTGTGCAATTTCGGTACCAGTTCGGCTTTCTCTGAATAATCCGGATAGTCACGGTATTCATATACTGTATAGTCGAGGTGTGTGTGTATACAGAATATATATATATATTTATAATTGTAGAAGACACCTACACATCCCAGCAATCCAGAGAACTGCTTTGCCCACAGAACTCATGTGCTTCATTCCCCATATGCAGCAAGGAAGTCTGGGTAGGACATGCAAATGAAGTCTCCAATTTCTCAGCTTTTTATTTGTGGTGTGTGTGTGTGTGTATACATATTCATATAGACAAATACTGTATATATAGTCGTGATACACAATAATAAAATATACATTAAAATGCTCCCAGAGAGGATAGAGAAGCAGCAGGTAACAGGTTAATCTTACCCAGGCAGATGCCTTCCAGCACAGTGTTGGCATCTCTGCTCTGGGAAGGAAGGGGTTAATATCTGTCAGAGAGGAAAGTGTCTTATTATGAGACTGGGTGTAAATATTGGGGGGAGGGGTAGACGGGGTCCCCCCCCCTGAACCCCCTCCCCAGCCCTGGCTTGTTGCAGTTGATGGATCTCCAGGGAATCAGACCCCCCTCCCTTCATTGTGACCCCCCTCTCCCTCCTCCACAGGACTGAGTGGCCTCCTCCAGCCCAGCTCAGTGAGCAGTAAGCAAGTCTCCCATCCTGCTCCCTGTGCATTCCCTGAGCCTCCAGCAGGGGAGAGCAGGAGAGGGGATTGAGCAGCCTGCTTCCTCCTGTCTCACACACTCAGTCCCCCTGCCCAGACAGAGCTGGAGCATCACTCTGATACCCATGCCCAAGGACCACCACAGCATGGAATAGCATCCTGGCTGGAAATAAGAGAGCATCCTCTCCTCCTCCTCCTCCTCCTCTCTCTGACTGTCACCTGCTGGAAGGACCCCAGGATCAGAGATAAAGAGCCTGGGAAGGTAGGAGCAGTTTGTGCATGGGCAGGGAGGCATCTCTCTGTCTGTGTGTGTGCCTGGCTCTGTGTCTCTCTGTGATACATGTCTGTGTTTGTGCAGGAGCACATGTGTTTGCCCAGATTGCAAGATCCCACAGCTGGGTTTTCATCCTGCATGTTATTCTGGTTTCATTATTTTTTTTTTATTATTATTATTATTATTATTTTTTATTATTATTATTATTATTTTATTTTAATGTTGTGTTTTTTTATTTTATAAGTAGCTTTTTGTGACGGTTTATAACATGGACGGTTTTATTTTTATTATTTTAAGAAATGACAATATTTGTGGTTGTTGGAGAAGATATAAATCTCACAGGTATAAAAAAAAAAAAAAGGGGGTTTGTAGCAGGAGGAGATTGGAGTAAAAAAAAAAAATCCCCTCCCTTTATAATGTATTCTGAACACTGAAACAAAAAAACAACTTGCTGCTAACACACACACACACACACACACACACACACAGCACATCCAAACAAGGAATCAGGAATCACAGGCACAGCAAGCATCCCCTAGTGTGTATCTCACATCAATGTAACACATGCATGTTGATACAAACTGTCTACAACCCCCTGCACCTCTCAATCCACATACTGTGACACAGTAACACATATGACACTACAGTACAGACACACACTTCCCATAGAAACACAATCCACAACAGGTACTTGGCTGCACAAAGCCCTCTGTGTGTTATAGCTGCAGATCCCTTGGGTGTCTTGTTGCTTGTGTTGGCATTTCACAAACACACTTGTGTAACGGTGCAGCTGTCCAGCGAACGCGCTGTGTGATACAAAATTACTGGGGATGTTGTACAGGTGTCACTCCAGCACTGCAGCATGTGTCAGGTGTCACTCCGTATCACCATGCTAACCCTGTCACGTGTTGTACGCGCAGCACAACCCACATGTTGTTGTAACACGTATGACGTAACGTTACGCAAAATATTCTTCTTGCAGAAACACAAACAACAACAGGTAGTTTGATCGCAAAGTGCGGAAGAGGCGCACAACCACTGGGTGCACTACGCAGACTAGGCTCGTGTGGCTTTGCACAATCACACCTTGTATAGTGGAGAAGCTGTGGGTGGCCTGTATTGCCCACTGCAACACAAGGGATATTGTGCGCTTCACACATCACAACATCCTTCGTATGTCACACAACAGCATTCACACTCCAGATCGCAATAATCCTAGCCTCACCTTGTGTCGCGCATACTGCATAATTTTAGGATGTATAGTGGTGTGTTCCCTCTATATACCCTCAACGGGAGAATTTCTACCCCTTGTCATGGTGCCACCAGCTTCAACATACGCAACCTAAACCACGCATGGTATGGTGGTCGTGCAACACCATCTACAACCAGGGCTTTAGGCACCCTGGCCCGCACCCCGAGTTGCCAGATCGGCCTCGTTTTCCTGGACAAATATTACCATTTCACGCAGAGGGGAGCACAGGGAAAAGTGGTGCCCTGCAACATGTATAATTCATATGCTGCAGGAAGGAAATTGAGGATTCCTGTTTGACTTCATACCTGCAGCGTATGGATTCTACATGTTGCGAGGTGGCATTTTTCATGCGCTGCCCCTCAGCATGAATAAATCATGTGTGTCCAGGAAAACATGGCCGACCTGGCAATCCTATACCCACCCCTCGTGTTAAATAATGTTCCGGTTTCCTCTTTTCCCAATGTCTTCTCTGTCTACTCCAAATGCTAACGTTCTTCTAAAAACATTCCTCACTCGTTACTCTCTCCTGATCTTCCTTCACCCCTTAATATGTGTCTATTCTCCCTATTAACCCTCTGTGCATCCACCTAATTGCCCCATGTGTCCCCCTTGTTTCTCACAATGTGAATTTTGCAGCATCTACAGATCTGTCTTTCATCATCATCACATACATTCACAGTCACGGATCATGTTGACTCCTTGTCACACTACAGACGCGCAAAGGTTGTCACATAGCTATGTCACATAGGAGCACTCATACAGACAAAAACTGCCACACCAGGACAGTTTTTGTCACAGTCACCCTCAGACCATCAGTGTCAGAAACGTTGCTGGTGTTCTGCTGAATATCATCAGCAATAAAGGGTTAACGGTAGAACCCAATGGACAGGGAACAGGATATAGAGTGTAAGAGACAAATTCTATGATGCACAATGTATTGCGGGTACGTAAAGTAACAACACATTGGAATGAACATATACGAAACAATTATGCAAATCAATAAAACAAACAAGACATTAAGGAGAAAGAGTGGGCTAGGGTACCCTGGATAGCAAGGCAAGGGTCCAGCGGATGGCAAGGGAAGGGTCAAGTAGGTGGTAAGGAGAGGTTATATTAGGTGGTAAGGCGGGGTGGGTTCAACGGGGTGGTAAAACAAGGGTCCTTTCGTACGGCATAGCCAGGGTGCACAGGGAGTTACTGAGGGTTCACCTAGTGGTAAGGCAGAAAAGGGTCACTGGGTGGCAAGGTGAGGGTCCAGCTGGTGGCAAGGTGAATATCAGTCCAGTGGGGGACAAATGAGGGTCTAGCGGGAAGTAAAGCAAAGGTCCACCAGGTGGTAAGGTGTGAGTCCACTGGATTACAAGGCAAGGAAGCTCTGGAGTGCGCAGCAAGGGATATCCAGATAACAATTTGAGGGACACTGGATAGCAAGTTGAGGGATCTCCTGAAAGCAAGGTCAGGGACCTCCAGAGAGCAAGGTGAGGGACCTCCAGAGCGCAAGGTGAGGGATCTCCAGATAGCAAGGTGAGGGATCTCCAGAGCGCAAGGTGAGGGATCTCCAGAGAGCAAGGTGAGGGATCTCCAGAGAGCAAGGTGAGGGATCTCCAGATAGCAAGGTGAGGGATCTCCAGAACGCAAGGTGAGGGATCTCCAGATAGCAAGGTGAGGGATCTCCAGATAGCAAGGTGAGGGATCTTCAGATAGCAAGGTGAGGGATCTCCAGATAGCAAGGTGAGGGATCTCCAGATAGCAATATGAGTGACCTCTAGTCTGGAGAGCAAGGTGAGAGATCTCCAAATAGCAACGTGAGGAACCGCTGGAGAGCAAGGCAGTGGACTGCTGGAGAGCAAGGCGAGGGACGTTTCAGCCCTTAGGCCTTAATCATGCATGATTAAGGCCTAAGGGACGAAAAGTCATATTTTATCCTGTTTTTTGCTCCTAATAAATCAATGGGATTGATTCTATGTATCCTTGAGCACGCTGACTTTGTTCTTTATGCATCTTTGGAGGCTGGCGGACCTTCACAGCGTTTGTCTCGGGAAGTCCCGATAGCCGGAAATAGGGTTCTCCCTAGAGACGCCGTGCAATTGTGAGTCTATTCTGAACAGCAAGGTGAAGGACCACTGGAAAACAAGGCAAGGGACTGCTGGAGAGCCTGGCGAGGGACCGCTGGAGAGCAAGGCGAGGGATCTCTATATATCAACATGAGGAACCTCTGCAGAGCAAGATGAGGATCTCCAGATGGCAATGTGAGGAACCTCTGCAGAGCAAGACGGGGGATCGCTGGATAGCAAATTGAAACCAGTACATTATTTATGATCAAACAATGTTTTGGCAAACGAATCAAGGAGTATTTGGCTTATAAATGGTGCAAACCAGAAGATGTTGTGGTCTACCTTCTCTACAGTCTGGATTCAACAGTCTCGCAACAACACCACAGAATAGGCTTCACCTTTTGAAGGTTTTGCGCCTGATAGTTAAATACTATCTAGTTTGCAGCACTTGGAGAGACACGCATACTGACATGAACAAAAACACACGGACACAGGTACAAGCATGCAGAAACTGGCATATTTCCACAGGCAGCAACTGACAGATACCTCCACGTTGATACAGACAGACGCTGAAAGAGTCACACAATGTGTCAGATACATACAGATTCACAGAGACAGACACCAGTAGACAGTGACACACCATTAAAACCACAATCATTTTAAAGCACCTAAATATTCTGCGTCATTGTATGGGTAGGAAAAACAAATGTAAAATCATAAAACAATTTTGGCACAAAGAGGATCTGCGTGACCAACCTCACAATCAAAGACTCATGGAGACATAGACACAAACACTGGCAGACACACAGACACATATGCCAACACTGATACAGAGACCGACACTGGCAGTCACACACATGCAAACCCTGACACAGACTGACACTGGCAGACAGAAACACACATGCAAATGCAAACACTGGCAGTCACACACATACAAATGCAGATACTGGCAGTCACACACATACAACCCTGACACAGACAGACACTGACAGACAGAAACACACATGCAAATGCAAACACTGGCAGTCACACACATACAAATGCAGATAGTGGCAGTCACACACATACAAACCCTGACACAGACAGAAACACACATGCAAATGCAGACACTGGCAGTCAGTCATACATACAAACCCTGACACAGACAGACACTGACGCACATGCAAATGCAGACACTGGCAGTCACACACATACAAATGCAGACACTGGCAGTCACACACACATACAAACCCTGACACAGACATACACTCACAGACAGAAATACACATGCAAATGCAGACACTGGCAGTCACACACATGCAAATGCAGACACTGGCAGTCACACATACAAACCCTTACACAGACAGACACTGACAGACAGAAACACACATGCAAATGCAGACACTGGCAGTCACACACATACAAATGCAGACACTGGCAGTCACACATACAAACCCTGACGCAGACATACACTGACAGACAGAAATACACATGCAAATGCAGACACTGGCAGTCACACACATACAAATGCAGACACTGGCAGTCACACATACAAACCCTGACGCAGACATACACTGACAGACAGAAATATACATGCAAATGCAGACACTGGCAGTCACACACATACAAACCCTGACGCAGACATACACTGACAGACAGAAATACACATGCAAATGCAGACACTGGCAGTCACACACATACAAACCCTGATACAGACAGACACTGGCAGAGACACACATGCAAATGCTGACACAGACAGATGCTGGTAGACACACACATGCAAATGCTGACACTGTAGACACATGCAAATGCTGACACTGGCAGACACATGCAAATGCTGACACATGCAAAGGCTGTCACAGACACTGGCAGACAGAAACACACAAGCAGACGCTGACAGAGTAACATATTCAGTCACAGATTCTAAAAGACCATGACAAACACAGAGTTCACCTACATTCTGCCAACACCCCAAAATGATATTGCCTCGTGCAGCTAAATCAAAAGCAAATAAAGCGTGGGAAAAAGTACATGTCTTCAACACAATTGCAAACACACACAGACATTCAAAAGTGCAAAAAATTATGCAAGTACAAAAAGACTGGCCATATCGCTCACTCCAAAGTGCTGAGCATATGCTGTGAAGACAGCCTTACAGGAAGGCAAAAGCAGACTTTAGGACAGGTTTGATTAACACTATGGCATGCCCATGGAGCGCTACATTCTTTAGATGGGGGGTTCAACAACGACAGGGGTGGCAGGAGGATACGCAGACTAGTCGTCGATTCAACAAAAAATATAAAGTAAAGTCTAGTCCTCATGTGGAGTCTAACTAAACACTCGGTATACCTGACCATAGCATTGGGCGGCTAAGCCGCTTACCAATAATACAAAACAGAATATACTTAAACTTTCCTCCTTCTCTACTGCATCCAGCACAAAGACTGACTGTCTCAGAGGGAACCACAGCTCATTTAAGGGCAGGGCAGACCTAATCAGGTGTCAGCTCACAATTGACCCTATAGGGGGAAAAGGGCTTTTTCCATCCGCCGGCTAATAAACCAATGGACTATTTATTACCCTGCCCCTAATCACACTGTTACAATATATAAGCAGTGAACACCACCAGGAGAGGACCCGATTCCAACCAATATGTTAAGCTAATGCCTGGAGCCATTAGACATAGCGTCTCCAGGCATTAGCTTAAAATCTTCTGCAGTTATTACAACCTTGCTTGGAGCTCGAACGTTGCGGTTGAATACCGTATATCATTATATCCTATACCTTTTTATATAGAAGACTTGGTTTGCGTCTCCCAAGAAAAGAACAAACTATTCCAATCAAGCTCATCCACCTCTAAGGCAAGCCGGTGTTCAGGAATGAATACCGACTCTGAAACCCTAGTGCTAAGGAAAATCACTTAATACCTCCATTTAACCCCATGAAAAAAATCCCATACTTGCCTCAGGTCCTGTGGTGCAGAGGTCGCCGGATCCACAGCTTCCTCTTGTCGTGAGCAGTGAAAGACTGGGACAAAATAGTTCCCAGTGTTTTTCCAAGGCTCCTTTCGCATCCCTGCACTTAATCACTTAATACCCCAATGTACAGGGGCGCGCTAGGCTGCATGGAGTTCTATGGACTCCAGGAGCCAATATCTGCATTGACACGTTGCTCCGCTGATGGTATCTGTTTGCAGAACGCAATTATCAGTCCTAGCTGTGATGACCAACCGCTATCTGCCCAGACGTCACGGGCAGTGAGAGGGTTTACCATGGTTTAACAGCTCCAAGCCCCTTGACTTACTAACCCCCTCACAGGGCCCTAAGTTGTGCCAACCTAACCCCCTCCAAAACCATGCACACCTTGAAGACAATACGCTGCCACCACAAAAGTAATTGGGCACTTTTGAAACCCCTATAAGTGTATACCACACCAATCCAGGAGCCTTACCATGGGCCATACAACATACTTGTTGCTAACTTAACCAGAGCTGTTATTAACTTAAAACCTCCATAGGGCCATATTACATACTTGGTGCTAACTTAACCAGAGCAGTTGTAAACTTAAAGCCATATTACATAGTTGGTGCTAACTTAACCAGAGCTGTTGTAAACTTAAAACGTCCATAGGCTATAATGGCTCTGGGAAGTTTACAACAGCTCTGGTTAAGTTAGCACCAACTATGTAATATGGCCCATAGGCTGTAATGGCTCTGGTAAGTTAACAACAGCTCTGGTTAAGTTAGCACCAACATTGTAATATGGCCTCATATACAGCTAAAATATCTCAAATGGTAAATTCGACGATAACGTGGACCAAAGCGATACAAGGGAAACGAGAATTCTCTAGAGCCAAAGACAGTACTGGGTTACAAAGTTTTAATGGCAAAAGACAAAAATAAAACTTTACACAGTGCCAATATCACATAAACAAAATATAATAAAATATGCAGATACAGTTCTTGAAATAAAATGGGACTTAAACAAAACACAGAAGCCTAACTTACATAGATAGCACTAGCAAGGGGGCTCCCATGGATATTTCAGCTTTTTAGGTCCCTCGGAATGTTCTTAGATGCTCCTTTAACAACAATCCTTGACTATACCCTGAGATTTGGGTGAGCATACTGTATAAAGAACTGGCCCCTTATCCACCAAGTCCACACTCAATATCTGGTTCACAGATGGGTCCCCTCATCAAGTTTCCATCCAGCCCTCCCATCCAATAGAGCAGATATTAATTGGGTCGGATATTAATATCTTAACTCTGCCAGTTAGGCTTTTCCGTCCTCGTTACTATATTATTATGCATCAGGACAAATGGTTTAATTTGAGTCCAAACATGACTTGGTTACCATATGCATTGGTCCACTGCGCCCAACTCCGTAATGAGAGTTAACTCCTTTGAAAAGAAGACAGGAAAATAACACATTTTGTGTTTAAATCTGGCACAGTGCAAAAACCATGCCTGCGCATGACAATAGCTGCAAATACAGCTAGGTCAGAATACGTTTGGTAAGAATGAGCCGATTGGGGATATTTTCTCCCTTACCAGCTCCCCGTTACCGTCTAGGTTGCAATCGCCCTAAATGAATATATAGGCGAAAGATATAGTATACTGTCAATGTGTCAGTTGTGTATCTTCCCGCCACCCAACACAAGCATAAGACCGCATGGCCGATGATAGTTCATGTATTGCAGGTTGGGCTTTGGACTTCATGGATCTTTTCAAATACAACGTTCGATTTGGGGATTTGGTTATCCGCATTTAGATTCCCTTAAAAAGTTTGGCTCCGTTATCGGCACTTGCACCTATACTCGCTCATGGAAACAAATTCCAGCTTTAACGGTTCAACTCAAATTTATCGGAAAGCTGATTTTTGAAGTAATTTCAAGTACTCAATGGCGTTGATAAATGGGTCTTTGGCGAAGGGAATGGGGAGAATCACTCTTAATACCCTAAGGTTTAATATTATTGTTGATACAGCAGTACAATCCTAACCCTTAAGGCAACCCTAACCCTAAAAGTCCTGGAGACCTAGGGTTACTTTTAGGGCTACTAATGAGTTAGAGACCATTAACAGACCAGGTTTTACGGATTACCTTGGGGAAATGAAGACTGACTCCTGCAATCAGTGAGCAGCAAATCTGTGCTGTGATTCAGGTATCCTGCAGACCTGGCCTGTTAGGACAGTGGTTCCCAGTCCTGGTCCTCAGGTCCCTCTAAGTCATACGGCATTAGAGGGTGACATCAGCTTTGTGATGACTTTTGGCAACCACTGGATTTTCTATTTCATTTAAAAGTGAACCTATAAAATCCAAGTACGCTATGACTCATTTGAAAGGAGCCTAGATTTCACCAACGTTATGCTAGGCCCAAAAAAGTCACCATCTGGATTTTACGAAGCCAAAAGGTGCTCGCCTTCCATTGGATAACAACTGCAGTGATTAATAGGTTTCAGCTTAAATTGAGGACATGTGACTCCCTGAATATGCTGAATGAGTGGGTTTTTGCATCAATGGGTTTTTTCTCCTTGATGGCACAGCGAGCATATTCCAAGATGGCAATGCCAGGATTCATCGGGATCAAATTGTGCAAGAGTGGTTGAGGGAGCATGAGACATAATTTTCACACATGGATTGGCCACCGCACAGTCCAGACCTTAACCCCATTGAGAATCTTTGGGATAATGTGCTGGAGAAGACTTTACGCAGCGCTGTGACTCTCCCATCATCAATACAGGATCTTGAACACAAATTAATGCCACTCTGGGCACAAATAAATGCTGTGACATCGCATGAGCTTATCCACACGATGCCGCGGCGAATGCGTGCTGTAATCACAAGAAAAGGCGACACAACCAAATATTACAGCGTGTGACTTTTTTGAACGGGCGATGTATTTATTGGTGAGGTCGCACTTTGTTATCCGGAAAATCACTTTGCAACAGAAACACAATATTGCTTTATCGATCTCTAAAGCCATTATGGTGCAAGACCACACATAGGGAAGTGGTGCAGTAAACTGGCCACTGTCTTCCTACGTACTATGGTAAATTTTTGAGAAGGTGCAGTAGCCTTCCTTGCCAAATTTCTGGATCTGTAGTCCACAGCTTCATCCGTTTCCATTTGACGTGGAGCCTTGATTGGAATAAAGTGAGGGACACATAGCGTGTCTCTTGTGTGCATTAAAGCCCAAACTCTCGTCTTGTTCTGCTGCGACAGTCCTGTTCTGCTCTCGCCTTTATGTACTAAGCCGACACAGTTGAAATAATACACAGCCGCAGAATGAAAATTCTGGATTTTTCCATTCATTAGAAAAAAAAACACAAAACCTCATTCAAAACAAATCAAAATGTAGAATGTAAAACCACAAATCGTTGAGTGCGTTTCCTCCAGCTTGTGCTTTCAGAATCTGCTGTCTGTGGCGATCTGCTATACAGTAAGCAACAATTGTTATTTATAGGGATCTCTTCTATCTAGCTGCATTCTCTGTAATGAGGGATAGTACTCATTATGTGCAACCACATATATTATGGAGAGAGAGAGAGGATATATGGAGCAGACATTACAAGCACATGTCATAGTAAGATCAATTATAATTGGTGAAAAAAGGTACAATTAGGGAATTCCTGTGTACATATGTTTGTGCATATATTTATATATACTGATATTGCAGATATTATGGAATTTGTGTGTATGTATGTGTGTGTATATACACTGTGACAGTTTGTTTAGGGGCAGGGTAATAGACTGCAGTAGGGATGTGCATGGCTGAAAAATTAGTTTCGTTTAGTTTTGTTTAGTTTTGTTTCGTTACGTTTTTAAATAATTTCGTTTTTGGAATTTCGTAACTAATTTTGTTTCGTATTTCGTTCCGTTTCGTTTCGGATTGATTTGAAGTTTCGAATCGATTTGAAGTTTCTTTCGAATCGATTTCAAATTCGATAGTTGATATCCATTTGATAGTTCATTTCAAATTCGATAGTTGATATCCATTTGATAGTTCATTTCAAATTCGATAGTTCATCCATTTGATAGTTCATTTCAAATTCAATAGTTGATATCAATTATTAAAATTTTTCTTTTATGATGATGACACAGTGTAAAACTAAATAAATTTGTTATATACCGTTTTTTGTTTCGTTTCGAATTTGTATCGTATCGATTCGTTATTCGGAAGTACTTCCGAAATACGAATTATCAAATTTCGTTCCAAATTC
Source organism: Leptobrachium leishanense (assembly GCA_009667805.1). Taxonomy (NCBI): domain Eukaryota; kingdom Metazoa; phylum Chordata; class Amphibia; order Anura; family Megophryidae; genus Leptobrachium; species Leptobrachium leishanense. Next base: position 18,527,025 of record CM019074.1, read on the forward strand.
CAAATTTTTCTGAAGCGAATGCACATCTCTAGACTGCAGTTTTATTAGCAGGCGGATGGAGAAAGGCCTTTTCCCCCTATAAGGTTAATTATCAACTGGCGCCTGATTAAGACTGTCCTGACTTTATAGGTACAGTGATTCCCTCTTGTGCTGGGTGCAGCAGAGGAGGAGACAAGCCCTGAAGCTAGGAAGGGAAGTACATTTTATTATGTTTTGCTTATTGGTAAGCAGCTTAGCTGCCCAATGTTGTAGTGAGGGGAGAGAAATGTTTAGATATGCTCCGCATAAGGAGTAGGCTTTTGATTTGTCTTTGTTTTATTGTTTATGGAATACTCTGCATGTACCGTGGTTGCCCGATAAAGAAAAGCCTGAAGCACTGATCCGTGTGTCCAGTGGCTATATCACAACACATATACCCACATACTAGGGTAACCAGATAGACCATGTTTTCTGATGTCACTATTCCATGCAGAAAGGAGCACAAGGAAAAGTGCTGCCCTGCAAAATGTATAATTCATATGCTGCAGGAAAAAAAATCAAGGCAGGTCACCTGTGATCCTTTTTGATTTCTTACCCGGAGCATATAGATTCTACATGTTGCAGGGTGTAATTTTTTTATGTACTGCCCATCAGCATGAATAAATCATATGTGTCCAGGAAACATGGCCGACCTGGCAACCCTACCATATACACACACTGCCATATATATTTATATCCATCCATTTCCTGGCTAATATATGCGGTATCAATGCAAAAATGTTTATCTATGTATATTTACACACCGCCTGGCCAAAAAAGTGACAATCAACCATGCAAGTCTGTTATGTTCTGGGGTTGCTTTAGTTGGGCAGGTCTAGGTTCCTCAATGTTATGTGCCTTGAAAATGAGGTCATGTGGCTCCCTGAATATACTGAATGAGCAGGTTTTTCCATCAGTGTTTTTTTTCTCCCCTGATGGCACAGCGGGTATATTCCAACATGGCAATGCCAGGATTCATCGGGCTCAAATTGTGCAAGAGTGGTTCAGGGAGCATGAGATTGGATTGGCCACCGCACAGTCCAGACCTTGACCCCATTGAGGTTAATCTTTGGGATAATGTGCTGGAGAAGACTTTACGCAGCGCCACGACTCTCCCATCATCAATACAAGATCTCTGCCACAAATTAATGCCACTCTGGATGCCAATAAACGCTGTGACATTGCATGAGCTTATTGAAACGATGCCGCGGCGAATGCGTGCCGCAATCACAGCAAAAGGCGACACAACCAAATATTACAGTGTGTGACCTTTTTTGGCGCGTGTGTATATATATATATATATATATAATTTATTTATTTTTTCCTATAGCTGAGTTGAGCAATAGCTTGGAATTGGCTTTTTATTAATATTGAGGCAGAGGGCGAGCTAGATTCATAAAAATACAAGCTGTAAACATACAAATATACTCTGACATAACAAGTATAGTGTCCTATATACATTATTTAACAATAGATTCAGTTTTATCATTTGAGATCTGCGATGATATAAACCAGAACACTTTTTAATTGCAGTAAATTAATGCATGATATGGTACCGTGTATTTAAAATATGAAAATAATAAATCATACGTTGACATTTTTGGGTGGGTATGAATGGCCCCTTTGTGTATTCCTTTTCCAGTTTGGGCACTTACTTACACCTTATCGACTTTTCCCTTCTATATTACGCCTGATTTTAATGCACGATATAGAAAATACCTTTAAAAATGTAGAAACCAAGTATATAAAAATATAAAATAATAAAATATGTAGATATTGAGAGAAAAAAAAAACTACACTCAATCCTTAGGTGTCCTGAGAGGATTAAAGCCATGGTGCCTAAATACAAAAATAATCCAAATGTCACTATGGATTCACTCAGATGCACTCTTCACTAAAACAACAGATCTTTATTTAGGCTACATTTAAAACAACCGATGTTTCGGCTCATGCAGAGCCTTTATCAAGGTACTGTTCCTTGAGAAAGTCTCTGCGTGAACCGAAACATTAGTTGCTTTTAATGTAACTTAAATAAAGATTTGATGTTTTATTGAAGACTCTGAGTGCATTCATAGTGATATATGGATATATATATATCTCCCCAATTGGATTCTAGCACTCAGAGCACTATCACCTGGTGTGAGCTAAAAATGCCATTGCGAGTCGCTAAAACTTGGCTCCTGACGACCTACTATCAGATGACCTTGTCTGTGTACAAGGTCGTTTAGCGCACGCTTGTGAAACGCTAAGACTCACGCCGAGGTCCAGCGCTAATGCGGTCGTGTACAGGATAGAACCTTGTATAAGTATGAATACATCCAGCCAAGAGCCCTCACACCCCTGCATTGTTAAAATCCTCCAAGGTGGCCGGCCCGTAACATCCATGTTTTGATGTACACATATATTAAGGCTGATGGGCATTGAATGATAAATGCCACCCAACAGCATGTAGAATCATTACAATGCATTTAATAGATCCAAAATGAAGGCCAGGTGAGCGACAATAATTTCCCTGCTGCAGCATATAAATAATACATGTTTCAGGGCAAGACTTATCCATGTGTCCCTTTAAACATGGTCCACACCGTGACCCTTATAAGCAACCGCTTACATACTATGAATAACCCTCTGCATAAAATGTTTAGAATTAGGCAATATATTAGAATTAGAATATATGTGGATAAAGGATACATATATATCATAATAGAGCCTACTGCAACAGCAACGACAATGCTGAGCAGATCCATTACTATGGTGTATGGGGCCAAGAGAACACCTGTGTTGCATTCCTTTAAATTGCCTGTTAATTTGGGCAAGGACCTGTTTTTTTGTGGGGTTTTTTAAGTTGGCACCAGATTTGAGCAGTAGGTAAAATTTTAGGGATTACCGTCCGTCCAGAAATTAGCACCAAGTGATCTGTTAGTTAGAAAAGCGCTAGAGATCTCTAGCGCTCCCCATGTTAACTATAGGATGCGGAAAGTACAGTAAGCTCGCGCTATGAATCGCAAATAGTGACGCGCTAAGTGATTTTTCCCATTTGTAGCGAGAGGCAAATGATCTGTTGGTCAGGGGCTAGACTAATTTAACCCGGCGCTAATGCAAAAACATGCCGACTCAAGGGTTAGCTCACACCGGCTGATGGTGCCCTCCAGGGTTTTATCATAAAATCAACTTAATTGTAAATCTCTTAAAATTTGACGTTTTGGTTCCGCTTGGTAACCTTCATCGGAAGTGCGGAAGTGGAACCGAAATGTAGAATTTTAATGGATTTGCATTAAAGCGGATTCTATGAAAAGACCCTGAGTGATGGCATCCAGGACAGGTCGGGGTTTATATGTTGCAGACTTATTGCCGAGCAACTGAGAATTTTTGAACGGTGAGAGTGCAGAGCTGTGGAATAATTATATATATACTTACAAGGGTTGTGGCGGAGGACAAAAAATTAGATCAAAAGCCTCCACGCTATAATTAATTATGTTTATTATTGCAGAAGCCACTTGCACATAACAGCATTTCAAAGAACTGCATCCCAGAGCTCCTGTGCTACATTCCCCATATGCAGCAAGGAACTCTGGGTAGGATATGCAAATGACATCTGTCTCACCTTTTTGCATCCTGGGTCTGTTTTTACACAGAACCCTAAAATCAATGTATATTCAGTCGTTATTAGCTACTGTAAATGCAGAACTATCAAAGTTACTGCTGCAAGCTCTGTCTAGACCAGGAAGTGTTTCAGCCAATCAGGTCCAACCGCACACACCTGCTCACACCTCCTATAGGAGGCGCTTTGTGAGATTGTACACCTGTTGGTTAAGTTTAGAGCAGTCACATGTATCGGCTCCAATACTGCTGATGTTGCGAATGGCAGCAGGTGCAGTTCTATGTACAAGAGTACAACCCAACGATCACTCGAAGTGGCCATTAAAATAAAATTTTAAAAAAGTGTCCCTCCTATTTAATTTTAGAATTAATGCCAATGTTATCCAAACCCCAGTCCCCCCCAAGTGTTCCTTATTTATTGAAAGTGCATTATACTGCACAATACAGTGTAATATATTGACTTTTCAATCAATTTAATCTGCCAATAGAAAGGTAACTGCACAAGCAGAATTAGCACATTATATACTGCCTGATGCACATTGAGAGTTTGCAATTAAATTCTTGTTCCCCACAGAAAATTGCATATGCAGGTTCAATAGATAGTCCATATCTATATGGGATAGTTATACAGGGCCGGATTAATATGGGGGCTATTGGAGTTGCCGCTCCAGGCTCATGCTCCATAATAGACCCAGCGAAAGGAGAACTGTGTTTGCACGGTTGGTCAATTGGACCTCTGTATCTCCGGAACTGTAGCAGCTACAAGGTCATATGACATATCATTGGACAGTGAAGGGCATGACCTTTCCAATGATACCAAACACGATCAGGTTTTAGGTAAGAATAAAAATAAATTAACTTTCTTTTTTTTCCTTTTATAGTTTGTTTTTCTAAAGTGAACGATGATGATGCATTAACTCGGCATCTCATTTCCCATGTCGGCCATGAGGTCTCGAGTAAGAGCAGAGATGAGCGGCTGACTTCGTTTAAGTGGGGGTCGAGTTGCTGCACTATGGGCTTCTTGGGTTGTACTTGCCCCCTAGGCCAAAAGTTGACAGTCAGCCCCTGGTAATGGCACATTGGGAGGTGAGAAGAAGGGGGCAGAGCCACACCCAACTCTTCTGCTTCTGGTCCATGAATGCCTTAATCCAGCACGTTCAATAGATAGAGCGACAGATTGTTAGGTTACATCGATAGACATGAGATTGATAGACAAATTCCGTAGATAGAAATGGGATTGATAGACAGGTTCCATAGATAGAAATGAGATTGATGGACAGATTCCATAGTTAGAAATGGGATTGATAGACAGGTTCCGTAGATAGAAATGGGATTGATGGACAGATTCCATAGATAGAAATGGGATTGATAGACCAACAGGTTCCATAGATAGAAATGGGATTGATGGACAGGTTCCATAGATAGATATGGGATGGATAGACTGACAGGTTCCATAGATAGAAATGGGATTGATGGACCGACAGGTTACGTAGATAGAAATGGGATTGATGGACAGGTTCCATAGATAGATATGGGATGGATAGACTGACAGGTTCCATAGATAGAAATGGGATTGATGGACAGGTTCCATAGATAGATATGGGATGGATAGACTGACAGGTTCCATAGATAGAAATGGGATTGATAGACCTACAGGTTCCGTAGATAGAAATGGGATTGATGGACAGGTTCCATAGATAGATATGGGATGGATAGACTGACAGGTTCCATAGATAGAAATGGGATTGATGGACAGACAGGTTACGTAGATAGAAATGGGATTGATGGACAGGTTCCATAGATAGATATGGGATGGATAGACTGACAGGTTCCATAGATAGAAATGGGATTGATGGACAGACAGGTTCCGTAGATAGATATGGGATTGATAGACAGATAGGTTCCGTAGATAGATATGGGATTGATAGACAGATAGGTTCCGTAGATAGATATGGGATTGATAGACCGATATAGGTTTGATAGACAGATTGATTAGGTTCTATAGATCTAAGATAATGTAGGATAAATTATACTTGGCTTGATAGATCAATATGAAAATGATAGATAGATATAGATTGAAATAGTGGTAGATGGATAGAGAGCAGTTTAATAGATAGGTAGATGCATAGATCAATAGAGTATTCTCTTCGGGTTGCAGAATCTGAGGAAGAGAGATGACTTAAGATGGAACAAGTGTAAACGGAAAAGGCAAGATTTGACCCAACAATGTGAAACAAGCAATTGTAGCAAGTGGAGCGAGGCCGTTGAAAATGTACCCAAATACATCAAAGTAGGAATTGTTAACCACGATCTCCAGAGAAGCTCATCTTTCGACATGCCCTATAAATTATATTCCTCCTCCAGGGTCCTACTACTCTTCTAAATAGAGTTGTGTGCAAGGTAAATAGAACATGAATATTTATAAGCAGGACTGCCTAGATAAAACAGGAACATAATGCTAATGTCTCCAGTGTGGTGTATTTAACCTTTTATTGAGGTGCAAGTGCAAGTCAGAAGGGTTGGTTTTTAAAGGAAACTTAAATATATATATGTCATTTAAAAAAGGCTAACATGGTGCAGGTCTCTTGCATATATCATGGCATACATAAAAACGTATACGGTAATTATCGGGGCTAGCGAGCTGTCAATCAGCTTGTGATACCAGCAAGTGATGACGACCAACTTTACAATAGTCCAATTAAAACTTATTAAAGGGTCATTCCAGTGGTTTTTAACCCCTTAACGCCACGTATCCTTCTAGTGGCGGGCAGGCTTAAATGCTGCATGGTGGCATAGCATGACATGCAGCTTTCTGGCGCTGCTCCAGCCCATCTTCCTTCCCAGCGGGCTGATCGCCATCGTTGACTGGCGGAGTCGACGACGATCATTCGCCGTGAAGGTAGGTGGACCAGAAAGCCGCGGAGAGTTTAAGCCTGCCTGCACAGCATAGGACATCCTGCGACACTGAGGGGTTAAAGTATGCTGTAATTAAAAGAAGCACTTGAAACTATTATCTTAATTTCTCCATACAGTTGATCCTGTTTATTCAGGAGGCCTGCGGACACTGCAGACTTCGCATTCTGCTTCATAGCTTCCTAATTCAAAGCAGGGGGTGAGAACGTCTGATGATCATGTTCATGGGTGTTGAGGAAGGCAATTGAGATCAGGTTACAGAGGGATAGAGGAAGAATGATTGCAGCAATAAAGGTGCATACATTTGTGATTCTACTAAAAATGCGAAAAATATTCCTTATTTTGCAAAAACATTTTTTTAAAGCTTTGAAAAGAATCGCGATGCAGTTTGGTAGCAGAGAGAATACACGCTGCCCGGCCAAAAAAAAAAAAACACTCTCTAATATTTGGTTGGGCCTAAATGAATCAGTATTCAAACTAATTCTGTTTCGGACTAGATTTGTTTCAAGCAAAACAAATTTTGCAGCTGTGCACACCTCTAGTACACAGTGACAGGCAGAGCAGGTGTCAGATCACAGGCTCTGCTCATCACACTCACTCTCTCCAGAACATTGCCTCACGGTGTCTGTCCTCCTGCATCTCTGGTAACACCTAACAGACCCTGCACTGCAATGTTCTGCAGTCTGCATTGAGGCACGTTTATATACTGTAAGTTCTGTGTCTACAGAATGCCGTATCAAAATAATGTATTTAAAAAAAAATTAAATTTCTTGTTTGATTTAAATCATGTTCTCCACGGAAATGTATTTTTTCACCTTTCATGGCTATATATTTGACGATATATATATATATTTATATATATATATCGTCTATAACCACAAAAGGAAAATAAATTTACGTGGTGAAAATGATTTAAATATAACTAGAAATTTACAATTTTTTGTAAAAAAAAAAAGTATTTTGATATGGCATTCTGTTGTATTTCTTTGTATTGCGTATTTCTTTGGAAAAATGCAGTAAAAAAAATCTCCGCTTAGCATTTAAAAAAAAAATATATATTTATTTTATTTTATTTAAATGCTAAACAGAGACATTTTTCCAAAGAAATACGCACTTTTAACCAAAATTGGAAAATATAATTTATATTTATAATTTCTCTTGTATTTTATTCTATGTTTTTATTTTCTTGGCACATTTTACATGGTCATATTTGGCATCATTGAAAAGTCAAAGTCTGACAACAGCCCATGTAAGGCTCTATTAACTGCTTTGCGCAAAAGCGCACGCGCAGCGCTATTTTTTTTGCGCGCAACGTTAAACGTTAACACGCGGAAATTAACGCTGGTATTAGAATCCGAGCGCATTCTTTCATCCGTCAAAAAAATAACACGCGTAAAAAAGACGTGCAAAAACGCGCGCGCATTAACACTGCGCGTAGAAATCGGTGGGCGGATTGTTTTTTCACGCGATTCAGCCATTCTGAATTAAGAACCACAATTGTCTCCCGTTAAGTTTAAGCGCCTGTCAAAATCAATCTGCGCATATATGCTGCAGCAATAATAAAAACACGCACAACCTCTCAATTTTATTGTTTGGGTATGTGTAGAATGTGTAACTATACTTTGCTGTATTTTTTTTTCGTGCTGCTGTATTTGGTTTCGGCCAGAACGTTCAGATTTGCCGTTAACACCAGCTTTTCAAAGACGTTAAAATTATGCCCGCAAACATTGTCCGTTAAAATTTGCGCATAGATTGTAATACCATCCGCGTACCAGCGCGCAAACGCATTTGCGCTCACAATGTTAAGTATAGGACGCGCCATGTACATTACGCTCGCAAAGGGTTCGCGCAGGTTCACCAGCGGTAGACGTTAACGCTCATTTTTTGCGCGGACATTGTAATACAACGTTCTGCGCAAAGGGTTTTTCCCTTCGCGTTAAGGTGTTTTTGCGCACGCGTTGACGTTTGTGCGAAGTATTTAATAGAGCCTGTAGAGTGTATGGAACTGGAGATTCATGGGTTTAAAATGTCCAAAGGTCCCCTGTATCGTTTACAATGGGATTGCAGCACGGGGGTGGGGGGGTGGGAGGGGAGAATTGTCCCCTGTGCTCCCTCTATCTGCCAGTGACCCAACACTGGTAACGCTCATGGCACCATGTAGTCCCTGTACAAATCACTGCTGATCACAATGAGGCATTCTAAACGCTTCAGGTTAATTCAAGTTGTAGCATTCGTTACATAGCATCCCCACCACCACCACCCGTAATGTGATAATTTATGAGCATACAGAGCTGCAAAAGTCTCTCCCTGTGAAGTGACATTCAATGTCAGGGCTGGTTTGTGTTTCGCAAGTCACTTCGTCTGCGGATCTCAATAAAACATGCTTAATAATCCTGATCGAGATAATGCCGCGCAGTAATTTTTGATGTTGTAACGGTCCGCTTATGACCAAATCGAAGTTTCGCTGTCTTTTTTCTTTTTTTTTCTTTCACCCATACTCTCGTCTAGCACAACCGACATTTCATACGATAAGAAATCTCACAGCCGGAGATTTTTCCGTGGCGCCTTCGCGTCGAGTTTATGCCTGTTTGTGTAGTATTTTAATCTACAGTGGGAAGATTTCATTTCATTGTTATCCAACAACGTGCTGGCAGATTGTCAGCTCTCGTGGCAGGTTTGATGATGTTCATTGATATTCATGTAGATCCTTTTAGCATGTACCTTGCGGTGTTTAAGGCAGTATGTGATTTTTAGCGTGTAGGCGGGGACTTTATATTTGCATACAATGGGACCTATTGTTTTACAATGTTCCGTTAGACAAGTACGTGATTATTCTAAGGCTATATTATTTCAGAATGTGCCCAAACATAACCAAAAAGCGGTGGTTACGTTCTTGTCAAACATTCCATTCGTCAGTCTGGGCCAGATACTTTCTTAGGACCGAATTTTACGAGCTCATGCTAGTCCGTTCTTCAAATGAGCACACGCAGGACCCACCCAAAACATTGTGCTGCGCGGGTCCAAGGATGAAATGCCGCTTTCCCTGTCAAAACCACACACACCCACACAAACAGAGATTCACAGCAATAAAACTAAATAATATAGATCAGATTGAAATTTAAATTAGAAATTAAAGTAAATTTAACTATTAAAATATACTAAAATATATTTAAATATTAAAATATCAACAAAATACGTATTAAATATTATATAATATATTATAGTACAATAAATTTAAATTAGGTTTTAAAGTATATTTAAATATTCAAATATAGTAAAATACATTTAAATATTAAAATATCAACAAAATAAGTATTAAATATTATATAATATATTATAGTACAATAAATTTAAATTACCGTAGATATTCGAGTATAGCGCGACCCGAATATAATGCGATGGATAGAGATTTATTATGGAAATACGAGAATACTCAAGACTCGAATATAACGCGAAAATCAATTATACTGTACCAGAAACCATTAAAATCCTTCTAGGTTTTCTTAACACAGTCAGGCTACCCCTCAGGCCAGGGTGCTCTGCTCTAGAATGATTGCAGTTGTTACCAAGTATGAAGCCGCTGGCCATCCGTCTTCTTTACTAGCCGTTAGATGGCCGGCGGCGGCGGCGAACGAAGTGAATGATTGGCTTAAACCGAGCGTGCCCTCTGGCTATGATGGATCCCACCTCTCCTGAATCCAGGAGTTCCTGTAGAGTTTGCAAGCATCAGGGGGCCCGCATTCACTTCAGCGAGACTACCAGAACTTCACGATACTTGGGATCCCGAGCAAGTCTTTTTTTTTTTTTTACACGCGATGCAGATGTCTCGAATATAACGCGACCCCTTTAATTTTAAGGTAAATTTTTGTCACCAAAATCTTGCGGTATACTCGAGTATCTATCTCGAGTATCTAAGTATATTTAAATATTCAAATATACTAAAATACATTTAAATATTAAAATATCAACAAAATAAGTATTAATATTATATAATATATTATATTAAAATAAATTTAAATTAGGTATTAAAGTATATTTAAATATTCAAATATACTGAAATACATTTAAATATTAAAATATCAACAAAATAAATATTATATAATATTTATAGTACAATAAATTTAAATTAGGTTTTAAAGTATATTTAAATATTCAAATATAGTAAAATACATTTAAATATTAAAATATCAACAAAATAAGTATTAAATATTATATAATATATTATAGTACAATAATTTAAATTAGGTTTTAAAGTATATTTAAATATTCAAATATACTAAAATACATTTAAATATTAAAATATCGACAAAATAAGTATTAAATATTATATGATATATTATAGTACAATAAATTTAAATTAGGTTTTAAAGTATATTTAAGTATTCAAATATACTAAAATACATTTAAATATTAAAATATCAACAAAATAAGTATTAAATATTATATAATACATTTTAGTACAATAAATTTAAATTAGGTATTAAAGTATATTTAGATATTCAGATATACTAAAATCCATTTAAATATTAAAATATCAACACAATAAGTAATATTATATGATATATTATAGTACAATAAATTTAAATTAGGTTTTAAAGTATATTTAAATATTCAAATATACTAAAATACATTTAAATATTAAAATATCAACAAAATACGTATTAAATATTATATAATATATTATAGTACAATAAATTTAAATTAGGTTTTAAAGTATATTTAAATATTCAAATATACTAAAATACATTTAAATATTAAAATATCAACAAATAAGTATTAAATATTATATAATATATTATAGTACAATAAATTTAAATTACCGTAGATATTCGAGTATAGCGCGACCCGAATATAATGCGATGGATAGAGATTTATTATGGAAATACGAGAATACTCAAGACTCGAATATAACGCGAAAATCAAAATTATACTGTACCAGAAACCATTAAAATCCTTCTAGGTTTTCTTAACACAGTCAGGCTACCCCTCAGGCCAGGGTGCTCTGCTCTAGAATGATTGCAGTTGTTACCAAGTATGAAGCCGCTGGCCATCCGTCTTCTTTACTAGCCGTTAGATGGCCGGCGGCGGCGGCGAACGAAGTGAATGATTGGCTTAAACCGAGCGTGCCCTCTGGCTATGATGGATCCCACCTCTCCTGAATCCAGGAGTTCCTGTAGAGTTTGCAAGCATCAGGGGGCCCGCATTCACTTCAGCGAGACTACCAGAACTTCACGATACTTGGGATCCCGAGCAAGTCTTTTTTTTTTTTTTACACGCGATGCAGATGTCTCGAATATAACGCGACCCCTTTAATTTTAAGGTAAATTTTTGTCACCAAAATCTTGCGGTATACTCGAGTATCTATCTCGAGTATCTAAGTATATTTAAATATTAAAATATACTAAAATACATTTAAATATTAAAATATCAACAAAATAAGTATTAAATATTATATAATATATTATATTAAAATAAATTTAAATTAGGTATTAAAGTATATTTAAATATTCAAATATACTGAAATACATTTAAATATTAAAATATCAACAAAATAAATATTATATAATATTTTATATTAAAATTAATTTTAATTTAAAATGCTTCCCCTGTCAAAGTGCTACCTGGAGCCATGGCCCTATTAGGACCCATGGATGGGCCGCCCCTGCACACACGTCATGGTTGAGATATTGATCCGAGAAGAATTCTGTATAACAATATTCTAACTTGTAGTACACTAGACAGCCTTAAAGTGCACCTGCCAGGGGCAAAATAACTTATGCCCATTGACAGGGCACCTCTCCCTTTATATAGGTCAGCGTTTATTCACTGACCTATATTTTGTAAGAATAAAAATTTAGATATTCCATACTGTAACATAGGAAAGGTTATTTTGCCTATGTCTGCGGCACTTTTACATTGTATACATTTAAATATCATGGAAAGGTGGCATTCTATGATGCAGACAGAAATTGGGGAGCACTACAATGGATAATGGCAGATAGACAGGGTTATTCAGAGAGCAGTGAAAAGCAGGAGAATGACTGGAGAATTGGAAATTCTAGGTCAAAAAAGCCAAACTAGAGAAATACTCCCCTTCATCTCACTTTCCAAATTGGCTATTTTGACCTAGAATGTTCCATTCTCCAGTCATTCTCCTGCTTTTCACTGCTCTCTGAATAACCCTGATAGTGTAACACGGTTATGACATAGGCAATTTTAACCCCTGTAGGCTCCAGATCTCTAAGTAGCTACTTGAAGATGGGCAAATTACCTTGCAAGAGGATGTAGGCAAAAGTATTTAATAAACAAATAAAACAGATTAAAACAAGTAAAACAGAAAATTGGGTTTATATCCGACGCGTTTCGTCCTGAAGGACTTTATCAAGGATGATCTGCCATGTCTTTCCCATTCTTATATACCATAAGTAATAAGTCCTAATTAGATACCAGTTTTACTAGTCTTCGCTCATTAGCACGTGTTCCGGTCTCTCCTGAGCTTCCGGGACGGGTCTGTGTCATCATACGTCATTACAGTTCCTGTTCCATGATTCATTGGCATCCGGGATCATGTTATGACATTCCCTAGCCGTCCTCTCATCTTTGGAGCTACTTTTCATACGTTTCCGTCTGCATGTGCAACCCCACTCCATAGCCACCACCCACACATTAACCATGATCGCTCAATTGGAATATTTATAAAGTATTCAGCGTTGCAGAAATTTGGATACATTGACCAAACTACGGATACATTGTAACAAACCCCCAATTGGAAAGTGTAGACCATTACAGTGAACTGAATTTAGACATTAATGTCAGCTCTTTGCAATGATAAAGGAAGAATGTGTCAATCCATGAATCACAAGATTATACATAGCTTTGTGACTCATGGAGCATCCACATGGCTCTGTTACGAGGTCAACTAGCAAGCTAGCAACACGCTATCCTGTGCGTTATTTTAAATGCTGGTATTTAAAATAAATAACACAAGGCAGTGGCATGATTGGAAACGTGTGTGTGGGTGTGTGTTGGGAGGGAGGCAGTCGTAGGTACTCAGGGTCATTGGTGGTAACACAAACCTTCCTGGTCTGGTGCCTCTTACAGACGTACCTCGCTCTCTACCATAGTATTTGTTCTTCCCTGGTTTACCAGAATGTCTGGTATAACAGACTATTCTGTGTCCTATTCAAGAGAAATGATATGTCTTGCTGCTACTGTGTGAATGATACAAAAGGAATAAATACAATGTATCAGGGAACGATATAACGCAACTTTAGATATATTTGCTTTGTTGAAAGAAGGAAGATACATTTTCCAGATTCTTCCCAAATGAAATAATGCAATGAAAGCCGAGTGCAGCCTTTCTCGAAACATCTCTAATTGAGAGTTGCCAGTAACCATTTCTTTACATGTCGAAAATCACTAATATAAAGAACCTCCTTGATACTCCTAGCAACAGTGGAACAGTTACAGTCATTTATACTGCTCCAGCATATTCTGCAGTGCTTTTCAATGGGGAAGCACAAACAGGAGATGTACATGATACACGAGGAACAGACAACCCTGCCCGTAGGATAACTGTCCAGGTAATACAACACCTTAACCAAGTGCTCAGCCAGACATCCCGTGAGTTTACAATCTAAGGGACTGGGGTAAATTATACAAATGGGAGCAGAGGGAAGGTGAAGCTGGTGGCCAGAAAGAATATAGCAGGGCTTGCATGGGAATGACCAGAAGCTTAGGCTTAGTAAGAGCAATTAGAGAGATGTGGAGACAGCTGGAAAGGAGACCTGAAATTAGGGAACAGGCCTGGGTGGGGGGGGTGGGACAGCAGAGGGAAGAGATGCAGTTCAGTCTGTGTGTGTGTCTGCTGTGGATAAATAATGAGGTTTGGTAAATGTGCCCAGATTGTTAACCATTTACGATGTAGGGGGAGGAGAGAGAGGCAGAGGGGGATTTTCTAAGAGAAAGGGACGGAAACTTGAAAGACGACTAGTCAGCCAGAGATTAATGAATGCAGACAGAAAATACATTTGCAAGAATATAGCAGTCTGGAATATAGTGTTGGATGGCATGTCGAATCCTTGATACCTTAATGCTTATAATAGGGCGCAGAGGGAAGATATGCAGTTCAGTCAGTGTGTGTGTGTGTGTGCTTAATGCGTAGATCAGGGCGCAGAGGGAAGAGATGCCCCCTTTATTATGCCATTAAATAATTTGGTAGATGCTGCTTACATCTGCACAATTATTATTTTTACAACTTTTAAAAATAAAAATTATTCACCTTTTGTCCCTCGGCGCATGCTGCTCCTTCCCTTCAGCTCAGGGACTCCTGTGTCTGTAAGTCGTTGCAGTTTCCAACACAACTGCGTGGCTTAGCAAATTGTGTAGCTTAGGATCTGGAAATTGCACATCACTTGGGACTTGCAAACTTTTCCTACACAAGTTCCGCAGAGCAATGGATCGGAACTGCGAGCGTGCACAGATCCGATCCGTCGGCTGCCTTTCTTAGAGCGCTCTCTATCCCTGGTGGTCTCACATAGGGTGATGTCAGCAGACTCTATTTGTTGATGTCACTAGTGACCGATCTGGTGACCGTCAGCTAAGAAATTCAAAATCCCGACTGCTGGTGATGCTTGGTGGGGTTGAGGAAATGCTACTCTTCACCGACTTTTTTCTCAATCAGAGCTGGAGCGAAGGGGGGGGGGGTTGGACACTCCTCACATCCTGACCATTTAAGAAGCTAAAATGTTCAGGATGAGTAGAGTGTCCAGGGCCAGATTTATAACTAGGCAGAGTAGGCATTTTTGCCTACGGCACCTGCCACAAGGGGGCGCCTTGCACTGTAAAGACATATATATATATACACTATATTGCCAAAAGTATTCGCTCACCCATCCATATGCGAGCTAGGCAGGTGAGCGAATACTTTTGGCAATATAGTGTATATATATTATACTTTTACAATCATTTAGACTGCTGTATCTCTGGAGCCCTAAGGGCTAGAGGGACATATCAGGTATCATTGGAAAGGCCAGATTAATACCTTTCCAGTGAAATTTAATCGGGTTACCTTTATGTAAAAATATATATTGTTTTTTTTAATGCCACACTATTATTCAGTTTACAGTTATAAAGTGAACAGTGATGCTGCGCTAACTCACCTTCTCATTTCCCACACCGCCAGCAAGTGTGGAGCTGATGATGCAATGCATTGTTTCATTGACAACCTAGACCGTGGCACTTCAGTGAGGAGAGGCAGGGGGATTTGGACCCGACATCTCTGAATACACCGCACAAGGTTAAATGATGTATCATTGGAAAGGTCAGAGTCTGGTCTTTACAATGATACCAAACATGACCATGTAATGTCTAAAAATGCAAAATTAAAAAAAAGTAAATGCAAATTTTTTTTTCTATGTTCTCTGAGGCAATAAATGCTTTTACATATAAAACAAACAATGCCTAACTAACTCAACTAAGGCAACAGATTCTGACACTTCTTTTGATTTGACGCAGAGAGAAACTGCTTTTCAGGTTTTTAATTATGTTTTTTAGTTTGCTCCAAAATGACTATTTAAAAAGCCATTTTGGCATGTTTCTCTTTTTGTTTGGGGGTTGGAGCGCTCCACATTTCTGCACCTACAGGCTCCTGAGATGTAAATCCGGCCCTGAGTGTCCCTTTAACATCTGGAATAAAATAAATGATTGCTGCTTTTCAGCAACCTTGGCCTCCTGGATGTTTTGGAACTACACCTCCCATGGTGCTCAGTTACTCATTAGGTCGGCAGTCAGATACTCCTGGGAGACAGTCCCAAAACATCTGGAGGGCTACAAATTAAATGAAAACTGTATCTCTGGCGCCACCTGGAGGTGTTTTTTTATAACCAAAGCGAACTATAAGAGAATATACACTATATTGCCAAAAGTATTCGCTCACCTATCCATATGCGAGTCAAGGCAGGTGAGCGAATACTTTTGGAAATATAGTGTATGTATGTCTGTAACATTCACATAAAATGAACAATCAGCATTTATACATTGTAAACATAAGTCCAGAATCTTTAAAATGAATCAGCAGCTGTCCCTCTCCATTTGGTGGTATATCCAAAACACACGACAATACAGAATAAAGGAAAAATATGGTAGAGCCAGCGCTTCCTTCAACGGTGATCTCAGTCTTTCTATCTTCTTAACGGTTGATGTGTACCTCAAATGAAACAGAAAAATGCCATAGCGCAACAAGTGAGGTTCCACATGAATGATATAGATAAGGGGGAATTCACTCACATTTTGTGGTGTCTCGATCAGACACTGGATATATTCAGCAGCCAGTGATATTATGGGGAGCACCGGATCTCCCGTACAGCCAGCAAAGTCGTTTTAGTTCCGAACAGATGTCAGGATACAACGAATAGTAAAAAAGGTCTGATTTATTAAATAAATAAATAAAATGAACAAGTACCGAAGAAGTGATATCACTAGCGAAACGCGTTTGGGTGTGTTGCCTGTTCATTTTATTTATTTATTTAATAAATCAGCCCTTTTTTACTATTCCTTGTATCCTTCCTGACGTCTGTTCGGAAATAAAAGGACTTTGCTGGCTGTACGGGAGATCCGGTGCTCCCCATAATATCACTGGCTGCTAGGCTTGTGCACCGATTTTGTTTTCGGTTCGATTCGGTTCGATTTTTCGGATTTTTAAACTTTTCGATTCGGCTCGTTTTGACCGATTTCTGTTTCGATTCGGTTCGGCTCGACTCGTTTTTCGTGTACATATTTTTTCGGAATATCGACCATTTTTTGTATTTTCGTGTCACTTTGCTCGTTTTTTGTATCGACTTTTCGTAATTTCGGAAATTTTCGTTTTTTCGGAATTATACATGTTTTCGGAATATCGACCGTTTTTCGTATTTTCGTGTCACTTTGCTCGTTTTTTGTATCGACTTTTCGTAACTTCGGAAATTTTCGTTTTTTCGGAACGTCTGTTCTCCTCGTTTCAAAGCAATAAATTTCGATTTGACACATTTCAAGTCCATTCGAAAATTCCGAAAATATTTCGTTTCGGCTCGGAAAACTTTTCGCATCTGCCATTTTCGGATCTAAAAATTTTCGGAAATTCGGCCGCATCCGAAAACACGAATCGGGAAATTTCGTGATAATTCCGAAATTCCGAAACCCGAAACGCACATCCCTACTGGCTGCTGAATATATCCAGTGTCTGATCGAGACACCACAAAATGTGAGTGAACTCCCTCTTATCTATATCATTCATGTGGAACCTCACTTATTACGCTTTGGCATTTTTCTGTTTCATTTGAGGTACACATCAACCATTAAGAAGATAGAAAAAGAGATATCACCGTTGAAGGAAGCGCTGGCTCTACCATATTTTTCGTTTAATCTGGAAGGTTACGGTTGCTGAGGCTGACCCCTGCTGTATTTGAAAGCCATGCTGTACACCCTGAATGTCCCTTAGAAATGGTGGGTTGCTGCAAAACGAGATCTGTTGTGTGGTTTTATTTTTCCCTCATTATTTATGGTCTCCTCATCCTTAAATACACTGAGCGGAAGAAGCAAATTGGGAAGCGTAGCCCGGCTGATGTTTAAAAGATCTGGAGCGGAGGAGATATTATTATGTGGGGTGATTTATGGTTAATATTGTACTTCTCGTGAAACTGATGAACGATTCTGCTGGGATTCTTTTCTCCCTCGGGAACCAGCCGAAGTGTTAATAACACCAAACTGGCCTATTGTCTGGGGAGCGTTTCATTAGTGAACATCAGGCTGATGGGATAAGCTGCTGTCTGTATGAATTCTTTTCACCAACAATGTATTTTTTTTCTTTAAGCATTAATGCTCCGTGCAGATTTCCAGAGAATGGCTTTTTAGGATATTCCTAGTCGCCCTTATTAGCCAATTAAACCAATAAACACGTTACGCATTTACATGATCTTCTATTCTGTACCGTGGGCGAAAAACCCTCAAAAAAGCACATATTTAAAGCAAACGCAAGCCCTGGTTAACCCTGTATTTATCGTTTTAAAGGGATACTGCATCGAAAAATAGAGTTGCTTTTTTTTTTGCATTGCTGACAGCCTCTGCCCAATTATTTTTAATTTTTTTTCTATTTTTAGGTGATTTTACTTATTTTTCTCCCCCGCCGCTCGCTGTTCCTCCTCTCCCGCGCAGACTCTCATACCCAGAAGTCCTTGAAGCTTTTCTCTGCAATTTGCGCTCCTAGACACCTGCGTAGGAAACGCAAATTGCGCAGCAGTACGGGACTTGCGCGTGTAAAGTGCGCAAGTCCTGTGGCGCCTGCGGAGAATGGTGGATCGGAGCTGCGCGCGTGCGTCGTCTGGCTCACTGAGAACGCTCACTACGGCGGGTGGTCTAGGAGAGGGTGACCGATCCTATGTCGGGAAATTAAAAAATCCCGGCTGCTGGTGTGATGCTGGGTGGGATGGCGGAAACTCCTCCACTTCACCCAGCCATATCTCCAGATCGGGGGAGCTGGGGTGGGGGAAAAGGGGGGGGCACTCCTCACTTCCTGACCGCTTTAAAACAATAAAGTGGTCAGGATGAGTAGAGGGTCCCTTTTTAAGATATAGGAGCATTTCCCTTTTAATGAAACGTCTGCCTCATTGCTAAAAAAAAACCTTAAGACATATTATTTTCCATGCATATATTAAATGAAGTGTAGAGTTACCTCTCTCAAACGCTCCTATTACCTTGCTGCATGTCAGCTAATTATCCTGCATGTAAATATTCCCCTGTCACATTTTACCTGATTACATATGCACACATATTCCTATTACCCACACATGCATATCTTTATGCATTATAGATGCGGACTTTATTCTTACCAGTCTGCGTATTAGCCTTTCTCTCGCGTGCATATTATTTATAGATGATGTGAATTACCCTGTAAAAAAAGAAAAAAAAACTCATATACACCATCTATTTGCAGCATGAATATGTTCATTTATTGCCCATATTTCTCTGCTTGCCTCTTAAAAAAAAAAAAAAGACAGCTGCTGGGGTCTTCTACAACTACAAAAGGGATCTATCAGGAAAGCCAAGGCTGTGATAAACTCCACCTCTGTTCAATTATATGAGGGGGGGGTCATAATATCTTTATTCTGTGGTTCAAGGCAGGGGTAGAGTCATAAAAATATGTATATATATATATATATAAGTGTGGGAACTCACCAAAAATTTCCGGCCCTAATTAAATGTTGTCAACTTGCATTTTACCCAGCACCCAACACTTAAATTTTTAATTAATTGTATACATATACTGGGTTTTAGGGTATAATTATAAAAGCATAGTATTATTATTAGTAATAATAATAATAATAATAATACTATGGTTTTATCATTAGTAATAATATTATTACTATGGTATTATTATAACCATAGTAGGAATAAAACCATAGTAATAAGTCATAAATATATTATATTTAATAATATTATTACTATGGTTTATTATTATTATTAATAATAAAACCATAGTAATAATAATATTATTTAATATCATATATTTTATGACTTATTACTATGGTTTTATTAATATTACTACTATGGCTATAATAATGCCATAGTAATAATATTATTACTAATGATAAAACCATAGTATTATTATTATTATGGTTTTATCATTAGTAATAATATTATTACTATGGTATTATAACCATAGTAGTAATAAAACCATAGTAAGAAGTCATAAATATATGATATTTAATAATATTATTACTATGGTTTTATTATTATTAAATAATAATAATAATATTATTTAATATAATTTATTTTATGACTTACTACTATGGTTTTATTAATAATATTACTACTATGGTTATAATAATGCCATAGTAATAATATTATTAATGATAAAACCATAGTAATAATAAGTCATAAATATATGATATTTAATATTATTACTATGGTTGTATTATTAATAATAATTGTAATAATAAAACCATAGTAATAATAATATTATTTAATATATATTTTATGACTTATTACTATGGTTTTATTAATAATATTAATACTATGGATATAATAATACCATAGTAATAATATTATTACTAATGATAAAACCAGAGTAATAATAAGTCATAAATATATGATATTTAATATTATTACTATGGTCTTATTATTATTATTATTAATAATTGTAATACTAAAACATAGTAATAATAATATTATTATAATTTAATATCATATATTTTATGACTTATCAACACATAATTGAACATAAACAAAAGCATCAGAGATTGTAGGCAAAAGGGAACACTGTCGTGGAAATTTTATTATGTGGACATTATATTCTAGGATGTGCGTGTTTTATAAGTTGTCATCTGTCTCTCTGTGTTGGATTTGAATGTGGTTTTAAATCCAAACCAGCGGCAAAACCGTCAGTATGAAAACCTTCTTTTGGGTTTAGAGACATACCTGCTTTTAAGACATTTAAGCCTTGTCTCAACACTGGTACCGTGTTGAGATAATAACTGTATTTGTCCCCGCAGATATGTCAATAACCCGTAGGAACAAGTAGATTGATCTTCACTCAGATACTGATCACTCTGAGCAGTATCTGAATGGGGTCCGTATTGACGAGTGACGGGGGAGGGGGACAAACATGGCTGACGGGGATCATGGAGATGGCTCAGGGATGAGTCATCTCCAGGAGGCCGGTCGGTCATTCTGGTCCACGCCCCTGTCCTTTTGATATGTAAATGTAATTACCGGGCAACCTGGCTTTCTGTTGTACAGCCAGGGGGCTACTGGGCGTGTGCGATTGTCTAATAAATTAAACAATCCAGGAGCCACAGCTCACTTGGCCACAGGATTTTCCAGCTTGAAGCAGCGTGTTTGTCTGATTACATCTGGGATAGAGAAGTACTTCGTTCTTATACAGAAAGAGCTAGATATAGCGTGTATTTTTATAGTGACGGATTTGTTTGTACTGGGCGCACTTTAATACTGAAGTGTACCTTTTTAGTGCACCAGGACTTTATGCGCAAACACCAAACTTTCCATAACAACACTGTTCATATGCAGAAATAGTGGCGTAACTGCGTTCCCACTCCACTTGACTTCTGGTTCAGGGTTATATTAAAATTTCAGTCTTGCGTTCCAGATTTGGCATAACCATCCTTGCTTTCGATCGCTCCCTAAATTGGTTCAGTGAGTTATGAGTATTTTACTCATTCACACCCATTATTTATTTCCTACCATTCGTTTAAAATTTTGCAAATTTATTTCCTCCAGATCTAAATGCATGTGCGGTACTTACCGGTTAAGTCCCTACAAGTCGCATAGCAGTGCATGGCAGAATAAGTAGTCCGCACAGGTACTTAGCTGGAAAGGACAGCACATGAATTTAGGTCAGGAGGAAGATGTTTTTTTTGAACTGGAATAATTTACTTGGTAGGAAAAAAATAATAGTTATTACTTATAGTTATAAATTAGGAAAATGCTTGTTAAAGTTAAAAAAAAAACACAACCATGTCCCATTCATGTATTGTGTAGGCCAGGGATGTCAAACACATACCACTCAGTTCTTGATGGCCTACAATTCCCTTAAATCTTTGAATACAATGCATATTTATATATGCAAAAAAAAAAATAACTAAAATATCTCCCAGCTTTAAAGTACTTGCATGGAACCTTGTGAAATCCAGTAAGTGTGTCAGCTAATGTGATACATTGTAATACATACCAGCTGGATCACCTTAGGGAGTTTAATTACTGATCTGCATCCACTGGACGACCCATGACATCCCTTTGGGCTACTGAGCCCCCTTTTCTAGGCTGGAAAATAAAACGTAAGCAATTATGGGCACTCTTACAATCTTCGCGCAAACGTCAGCGCGTGCGCAAAAACGCATTAAGGCAAAACCCTTTGCGTAGAACGTCGTATTACAATGTCAGCGCAACAAACGCACGTATACGTCTACCGCGGGTGAACCTGCGCGAACGCTGCTTACTGTACTTCGCGCGTCCTATACTTAACATTGTGAGCGCAAATGTGTTTGTGCGCTGGTACGCAGATGGTATTACAATCTATGCGCAGTTTGTAACGCACAGCCTTTGCGCGCATAATTTTAGCAACTCCTAAAAGCTGGTGTTAATGGCAAATTCTATCAACCTGGCCGAAACCAAATACACCAGCCCAAAAAAAAATATGCAGCAAAGTATAGTTACACATTCTACACATACCCAAACCAATAAATTTGAGAAGTTGTGCGTGTTTTTTTTATTGATGCAGCATATATGAGCAGATTGACTTTGACAGGCGCAAAAACTTAACATGAGACAATTGTGGTTCTTAATTCTGATTGGCTGAATTGCGTGAAGAAAAACAGTCCGTACAATGATTTCTGCTCGCAACGTTGCTGCGCGCACGTTTTTGCACGTTCTGTTTTACGCATTTTATTTTTTGACGGATGAAAAATGCGTGCGGATTGTAATACCAGCGTTGTTTTACGCATGTTAACGTTTAACGCTGAGCGCAAAAATTCACACGTTGCGTGAGCGTTTTTGCGTGAAGAATGTAATAGGGCCCCATGTATATAGTTATCATAGAGCCTACAATGGGTTTGGGTCGAAATCCCTACAACCAGGTTCCCTAATGCCAAAATCCCAACGGCCAACTTCCCTACACAGACAACTCCCCGACGGCCAACTTCCCTACACGGCCAACTTCCCTACACAGAGAACTCCCTGACGGACACTTTTCAGACATCCAAAATCCCAGCGGCAAACCCAAACCCTACTCCCTAACCCCTCTAAACCTAGCCCTATCCCCCTAACCCCCAAAATCTAACCCTAACCCCCCCTAAATCTAGCCCTAATCCCCCTATATCTAGCCCTAACCCTAACTCCCTAAACCTAGCCCTAACCCTAACCCCCTAAACCTAGCCCTAACCCCCTAAACCTAACACCCCTAAACCTGGCCCTAACCCTAACCCCCTAAATATAGGACTAACCGTAACCCCCCATAACCTATTCCTAACCCCCTAAACCTAACCCTAACCCCCCTAAACCTAGCCATAACCCCCCTAAACCTAGGATTAGGGTGTTAGTATTAAGGTTAGCCGGTGAGATTTTGAATGTCTGCAAGTTGGCCGTGTAGGGAAGTTGGGATGTCCGGCAGTTGTCCTGTCTGGAAGTTGTCTGTCGGGATGTTGGCATTAGGGAAGCTGGCTGTAGGGATTTTGTCCGGCACCCGCCTACAATATATAGTATCTAGTATGCCTTTGCACTGGGAAAAGGGTTCTGTGTTAAAACAGACCCAGGATGCATGTCTTACCCAGAGTTCCATGCTGCATATGGGGAATGTGGCACATGAGCTCTGCGAAGCAGTTCTCTGACTTGCTGGGATGTAAATGCCTTCTACAATATTAAACTTCGATAGGTATATCTATCTCCAAATAGGTGGATTTTTTTAAATGCATATCTAATAAATAGAATTTTTTTAAATTATTATTATTATTATTATTTTTATGAAGTCTTCAAGTGCTCCCCAGTGTATGTCTGACTATAACGGTATGTAGAGTCCTCGCGCTTGCACAAATAGTCCAGTGAGAGAGTGATACTTCAAATGATCTAGAAAACATAACAGGAGACACATATTGCGCAGTACATCCTTGTGACACCTGGATTCTAGAAAGTTTGGTAATCAACTCACTTATTTCTGAGCCCCATAAAGTCGGCTCTAAACTATACAGGCATGAATATGTGGATACGATCTCATCAGCCCATCCTACCGGCGTCAATCCGCGGTGATAACCTGGTCCATAGATGGAATGCTGGATCCCCAGAATATACCACAAGCGAACCGTCAGCAGGATAAATAAATAAATTTATTGCACCACTAACGCGTTTCGACCAGTTGGTCTTTATCAAAGTGCATAAAATACATAATAAAATACGGTACATAACGTTTATTTATACCAAAGGAAATGGGGATAATAGGCGGCGTCATACCACAACCTCATCAGCTCAATTGGCGTTGGCACGCCCTACTTCCGGTCACTCGGGATCCCAGCACCGGCGGGCTGACTATGTCTGACTATACTATAGGGAAGGGATTCAGCCCTGAGGCATTTAACCCCAATATTTCATTCAGCGGGAAGACAGTGCTTTTCTACTAAGGCTTGTATATTTATTTATTGCTAGGGGTTACACCCTATATATGGTATACTATATAGACTTTTTCATATAATTACTTCCATATAATCATGAAGAAATTATGCTATATGACTTGTTTGACTTTGCATTTAAAAAACATGTAGAAATGAATGTTTATAAACCGTAAGGTTTCCCGGACTCTTGGAAATATAAACAATTTGTTTTTTACAGTATTTAGTGGATATGTTCAACGACATGTTTTGTTTTGAGGTTCAAATCTAATCTTCGGAAGCATTCTGCTGTTTTTACGGCGTGCATAAAAACAAGTGATTTAGCTGTAATATTGTGGCGCTGCAGACAGGTTGCAGCGAATCTCAGCCAAAATAGGTGTAAACACAAATAAGCATATACATATTCAAGGCATATGCTAGGAAGAAGTTCCGTCTAGGAGGTGGGTGAAAAAATGGAAATGCGCACAGGCAGCGTGTCCAACAAATTAATTACAAAGCTGTCTCCAGGAATAAGATTTCAGCTTCCTCTGATCTTAGCCAGACTTTCTCAATCTGGAGTTCTTGCGCCCCCAGGGTACTTGAATAGAAACAGGCTTTGAGTGCTCCATGTACCTATCTAGACTCAAACACAATCACGCACCTCTGTGTATACGCCACTTACATCATCTGCTGCAGCTGCAAGTAAAAAAATATAATATGGAGAATGTCTGGTAAACAAATGGACATATTTACTTGTGCGCGAATAGTCCAAATCTGCGCTACATTCTTTTATTAAAGAAGAATTGGACTGAAGCATCTCTTCTCCCCTGTCTGCTGTTGTCATGTTTTCTGTTTTATTTATTTTTTGTTTTCCTTTTTTTTTTTTGTTATATAGGGATGTGCATGGCTGAAAAATTTGTTTAGTTTAGTTTCGTTTCGTTACGTTTTTAAATCATTTCGTTTTCGGAATTTCGTAAATAATTTAGTTTCGGATTTCGTTTCGGATTGATTTGAAATTTCGTATCGATTCGAATTTCATATATCAATTCGATAGTTGTCGCCATTAGTTGGCCGGGTGCCAGGTGATGCGCCGGCTTCCACATGTCGCGTGGCTGCTCGGGAGGCAGGGCGCGGCTTTATGACACGGAGCCGCCGGGTTTAAAGTAGGGATGTGCATGGCTGAAAAATTTGTTTTGTTTCGTTTCGTTACGTTTTTAAATCATTTAGTTTTCGGAATTTCGTAAATAATTTCGTTTCGTATTTTGTTTCGGATTGATTTGAAATTTCGAATCAATTTAAATTTGATAGTTACTATCAATTCGATAGTTGATATCAATTCGAATTTTGGATCACTAAATAAAACCCCATGTTTCATTTTGGGCATTAAATCCATCATTAATTATTGAATTAATATGCAATAATTAAGGCCCTAAGTTGCAACAATAACATTTATTTCTTGTGGGTAATATGGTCGAACATATATAAAAAAAACACACAGAAACCGGTGCAATATGAATGACAATTTACTTGGCAATCTATATTCACAGTTTATATCACTTGCTTTACAATAACTACAGAAAAACTAACATATACACACAGTCATGGAATAGTAATCTATATATCACGTACATTATACTAAACAACAATACTTAAACAATACAGCAATGAAATGAAATTAAGCATGCTTACTATGCCCCAGCCTTTGGCTGGGGGGGGGGGGGCTGCAGAAGGTCTCACATGGTCATCCTCTCAGGTAAACTACAGCTTAAAAAAGAGACCTAACTCTTGGCTACCCATCCCTTTTATTCCCAGTGGGAGTCACGGTAGACAAACCTCTCTCTACCAATAGGAAAAGTAGGCTGGCATAATGACATCACAGCTAGCCACACAGGGCAAACAGCCTACACACTGCCCCTAGTGGTCCTTCTTTGGTATGTCAGTCAGTTAATATTAAAATATGATAATTTATGGCAGAAATCATCCATGATCATTACACCCCAATTAATCAAATTTTGCTGTTAAAAGAAAAGCTAGGGTTAAATTTTAAGCTGTGTCACAGATTTAGTATTTGAGTCACATTAAACAGTGAAATAAAATTAATTTCTTTCATAAAGTCCTTTGCTGACTATTACTTGTATTGTAAGTTAAGATCAATTCGATAGCTGATATCAATTTGATAGTTCATTTCAAATTCGATAGTTGATATCAATTGTTAAAATTTTTATTTTATGATGATGACACAGTGTAAAACGAAATAAATTCGTTATATACCGTTTCGTTTTGAATTCGTATCGTATCGATTCGTTATTCGGAAGTATTTCCGAACTACAAATTATCAAAGTGGCTGCAACCACCAAATGCATCCAGCATCCACTATGTATGTTTCAATGTACTTCCAGCCAGGTCATCCCTGCAGCAAGACTCCGCTCCGTGTCTTTGTTTTGATCCCAAAGTGGATTTTGTTTCTGGGGGAGCATAAATAAAGGCCCACCAGTCTACCTCATGTTTGACAAGCAGCATGAGCAGGTATGGTTTGCTATGTAGCAGCCTGTGGTTTCATTTTGGTTAGGACTCGCCCTTTTAGAGGTGCCGTGACGTTGGCGGGCGAGCTAGTCTTATAATGGCCATTAATAAGAAACCAAACCTCTAATTGTGTTTAGTTTCACACAGTATAATTGGAGTAAGCGCAGATGACATTTTTTTCTTTGTTATGTTCTACACATGTTGTTGGGCTGGATGCATTTGGTGGTTGCAGCCAACCCTTCGGGAAATAGGCGCGACCCCACCCCTCCTGCACTATGTATGTTTCTATGTACTTCCAGCCAGGTCATCCCTGCAGCAAGACTCCGCTCCGTGTCTTTGTTTTGATCCCAAAGTGGATTTTGTTTCTGGGGGAGCATAAATAAAGGCCCACCAGTCTACCTCATGTTTGACAAGCAGCATGAGCAGGTATGGTTTGCTATGTAGCAGCCTGTGGTTTCATTTTGGTTAGGACTCCCCCTTTTAGAGGTGCCGTGACGTTGGCGGGCGAGCTAGTCTTATAATGGCCATTAATAAGAAACCAAACCTCTAATTGTGTTTAGTTTCACACAGTATAATTGGAGTAAGCGCAGATGAAATTTTTTCTTTGTTATGTTCTACACATGTTGTTGGGCTGGATGCATTTGGTGGTTGCAGCCAACCCTTCGGGAAATAGGCGCGACCCCACCCCTCCTGCACTATGTATGTTTCTATGTACTTCCAGCCAGGTCATCCCTGCAGCAAGACTCCGCTCCGTGTCTTTGTTTTGATCCCAAAGTGGATTTTGTTTCTGGGGGAGCATAAATAAAGGCCCACCAGTCTACCTCATGTTTGACAAGCAGCATGAGCAGGTATGGTTTGCTATGTAGCAGCCTGTGGTTTCATTTTGGTTAGGACTCGCCCTTTTAGAGGTGCCGTGACGTTGGCGGGCGAGCTAGTCTTATAATGGCCATTAATAAGAAACCAAACCTCTAATTGTGTTTAGTTTCACACGGTATAATTGGAGTAAGCGCAGATGACATTTTTTTCTTTGTTATGTTCTACAAATTATCTAAGTTTGTTCCAAATTCCGAATTTTTCTAAAACGAATGCACATCTTTATTATATATCTTGCATGGGGATCAGTACCCAGGATGGGTATCCACGTCACACATAACAGCACCCTCTTGCTGTCTGTATCCCGCAGGAAAACTGATTCTGGCCCAAACCCACCCAGTCAATAGTCGAAACTCCTTGTAGGGTGAAAACAAAACTTAGAATGACTTTGTCGCTTTCTGAATACCCCTTTCGCTGCTGAGCCATTTCATCCCTGTGTGCTGAGCTCATTTTTACCGCTTTTGCTCATCGTGTTTAAACGCAATTTGAAGTCATGTTTTATTATACCACCCAGACAAATTATATATAATTTTTTGGGCAGATTTGGCAGATTCATAATATATCATTATTATATGTATACGTCATGTCCTGCCAGAATGCTATAACAAAAAATGTAAATAAATGTGAATTTCCAATAATCGACAGTGTGTAAAAAATTTTTTTTCATATTCTATCATCCGAGCCTTTGCGGTTATTTATTCTATGGGGTACGCTTGTTACTTTTTTATTTTTCTGAGAAATTAGGGGATTTTAGTTTAAACCCCCCAAAAAAAATCATTAGTGCAGCATCATTGTTCACATTATAATAGAAATTTGAACAATAATGCTGCATTAATAAACAAAAATAAAAAAAATATATATATTATTATTATTTTTTTCTCTTATACATTGTCATGTTTGGTATCATTGTAAAGACCATGCTCTGGCCTTTCCAATGATACCAATAATTAACCCATAGCTGCCACAAATCGGGAGATACAGAGATCATTGGCAAAATGACCACAGTGTATAACACTGGCGAAGTTTGGTGAACTGTCTGCTCTCTGAATAGCCGAATGTCCCTGAAATGTCACCGTATGGGGAAATTTCCTGTTCAATGATATTTCGGGGCCAGATCGCCTCTCTCTGAATAACCCCTAAAGTGTTCAGAATATCCAACATATTTGGGGAGTGTGTTTGTAAACATTTCCTAATTTAAATGTAAGGTGGGGTGAATCAGAGTGGGAGTCAGGAAGGGTTAGTAACCTCTCTATATTTCTTACCCTTGTTTTAGCTTTAACCCCTTTACCGTGATCAGCAGTAGCACACACAGCAGCCCGAGATCGTGTTAACGTGATCTGGGGCTATGCTGTATCATTGCAAATGAAATTTGTTTGTTGCAAACTAATTTCATTTACTTTTGGGCTCCAGAAGTTGCCCACCCTGGACATGATGCCCAAGGTTCTAAAATTGTGTACAATTAGCTAGGGAATGTCCTGATACATTCGGCTCCCCCACCCACCGCAGCCGATGCAGTCAAGCCAGTCCCCCAGGCGAGACACGAGCTGAACTTTTAACTGCAGTTACACCATTTGGCCACCAGATGGTTACATCTTCCTTCCAAATAGGTTATTACAGTAAGGAATACATTGGGAATTTTCCCAAATATTTCTTACTGTAAAATTATTTAACAATGACTTTTCCAAAAAAAAAAACACTAGTTCCTGACAGTGGATTTTTGTTTAATCGTGCGTGTTAGCAACTCTGTAACTTTTATTTGCCCCTATGTACTTGCATTTAAGCAGCTGCAATTGTGCTTATTTATTATATAGTCTATGCATCACATTCATCCAATAGGACGACTTGTCTGTTACATTGTGCATAAGGGCAAAATGACATTTTCCTAGCCTATTGCAACAGGTATTAAGTACTACCCTTTCCTTGAGCTGGTGATATTGTTTAGTAGTTCGTTTATGCGATACGAAGCTGTATATCTAGCTCCATTTTCCAAAATAAGGGTAGAAAATATTGCAGGTTGCAGCATCTCACTGTGCCTGCCTATTAGCATGCACTAAAAAGAACAAATGTTAAAATCCAAGCCTCCTGGGTCTGAAGCGGTAAGGATAAAATGCGTGAGACGCCTCATATTAGACCATAGCATGGAGCAAGAGTCCATTGTTCAACCCTTTGCTCATTACTCCAGGCAGCTGGCTGAGACTTGACGGCAGCTAAAGCAGAGGTTCTCGGGAACCCCTGGTGTGTTGAGTCTTTTACAGAACCAACCCCTCTAGTTAAAGAGGTAGAATACATTGTTGAGGGTAGTTGGTGCATCGCCGCCCATGAAACGAGCTTTGGTTTGCAGAAATCTGACCTCTATAACCCTATTTCTTAACTCTACGACTGCCACGCCATCAATGGACTGTAAGCAAAACCAGGGTCCTGAAGAAGATGCAGTTCAGAGTGCGTTACGGATGGCAGAGACGCTAGTGGTGGCAAATGACCAGGACGCTCCATACAGATAAAGAGCATAGAGGCAAGACTGTGATGCTCTTAGTTCTTAAAGCAGGGATCTCAAACTCCGGCCCCCCTAGATGATTATTCCCAGAATTCTTTGAATGCAATCGTGACGGGACGGCCACCACTTCATTATGTTGTGTTAATATTGTGTATATATTTGTAGCGTAACGGCTGCCATTCATAGCTGTTCGTTTATTTATTACTTATATGTCATGCTCCAAGTGTTACAAATTGTATCTGATCAGGTGCGTAACTCTATTTCCCCTGCCCTTGGCATATGTGGCACGAGCCAACCGAGATCCGACAAATGCCCACCTGGTATTTTGCCCCTGAGCGCTCCAGCCGCCTGTCACTCCACCTTGGCGCCTTTGGGATAGTTCACCCTAAAAATAAGAGCCTGCCGTGGGGTGACTCTTGAGGGGAGCTCCATCGGGAGTCCCAACATCAGACCTCTCGTGGGGAGCATGGTTGCTCCTAAGGAATTAAAACCCGAGATCACCTCACCAGACACCTTTACATCACAGCCACTCGGTCCCCTGTCCATGTATCGACGCGCTTCTTGGACAAAAGCATCAGGGAGATCAGAGCTCCCCAGCAGTTCCTGGGATATGTTGCAACTCCATCAGGATCACCCCCAAAACCTTACATGCCTCAACTGCCGGACATCAGGCTGCCTTGAGGCTATAACCGGCGCGCCACTCCAATCCTATGGCCAAGTGTGTTCGTGCTGGAGGCGGAGGCGCATTTCACAAGACTGGGCTCGGGCTGGAGGCGGTGGCGCATTCCGCAAGACTGAGCTTGGGCTGGAGACGGTGTCTTTCCATTGTTTTATGAAACTGGGATCGCGCTGGAAGCAGGAGCCCCATTGTATGGAGATTATCGAGGCTCGAGCTTGGGGCGGTGTTGCCAGGATGTCTCTGGTGAGCAGGGGCATGAAACAATGTTAACTGATCTTGTTTTTTTATTTTTTATAAAAGGACCCAATGTTCTGTGCGTTAAATATACCACTTTGATTTACCCTACACTCTATCTCGCAAAGTGATTGTGAACATTTACAAACTCTTTTTTTTTTCCTATATCTCCTTGGTATCTCTGGAGCAAGGAAGTACTTAACGGGGGACCTACTCATCGGAGTGGCATCATCCGTCACAGCAATTAATGGCCAGAGAATCATGGGAGCTGCAGTTCAGGAACATCTGGGGGTGGGGGGGGTTAAGATCGCTGTCTTAACGGGTTAAAATCCGGCCTTCCGTCACCTGTAACGGGGCTGTCTTTTAAGCGTGGCACATGCAGTACATAATTATTTTAATCAAGATAACTTAGTGAATGATTAATTATTCCAAAGCGATGTGAATATATTCCTGACACCGAGGCTAATAGGAGCGCTCGTGACGGAGCTGACTTACACCTGTTACCTAATGCACTTAATAGGGTTGACTTTGTTAACAACTTATTAAATTAGCCCGTATTCTTGGGTGCTTTACATACAAATTACCCCTGGGAAAAATTGCGGTGTCTGAGTAACAAAATTATATACAATTGGATGCGTGTGTAACGGAGTAATGTGCTTATGATATGATTATTGTCTTCCAAACGCAGTGGCTTTCAGATCCTCTCTGTCGCCTCCCCCCCCCGTTTCTCTTCCCTCATTCGCCTCCTCTATGTATAGTTTCTGAATCCGACTTTAAGGCCGCTGGAAGGTAAATGGAACTTGTCATTGGCTGAGTCTCATGTAATTTCTCTCGGTTCCTATGGCAGCATCTTGGCTGCATTGTCAGAAATGAAATCCTGAGCATTGTTCTCAAATAATGCTTGTAATTGGTAATGGCAATCAGCCTGTTAGCCTGTCATTCCCGCCGGGAGTACAGTGCACAGGAGTCTGCGGCCAGCCAGCCCCACGCTTCATATAGACGTGTCGATCATCACCTCTTTATTACAGTGTTACCGTCCACCTGCGCACAACACCATCTGCAAATATTATGGGACCTATCACCTGGTGTGAGCTAAAACGCCATCGCTAAAACTTAGCGCCGGACGACCTACTAATAGATCGCCTTGTCCGTGGGAGTCTGTGTATAAGGTCGTTTAGCACACACTAGGAAACGCTAAGACCCGGGTTGAGACCCAACGCTAATGCGGTTGTGTACAGGATAGAACAGTTTTTTTTCCCCAGTGCAGAGTGCCGGGCCATACCCATCCGCTGCCCTCACAAGCTTGTATAAGTATGAACACACATGAACAGAGCCCTCACACCCCTGCATTATTAAAATCCTCCAAGGTGGCCATAACATCCATGTTTATATGCACACATATATTGATTAAGGATGATGGGCATTGCATGATAAATGCCACCCGACAGCATGTAGAATCATTACACTGCGTTTAATAGATCCAGAAGGAAGGCCAGGTGAGCCACAATAACTTCCCTGCTGCAGCATATAAATGATACATGTTTCAGGGTAAGACTCATGTGTCCCTTGAAACATGGTCCTAACCCTAATAATCATCCACTTACATGCTATGAATAACCCCCAACGTAAAATGATTAGAATTAAGATATATGTGGATAAAGGATACATACTGTATATCATAATAGAGCCTACTGCAACAGCAGCGACATTGCTGACCAGATCCATTACTATGGTGTATGGGGCCAAGAGAACACCTGTGCTGCATTCCTTTACATTGCCTGTTAATATTGGGTTAAGACCTGTTTTTTTGTAATGTTAGATCACACCAGGTGATGGTGTCCTATGAGTTTGTGCCATGGACATGTGAAATGCGTCTGTCCATTTTTTAATTTTTTTTATCAGAAGACTCTGCGTGGGTTTTGGGTTTAGGTTTGGCATACTGAAATTTTTTATCAGCAGAGCTGACGACCACCGTCTTTATTCTCTCCAAATGTCAGACCTGATCTGGAATGCTGTTCCACGTCCTTAAAGATATTGGTATATACACATACATACAGATAGCAACACACATATACAGTATATATTTATGCACTCACCGGCCACTTTATTAGGACACCTGTATAACTAATTGTTAACACAAATTGCTAATCAGCCAATCACATGACAGCAACTAAATGCGTTTAGGCACCAAAACGTGGTGAAGATGACTTGCTGATGCTCAATCCGAGCATCAGAATGGGGAAGAAAGGGGATTGTAGTGACTTGTAACGTGGCATGGTTGTTGGTGCCAGATGGGCTGGTCTGAGTTCATGCACAACCATCTTTACAGAGAATGATCCGAAAAAGGTAAAATATCCAGTGAGTGGCAGTTGTGTGGCCGAAAATGCCTTTTTGATGTCAGAAGTCAGAGGAGAATGGGCAGACTGGTTCGAGACGATAGAAAGGCAACAGTAACTCAAATAACCACTTGTTACAACCATGGTATGCATAATACCATCTCTGAACACACAGCACGTCCAACCTTGAAGCAGATGGGCTACAGCAGCAGAAGACCACACTGGGTGCCACTCCTGTCAGCTAAGAACAGGAAACGGAGGCTACATTTTGTACAGGCTCATCAAAACTGGACAATAGAAGATTGGGAAAACGTTGCCTGGTCTGATGAGTCTCGATTTCAGATGGCAGTGTCAGAATTTGGCATAATCAACATGATTACACAGGTAGGACATTATCACCCATCACCCATCATCCACAGACACCCACATCTCAACTGATCCCCTGCATACTTTTGCTGGTAGGACATTATCACCCATCACCCATCATCCACAGACACCCACATCTCAACTGATCCCCTGCATACTTTTGCTGCATGTGAATCTCCTGCCCTATTGACACAGCCCATCCAGCTTCAGGTGTTGACTTTTTAACTGCCTGAATGCAATCAGTCCACCCTATATAACAACTATAACAGGCTCCATTGAGCCAGGTTCCAGTGTCATTTCCAAGTAGCATTCTTAAGTGGACGTTCAGAGTTGATTCCTGGAGTTGCGGGACTGGAGGAAGGAACTGCAAAACGGCAAGGCCCACTTTTTACTCTGGTAAACTCACGTCTATATCATGCTTTCTCTCACGCTTCTGCTCTTTACTTCTACCTTTTCCTTTAATGGAACTCCTGCCCTCTACCACCGACCCCTACACTATCTGCATCTCTCCCTCCCTCCTCTCGTCCCACATGATGGCCTCGCATGAGCTCCTTTGTTTCCTCAGAACATGGTCTCCCTCTAACTCTCGTGCTGCCAATCACTCCCACTCCCACAAATCCCATTCCCACCTTCTCTTTCTCACCCTCCTGCTGTTACTCTATTCAGGTGACATATCCCCTAACCCTGGCCCCACAACACATCCAATACTTCCCTCTCATCCTATCTCCATCGCACATAAATCACCTCCCTGCAAGCCCAGCAACCTCATTCCCATCATCCCTCAGCGCCTGTCCTCTTTCTCCTGTGCCCTCTGGAACGCTCGCTCTGTGTGCAACAAACTCACAGCCGTCCATGACCTCTTCCTTTCAAACTCCTTCAACCTCCTAGCTTTAACTGAAACCTGGCTAACTCCCTCTGACACGGCCTCCGTTGCTGCTCTCTCACATGGCGGTCTACACTTGAGCCATACCCCCAGACCGGGTGAGAGAAATGGTGGCGGGGTCGGACTCCTGCTCTCTCCCACCTGCACCTACCAGCATCTCCCTCCACCCCCATCCCTCTCCTTCTCCTCCTTCGAGACACACTGCATCCGCTTGTTCTCTCCTCTGGCCCTCAGGGTGGCAGTCATCTACCGCCCACCGGGACCAACCTCCCAGTTCTTTGACCACTTTGCTACCTGGCTTTCTCACTTCCTGTCTTCTAATCTTCCATGCCTAATTCTCGGGGACTTCAACATTCCATTGACGATCCTTCCACTCCTGCTGCCTCCAAACTTCTTTCACTCACGTCCTCCCTTGGACTCACACAATCCTCCCTCCTCCCTACCCACCGCGATGGTCACGTTATTGACCTGGTCTTTTCCAACCTCTGCTCCATTTCTGAGTTCAAATGTCACCCTTTCCCCATCTCTGACCACCACCTTCTCTCTTTCAACCTATCTGGACTTCCTAAACACCCTGCTCCCCCCCCGCACACACACTCGCAGAAATCTACATGCTGTGGACCCCCATCAATTCTCCAACCTACTTCACCACCTCCCTCATACCTCATCCTTCACCTGCCCTGATGCTGCCACTAATCACTACAACACTACGCTTATCTCTGCTCTAGACACTCTTGCTCCTCTTTGACTCTGTAAGGCCCCACGCCGCCAGCATCAGCCCTGGCACACCCTCCAGACTCGCTACCTGCAAAGATGCTCCCGCACCGCAGAGCGTGCCGGGAGGAAATCCCGCTCTGAAGCTGATTTTGTTCACTTCAAGTTATTCTCCGGTCATACACCTCTGCCCTCCACTTGGCCAAACAATCCTTCTTCTCATCTCTTATATCTACGCTGTCCTCCAACCCTAAACGGCTCTGGTTCACCTTCAACACCCTCCTCTACCCACCTGCACCTCCCCCTTCAGCTGCCTTCAGCGCTCAAGACCTGGCAGACTACTTCCTCAGTAAAACTCTAACTATCAGAAGCAACATCCCAACACAAGATAGTTATCTGCCACCTCCACTCCACAGGTCCCCTCTGCCACCCTCTGCCGCTTCCTCCCAGCCACTGAGGAGGAAGTCAATTCCTTATTGTCCTCCTCACATCTCACCACGTGCTCGCTCGACCCCATTCCCTCACATCTAATTCCTCCCCTTCCTCCTCCCTCACCCCTGCTCTCACACACATCTTCAACCTATCTCTCTCCACTGGCTCCTTTCCATCCGCCTTCAAACACGCACTAGTTACCCCTTTACTAAAGAAACCATCCCTAGACCCCAACTCTCCATCCACTACCGCCCTGTATCCCTGCTTCCCTTCACATCAAAGCTCTTAGAAAAACTAGTCTTCAATCGCCTCTCCCTCTTCCTGTCCTCCAATTCCCTACTTGACCCCCTGCAATCTGGCTTCCGTCCCCTACACTCAACTGAAACTGCCCTCACCAAAGTCACCAACGACCTCCTAACTGCTAAAAAACACGGCCACTATTCTATTCTCATCCTGCTTGACCTCTCGGCTGCTTTTGACACTGTTGACCACCCCCTCCTTCTACTGACCCTCAACTCTCTGGGTCTCGGTGACACTGCACTTGCTTGGGTTGACTCCTATTTATCCAACAGGTCCTTCTGTGTGTCCTTTGCTGGTAACTCCTCCTCTTCATTGCCTCTATCTGTTGGTGTACCTCAAGGCTCTGTCCTTGGTCCTCTGCTCTTTTCCATCTACACCTCCTCCCTGGGCAAAATCATCAACAGCTTTGGCTTTAATTACCACCTCTACGCTGATGACACTCAGATCTACCTCTCTACCCCTGATCTCTCTCCCCGTCCTCTCAAAAGTCAGTGACTGTTTATCTGGCATCTCCTCCTGGATGGCCTCCCACCACCTAAAGATCAACATGTCAAAGACTGAGCTCCTACTTATTCCTCCCTCCAATGCCTCCCCACCTCCTGACTTCTCTATCACGGTGGAGGGTATCACCATCTCCCCATCATCCAAGTTCGCTGTCTTGGAGTTACACTTGACTCTGCTCTTTCCTTCATCCCCCACATCCAGTCTCTTTCCTCCTCCTGCCGATACCAACTGCGTAATATTTCCAGAATTCGGCCATTTCTTACCGCTGTCACCACAAAACAACTCATACACGCCCTGGTAATCTCCCGACTCGACTATTGCAATAATCTCTTATCTGGCCTCCCTCTGTCCCGCCTCTCCCCCCTACAATCCATCCTGAACGCCTCCGCCAGGCTAATTCACCTCACCCGCCGCTCTGTCTCTGCCGCTCCCCTCTGCGAGTCCCTTCACTGGCTCCCCATCCACTGCAGAATTAAGTTCAAAATCCTTATCCTTACCTACAAAACCCTCACTAACTCAGCGCCCCACTACCTGTCCTCACTAATCACCAAATACACCCCAGCCCGCTCCCTAAGGTCAAACAGTGACCTGCGCCTAGCTTCTCCCGCATCACCTCTTCCCTTGATAGACTGCAGGATTTCTCACGCGCAGCCCCCACTCTCTGGAACGCTCTCCCTCGTACTGTCAGACTTTCCCCTAACTTCTCTTCCTTCAAACGCTCCCTTAAAACATTCCTATTTAGGGAAGCCTACCACCTAACTCACTGACACAACCATCAATCACTCTCACCTTACAGTCCTCTCCTCCTGTTTCCAACCCCAACCCTCCTAGATTGTGAGTTCCTACGGGAATAGGGCCCACATCTCCTCCTGTACTGTTTGTCAAATGTTGTTCAATGTATTGTAACCCTGTCTATACTGTGCTTATTGTACAGCGCTGCGGAATATGCTGGCGCTTTATAAATAAAGAATAATAATAATAATAATGAAAGCATGGATCCATCCTGCTTTGTATCAGGCTGGTGGTGGTGGTGTAATGGTGTGGGGGATATTTTCGTGGCACACTTTGGGCCCCTTAGAACCAATTTAGCATTGTTTAAACACCATGGCCTACCTGAGAATTGTTGCTTACCATGTCCATCCCTTTATGGCTACTTCCAGCAGGATAATGCACCACTTCACAAAGCTCAAATCATCTCAAACTGGTTTCTTGAGCATGAAAATGAGTTCACTGTGCTCCAATGGCCTCCACAGTCCCCAGATCTCAATCCAATAGAGCACCTTTGGGATGTTGTGGAATGGGAGATACGCTTCATGGATGTGCAGCCGACGAATCTGAAGCAACTGCAGGATGTTATCATGTCAATATGGAGCAAAATCTCTGAGGAATGTTTCCAACACCTTGCTGAATCTATGCCACGTAGAACTAAGGCAGTTCTAAAGGCAAAAGGGGGTCCAACCAAGTACTGGTATGGTATACGTCATAAACTGACCAACAAGTGTATAAATATACACATACCTACATACAAATGATAGGTACTAAGTTTGTAAAAAGGCAAATATCAGTCACTCGATATTCATGCACCTACCTTAACCACTTCGATGCTATGGACGCGCTCAGCGCGTCCAACCGCAAGTCACGTTCCATGCGGTGGACGCGCTGAGCGCGTCCAGCCTTTGGGGTCAGCGTTCGGCCGGGTTCCGGCCGATCGCTGGCCCCCCCGGTGCGGGCTGACATCCTCGATGTCAGCCCAGCATCCGGAACCGCCGCCGGGCTAATTAGGTGTCATCGCGGCGGCGCGATGACACCTAATTCAGGCGCCCCCCCCCGCATGTGCGGAGGAGGCGTCTGAAAGGGAGGGGGGAGGTCCTTCGGACCTCTCTCCCTCCCGATCGGCGGCGTTGCGGGGGTTAACCCAGGCACCATTTGGAAGGGCACAGCCTGCCCTTCCAAATGGTACCTGGCATTAACCCCTGGGGAGCCCGATCACGAATCGGCGCTGAAAAGCGCCGGTTCGTGATCCTTTCCCGGAGCTGGCCGACATCTTGGATGTCGGCCAAGCCTCTGGGAACTCCCCCTGAGGACTGGCGTCATCGTGCTATGCCTGGAGTTAACCCCTAGCTGCCACCAATGGTGGAGATAGGGGGCTCCAATGAACCCCCTATTTCCCGATCCGTGGCAGCTAGGGGTTAAAGTTTGGTATTGTTGGATCGGCCAGAGCATGGCCGTTCCAACGATACCAAACTCGAAAGTGAAAAAGTTAGTAAAAAAAAAAATAAAAAAAAATTAAAATAAAAAAATATTTAAAAAAAAATTATAAAAAAAAAATAAACAAGTTTTTCTTCTTTTCTTTTGGTTTGTTAATGCAGCAATATTGTTCCCATTTCAATTATAATGTGAACAATGATGCTGCACTAACAATTTTTGTATGCGGTGCGTTTGTTAAAAATCGTGTAATTTTCCCCAAAAAAAAATGTAATGAGACCCCATCTCTAATTTTTTTAACAAGCGCACCCCATCCTATACTATAAAAGAGTAAGGCTTGGCGTGTCCGTCGCCAAGCCTACTCTGCGCATGCACGCGCAACCAGCGGCGGTTGGCTGCGCGCGCATGCAACCGCCGCGGCACGAGCCGGCTGTGCGCTCGCCGCGGAGGTTACAAGATGCACACAGCAGCCGGGTAGAGGCTGTGCTCGCAGCCTCTACCCGGCTGCCGCGCGCATCCAACCCCTGAGCGGCGAAGGGAAAGTTCCCTCACTTCCGCTCTTTGAAGGACCCAAGCCGCGGTCACGTGGGAGTCCCACGTGACCGCGGCTTGGGTCCTTCACTGAGCGGAAGCGGGCAAACTTTCCCTTCGCCACTCGGGAAGGTAAGTATGCGGCTGAGAGCTCCAGGGGCGGCTGTCCGAATGCCGATAGAGCATTCGAACAGCCGCCCCATGTCTGGTCTGGGGTCTGAGCTTGGGGGCAAATATCCATGAGAGCATGGGGGCAAATATCCATGAGAGCTTGGGGGCAAATATCCATGAGAGCTTGGGGGCAAATATCTATGAGAGCTTGGGAGCAAATATCCATGTGCTGGGGCAGTATATCCACGAGCTGTGGCAGTATCCACGAGCTGGGGCAATATCCACGAGCTGGGGCAATATATCTACGAGCTGGGGCAATATCCACGAGCTGGGGCAATATATCCACGAGCTGGGGCAATATATCCACGAGCTGGGGCAATATATCCACGAGCTGGGGCAATATATCCACGAGCTGGGGCAGTATATCCACGAGCTGGGGCAGTATATCCACGAGCTGGGGCAGTATATCCATGAGCTGGGGCAGTATATCCACGTGCTGGGGCAGTATCCATGAGCTGGGGCAGTATTAATAATAGACTGCCCTCTGGGCAGGCTTTCCAACTAGTACAAAATATAACCGCAATTGCTCGCATGTTAAAATGTGAAAAAAAAACACTTTACACATTGTAAATTATTGAAAAATCATATTTTATTGCATTTTTTGTTATAATATACAGACAGGTCATGACGTATACATATAATAATGACATATTATGAATCTGCCGAGTCTGACAGAAAGAACGATATATAATATGTCTGGGTCATATACTAAAATAAGCCTTCAAAACGCATTTAAACATGATGAGCAAAACCGGTAAAAATGACCTCAGCACAGGGGCGGGAAAAGCCTCAGCAGCGAAAGGGTTAATTAGAATCCACAATGAAAAAATAGCAGGCTCTCACGGGTCTTCATTAAAATTTTCATGTTTGCACCTTTTAAATCCATTTTGTCACGACTGGTGGTCCCCTCGCTGCTCAGCTGCCAAATGATATTTGGACAATTCCCAGCCATTGTAACTGTTCTCATGTTTATATCCATGTATATATTTTGCCTTTTTGATGATATTACACAATGCTATGTGTTGAGCTCAGGTTGTAGTGGACAAAGCAGTGGAGACAAAGGGAGGGCAGTATTGATTTCTCTAACGTAGGCACCACATTGAGACCTTCCAGCTATGGGCTTATTATATCCTTACGTTGACAATAGGTTCCACCATGCATTTTGCTGACTATAAACATGGAAAAGGGAGTTTTATCAATAAAAGCCTAGAATTGACCTTGATGTATCTATCTTTGTTGGTTTTCTTCTGCCCTGCCACACATGTTAACCCACAAAATAGAAACATATATATATATATATACAAAACACCAAGAAAGAGCACTCCATATTATTGACCACCTTCTTCCATCATTTTCTGTTAGGTAAAATGATGGGGATTCAGTTCACAAAGTTCTGATCTTAATTTGCTTAAGTCTGTCACAGTCGCCAATGTACCCCATCTTTGACAGGTCCTATTTAACCTATCTAATGCCGGGGAGCTCCAGGGTGAGTTGATCCTGTAAGTGCGGACTCAGTCAAGTTATTTATTTAAATACTTTATAAATAATAAATAAATAAATAACTTGACCGAGTACGCACTTACAGGATCAACTCACCCTGGAGCTCCCCGGCAGCGTGAGGCCTTTATAGGCCGTCATGGTGGAGCACCTGTGAACAGGGAGCGGTGCATACCAAATGGGATTTGTCAGCTCCCTATATATAAAATAGAAAACAGCAAAAGGTTGCACTCAACCTCAAAACTAAGCAGGTGCATCTAAGACATCAAATACAAAACACCAAGAAAGATATATATACTGTCCTACCCAGAGTTCCATATTGGGAATGTAGTACAGAAGCTCTGTGTGTGATGCAGTTCTTTGAATTGCTGGGATGTGCAAATGGCTTCTGCAATAATAAACTTAATTATTTAAATTAATTATAGTGTGGAGGCTTTTTATCTCCTTTTTTTGTCCTCCACCACAACCCTTATAAGTACTGATTTACCCTACGGGTCCAAGCACCCACTGGAACTGGTCATGCCTAGCTCCTAGCTGATGAGGGTCCAATAATCCCGAAAAAAAGTGCTGTCCAGGAGAGGCTTTGACCAGTTGCATAAACCTGATCTCTGCTAGAAAAAAGCTATAGTATGGCATGGCATTGATTTAAGGGTTCTGTGTAATAACAGACCCAGGTTGCATAAAAGTGAGACAGATGTCATTTGCATGTTCTACCCAGAATTCCTTGCTGCATATGGGGAATGTGGCACAGGAGCTCTGGGATGCAGTTCTTTGAATTGCTGTGATGTGCAAATGGCTTCTGCAATAATAAACTTTATTGTATATATATATATATTAAAGTTTATAATTGTAGAAGACATTTACACATCCCAGCAATTCAGAGAACTGCTTTACAGAGCTCATGTGCTACATTCCCCATATGCAGCAAGGAACTCTGGGTAGGACATGCAAATTAAGTGTGCCATTGCTCACCTTTTTTGCATCCTGGGTCTGTTTTAACACTGAACCCTCCTTGCCAGTGCAATGCCATACTCGATGGCTTTTTAGCAAAGGTCAGGTTATGCAGCGAGTCACAGCCACTCCTGTACAGATGTTTTGGGCTTATTATGCCCTCATCAGCAGGAGATAGACCGTGACTCGTTGCTATTTAATGCTTAATACCCATTTAAGTTATGGTGGAGGGCAAAAAGTGAGATTAAAAGCCTCCACATGGCAAATAATAAAGTTTATAATTGTAGAAGACACTTACACATCCCAGCAATTCAGAGAACTGCTGTACCGAGCTCATGTGCTACATTCCCATATGCATTTGCATATCTTACCCAGAGTCCCTTGCTGCATATGGAGAATGTATATATATATATGTACATATATATATATATATATACTCATTTATCTCTCATCCAGAGAGATGGCCCACTTCCTGTACTAAGCATAATGTTCAGGTGCGTCTGCTGCAAGACTATCAGGGTTATTCAAAGAGAGGTGAAAAGCAGGAGAATTTATTTATTTATTTATTTATTTATTTATAAAGGATTTTACCAGGAAGGATACATTGAGATTTCTCTCGTTTTCAAGTATGTCCTGGGTTCGAGAACATTGAGTGGTTACAGAAATACAAAATAGTAAAATGCAAGATATTAACACAAGACCAAATACACAGATTAACAGAAAAATAAATATGGAGGAAATAAAGTCATTATGTTACATGTTTACAGGTGCATTTCGTATTGAGGTATGCTAATAGGGAGCTCTTAAGGGACTTTAGACTGAGGGAAGATTTGACGGTGTCTGGTTATTCCATATTTGCGGTGCTCTGTAGGAAAATGAGGATCTAGCCATTTTCTTTTTGTATTGCGGTATTGCAAGTAAGGTGCTGGTCCTGGATCTGAGGTTATAGGATGAGGGAACTGCCGGGGGAAGCAGCATATTCAGGTAGGGTGGTAGCTTCCCAGAAAAGCTCTTAAACACCAGGTTGGAAAGGTGAAGGGTGCGTCTAGAGTCCAGCGATGGCCAGTTTAGTTCTTTTAACATGTCACAATGGTGGGTCATGTAGTTACATTGTAGCACAAAGCGACAGAATGAGTTATACAATGTAGTAAGTTTCTGGAGGTGTGTTTGCGGGGCGGCTGCATACACTACATCTCCGTATTCAATGGCTGGCATATGCATTTGTTGTACAATCTGCTTTCTTACCGCGGGGCTCAGGCAGGATTTGTTTCTGTACAGGGCACCTAGTTTGGGGTAAAGTTTAGATGAGAGTTTTTCGATGTGGGGGCCAAAAGATAGATTTGGGTCTAACCACATACCTAGGTATTTGAGAGAGGTGACTGTGGTCAGTGTGCCGTTTGATTTTGTCCCAACACATAGATGGGGTGTTTGCAATTTGTGTAGTTTAGGTGCGGTTCCAAAGAGCATTGTAACCGTTTTGTCAGTATTTAGAAAAAGTTTGTTATTTGCTATCCACTTTTCTACCCCTGTGAATTCTTCTTGCAGCACGGCCTCCAGCTGCGGGAGATTTGGTTTGCTGGTATAGATTACCGTGTCGTCTGCGTACATGTGTACAGTTGAAGCTTTGCAGACATTGGGCAGATCGTTTATGAATATTGTGAATAGCAGGGGGCCAAGTATCGAGCCTTGGGGTACACCGCACGTGACTGGGAGGGGAAGGGAAGTGATGTCAGAAATGGACACAAATTGAGACCTGTCAGACACATATGATTGGAACCAGGTTAACGTACTATCACCAATACCAGAGTTTTTAAGTTTTTGTAATAGGATGCCATGGTCTACTGTGTCAAAAGCCTTGGCAAAGTCAAGGAAGATGGCTCCAGTTAGATTTCCTTGTTCCATGCCCGC
Organism: Leptobrachium leishanense; assembly: GCA_009667805.1. NCBI lineage: Eukaryota > Metazoa > Chordata > Amphibia > Anura > Megophryidae > Leptobrachium > Leptobrachium leishanense. The sequence goes on from CM019074.1 coordinate 18,571,282, forward strand.
TTGGATATCATTACAAACTTTTAAAAGGGCAGTTGTAGTTGAATGGTTGAATGACTGGAGAATGTAAAATTCTAGGTCAAAATAGATGAATGGGAGAATTTTTCTGGTTTGGATATGTTGACCTAGAATTTTCCATTCTCCAGTCATTCTCCTGCGTTTCAACGCTCTTTGAATAACCCTGTATATATATTTTTTTACTAATAAGCTCGGTTAATTTGTTCTGATTTTACCGTTCTTTCTGCATGGTATTTTTAAGATATCTAACCTTTCTTTAAACATTGAGAACAAAAAGTGGAACAACTGTGACATTTTATCCACTCCTTTGCAACATTGTATTCTCAGAGAATACAGATAACCCTCAGGTAAAGGACGACAATGAATTGTAGTGTGATTAAGGTGGGAGTTTGATCCCATTATAATAAATCATCAGCAATGCTCCTAAATAATATAATTTTTCTATTGTTTTGCTATTTTTCACAGCCGCTCCAATGCTACGCCTCCTTTTGGGAATTCTTTTGTACATTGGCGCAGATGCTAAGTGTGTCCCAGTTATCACACTTTTCAGCATATCCCCTAAGGTGCCGCGCATGTTGAAACATCTGTTTGCAATTACATGGTACTACATGTCTGAGAAGTTTCCTGTGATAGGTCACACAGCGTCAACCAGTTGGTTCTTGCTGATATCTTGAGTATTGTGTGGGTCCCAAATTTTCCTTCCTACCAAATTGCGGCTACAATATGCACATATCTCATCATTTCACCATCGGCATCTGTTCCTCCTGGGTTTTCATACCTGTTGGCTGGCATGAATTTATATTTCTGAAATCTATAGACTCACGACATGTTATCTGTACCCTTGTCTATTGGGATTTAAAACCCAAAAAGTCCTAAAAATTAAGGGGGGGGGTGAAGCAAGGGGTAAATTGACATACCGAATGGATAAACATACAAAAAATTATTTTCCTGCTATTTAATCCCAGAATTAATTATTTTTGAACTGCTCAAAATAGAGGATTCTGCTCAGATATATATGGCAACATTCAAATTATCCATGTGTATATATACTGACATAAAATGTTATAAAAGATGTCAAAATATTAATTATTATAATAAGCCGAAACGTCGGGACTTGCTTTTTAAATATGCTTTAATAAATTTTGTTATTTTATTTTTTGATTGAGTGCGGCCATCTGTTGGATTTTCTACTGACATAAAATATTATAAAAGATGTCAAAATATTAATTATTATAATAAATGTATATTCTATAATTAATCGGAATGTTAATATATGTATATTATATAATTATGTTAATTAGTATGTTGATATATGCATGTCATTATATTATTATCATCATCATTTATATAGCGCCAATAGTTATTCATTTGTATGTTAATATGTTTATTATATAATTATATTAATAGGTTTATTATGTGATCAAATTTAATATGTTAATATATGCATTATGTAAATATATTTAATATTTTAATGTATGCATTATGTAATTATATTAATTATAATTAAGAGAAATATATTAATATATAAATTAAAAAGGAAATCAAATCAATAACAATATAGCGCCAATAGTTATTCAATAGTATGTTAATATGATTATTATATATTTATATTAATATGTTTATTATATAATCAAATTAATCCCAGGACATACTTGAAAACAAGAGAAATCTCAATGTATCCTTCCTGGTAAAATACTTTGCAAATAAATAAATATGTTAATATATGCATTATTCAATTATATTAATTATAATTAAGAGATATATATTAATATATAAATTAAAAATAAAATAAAATCAATAACAATATAGCGCCAATAGTTATTCATAGTATGTTAATAAGTTTATTATATATTTATATTAATATGTTTATTATATAATCAAATTAATCCCAGGACATACTTGAAAACAAGAGAAATCTCAATGTATCCTTCCAGGTAAAATACTTTGCAAATAAATAAATTTGTTAATGTATGCTAATATGCAATTTTATTATAATTAAGGGAAATATATTAATATATAAATTAAAAATCAAATCAAATCAATAACTAAGTGTTGGCACTATAGCTGAAAATCATGAACTGAATAAAGCCAAAGAAAGAAAAATAGAAGAAAGTAAAATCCTAGTGCATATGGTTGCTAATATAAAGACCATATCTTGTTTGTTCCAGAATATCCTACAAAGCCCCCCAGGGGGTCACAGTTGAACCAGTTGGTGCTTTTTCAATGCACTGATTATTCGTCGGCCAAGAGCGTTATTTAAGACGCAGATTGCAGTAGCTGCACGCACTTACTGGTCGGCAAAGTGTTAATTAATGTGCATTAAATTCTTCCAGTTTCAGCTTGTATTGTGTATACACAGGGTGGATCTTTTGCATCATCTCCATAAATTTCATGAACTAGCATGGAAAACATCTATCACTTTTTCGGTGGCAGAATCGCTGATTCAAACAGAAGAAATGTATTAGCCAGCCCTTCTACGTCTTTTACCTATTTTACAACCCTTTCAGATTACAAAGATTTAGTGAACCGTGTCTAATTTATGATAAGTACCTACATCTCCCACTTACGTGCGTACAGTATATTTAAAGGGACATTCCGGTCGTTTCAAAACTTTACGTAAATCATTTCAGTTTGTAAAAAGATGCTTTTTCTGAAGTCCCTGCACCGTACGCTTCTGCTGCGTTCTGCTATGAGGCTCTTTGGTTCTTTGCCAGTTTGGGTCCGGTGGGAGAAGTCGGCGAAATTGAAATTAACTTACTAATAATCAGCAGTAAATAATTTGTGAATTAGCAAAGATGCCTTTTAACTAGGCTTGTGCACCGATTTTTTTTTCGGTTCGATTCGGTTCGATTTTTCGGATTTTTAAACTTTTCGATTCGGCTCGTTTCGACCGATTTCGGATTCGGTTCGACCTGTTTTTCGGGTACATTTTTTTTTCGGAATTTCGACCATTTTTCGTATTTTTCGTGTCATTTTGCCCGTTTTTTGTATCGACTTTTCGTTTTTTCGAAAAATATTCGTTTTTCAGAAAATGTTCGTTTTTACAAAATTTTCGTTTTTCGGAAAATTTTCGTTTTTCGGAACATCTGTTCTCCTCGTTTGCCACATTTCAAGCCCATTCGAAAAATCCGAAAATATTTTGTTTCGGCTCGGAAAACATTTCGGATCTGAACTTTTCGGATCTAAAAATTTTCGGAAATTCGGCCGCATCCGAAAACACGAATCGGGAAATTTCGTGAAAATTCCGAAATTCCGAAACCCGAAACGCACATCCCTACTTTTAACAGGCTGCATTCATTTAGGAAAGTACCCGGTAAGACGCTACATGTGTCAATCCGGAGACGAGGCTGGAAACCCTAAATGTTACCAATGGGGGGTTATTGTGTCACTAGATTTGATATTGACATTAAGTGAGCAAAGCAAGGGTGTATGAGATTTCCCTGAATGGGCAGCACCATTAGTGGCCTGCCCTATGGCGTGTTCTCGTTCAGGTGTCATACCGTTTTAGCTTGATTGCTCCATTACATTAAAGACTAAACCATATGCAAATCGGCCTGCTATCATCCAGAAAGGACGGCCCGAACTGAAATGCCAATGCAGTCTTCTCTGCACGAGAGAAACCGCAACCCCTCACAATCATTTTGGCCTTGTTAGGCTTCTTCATTGCATCATCAAATGATATTGACATTGGCTGATTTTTAGAGCATCATTCAACATGTGATACCATTTCATAATGTGTCAATTTGGTTGTAATAATTATGAGGAATGTAGCCAAATATGCCCTGAAGCTGAAAGGGCAAGGTTGGACACCAAGCTTTCACCAAACTTGGCCATCTATGACCCTCTTATTGTAGTTGCACTTCAAAACCAAGTAATCAGAGTTAACCAAAGACTCAACTTGGTGATTTCTGTTTTTGATCCATGGCCTAGGAGTGATTTTAATTATTTTCTTTAGTCCCAGTCAGTGACATAAAACATGCACCTCATTCGATGAGAGGCACTGTTGTGCATCCACAAATGTTTTCGTAGGACCCCCATTGATTTGGGGGGAGGAGTTGGTGAGAGATGTAATGGTAAAACTGCAAGAGAAACAAAGAAGGATCTGGAAAAATGGAGCATAAGAGAAGGCTGGTTGAGAAGAAGGACTTCAAATATTAGGATATGAGGCAAGAAACTAGGGAGTGAAAGGAAAAGAGGAAATATACTTTAGGATGTGAGAGGAGAATGGATAAATTTAATTGGGATTGAGGAAATATGGTGCATAAAGAAAGTAATGGAAGTCCGGGTGAAAAGAAAGACCTTATTAGTAGATATGTGCATTTGTTTTAGGTAAACCGAAACTCGCCTGAATCACAATTAAATGCCTTAGCACATCGACAAAAGGAATCATGAGCTGGGCGATTTTACAGCCATTGATTCGCCTTTCGATCCTGGCGCCAAAATGGGGGAAATTAAAAGTCCGGGCTCAATTTAATTCTATTGACTTTTTTTTTATGTGGGGGAGATCAGTCGTTTGTGGCTGATATTTTTTTTTAAATATTGTCTGAATTGAAAGCCTTTGGCTGAAACCAATATTTCAAAAAAGGTCATTGGTCCGAGAGAAAAAGCTGGCCGATAGAGAAGCCGGAAAGGCTTATTTTTGGCCAGGATGATAGAGAATTGTTCCTTCAAAGATGACAATTAGAAAAATCTTTATCACTCTTTTCCTGCCTGAAAATCCATTTATTGACACCTTTTAGCATTTGTAATTTTTTTTTTCAAAGTTGTCATAGCGATAAATTTGAATTGAATCGATACGGCCAATATTTCCATTGAAAAGAGAAGCCGCGAGAGCCGAGATTCGATACAAATCTTTATCGGGAATTGAAATGGTGGTAAAACCCACATCTGAATCTCCCAAGCTGAAAAGTGACTAAAAAATCAACTAAAAAGGTCCCAATTTCATCCATCGGTCCAATTTAAAGCAAGGGTCAGACGAGCGTTTTTAAGAGCGGAAGGAACGTCCATGAGAGTGGACGTTTCTTCCACTCTCGCTCGTCTGACACCGGCCTAAATCGAGACCTTGTACAAAATGCCAGCTTGAGCACCATCTGTTTGGTCAGTGTCTGGAGGGGGTCCTTGCTCCACGACCCCAAAATATCGACATAAAAAAGAATTCCATCAGACCAAAATATTAAGGGGATCCACAAGGAATCCACAAGGTAGAGGAAGGGAGTATATTTAAAAGGAAACAAAGTAGCAAAACAAGAGGACATAGTCTTAGATTAGAGGGGCAAAGGTTTAAAAGTAACATCAGGAAGCATTATTTTACTGAGAGGGTGGTGGATACATGGAACAGTCTTCCAGTAGAAGTGGTAGAGGCCAAAACAGTAATTGAATTTAAGCAGGCATGGGATAGGCATAAGGCTATCCTAAACAAAAGATAAATCCAGGGAAAGTATCCATGTAATTGGGCAGACTAGATGGGCCGAAAGGTTCTTATCTGCCGACATTTTTCTATGTTTCTATGTTTCTAAGTGGATTTATTCCATCACCAACAAAAATGACAATGTAATTTTTGTTGGTGATGGAATAAATCCACTTGACTTAATATTTTGGTCTGATGGAATTCTTTTTAAAGTCAATAAATCGAGACCTTAGCTCAATCGCACCTCACTTTGCTGTGATGTACAGGAAGTCTGTCCAAAGAGGTGGCCTTTATCCGTAGTCCAATCCTAAGGTAGAAACTTTATGATTGACGTTAAAAGGACAGCCAGTAGGACAGACAGTAAATGTTGATTTTTGTCACAGGGAAGCCGACCAACTGAAGGGAAAAAAGGAAGGACAGTGGACTTGTAAATGTAAATATATTATTTATTTTATGTAGTAGATTATTAGCGCTCACAGCAGGGAATGTAATTTGGTTAATAAAATATTATGTTATGTTAATAACTGTTCAATTAATTCACTAAGTTGCTATAAAATCAAGTAAATGTAATTTTACTGCATCATAAATTAAAATATAATTATGTTACATTTTAATATAATGTAATATGTTATATTATGTATATATAAATATGCATATTAATTAAAAAAAATTTGGTTTGCAAGAAAATAAATTTGGTCTGAATTGAAGTTGAAGTTTTTTTGCCTGGCACATGTCTACTTAATAGACACGGAGGAGATTGGGTAAATATATTAGGATGTCAGGCAAGAAATAAATTGGTGTGGAAGGAAAAAGAGAAAATCTATTTTTGGATGTGGGAGAAGGAGGAATAGGTTAATACAGAATGAGATAAAATGGAGAGAGCGGAAATAAGGGAGGGTGGAAAACGGGAAAAGACGTAAAAGAGGGGAGACTTAAGGATATGAAACATGGCTCTGGGACACATTGAAGGGCAGACAGGATCGCCTCTAGCATTTAAAGGGCACATGGCGAGAAAATTTTGTGGGCCCCTAACCACACTTTTTCAATGCCACTCCTTCTTATACTTCACCTATTTTCAGCCACAGACACACCAACACCCCCACACTGGTCTTCACAAATAGACACCCCATCCCCCAGATACACACCACTGACCCCTCTTGTCCCCAGATACACACACCCCTCCCCTCCAACCCATAGATAGACACCCCTCCAAAAATACACACTAACACTCCCAGGTCATTGCTTACGTAGAGGTGGTGAGGGGGCTCTCAGAGTCAGGCATTGGAGGCAGATAGCGTTCCATGATGAGCATTTGTTACGGCTGGGGTTCCCCTTGGTGCCCGGCAGCGCCATCCTCGCTGCTCGTTTCCTGGCTGCCGAGTTTTATTGCCAGGTCTCGTTTACGCCGGCCAATGACGCGTCGCCCACCAGATTCCAAAGACGGGCTGCTCATTTTTATCATTGCCCTGTTGTGGTTCCTACCAGATAGCACGTTCTTGAGCTCCGATATACTGTTTTCTTGTGTATTGACCCTGGCTCTGGTGTGACCACTCTCTTGGCATTAACCCTTGCTATTCCTGTTTTACTGTGTATTGACCCTGACTACGTGTACTGTCCATTCTCTTGGCTGTATTATTTATTTGTTTAACACTGTACCGAACCCTGACCCAGGACTGGACTGGGACAAAAAAATCAGCCCTTTACTTCATCTAGACTGGTCCACTTTAATTATGTGAAATAAGCGATTGAGTAAAGCAACACAGCTGCACTGAGGTTGAGTGGGCACCATCTCTTAAGGTGAAGCAGTTGCATAGCGGGTCTCACCGACACGTTGGCCCCAAAATGAGACTGTGGCAAACTGTGTCTGTTTTACAGATGTGAGGAAGTTCTCACCTCACCCAGCAAGGGCAGTGCGAGCTGCACAATGAACAAGCATTCACACTGCCCCACTGAGCCATCGGCCCACCGGGAATCTCCCTGTAGTCCTTATGGCCAGTACATGCCTGCCCTAACCTGTCTGACTACTTTCTCTGGCTTGTTCTTAGCCCTGTCTTTTCTGTGTGTCTGTCCAGTTGCTTAATTTCCAGCTATTCTAAAGAACGGCAATGTAGTTTGTGCAGCGTCTGCGTGAAGGGATATCCGTTACAGCATTGACTCGACGGGTGTCGGCAGGGCCACAGGGCCCCCCGAAGTGCAGGGGCCAGGACGTGGGCCCTGCTTAATCCACCCAAAGGGCAGATCTTTTTTTAAATACTGACAAAACGGTAACGATGCTCTTTGGAACAGCACCTAAACTACATAAATTGCAAAATCCCCATCTATGTGTGGGGACAAAATCAAATGACACGCTGACCACAGTCACTTCTCTCAAATATCTAGGTATGTGGTTAGACCCAAATATATCCTTTGGCCCCCACATCGAAAAACTTTCATCTAAACTTTACCCCAAACTAGGTGCCCTGTACAGAAACAAATCCTGCCTGAGCCCCGCGGTAAGAAAGCAAATTGTACAACAAATGCTTATGCCGGCTATTGATTATGGAGATCTAGTGTATGCAGCCACCCCGCAAACACACCTTCAGAAACTTACCATATTGTATAACTCATGCTGCCGCTTTGCGCTACAATGTAACTACATGACCCACCATTGTGACATGTTAAAAGAGCTAAATTGGCCATCGCTGGAGTCTAAACGCACCCTTCACCTTTCCAACCTGGTGTTTAAGAGCTTTTCTGGGAAGCTGCCATCCTATCTGAATAGACTGCTTCCTCCAGCAGTTCCCTTATCCTATAACCTCCGATCCAGGACCAGCACCTTACTTGCAATACCACAATACAAAAAGACAGTGGCTCGATCCTCATTTTCCTACAGAGCACCTCAGTTATGGAATAATCTCTCAGACACCATCAAATCTTCCCCCAGTCTAAAGTCACTCAAGAGCTCCCTATTAACATACCTCAATACGGAATGCACCTGTAAACATGTAACACAGTGACTATATACAGAATGCACCTGTAAACATGTAACATAGTGACTATATACAGAATGCACCTGTAAACATGTAACATAGTGACTATATACAGAATGCACCTGTAAACATGTAACATAGTGACTATATACAGAATGCACCTGTAAACATGTAACATAGTGACTATATACAGAATGCACCTGTAAACATGTAACATAGTGACTATATACAGAATGCACCTGTAAACATGTAACACAGTGACTATATACAGAATGCACCTGTAAACATGTAACATAATGACTATTTCCTACATATTTATTTTCTGTTAATCTGTATATTTGTGTTTTTTTGTTATTTTTATATCTTGCATTGTATTACTTTGTATTTCTGTAACAACTGTAACATATTAATGTTCTTGAACCCAGGACATACTTGAAAATGAGAGAAATCTCAATGTATCCTTCCTGGTAAAATCCTTTATAAATAAATAAATAAATCTTGTGGCACATGGGGAAAGACAGATGAGGAATAACCTAGAAGTGAGAGGGCATGGAGTAAATATGTCACTTGTGAGGGAGATATGGGAGAGAGACAAGGGTTGAAAAATAGGGACTTATAATAAGTTAAAATGCAATTTGAAGCTACATAGGTGCAAATAATGGAACAAACACTAATGGCACCACATGGTATTTAGAGTTTTTCATGTTCTTCCCCTTAAAATATTGAATTTATAAAATCTCCACTGGTTTCTATGCCTTTTCATCTTTGTGTCTGTGAATCTCCAATTGTTATGCTTGATCTTGAAAATCTGTGTTGTTGCGACAATATAATTCCATCATGAAATATTCAAGGAGGTTCAACAAATCCCTGCTTAGCGCAAGTGTCCCCTCCAACCCATCACTCTCTATATGACAGCGACAGCTCGAGCTCCTGGCTGGATTGACCTCGCGTCCGGCACTGTTTGTGTCTTGTTTGCGATGTGCATATAAACTATGCTTTGCCGGTGACAGACATTACCATAAAAAGCACCCATTTTTCTGCATGTACGTCGAGTTTATGGCGCCCACCCGTCCTGCTTGAAATGAATTCTGCTGCCATTCATATTCGCATTCAGCAGGTGGAGGAGCTGAATGTCCCCGGGGACAGTACGGGCAGGAGGAGGAGGGAGAGCATAGCGATGGCTAAGCAGGCAGCAGCACCGAAGCAGAGCCATTAATATGGATGTCACAAGTTTTCCATCAGTGGTTTAAGGTGCAGCGGATTTATGTGCTCAGAAGAACATGTGAACGAGGTTACATCTCCGGACACGGAAAGGAAGTATTGTCTGTACACATACACACAAACACGACTTCCTGCACTCCCTCCTCCTCCTCCATCTTTCTTCCATCTATTCCCTCCCATGCGAATAAAGCCTTCGGTGACACCGGTGGAGCATATTATCCAGCGTCGACGACTCATATGAGCTTGTAGGTCTCCCTACACGGATAAAAATGTCCATATCCCCATCAGTGTAAAGCATTTTTTTAAATGGTTTCTAAAAAAATGTTCTCTTTTTCTCTTCAGACGCTCTTCCCTAGTGGTTGCCTTTGCATATACGGTATATATGAAAATCCATTGTATTGTATTGAAACATCGATCTGTCCTTACTTTCCTATTTTTTTTTCCTTTCCATAGAAGACCTCATCACGTTTTTATGGTGTATTATCGGCTGGTGACTGTACTGGGAATTCTAGTAAATACCAAGTGCGAGTTCCTTGTGCATTTTTAGATATATCTCTATCTATTTACAGCCCTGCCAAGTCACTTGGTTTGCAAGCAACCGAGGAATGGGCATTCAGTCTTCCAATGTTGGCAGATTTATTGGCGATGCTACGGCCCTTCGTGAGCTTTTCTCAAGCCAAAAGGCTCATGTAGAGCCGAAACTATGCCAATGTTGAGCGACTGAGTGCCCACCACTTCTTTCTGTGTGGACTACCGTAGATAGTCGAGTATAGCGCGACCCGAATATAACGCGATGGATAGGAGATTTATTATGGAATAAATACTCAAGACTTGAATATAACGCAAAGTGTAAAATTATAAAAGTATATTGTACCGGTAAACAATTTAAATCCTTTGAGGTTCTCTTAACACATTCAGGTCACCCATCAGATCAGGGTGCTCTGCTCTAGAATGATTGTAGTTGTTACTAAGTATGAAACCATCGGCCACCCGTCTTCATTACTTGCAGTGATATGGCCGGTGAAGTGACCAACGCAGTGAATCATTCACCGATAGCAGCCCACCAGGAGGTGTTGTTTTCTCACCTCCGGCTCCAGCAGGCAGGCTCAAACACCACGTCATCTGCCTATAGCCAGCCGCCCCCAAACAAGCTCCTGACCTCACTGCAGAGGCGCCGCACAATTATCCTTACATTCAGAATTGAGGAGAATTGCACAGCGCGTCTGCAGTGATGTCAGAATGGGGCAACAGCGAAGTGGGGCTGGCCATTGGCAGACGACGCGGTGGATGAGTTTATCCTGCGGGAGCCAGAGGTTAGAAAAGGACACCTCCCGGTGTGCTGTGTGGTGCGAGGGTGTATGCTCAGTTTTAAGCCAATCTTGAATGATTGACTTAATCAGAGCTGCCCTCTGGCCGTGATGGATCCCACCTCTCCTGAATCCGGGCGTTCGTGAAGTGTTTGCGGGTGTCAGGGAGACCACACTCACTTCAGGGAGACTCCCACAACTTCCGAGAGACTTGGGATCCCTGAGCAAGTCAGTTTTTTTTTTTTTTACATACGATGCAGATGTCTCGAATATAACGCGACCCCTCCAATTTTAAGGTAAATTTTTGTCACCAAAATCTAGCGTTATACTCGAGTATCTACATGTGTTGTGGCAGTTGACCTCTCCAGTTCCTGCACTTGGTTTTTGTGTCTCAAGGGTGGTGTGCTGGTACTGCTTTGTACAAAGTCACTTTGTTGAACATGTGACGCTCACCAGATCGGTCGAGAGTGACGTCAGCATGCAGAGAGTGTGATGACGTCACCTTCTCTGTAACCAATCATGGTAGCGAGCGTTCTCAAAGGCAGCCTATGATCGGATCTGTGCATACGTGGAGCTGTGATCCATCATTCTGCGCAGGCTGAACGGAACTTGCATACATAAAGTACGCAAGTCCGTAGTTGTGCTGCATTTGCAGTCCCTATGCTGTGCAAGTAGCGGAGGAGGCGGAGCACAAATTACGTTATGTTTGGAAGCCCCTGAGATGATGGGAGGAGGTGGTGACTAAAATCAACAAAAATAGCAAATTATTTAAGGGCATTAAAGAGAGCTCTATTTTCAATAGAGTATCCCTTTAAGTTCTGCATTTTTTGCAAAACAGGGGCTTCACACCTGAGCCGTTTCGAAAGCCCCGCAAACCCTAAAGTCTCCCCATTTAACGGCCACTCTCCGTATCTAAAAACATTTCCCCTCTGACCAATGACACAAATTTACGCTCATCTTCTCCTTCCTTCAGGTCTATTCAAAGAAAGGTGAAACTCAGGCGAATGACTGGAGTAGTTAAAATTCTAGGTCAAAATAGCCAAAACCAGAAAAATTCTCCCATTTATCTCACTTTCCAAAAAGGCTATTTGGTCTAGATTGTTCATTCTCCTGTCAATTCTCCTGGTTTTCATCTTTCTTTGAATAGACCTGCTTGTTTAAAAGCCGTACCGGCATCGTCTGTTACATGTCTATCCGTTACTTTCCTGCCTTTGGTGAAAAGACTGATCCTCTCCTAACCCACACAAACCCACTCACCGCTACTTCGCTCTCTCTCCTGTCAGTACCTCTCGCTCGCTCTCTCTCTCCAGGCTCCCAATCTATCACTGTCTTATCTTCGGCTCAGCAAATTAAGATAGAGATGCAAATGATACCTATTGATCTTCGCTTCTCTTCCCCGGCTTGCCTTTTTTCGCCCTTCCTCCATTCACTATTTATCTTTTAATTTTATTTCCCAACTCCCCGCTCCCTTGGAACAGCCTCTTGTATTTCTCATCTTTCTTTATAATGTCTTATTTTCCTTGTTTTCACTGTCTCGGCTATTACATTGCGGGAAGCCTCTTTTTGCCGTGTTTGGGGCCTGATCTTAAGTATCATTTTGAGGGCCAGTCTTTTTCACCAGATTGCCGGTTCGTAGAGCTGAGGGTTTTTGGCAGACGCTGAATAAAAGAGACACTCTACTCATCCTGACCACTTTAGCTTATTAAAGTGGTCAGGATGTGAGGAGTGCCCCCCCCCATTTGCCAAAATCGCTTGGTGAAATGGAGGAGTTTCCTCTACCCCCACCCAGTGTCACCAGCAGCCAGGATTTTTGAAATTCCCGGCTGCTGGTCACCATGTCGGTCACTAGTGACATCAGCATGCAGAGAGTGTGCAGACGTCGCACTCTTCCATACCACCCGCTGTGGCGAGCAGTCCCAGAAAGGCAGCCATGGATTGGATCTACGCATGCGCACGCAGCTCCAATCCATCGTTATGCGGAGATGCTACTGAATTTGCGTTCGTAAAGTGCGCGAGTATCATGGCAGTGCACAATTTGTGGTTCCTACGCCGTGCAAGTAGCGTAGAAGTGCAAATTGCTCAGAAAGGACTCGAGGACTCCCGGGCACGGGAGTCCCTGAGCTGAAGGGGAGGAGCTACAAAAAAGTAAAAGAATAATTGGGCAGAGGATGTCAGCAGCGTCTGCCCAATTATTTAAGGGCGAATTGAGGGAACTTGTGAAATATATATATATATAAAAAAATATACAGGGTTATTCAGAGAGAGGTGAAAAGCAGAGCCCCGTTCAATACCTCAGCAGCTGCTGAATTGCTGCAGCGCAGCAATTCAGTTTGCTGCAGCAGTGTCATTGAACGCTTTGGATGCGAATTTTGAATCCAAAATGGCCGACGATTTTTTAATTAAAGATTCAGATTGTTTTTCATATCACTCGGTCAAAATATGATAAAGAAAAGCAGTCAGCACAATTCCGTTTTGTATGCAAACACCACAAATTATAGTTTTTATTGAATAAACGTTATGTTTACTTCTGAAACAAAATATAAATTGAACTGTAATATATGTCTATGTGCAGGGGTAAATAATAAATAAATATTTTGTGCTTTGGTGATCAAAAACCTCAAAATTAACATGCTGTACGGAATTGTTACTTGCTTCATGGCGGCGGCCATCTTTAATACGTCACACTCAGCTACTCGCAGCATCTCCTCGGGTCGCTGCAAGTGCTAAGTTAGCAGTGCTGAGCGCTGAGTGGTTGAACGGCGTTCAATGGCAAGTTGCTAACTTAGCACTTGCAGCGCCTGAGGTATTGAATGCGCCTCAGGAGAATGACCTCTCTCTGAATAACCCTGATGCTGTTATTCTTTTCTTTTACGGGAGATTTACATCTTTGTAGCTTTTAAATTTCCTTTTTTCAAATGTCTACTTTTTTTTTACCTCAGCAGTCATGGGCCACTTGGACATGGCCGCCGTGCCGACAAAGCTTCCTGTCCTGTGAAGTTTTACCATCCCCGATGCTCACAACCGCCTTCCTCCATCTTGTTTTGCTCCTATCTCTGTATCTTTCCTTTTATTCTTACAAACATACAGTAGATCTTTTTTCTTTTACTTCCAGGAGGTTCAGGCGAGCCAATAACGGGCTAGGCCTCGCCCTCTGTTTTTCCTCAGCCCGTGGCCTGTTTGCCCCGCAGGCCCGCTCTGCAGCCGCAGAGTAAGGGAGGGCTTTGCTCATTTTTCTCCGACCGTATTTGATGATAAATAATTCAAGCTTGACGCCAAATCTTTGATTAAAATCTCCTTTCCCCTGACAGAGAATTTCAAAAGGGTAATTTTCCTATAGAAGGAATTCACACGGGTATACTTTGGAAACCCTTAATGTGCAGGAATTCATCTTGTTGCTGCGTCTGAGGTATAAATAACGTGACAGTAAACTTCCTGATTATTTATTTACCCCGCTGTGGCACAGGGACCGTCTATCTTAACGCCCGTCTTCATATTTTCTTGTTCCAATGGATGACCTTATTTTGCCTTCTATATATTTTTTGAGGTAGAGAAACTGAGAGGGCATTTAGTGAATTTTTACATTTTTTTTTTTTTTGCTTTTATTGTAACGATCACAATGACATAAAAAAAAGTTTAACGGTTGCGCAACGCTATAATTATCTCTGAAAATATTCTGGTGCTTAAACTTTTGAGAGCTAATTAAACACTGTTGTCTGAAAGACGTTTCATTGCGGGAAAAAAAAAGCCATTAAACGCGTAGGTTCATTTGTCAGAAGGTATCAAAACATATGCGATCGGTAGCCGACTCTTCCTAGTAGCCACGCAGCGCCATAAATCTATTAGAGCAGGGATTTCAAACTCTGCTCCCCCCCCAGATGTTTCTGAACTACAACTCCCATGACTCTCTGGCAATCTATTGCATTCAAAGAATTCTGGGAACTGTAGGCAATAAACAACACGTGGACAGAGTTTGAGATCCATGTCTTAGAGGGAACATGTCACCACAGGATTGTTTTTTTTATATGTTTGTTTCATTTCTAAATAAGGTCAAGAGCTACAGCGCTTCGTTGCAGGGCATTTTAATTTTGAATTTATCCCTTGTAACCACTACAAAAAATAATAAGCGCACACGCTCAACAATATAATCTCAAAGAAAATGGCTCCAAGGGTCGTCGACCTGAAAAATCTTACACAAATCCAGGAAAGAGAAGAAATGTAGAGACATTTCTCTATATTTCACTGTGTGGCTAATGGAAAGTGCTTTCCCATAAATCCATTGGGTCCTGCCAGTGGTTTTATGGAAAACCAGGAAAGAGAAGCCGGTCACAACATTATCTGAAGCAAAAGAACTGGTTTATGTAGAAAGCAGCAGGGACGTTTTTTGGCTCCGGACAGGAGTCTTTCTCGTGTTTGTGTTCTGAGCCAAAATGTCCCTGCTGCTCTCCAACTTAACCAGTGTTTCCTAAACCTGTCATCAGGACCCTCCGCCACGCCAGGTTTGCCAGATATCTGAAGCACAGCACAGGTGATAGGATTTGCTGCTCAGTGATTGCAGGATTCAGTCTGCATTTCCCCAAGGTGATCTGCAAAATCTGGCCTGGTTGAGGGTCCTGAGGAGAGGTTTGGGAAACACTGAACTAAACCAACTCTTTTGCTTCAAACAATGGTGTGACCGGCTTCTCTTTCCTGGATTTCCATAAAACCACTGGCAGGACCCAGGGAACTTATGGAAAATTCCTTTCCTTTACTCATGCCATGAAATATGCAAAAACATACGTTATCTACTGAAAATTTAAGCAACCCTATTTGACAGGCACAGGGATCCCTTATCAGGCCAAAAAGTGCCACTACTCGTATACTACATTTTTGGGCTCTGTGTTCCCATGAATAGAAATGGAAGTCAAACCCTTTCAAAAAATTTTAACCTATCTGTTGACGTGTCCGATGTGTTGAGACTTAAGGGGACATGTTCTGGAGCGCAGTTGCGAAAAAATTTCATTTGCAATAAAAGAAATGGCTTGGTTTTGTTCCACAATAAGACCAAATCGAGTGTGCTCGATCTTGGGGCACCTATAGGTGCTTTTGAAGATAGAGTATACTCGATCATCGTTTTGAAGAGGGTTTACTGAAGTTTTCTACCTTATTTTTCTCACTACTCCTGCATCTATAAAATCAAATACCCTTTCTAGTGTAAACCAATGAGTGTGTATGAAATCCTTTTGGGGGGAATTCATGCTCAGTGGGTACAATGACACAGTGCTATAGCAATGTAACAGTTTCTCCCCTTATATTTTTAGAATTATAAGAGAAAAATATGTATTGTTGACAGTATAACTAAGCATTAAAACTCCCAGCAATGAGTCTCTAAACTTCACAGCCTAGACAAAAAAAAAGAGTCAATACCTGGATTTTACTAAGCCAATAGGTGTGAGCCTTCCATTGGATAATTACTGCAGTGATTAATGTGTTTCAGCATAAAATGAGGTCATGTGACTCCCTGAATATACTGAATGAGCAGGTTTTTCCATCAATGGGTTTTTTCTCCCCTGACGGCACAGCGGGCATATTCCAAGATGGCAATGCCAGGATTCATCAGGCTCAAATTGGCAAGAGTGGTTCAGGGAGCATGAGACATTAGGCTTGTGCACCGATTTTTTTTTCGGTTCGATTCGGTTTGATTTTTCAGATTTTTAAACTTTTCGATTCGGCTCGTTTCGACCGATTTCTGTTTCGATTCGGTTCGGCTCGATTCGTTTTTCGTGTACTCTTTTTTTTCGGAATATCGACCATTTTTCGGATTTTCGTGTCACTTAGCTCGTTTTTTGTATCGACTTTTCGTGATTTCGGAAATTTTCGTTTTTCGGAATTGTACATGTTTTCGGAATTTCGACCATTTTTCGTATTTTCGTGTCACTTAGCTCGTTTTTTGTATCGACTTTTCGTAAGTTCAGAAATTTTCGTTTTTTCGGAAAGTCTGTTCTCCTCGTTTCAAAGCAATAAATTTCGATTTGACACATTTCAAGTCCATTCGAAAATTCCGAAAATATTTCGTTTCGGCTCGGAAAACTTTTCGGATCTGCCATTTTCGGATCTAAAAATTTTCGGAAATTCGGCCGCATCCGAAAACACGAATCGGGAAATTTCGTGAAAATTCCGAAATTCCGAAACCCGAAACGCACATCCCTATGAGACATCATTTTCACACATGGATTGGCCACCGCACAGTCCAGACCTTAACCCCTTGAGGACCATTGACGTAACCCCAGACTTTACGCAGCGCTGCGTCTCTCCCGTCATCTATACAAGATCTTGGCCACAAATTAATGCCACTCTGGACGCCAATAAATACTGTGACGTTTCATGAGCATATTGACACGATGCCACGGCGAATGCGTGCCACGATCACAGCTAAAGGCAGCAAAACCATATTATATATTACAGTGTGTGTAGGACTTTTTTTGGGCCAGGCAGTGTATATTAAAAACTATAGATTGTTGTGTAAAATACACGTAGGTGTCGGGCTAGCTCACATAAGTTAAAAATGGGCCCAATCGACTGTGACATCATCAAAAACCGGCTTTACATAGTTACATAGTTACATAGGCTGAAAAAAGACATGCGTCCATCGGGTTCAGCCTCTCCCACATAACCTACTGCTGTTGATCCAAAATCCATTGATCCATTTGTCTTTGGCTTCACTACCAGCATCATTCCCTAGAATACAAAAGTCCCTTCATGGCCACTTGAAATGTTGAAAGGATGGATGTGTCATTTGCTAACGTACGTTTTGACTTTATTTGTGTGGTTGTGTACGTTCAAGTCATGGACCGTCGGTGGGATATTGTTGAATGTGGGTTGTCATTGGGAATAATATAACAGATTTTCAGAGTAGGTATCGAGCAATAAGAAGTCGATGGGTGTCTTTACTGTTGCACCACAACCTTGTTCTACAGAGTTATCTCAAAGCTACGGGGTTTTCTTTTTAATCACCCGCAGACCCAAGTTGAAGCCTGAGCTTCGTAGACTTTCTGCATTAGACCAACAAAATATAACATTCCTATATGCTATCAAATAATTCAGTGTTAGCAAAATGACCTGCTCTGTTACAGCACAGCAGAGCGTGCCTGGGGGAAGCTTTAGAAAAGGAGCTACGGGAAAATAAACTTACCAGGGAACACTGATGGTTTAATAACCTAGAACCTTTCGTCTCCCTATAGCCATAAATCATGATAGGCAGGTGTGGACTGACGGACTGCTGGAGCTTGTTGGCGCTCAGAAAAAAGATGGCATTGCCTTGGAGACCCAACCGTTGGATATAAATACCAGGTACCCAGGGGAGGCCAAGAAAGTACCTAGGCATGGAAATACATGTTTCAAATATAGCAACAAGCAGAATGTGATTCTAAGAATAAGACAGTCAAACTCCAGGCTTTTTACGGGTTTTTTTTGCACATTTGCATCTGTATCAATCTATAAATTACTCAAGGCTGAGTTTAAATGCAAATATGAATTTCCAGCATAATGGCCCCTGAGAGCCTCTGTGCTGGCACCGGCTACAGCATAGTCTGGTTTTCTTCCCTCGCAGGAATTTTGGCAAAATGTTACTATTCGTTACGGAAAATGAGACGAGACAGAATGAGACTGGCACGAGCCAACAGACTACTCAGCTAAGAACAATGTGTCATCCGTAATAGTGTACATGGTCAGGTAGCAAGAGATGACCTAGATTGGTCCGATTGTTTTATAATCTTCGCCAAAGACTTAAAAGGACATATTAAGAAGAAGACCCCCATTTTTCTCCTTAAATAACTGGGCAGATGCTGCACTGCCCTATTTTTTTATTTTTTATTTTTTTTTAGTTTAGCTTAAGTACTCACCTTTTCTCCTTCGGCTTCGCTGATCCTTCCAGTCAGCCCAGGGCTTCCAAAATTCAGATGTACTACACAATGCTGCGATTTCAGCCACGTTGTACTGGTAAGCAGGGACGTCGCAAGGTGGGGCCGGGGGTACGGCCTGCACCGGGTGACACCACCCCCTAGGATGACACCCTAAAAAATATATAATATTTTTTTTTTAACACAAAAATATTTTTTCCAGGAAGGATACATTGAGAATTCTCTCATTTTCAAGTATGTCCTGGGTAGGCAAGGCCTAGGCTGGCACTTTCCAGGGGGTGGCAAAAAAACACCACAAAGAGGATATTCACAGAGCACCAAAATGACGCAGACATTTCAGTGTTCTGTTGTTCCCCGCACTTTGGGGAATCAAATTTCCCTGGTGAATTCACCACAGGGTCCCTGAAGTGCAGGGAATCAGCCACCGAATGCTGCCGCAAACCTGTCGCCTGCTGTTTTAAAAAGAACTACTGAACGAAAATGTCTGGAATTAACATAGAAGTTCCTATGAATGATAATAAAAAGGGTCTGTTACAGAAAATAATCAAAAACCGCTATTAGAAAAAAAAATGTATTTTTGTTGAAAAATCCCTAAAGGACACTAAAAAAATAAAATCAATAAATAATAGATTTTTTTACTATGGATTAAAGGAATAAATGGTTTATTAGATATTGGATAGAAACAGGAATATTTTTAACATTGAAACCTATGGTGTTTGTTCGCCTGAATAAACCTGCCAAATGAAAACATCGGACATCAGGACATTTCTTTGCTGTTCGGTGTCTCTGAACAGATTAACCATTACTTCTCTATGGGGACTTTCACTGCCTTCGAACAGGCACCGTACTTGCTGTCAGTTTGCCAAAATTTGTGTATGAGCATATCACAGAGCTCCACAGCAATAAACCTCACAGTAATGTGCGCCGTGTATTATGAGCATTCAGTGTTATATGGGAGTACTGATTTATGAGTAAAAGTAGTTAAAAAAAAACCCGTAAAACTCGGGGGGGGGTGACACCATAAGTTACCGCACCGGGTGACACCAACCCTAGTGACGCCACTGCTGGTAGGCAGCATCTTGGAGCTTAGTGAATGGCGCCCAATGTTTTCAACCAGCTAAACAATGCCTGCTACTCTTGTTAATCACCTCCAGCAAACGACACCTTCTGCTCTTTAACAAACAGCGCCGCTATTCAGTTATTTTATTGAGCGGCTTCTGTTTCAGACATGAAGATAATGGTAAAAAGTAAATAAAACACACTTTTCAAGTGCTTTTAGCGTACGGATACATGTGGGGATACAATTTGCTTTAAGAAAGATTGATCGTGAGCAATTAATGCTCAAAGCTAATTAGGGAATTCCCTCTCTGCTGATCAGTGAGCGCTACGGTCAAGTATATTTTCCAGATCTAATTCTTTCGCGATTATTTCACAGTTCAAGGACGCTGTTGGGCGCTGATCGATATTGTCTAAAGAGCCTTGCGATTTCTTTTCTCCCCTTTCGTTCTTGAATTCTATGTATTCTCTGTTTTTTCTTTCTTTGGGATTTAGATGGAACTTTAGGCCTTTCATCTTCTGCACTTTAAAATTCTTATTGATCTCGTAATGTCTGGCTTATCATCTGTTCCCCCTCTTTGTATCGATAGCATCTCTCCCGCCTTATGCCCACAATTTGCTGCAATTAGTCCTCAAACACCTTGAAAAATAAATGATGGGGAAATAGGACGTATTCTATTAAATTGTGAATGGTGGGGAAGTGACAAATGGTACCTTTTCGGGCAAAATGTGCAAACTGTCACAGGGGTGGTGACACCCCATGACATGTTCAGCCTCCAGTGGACCCTGGCTCTTGCCAAACTCAGTGCAGCTTTTCTAACTGCCACAGCTGTAAAGGTACCTGGACTGGTCCACCAAGATACCAAGATATTTCCCAGTGGGCGGCAGCATCTGGGGCTGCTAAGAGCATTCTGACTCATTACTGAAGAAGCGATTAGTATGGCCCGCACCAGGTGTAGAGTGAATGCTGTTCTACCAGGAAATGTGTTTTATCCATTTGCTGGACCACCAGGGATCTAACCCACTAAGAGGACTTACTAAGCTGGTTAGTACGTATCCAAGCAGGAAGAATTTAGGGCAACCTTGGTCCTCCAGAGATGTCCAGGTACTACATTTCCTATGAGACTCTGCCAACCTAATGCATAGAGCTGAGCACCATGGGAGATCTGTTTCCACACACTGTGGGGGGGGGGTGAATGTTGTTGAGCCCTGCTCTAGGGGTCTTCTGAATAATTTTATATGAAATTTGATAGGCTGTAGAAAGGTTTCCCCCTTTAAGGCAGGGGGTGCTCCACCTTGACCTGCCAGATGTTTTGGAACTGCTTTTCCCCAACAAGGCTCTGTCGACATAACGAGTGACGGAGTATCCTATGAGTTGTAGTTCCAAAAAATCTGTGGGGGAACAAGGTTGATCATCCCTGCCTTAAAGGAACATTCTATTAAAAAAATAGAGGTTTCTTTTTTGCCATTTAATAATTGGGCAGAGGCTGCTGACAGCACTGCCCAATTATTTTTTTCTTGGCGATTTTACCCACTCTTTCGTCCCTCGCCGCACACTGCTCCTCCTCTTCGACTCATCCACTCCCGAACTCAGAAGTCCCTGAAGCTTTTCCACACAATCTGTGCTCCTACGCTAGTTGCGTAGCGTAGGATCTGCAAACTGCGCAGCGCAATGGGACTTGTGCACTTTACGTACGTGTTCCGTAGTGCCTACGCAGAATGATGGATCGGAGCTGCGCGAACACACGAAGATCCGATCCGTTGGCTGCCTCTCTGAGAACGCTCGCTACCTTGAGTGGTCTCATAGTGGATGATGTTGGCATGCTCACTGCGTGCCAATGCCACTGGTGACCGGCTGCTGGTGGCACTGGGAGGGGCAGAGGAAACTCCTCCAGTTCACCTAGCTTTTTAGGCAAATTGGGGGTGTTTGGAGGAGGTACTGTAGGTGGGCACTCCTCACATCCTGACCACTTTATAAATGTACAGTGGTGAAAATGAGTAGAATGTTCCTTTATGAAGCCAGGAAGGTAAGAACCGAGGTCGGTGCATGGAGAGATGAGATGGCTCGTGCCTGTCATTATGGTATGTAGAGCATCTATATTGATGTGTATTTATGGAATCGCTGTGTGCTGTGATTTTTAGTTTGAATTTTGAAGGGTACGGAAAGCCAGAGTACAAATTGACAAAGGACCGAGGTATCCGGAGACGGTGAGGAAGGGAAGATAATCCTGGCAGCAGTATTTATTACAGTCTGTAATCTGGCCATGTGTAAGATGAAGAGTGGGGCTGCCGGATTTGAGACCGGAGATAATGATTGTCTGAACAAGTGCTACGGTTGTATCAAGCACTAGGAAGGGGCAAGCAGAAACCATATATTTTAAGGTGAAAGCGGCAGGATTCAGAAATTTAATGGAGCGGAGGAAAGGTCAAAGTAAATAAAAAAATACTTGGCTATCATGTCTCCGTGGCCGTGATGGTTCGGAACGTCCAATCGTCTTCGCAGGTGTTACAAAGTGACACATGTTTAAAGGGACGTCAAGCAAATTAATTATCGCTTTGAGGTCTGAGCCTTGTTTTATGCAGAAGAACTGCTTCATTATATGCTTCCTCTGACACATTCATGTGAAGTAAGGGCTCCAGTTGCAAATCCACTAATAGCTGAATTCTGCATTGAACCTAATGCACTCCAAGACAACCAAGCCTGTGGCATTATTCCACAGTTAACGCTAGAGGTGTGCATTCGTTTCGGAACGAATCTCAATTCGTTACGAATTTCGTTAATTCGCATTTCGGAATTATTTCTGAAATAACGTCTTGATTTCATTCGAATTGAAACGAAACGGTATAAAACTAATTTGATTCGTTATACTGTTTCACAAGAGAACCATTGATTCCTGAGCAGGATTTGATGCATTGGAGTTTTATTTAGCGATCCGAAATTTGAATCGATATTGAATCGATCCCAATTTACATTACATACAAGTCAGTATTAAAGCAAACGACATTATGAAACAAATCAGATTTGTTTGACTGTTTCACAAAAGACCCTGTCCCTGTAAATTGGCCTGTGGTGCTGAATCTGTCAGCACCACAGGTCAATGGACAGCTCGATATTTAAAATGGAAACCGGAGATCAAAAAAGTAACTTTATTTTTCCTTTTTTACATGCAATTACTTCAAAGAAAGACATCAGCAGTGTAACAGATCTCTGTGCCCGGACAGGGTCACATCTGTCAAATGTCGCTTCCTCGCTGGACACCCGGGTTCTCCTCGTGACTCTCATGCCTTTCTCCAGTACCTTAGCTGCAGCTTAAAGACAGGTGCACGTAGAGAGCCTGGCTAGCACCCCCAGAAATAAGCCGAAGCTGTAGACCTGGAGCCTTTCATTGGCACAGCGGGCAGAAGGTACCTGCTACCCCAAATCATGAGCCGTGACTTCAAGTTGGGTCAGAATAGAACTCGTTTAATCAAAATGACAAGCACAGATTTTTATGGGGATAGACAGGGGTCATTTACATATAAAAAAAACCACAGCCTCTTCTAGGAGGACCTAATCACATCGATACAGATAATTGCACAAACATTGACTTCTTGGAATGAGAAATCTAATTACATTCAGTAGACAGTTACAATAAACATTGCTTAACATTTCTTATCCTAAAACAATGGGTGACAGCAGATTACAGCCTATTCAAATACACAGATAACAGTTTGTGAGGCAGTAGTTTTACATAATCCAGTTAACACAAACCTAATTAAATTATACTGGTTCAACACAGAACTACTTTAAACCAAATTACAAACAGTTTGGCAATGCTCGTACCCTATGAGCATTCTCTGCCATAATTATCCATAGTCTGCAGGCACGAGGCTGGTATCCACTGTTCTCCAAGGGGCACACAGTCTATCAGGGTTATCCAAAGAGATTCGAAAAGTCACAGCACGTTCGGTGACTTTTCGTTCTCTTCAATTCGGTTCCTTTTGCCGATCCCATTTCGGTGACCCTGCGGTGTATTCAGCAAACACCACAGGGTCCCCGAATTGCAGGGAAAAGCTGCCGCAAACCCGACGAAAACTAACCGCAAAACTCACCGAATGCACGCAGAAAATCCCCCAAAAACATCTGGATAAACCCGTCGAAAAGCCCGAGCAGGAGCCGAACACACCCAGATGAAGCAGCCGAAGCAGCCGACACCGCAGACGAGGGAGGTGAATAAATTAGCAAAATCGTTTGTATGAATCTGTGAAATTGAAATGCTGTTTGCAAAGAAACTACTGAGCGAAAATGTCTGAAATTTACACATGAGGTCCAGGGAATGATAATAAAATGGGCTGTTACAGAAAAAAGTAAGTAAACTGAAAAAAATCAATAAAAAAAAATCAGACTTTTAAAAAAAAATTAAGAAAAATGCTTAACGTATCCTAAAAAATCGATAAATAAAGAGACTCTTTACTGCAGAATTTTATAATGAACGGTTTATTAGATATTGAATTAAAACGGGAATATTTTTAACATTGAAGTCTATGGGATTCTCCTGAATTAACTTGCCGCATGAAACCACCAAATGGCCGGGCATTTCGGGAACCTTTCACTGCTGGTTTGTGTTCTCTGAATAGACGAAGCAGTGCTTTTTCATGGAGATTTCACTGCCCTCGAACAGGTACCGAACAGGCACCGTATGTTCAGGCAATTCGCTAGGATTTGGCGAATTGCCTGCTCTCTGGATAGCCGAATGGTCAGGAAAGGTAACTGAACGCTGATTTTCAGCGTTCGGTTACCTTTCTCAAGCCATTCAGATCTCTTTGGATAACCCTGTATGTGTAGTGCGGTCATTGCTGTGAGTTCCCGCGCCAGCCAGTCCCAGACCCCTGAAACTCAAGTCACTGACAAGGTGGCAGAGGTTTCCATCACAAGCAGCATGTGTTTTATGTGGTTATTATTTTAGTAAAGCACTAATAATCTAGTTACGCTTTTGTTAGTGGTAGCGTCCCTTTTAATCCAGAAGTGTCAAACTCCAGCCTCCCCAGATATTGCAAAAAATACAACCCCCCGTGATCTGGACTCTCTAAATGTCAATTAATATGCTGGGTTTTGTTTGTAGCACTTTAAGAATCGATGGGTGTTTTGCTAATAAAAAAAACAAGCCACAAATGAGCAAATATAGACATATTGAACGCATTCTGTTTGTGCATCTGTTGGACAGTGAATGAAAAAAAAGAGCAGCGGCGATATATTTATTAAGTGACAATTTTAGTCCTGAAAGAGTATTTTGTGTTTAAAATATAGAACAAGCACAAAAAGGGCCAAGTTGCGCCGCGTGCCACTCGTATATATTTATGAAGATGGAAACCACCTATTAATCTATAAACACCGCACACAGGTGGGATTTATGAGACCTGCGCTCGAGCGATATATATACGGATCTATTATCCACAACCCATATGTCTTTTTAGAATGTAAATTATTGATGTAAAACTCATCGTTCTCAAGCGAAACAATTATAATCATTACGCTCCCAATCACATCAATGCGTCGGCTGATCACACACTAGAAATACGCGTTAATGAGTTCTTTTAATGCTCGATTTCTAGGAAATTATTTTATCTGATATTTCTGCTGCAGCTGTGTTACATCTGCCATGTTCATTTATGCCAGTTATGGTGGGAATTTAACCCCTTAAGGACGAAAAAGGTCTTTAAAGTCAATGGGCTCTATTACATTCTTAGCGCAAATTTTATCGCGTGCGCAAAAACGCATTAACGCGAGGGGCAAAACCCTTTGCGCTGAACATCGTATTACAACGACTGCGCAAAAAATGTGCGTTAACGTCTAATGCGGGTGGACCTGCGCGAACCCTGCGCGAGCGTACGGTACTGCGTGCGTCCTGTACTTAACATTGTGAGCGCAAATGGGTTTGTGCGCTGGTACGCGGATGGTATTACAATCTATGCGCAGTTTTTAACGCACAGCGTTTGCGCGCATAATTTTAACGACTTTAAAAAGCTGGTGTCAACGGCAAATCTGAAAGTCCTGGCCGAAACCAAATACACCAGCCCAAAAAAAAATATGCAACAAAGTATAGTTACACATTCTACACATACCCAAACAATAAAATTGAAACGGTGTGCGTGGTTTTATTATTGCTGCAGGATATATACTCAGATTGATTTTGGCAGGCTCAAAAACTTAATGGGAGACAATTGTGGTTCTTAATTCTGATTGGCTGAATCACGTGAAAAACAGTACGCCCACCGATTTTTGCACGCAATGTTAATGCGCGCACATTTTTTTCCGTGTCTTTTTTACACGCGTTATTTTTTGACTGATGAAAAAATGTGCGACGATTGTAATACCAACGTTAATTTATGCGCGTTAACGTTTTAAGCTTCGTGCACAAATTAACGCGCTGCGCAAGCTTTTTTACGCAAAGAATGTAACAGAGCCCGTTGCATTTATGATGTAACAGTTATGTCATCGGTCCTTAAGGGGTTAAAAAAATAATACAGTTGGATGATCGATACTGCAAATTTTTGCAAACCCTGTGATTTCAATTGATCGACGTTGCACGGACGGCGCCACAATAAAGATTGTGCTAAGGGGGGAAATGGCACGATGGATAACAATGCATCCCTTCTCATGACTTCACATTTTGCAACTGTTTGCAGTAACTACCAGGACCGTGGTAACAGTATTTTTTCCCATAAAATCACCTGCAGAACCCAGTGGTTTTATGGAAAATCACTTTCCACTACCCATACATTAAGGGCCCTATCACCCCCTTAACACTAGGGCTCACATAAATGAGCATTAGCGTTAGGTTAATTGAGGTAACAGCGTGCCACAAAGGTCGCTAACAGGTTAAAAAACCCGATAGCGTATCAGTATTAACACTTTTTAGCACAAGTTTACTGTGCTTTGCGCACCCTATGCTTAACATGGGAAGCGCAAAGTGATCAGTAATTAGCAAGCATCTTAAGAACACTCTAGGGAAACACACAGCCAGAATCCATCCACACACTGATCTCCCTACAGCAAGCATCTTAAGAACACTCCAGGTATCCAGTTTTCAACTTGATGGCCACCAGCGCACTCCACAATATGCTATCCTCACAATTGTATTTTGTGTCTGCATTTCTTAATTTTTGGCAGATTTTATTTTCTAAAAATCCCTCTTCACACAGGGAAACACACAGCCAGGATCCATTCACACACTCAGCAGTCCCACCCCCAACCCAGGACCGGCCTCTATTTTCAGGCATCCTTTCCAGCTGTCTACACTTCTTTCTCTAATTACTCTTACTAATCCCAGGCTTCTAATTCCCAGGCAACCATCAATTACTCTCACCTTGCAGTCCTCTCTTCCTGTTTCCAACCCCAACCCTTCTAGATTGTGAGTTCCTATGGGAATAGGGCCTCATCTCCTCCTGTACTGTTTGTCAAATGTTGTTCAATGTATTGTAACCCTGTCTATACTGTGCCTATTGTACAGCGCTGCGGAATATGCCGGCACTTTATAAAAAAAGAATAATAATAATAATCAGTAATTAGCATTAGAATCACAAAGTCCTAACAAAAATTGTTTTGCTACAGCTTAGAGCTTCTGCGGAAACAGGTAGCAGCAGCTGGAAACCCCCCAAAAACAAATACTCGCCTCTCATCCCACGGCGAGAACGGCGGCCTGATCCGTTGCTTCTGGCCGCCGGGAGCAGAGTGAGACTGGGGGAAAAAGTCCCCAGTCTCCCTCCGCGATCACTACGCCGACCTGCAGGATCTCGTGAGAGGCGAGATTCTGCAGGTCACGTGACCCTGCAGGAGAAGCCAACATGGAGTCCATGAGCATTCTGGAGGATTCTGTTATGGTTGTGCAGGAATCTATTGAAGGTCACCACAAATCTTACTTATACGTTACCTGCTCTTTTCACTCTAAGAGGAGTCAAGTCTGATCCTCAGGTTTTGGAGCAGCTAGGAAAGGTTCCTAGTCCAAAAATATCACACCCAGAGGGTAAGATAACCTAAAAATAGATGCAGGAACAGAGGAGACCTTCACTGTGAACAGGGATACAAGCAGGTCCAAGAGAAAACTCCAATCTTTTGGTTACTGACTCCATCTACATTGACCTGATACCTTTAGCAAGCCATTGGGTGGTACATCAATCATTCTATACGAGGGTAGAATTTCTCTGCTCCCAGAGGGAAATCTGTTAAACCTGTCATCCCTATGGGATCTCTTCCTTGATTAAATAATTGATTTCCCTTTGGCGGCATATTTATTATACATACCGTAGCATCCTTCACGTGCCAGTCGACAGCATGCTGAAATATGTGTCTGGGAAAACTTGATGTGGCAACAATAATCAAGTTTTGAATCATGAATTTTTAACTGAGGCTGAACAACCGAACAAGGTCGAGTGTAAGACGTCAATTCTTGCTAAACGTACCCGTCCGTGACAAACCCAACCCAATCCTGCTATATGTCAGTTAATTTCTGGTTTTCCTACAATCAGTTGTGTATTGTTTGGTCGTTATGTACAGGTATTGCCTACTGACTGTGCTACCAGCTAAGGCGAGCACTGTGGCCTCTGTATTATACCTGCTACAGAGCTGTCTGTCTCGGGTTTTATTGGATGAGTTGAGAAGACCCTTATTGTCACAAGACCATCACTTTACTCATCCTGACCACTTCATTGATTTAAAAATGGTCAGGATGGGAGACGTGCTCCCCTAATCTGGTGAAATCACAGGCTGAAGCACAGGAGTTTCCTCCACTCCATCCGACTTAACCAGTAGCCGGGATTTTTGAATTTCCCGACTGCCAGTCACCAGTGATGCGTGCATGCCGATGCCACCCGCTGTAGCAAGCGTTCTTGGAGGCAGCTGACGGCTTGGATCTGCGCATGCGTAAAGCTCTGATCCGTTGTTCTGCACAGGCCCTGCGGAACTTGCATACGTAAAATGCACAAGTCCCGAAGCAGTACGCAGTTTGCGCAGTTTAAACAAGTTGCAAAGGAGCATAAAAGCTTTAGGGACTTCCTGAGAGGGAGGGAGGGAGAAACGGTGAGTAAAACCACTAAATAAAATCACCAATAAAAACTATTTTCATTATATATAGGCAAAAAAGGGGAACTTTATTGTTTTTGTTCTTTGCTACGCACGTTTTGTACCGTCTGCACAAAACGATGGATTGGAGCTGCTTGCGCATACACAGAAACCACCATCAGTTGCTTCTCTCAGCATGCTCACTATTGTGAGAGTTCTGAGAGAAGATGATGTCAGCATGCAGAGCGTGCTGACATCACTGATGACCATCAGCCGGGAAATTAAAAATCCTGGCTGCCTGGTGACATGTGTACGGTGTGGAGGAAACTCCTGCACTTCACACCACGATTTCCACCAAACACCACTGGAGGCAGGAGGATAGGCGGAGCACTCCGCACAGCCTGAACAACTTTCAGACTGGGTTTTTTGCCTTCTTTCGGATCAACAGCAGTAGGTGATGTGTGAGAGGCTGAACCCGATGGACGCATGTCTTTTTTCAGCCTATGTAACTATGTGACCTGCATTAAAGGGCAACAGTGGTCAGGATGTATACCGAGTCTCTTTTTAAATGCAAAAATCTGAGTTTTATACGAAATGGCATCACGCCAGAATCTGTCCTTAGTTACATGTCAGGTGCTCCAGAGCCAGGTAGCAACAACGAGGAAAGGAAGAGCGTCCAACTAGACAATGCTCCAACATCTGGAAGCCTCGGTTAAGTGAACAGAAAATTGATGTTCTTGACCTGCCATTGCAATCGCAGACCTCAATCCAATTGAACATTTGTGGTTTGAACTCGAGAATACAGTTAAACTACACACCAAGAATTCTTTTCATTAGAGAATTTCTCTCTGGGTGAATGGTCAAATATCATTAAGGAAAGATCTGCATACGTATTGAGCATTAGAGGAATCATCTCCATGTTACCAAAGAAAATCCGCAGAATGCGTTTTTAATGAACTTCATCTTCTGCTATGTGATGTTATTAGTGTGAAAAATAACCTAAAACACATTTCGATGGGAGAATAAAATAATGCATAAACAACCGTACAGTTAGACAATCGGGTCCCATTGATTGGAATATGAGTCATGTTTTAAATCTATATAAATGTGTTTCATTATTTTTTTTTAGCTTGGTACATGGCTCACCTTATTGATAGAAAACTGTAAATAGAGCAGTGAAAACCATAGAACGTGTAAGATTTATTCAGCGAGACCCTATGGGTAAAGCTAGGGACACAAAAACAACTAAATTCAACGTAATTGACTGAAGCAATACCAAACCTTTCCTATTGGTTAAGACAGTGTTTATGGTAGGAATTCTAGATCTATAATGTACTGTTTTACTTAAAGGAACACTCTACTCATCCTGACTACTTCAGTGTTGTAAAGTTGGCAGAATTTGTAGAGTCTCCCCTCTCCGTACTGCCCCAATTGGGTGTAATCACTGGGTGAAGTGGAGGAGTTTCCTCCTCCCCACCCAGCGACACCAGCAGCCTGAATTTTGAAATTGCCAGCTTCTGGTCACCAGATTGGTCAATAGCGGCATCAGCACTCAGAGAGCATCTTGATGTCACCCTTGGCATCAGAGAGCTTGTTAATGTCACCCTCTGAGACTGCAAGCGATAGCGAGTCGTCTCAGGCAGCAATGGATCGACTCTGCGCATGCGCGCAGCTCGATCCATCGCTCTGCACAGACAAAATGTTACTTGGATACGTAAAAGTACGTAGCGGTACGCAATTTGCGGTTCCTATACTATTCAAGTTGCGGAGGAGGGCAAATTGCGTAGAAAGGCTTCAAGGATGTCCATGTTCGGAAGTCTTCTAGTTGAAGAGGAGGAGGAGCAGCGCGCGGCGAGGGAGTTAAAGGCGAGTGCAAAAACCTGTAATAAAGAAAATATTAAAAAAATAATTGCGCAGAGCCTTTCAGCAGCATCTGCCCAAATGTTTTAATAAAATGAGAGCTGATTTATCATTGGAGCAAGGTGCAATGTTTTGGTTCCTCTTGGAACCTTTATCAAACATAAAGGGCCCTATTACATTCTTCACGCAAAAATGCAAGGTTAACGCGTGAATTTTTGCGCGAAGCGTTAAAAGTTAACGCGCGGAAATTAGAGCTGGTTTTACAATCCTCGCGCATTATTTCATCCGTCAAAAAGTAACACGCGTAAAAAAGATGAGCAATAACGTGCACGCATTAACATTGCGTGCAGAAATCGGTGTGCGGACTGTTTTTTCACGAGATTCAGCCAGTCAGAATTAAGAACCTTAATTGTTTCATGTTAAGTTTTTGCGCCTGTCAAAGTCAATCTGCGTATATATGCTGCATCAAAAAAAAAACACGCACAACTTCTCAAATTTATTGTTTGGGTATGTGTAGAATGTGTAACTATACTTTGCTGTATTGCTTTTTTTGGGCTGGTGTATTTGGGTTCGGCCAGAACGTTCAGATTTGCCATTAACACCAGCTTTTCAAAGGCGATAAAATTATGCGCACAAACGCTGTGCGTTCAATTTTGCCCATAGATTGTAATACCATCCACGTACCAGCGCACAAACGCATTTTCCCTCACAATGTTAAGTATAGGACGCGCGCAGTACAGTACGCTCGCGCAGCGTTCGCGCAGGTTCACTCGCGGTTGACGCGCATTTTTTGCGCAGAGATTGTAATACGACGTTCAGCACAAAGGGTTTTGCCCCTCACGTTGATGCGTTTTTGCGCACGCGTTAATGTTTGCGCAAAGAATGTAATAGAGCCCAAAGGGTTTGTTTTATTATAAAATAGAAGTTATTAGTAACATCATGGAATTGGCTGTGAAAGTCTG
Source organism: Leptobrachium leishanense (assembly GCA_009667805.1). Lineage (NCBI taxonomy): Eukaryota > Metazoa > Chordata > Amphibia > Anura > Megophryidae > Leptobrachium > Leptobrachium leishanense. The sequence goes on from CM019074.1 coordinate 18,603,011, forward strand.
ACCTTCCCAGAAAAGCTGCCACCGGTGTAAGAGACTCATACTGATCTCCTGAAACTGGGGTTTTGCCTTTAGCTCCTAAACAGAAGGGGTTAATGGGATTTGTAGTTCAGCTCCCCCACCACCGCCCCGGCAGCAGCCCTGTTCATCCCCGCAGATGAATGGACTTTCTGAATGAGCTGAAAGAAGCAACCCTGCCGCTCGCCGCTTATGCAGTGCCTGAGTCCTAAGATCTTTTTCCTCCTGGAGGAGGTGGTGGAGACTGTATGGTCTATGCTTGCCAGGTTAACGCAAGCCCACTATGGCTAGGGTCAGACGAACGCATTTTTCACGTTGCCCGTGAAAAAGTGCGTTCGAACGAACGTACGTATTTTTTCCCGGAATACGCGATAGCGGTCATACGATGCGCCGTTTCGTCCGTGATTTTGTACGGATCATCAATAAAACACTTTTTGTGTCTGGACGTTATGTTAGCCGGACATTAGCAGCGTCTGACTTCTCCTAATCACACACACACGCTGCTATGCGGCCGCAGCGCACTCTGTACGTCAGTACTAGCGGTTTGACGTTCTCGAAAAAATGCATTCGTTCGCCACTTGCGTTGCACGGACGAACTTTCGTGCGGCCGTTCGTCGTATGTTCCCCGGCATTGGACGTCATTTGCTGCTAGCACGGCCATGATTTCGTGCGGCTAAACGCACGTGAAAAATGCGTTCGTCTGACCCTAGCCTATTAGTATCGTACTGACAACGGAGAACATATAAACAAGGTGAAGCTGCCACCACAAAATGCAGGTGGACTATATCCAAAAGATAAGCAAAGAAGAAATATCACCTTTTCAACTTCCTCTAACATTATCAACGTTTCAGCCCCTAAAAGGCCTTTATCAAAGTAGTTGATAAAGGCCTTTTAGGGGCCAAAACGTCGGTATGTTATTTGTAACTGATTACAATCAATGGACCCTATTACAATCTTCCGCAAACGTTAACGCGGGCGCAAAAACGCATTAATGTAAGGGGCAAAACCCTTTGCGCTGAACGTCGTATTACAATGTCAGCACAACAGACGCATGTATACGTCTACCGCGGGTGAACCTGCGTGAGCTTACTGTACTGCGCACGTCCTATACTTAACATTGTGAGCGCAAATGCGTTTGTGCGCTGGTACGCGGATGGTATTACAATCTATGCGCAGTTTGTAACGCACAGCCTTTGCGCGCATAATTTTAGCAACTCCTAAAAGCTGGTGTTAACGGCAAATTCTATCAACCTGGCCGAAACCAAATACACCAGCCCAAAAAAAAAATACGCAGCAAAGTATAGTTACCATTCTACACATACCCAAACAATAAAAAGGAGAAGTTGGGCATGTTTTTTTTTATTGATGCAGCATATATACGCAGATTGACTTTGACAGGCGCAAAAGCTTAAAGTGATACAATTGTGGTTCCTAATTCTGATTGGCTGAAACGCGTGAAAAAAACAGTCCGCACACTGATTTCTGTGCGCAACATTACCGCGCGCGTGGTTGCGCGTCCGTTTTATGAGTGTTATTTTTGACAGATGAAAAAATGCGCGAGGATTGTAATTCCAGCGTTGATTTACACGCGTTAATGTTTGACGCTTTGCGCAAAAATTCACGCGTTTACCGTGCATTTTTGCGTAAAGAATGTAATAGGGCCATATGATTTTAAATTATCTGGCATACAGTCAGGTCCTGAAATATTGGGACATCGACACAATTGTAACATCTTTGACTCTATACACCACCACAATGGAGTTGGAATGAAACAAACACAATGTGCTTTAACTGCAGACTGTCAGCTTTAATTTGAGGTTATGTACATCCAACTCAGGTGACCGGTGTAGGACTTACAGCAGTTTGCAGATGTGCCTCCCACTTGTTAAAGCATACTGCAAAAGCAAGCAAAGAGTTTTTGAAGGGACAGAAGTGGAATGTTATGCAATGGCCAAGTCAATCACCTGACCTGAATCCCATTGAGCATGCATTTCACTTGCTGAAGACAAAACTGAAGGGAAAATGCCCCAAGAACAAGCAGGAACTGAAGACAGTTGCAGTAGAGGCCTGGCAGAGCATCACCAGGGATGAAACCCAGCGTCTGGTGATGTCTATGCGTTCCAGACTTCAGGCTGTGATTGACTGCAAAGGATTTGTAACCAAGTATTAAGAAGGGAAAGTTTGATTTATGATTATTATTCTGTCCCATTACCTTTGGTCCCTTAACAAGTGGGAGGCACATCTGCAAACTGCTGTAAGTCCTACACCGTTCAGCTGAGTTGGATGTACATAGCCTCAAATTAAAGCGGACAGTCTGCAGTTAAAGCACATTGTGTTGGTTTCATTCCAACTCCATTGTGGTGGTGTATAGAGCCAAAGATGTTAGAATTGTGTCCATGTCCCAATATTTCTGGACCTGACTGTATATATAGTATATCTGCACTGCCTGGCAAGAAATAAAAGTCACACACTGTAATATTTGGTTGTCTCGCCTCTTGCTCTGATCTCGGCACGCATTCGCCGTGGCATCGTTTCGATAAGCTCATGCAATGTCACAGCATTTATTTGCGTCTCGAGTGGCATTAATTAGTGGCCAAGATCTTGTATTGATGGGAGAGTCGCAGCGCTGCGTAAAGTCTTCTCCAGCACATTATCCCAAAGATTAACCTCAATGGGGTTAAGGTCTGGACTGTGCGGTGGCCAATCTATGTGTGAAAATAATGTCTCATGCTCCCTCAACCACTCTTGCACAGTTTGAGCCTGATGAATCCTCTCATTGCCATCTTGGAATATGCCCGCTGTGCCATCAGGGGAGAAAAAACCCATTGATGGAAAAACCTGCTCATTCAGTATATTCAGGTAGTCACATGACCTCATTTTATGCTGAAACATATTAATCACTGCAGTAATTATCCAATGGAGTTACATCCAGGTGGTGACTTTTTATTTGGCCAGGATATATTTATATATGTGTGTGTGTGAAACCCCTTACCATTTTATCAGCAGGCGGCCCCCCCCCCCACCAAAGAAAATCCCTTCCTATTTGCATGACAGACGATGTCTCGACATCTGAAAATGCCTCCAATGCCACTGTGGTGCTTATTCAGCATTTGGCACACTAGGCACGCTAACATGTCCTTGTTCATTTACCATTTCATTTATTAACACTAATACCTGCAAAGCATTCAGGCTCCGTCACACACACATCCTCTGCTCTGATCCTCCTCCGTCTTAGGGTTTGGCCGCTGTCTCATAAAGAGTTACTCGTTCTTTATATTTTTCGGCGTGACTGCGGCTCATTTTCGTCGTCTTCCCGATTTGTGAAATGAATATTGATACGGTCCGGATGTATTCAATTTGTCCTGATCAGTGAATCACATTTCTTCTGACAAGCCGCTGTGTAAAACAGAAACCCGGGTTGTAATTTTTATTGTCAACATGATGTACAGTAGAGCTCAGCGAAACATGTAGCGCCGCGACGAGCCGCCATGGGAGAGCGGGGCCGGAGCCTGTGATTTAGGAGGGGGGGGGAAGAGAACAAATTGCAGTGGTATCAGGGGAACAGCTTGCCAATATAGCGGAGGTTATGCCTGGAACAGAAGGTGACTTGACCCGAAAGCTGCGCCATGCTAAGAGCCCCTCTTGCGAATACGAGTTAATTACACTATAGAGAGAGCAGGTCTTTATTCTAAGTATAGAGATCTGACGGCACAGCAGAGATAGAGTTCACGGCAGTGCATCAGGTGCATTTACTGAATATGTCATTGCCTTGAGGTCTTGTCCAGAACCTCGCGTGGCATTTCTGCTTGGGAAAAAAAAATGTCATTACTAAATTACATTTATGTATCAGAGTAAACTCGAGTCAATTGTATTCCTTGTAATGCAGCGCTGCTCTGTTGTGGTACTTGGCAGCCGAAACGGCGAATTACTGATACCAACGTGATTTCCCGCTGGAATGCTTTTATTTCTGTTTATTTACATTTCTTTTCTTTCCTTTTGTTCGGTTTAGGTTGAAAATCTCCAGACGGGGTGCGACTACCATCCGCGCGGATCATCGATCGCCCAAGGATAGGAAGTGAAGCTGCCTCCTACTCGCGGTCAGAGATGAAAGTGATATTGCTGTCCCACCGTGGGCTACGACTTCGGCTTTCAATTTCTGGCGCGCAGAACCGTACGCCATAAAGGTCTGGGATTTGGAGGTCTCGTTATAAGGCAACGGGGATGACTGGAAGCCTTTTGGTTTGAGACGAAAGGCGAGGAATTCAGCTGCGAGGCCTTTTAATGCAACACCTTACAGTTTACCACAGCCCACTGCTGAGTTTAATATAATCCCATAAACCATCGAACATGACAGAATAGCCTATTAAAAGCCTCGGAATTACGCCGAATGGAACATTTTTGCTTGAATTCCCGGCAGAGATACATCCATCTGCCCAAATCTCTGGGCATCCCTATATAACTCCGCGCAACAACTTAATGTATCTCAGGTGAATTTTGTGCCCCAAGGAAAATCCATCAGCAGTCCGATAATTCGTAATACATCACGGCGCAAATTGGTGTCGCACAGAATGACACCTTTTTCTACACTAGCACTAAAAATTACATATTTTACAATCTCTTTGCATTAGCTGTGCATTATGCCACATCTGTATATGTATCTTATTAATTGATTATGTTTTTGTAGTAGACGCCAGTGCCACCCTCCTTCCGCATCCCAATACGACTTATTTTGGTCTAACACCCCAAGTGAGCTTTAGGAAATCCAAGCTCGATATACCTAATCACATTGCACCTCCTAGCTTGGAGGACCAAGGTTCATAAAACTTTAGCTTAGAACATTTCAATTAATTGCCTGCAACATTTTTCAGTGTGGCGTAAAGTCATCTGACCATGTCAGGTCAGTTTGACGACCTAGAGGGTCAACGTTCTTCTAGCAAGTTGACTTTTAGAATAGCACATGTTGACATATAGAGCATCCCAGCCCCGGGCAGTGCATTCCATACATTCCAGGAGACCTTCTCACCTTTCGACATTTTGGCCCTTCATAACCCAATTTGAAATATACCATTTAAGAGCTATACATTTGTGTCCAGCTTCGTCTGCTGCACCCAAAGGATGTTCCAACGGAATGGCCACGAACGAGGAGATTAAGCACAATGGTCCTCTTGTTAATCATCCTCCCTGGTGTACCGGTACCTCCTGCGTGATGTGAGGCCCTGGGAATCAGGTGGACTTGGAATGGCTGCTCAGGGCTTTGCATGGACTGTGGTGCTGATTTTCTGTAGCCCAAAGCTCTTGGGGATGGTCTCAATGGAAGCCGGATTGTCCTTGGAGGTTTCTGGACGGGTGAAGCGTGGATGGGTTTGGAACCAGTTCTTTGTGGTGGAAGAATATACAGGGACTGAGCCGCTGTATGTGGGGAAGGTAAGAGCTGAAGATGAAATGGTCTGGGAGGAGGGTCTTACATTGTGTTGGAAATCAAGAAAACTCATTAACATAGGGGTCGCAAGGTTAGAAAAAAATAATCATGTCTCCTTTCATTTACAAGCAACTAGAGCTACAAAATCAAGGCTGACACTGTTCACATTAGTTGATATGTTATTGTGTATTTTAAGAGTGTCAGTTATTCTTTAATTGCTGTGTGTTTGATAATTGTGCATATTGGACTTTTCATTAGTATTTAATAGGAAAACTTAGGTCCTATTCACGTGTAATTCGGTTTTTGCTCATGTAAACATTTTGCTCTCCTTGTCACACACAATAACAGTCTTCATCTGCTCAAAATGTCCTTTATATTTTTCAGTGCTAGAACTTGCAATTTTTTCACAGGATTCTACACCGCAGCCAATTGGAACGCAGTATTTATATTTACATATTTCTCGTGGGCCCACAAGTTCCATGTGGAACACGTGTCGAGAAAAATATTGCTCAATTTACTGTGGGGGTAGAGCATTTTATTTTTGGAGGGTGTGAAGACAAAACCATAAATTTTGAGCTTCATCTGTGTTTTCCCACATTTCACCACATATTGAATGGAGTTCCCACTCCCATTGGGAAAAATATCCTATTGTATTTTCAACAAGTACTGTATTTTTACTCTAACTCAATGAACATTATGACGGTAGTCACTTAGGACTCCGGGCACCTGAAATTCTTTTTGGGAGGTGGTGGACCGCTGGTTTTGGTGGGTCTGATATTTGATATTGTTCCCAAGCCCTTTCCAATATAAAAGGTCACCATGTGCCCCATGTGTGTCAAATTCCCTGATGTATTCATTGTAGTTTGTTGTGTTGTATATGCCGTGGTGTTTTCCTGATTTTAACATATTGCCTTAAAAGTTTCTCCATGCCTCTATCTCCCCCCCCCCCACCTGAGCTGGGATAAACCAGATCTCTGCCAATTCTGGAACCGCATCCTTATCCTCCCTGTGATGCTGTGAAGGGGAGTTCCTTCCTTTGTCTGCTACACCAGGGAATGTGTGCGAAAGGGGGTGGCTATTCAGTATGGTAATGCCAGGTGTTAGGCTGTCCATCCCATGTGTGTGTTGTCCCATTGTAAACTCAAAATAAAATCGGAAAAAGCTATATTTCGGTCATATGCAGGGCTTGATGAAGGTTCTTGGATAGGTCCAAAATGTTGAATTTTCCAATAAAACCTGCTCCTATTGGTGACATAACCACCTAATGTGACCAGTTCTTAATTGGGTTTACCAATTGGCCAGTTGGGACTATGAAAGGCTGAAGAGTACACGGGTACAAGTGAATAAACTCTGGTATTTACTAGTTGCAACACAATTGTGGCAAAATATATGCTCTCACTGCCCTTTTCTTTGAGATTTAAATTCAGGACAGTAGTCAAGGATAGTGGGTCTCTGTGCTGCTCTCCTACAATCCCCGCAAAACTGTAGGTGTTATTGTTGCTGAGCAGCAAATCCCTCTTACTCCATAAACCTTAGTGCTCTTTCTAGCTTACATGGATCTCTGAATTATGACTTTTTTGTGGTGTAAGAGCTATTCAGAAGACCTTACACTGGGTATTTTTCCAAGTCAAGCAGGAATGATTGAGTGAGTCATGGTGTAGGATTGCCAGGTCCCAAAGAAGGCAGGAACTCAGTGGTAAGTCTTGCTAGCTGGTGCCAGAGCACTATTCCAGGTGCAGTCCTGGACAATAATCAATGGCTCTGGGTGGGCAGCAAATCTGCAGCTAAGAGGAGCACCAGCCGATGCAAAGTCCAGGAGTGAAGCTATAGTCAGAAGTCAGGAATCAGACTGTAGAAAAGGGGCACCGACAGATAGCCTAGTCTGGGAGTGAAGACAGAGGTTGGAAGCCAAGAAATCAGCAGAGCTGGAGTATAAATAACCAACTGTAACAATGTAGCAGTGGAATCCAGAAGACAGGCCAAGGGTTGCATAGATGAAAAACCACATCAGAAGGGGCAGGTAAGGTAGTGCAGGAGGAACATGGAGTCACTGGAGAGCAAGCTTCCAAATAACTGAGCACACAAGGATTGGAGGGATAGACTTTTAAAGTGCTTGCTGGTAGTGGTTCCTCCTCTTTTGCCTGGCACACACAGGTACCTCCTTGAAAAGTAATGGGGTTATTGGAACTCCACGCATCACTTTTCCCTTTACAGGTGTTATCTCTTGGGGCCTCTTACCAAAATGGCTCAAAGTAGGTCATGGAAATGATGCCTGGTTCATTGACATGCATTGAGTTGATGCCAGTTCTTTGGTGTTTGGCAGCAGCGTGGCCATGTTGGATGCCAAGATGGGGACCACACGCTTAGGCCTACGGCCACATAGACGGCTTGGACAGGGAGCCATAACAAGGATTCACAAAAGTGTCACTAGCACAAGTGTAATGAAATTTTCCAAATCTCTTCCTATTCCAATCACTAGCATGAAAAATCTTGTTACCACAGGGAAAAACGGAGGCCTGTAGAATAAATACGTACCTATAATCCTTTAATCCTTTTCTGAGCGAGCAGTGGAATCCAATACCTGTTTTTGCTGTTAGACACGGCCGTCATATGGTCCCTCTGTGTCCTTCGGCTGGAACTTTCCGGTTACCTTCTAGCAGTACACAAGCAAGCCCCAAGGGTGTCGAGAATGGATACCGCTAGGGGTGATATTGCCACGACTTCTTTATTTTTTATTAACACTTATAAATGCTTAACCTACTGGTGGTTACATGGGTCCTATTATATATAAAGGCGAGAAGCTCTGGGATTCATTCGCGCTGCATGTTATGGCAAATTAAATGCTTGTAGACACACAGGGCTCTATTACAATCTCCTTGCAATTCGCACACGCAATTTTTTTTGTGCGCAGCGTTAAACGTTAACGCACGTAAATTAACGCTGGTATCACAATCCTCACGCATTTTTTCATCCGTCAAAAAATATCACGCGTAAAAAAGACACGCAAAAACGCTCGCACATTAACGTTGCGCGCAGAAATCGGTGGGCAGACTGTTTTTTCACGCGATTCAGACAATCTGAATTAAGAACCACAATTGTCTTCCGTTCAGTTTTTGCACCTGCCAAAATCAATCTGAGTATATATGCTGCAGCAGTAATAAAAACACGCACAACCTCTCAATTTTATTGTTTGGGTATGTGTAGAATGTGTAACTATACTATGCTGTATTTTTTTTTCGGGCTGGTGTATTTGGTTTCGGCCAGAATGTTCAGATCTGCCATTAACACCAGATTTTAAAAGACATTAAAATTATGCACGCAAACGTCGTTCGTAAAAATTTGCGCATTGATTGTAATACCATCCGCGTACCAGCGCACGAACGCATTTGCGCTCACAATGTTAAGTACGGGATGCACGCATCAACTTGCGCTCGCGCAGGGTCATTCCTGTTAGACGTTAACCAGGCCCGTCTTTAATATTGATTGGACCCTGGGCAAACATTTTCTTGGGCCCCCCCGAAAACCCACCCACGGCATAATTTTGGTATCCACCCCCAGCATCCCCAAAAAAAAATCAAAACACAGAAATATCCAGCAGAGACCCCCGGAATTATATATATCCAGCACAGACCCCCAGAAATATATGTACCCAGCACAGACCCCCAGAATTATACTTGCCCAGCACAGACCTCAGGATCAGGTGACCACGCCAGCATTCTCCTCCACACGGCCACCGGCATCTGAAGGCTGTGATGCACTCTCGCAAGATCTCTCCTATAGGCCGTGTCACAGCCTTCACAGGACGGCAGCCACAAGAGGGAGAACGCTGGCGCTCGCAAGAAGACACAGCCAGTCGAGGGGGCTGCTAGCGTAATGCTGTTAATGCATTCCGCTAGCAGCAGCGGCGGTCGTCCACACTTTACGCGGGCCCAAGGGGCAGCTGCTTTGAGCCCCTCAACAATGACTGGGCCCGGGGCAACTGCCCCTTTTGCCATGCGTTAAAGACAGCCCTGACGTTAACGCGCATCGTTAGTGCGAACGTCGTAATACGACATTCAGCGCGGTGAGTTTTGCCCCTCGCGTTAATGCGTTTTTGCGCACATGTACATTTTTGCGCAAAGAGTGCAATAGTGCCCACAGTACGTGTTACTGTAAGCTTCGCCGACGTCGAGCTCCGCGGTAAACTCCCATTCAAGACCCATTTCTGTGTTTATTGTATGTAATATATATAATCGAAAAGATATAAATGTAAACATTAAAGTTACGATTGGCCGGTGGCCACAATACGATGCGTTTGGAAGGCATCTTTAAATAGTGAAATAACCAAATACCGCAATATCTAATCATATGTCGTTTAGTCGACTAATATCCACTTTACTAGACAGGCTTTTAAGAGTAAAACATTTTCTTTTGAAAGAGTGTTCCTGCAAACTGATTGTCCTGTAAATACCTGATTACATACCGCAAGTACTTGGTTATTATGTATCACAGTATGCAGCTTACTGGTAGCCTAGTTAGCCTAGTAATGCAGGTTCTGAAGAAATGGCTATAATTGTATCTCTTTATTTTTCCTGTCGGTGTGACATTCAGTTTCAAGGGCAAACAGGCACAAGCAACAACTTTCTTTCATCAATTCACAAGCCATACGGATCGTCGAAATGAAACATCAGGCATGTACAGCAGTGCTCCATGTATAATGTATAGACTGCTATTTATACATACATGTGTGGGTATATATAGAGAGCCGTGGCGGCGTTGCATAAACAGAGAATATGGCAGTAGCGCCTCCTGCTGGCTAAGCCTATTGTGCCGCGCTCTGCGGATCTCCCTAGTTTTTAATAGGATTATGGGGTCAGATTCCGGCACCGCGGAGAGAATGTGAAGAGATCTATTTTAGATATAAAGGGGATTAAACACAAAGCTCCCGCATTTAATTAACTTGCTCAGATTTAAAGTAAAGTGCTGAAGTTTTCCCCGGCACTCTGGGGAAGCCAAACAACGGAATATTAAATTCTGCCTTATTTAAAAAGCTTTGGTTGGATTACGTACGATTAAAAACAATGCCTCTCCGATAGAGAATCACTTTCCTCCCGGATACAATAGAGAGACGCGTTTCACGCCATTTCTGAGTCATTTGCTTCTTTCTCAAACTCTTCGATGTATTGTAAGGCGTGCAAAATAAAACGCGCCCCTGAGAAATCTTCCAAGAATGGATTGTAATTGTTTTGAAACGCGTCTTTCTAGTTCGGCGATGACAATTTCAGCCATTTAATCCTATGTATTATTACATAATCTACTATTCTTGTGATTCTGTTATGTGTATTCCAGCACAATAGCACAGTATATACACTATGGGCTCTAGTACAATCTTGACGCAAACATTTGCGCGCATGCAAAAATGCATTAACGCGAGGGGCAAAACCCTTATCACAGAACATCGTATTACAATGTCAACGCAACAAACGCACGTATACGTCTGCCGCGGGTGAACCTGCGCGAGCTTACTGTACTTTGCGCATCCTATACTTGTAATAATGCGTTTGTGCGCTGGTACGCGGATGGTATTACAATCTATGCGCAGTTTGTAACGCACAGCCTTTGCGCGCATAATTTTAGCAACTCCTAAAAGCTGGTGTTAATGGCGAATTCTATCAACCTGGCCGAACCCAAATACACCAGCCCAAAAAAAAATACGCAGCAAAGTATAGTTTCACATTCTCCTCATACCCAAACCAATAAAATGGAGAAGTTGTGCGTGCATTTTTTATTGATGCAGCATGTATGCGCAGATTGACTTTGACAGGCGCAAAAACTTAAAGTGATACAATTGTGGTTCTTAATTCTGATTGGCTGAATCGCATGAAAAAAACAGTCCGCACACTGATTTCTGCACGCAACGTTGCTGCACGTGCGTTTATGCGCGTCCGTTTTACGCGTGTTATTTTTTGACGGAGGAAAAAAAGCGCAAGGATTGTAATACCAGCGTTGATTTACGCACGTTAACTTTTAACGCTTCGCGCAAAAATTCACGTGTTGCGGTGCGTTTTTGCGTGAAGAATGTGATAGGGCACTATAAGGGTTATTCAATAAGCGGCGAACTTGACACCGAATTGCACAGAACGGTGAATTTCACCGTACAATGTAATATTATGGCAGTAATGCCGAAAGCAGTCAATTTGTCAAATACTGCGAATTGACAGCAAACCGTCGCAGATTGATGCAATTCAGCGATCTTTGGCAGCAGAGAAATTGTCCCATAGGTAAGTAATGGTTAATCTATTCAGAGAACGACACACTGCACCAAAGTGTCAGTGAAATGCCATGATTTTCAGTGGGTCAGTTTGACAGGTTCTATGTAAAAAAAAAATTATTGTTTCTTTTTATTTTTTATTCAACCGTTTATTCTTTTCAGTTTCAGTAAAAGGTATTTTTATTAATTTTTTTACAGTATTTTTCTGTGTTTCTTAGGTGACCTTTTTGATTCCCATTTTTTTAAATGGCGTAAAAGACCTTTTTCTTAGCTTCTTCAGTTTTAGCAAAAAGCCTTTTTATTAAATTTTTTGGGGATTTTTTTAAAAGATTTTTGGTGAAATTGTTGATTCTTCTTTTCTTTTGTACCTTTTTTATTATTGTTTTAAATGCCTTTTAAAGAATAGCAGAGTTCCGTTTTGTTTTTTTTCTGAAGTTCAGCGGTCTCTTCGACGGCTCCCCGTTCTGTGCAATACAGGGACCCAGTGGTGAATAATGAATTCACAGCAGGGTTGGCGAACTGGAATCTCCGAATCGCACCGATATGCGCCGAATGAAAAAAACACAGAAATTTCCCTGAAAATTTCGGTGCTCTTTGAATAACCAGGGCCATTGACAAGTCTACCAGGGCCCACCTCTTAATGATTGATTCAGGTGTTTCATTTAGAGCTCTTACCCCAGGTGTATAAAATCGTGCGTCTAGCCAAGCGGTCTGTATTTACAAACATTCATGGAAAACATGGATCGTTTAGAATTTTCATGGTTCAACAATCCAATTCCATGGAGTTCTGACTATTAGATTCCCTGTATAGCTTGTTTATGAGTGATAGGGTGGAGGCACAAAGAGAGGTGAGAAGAATGGGGCAAAATAACAACTCTTCTATGGCCCCCGGTCCTTCTTTGGATTTCCGGGGCGTGCCAGGAATGTCACCCTACTTGGGCAGTTCCCTCCCCCCCAAATTTTTTTTTTTTCTTCCTTCTCTCCTCTCCCTCTTCAGCCATCTGTTCTGTGCCCTCCTGGCTGTCACACAAGACTCCGCCCATCCCTCATATCTGGTCCACCCGGACTCCCTTATTTTGCTCGGACTGTTACCCCCCACCCTTTCGTATTCCCCTGCTCCCCATCTCTTTGTTATATTTATGTTAACAGGATATATTTGTAGTATATATATTGTTACATTACTGCGGAATTTGTTTTTGGACTCTCCCTCGTGCTGTCAGACTTTCCCCTAACTTCTCTTCCTTCAAACGCTCGCTGAAAACATTCCTATTTAGGGAAGCCTACCACCCAACTCACTGACGCAACCATCAATCACTCTCACCTTACAGTCCTCTCCTCCTGTTTCCAACCCCAACCCTCCCAGATTGTGAGTTCCTACGGGAATAGGGCCCTCATCTCCTCCTGTACTGTTTGTCAAATATTGTTCAATGTATTGTAACCCTGTCTGTACTGTGCTTATTGTACAGCGCTGCGGAATATGCTGGCGCTTTATAAATAAATAATAATAATAATAATAATAATTTGGTCCTGCGCGACCGATATTTATACTGTGTATTTTATTGCTGTCATTTTTTTTTTCAAAATAAAATTTTGGAATATAAAAAAAAAAAATAACAACTGGAGGTGAGAAGTAGGCTTGTGCAGCGATTTTTTTTTTCGGTTCGATTCGGTTCGATTTGTTCGGATGTTTAAAATTTTCGATTCGGCTCGTTTCGCGCGATTTCTGTTTCGATTCGGTTCGGCTCGTTTTTCGTGTACATTTTTTTTTCGGAATGTCGACCATTTTTCGTGTTTTCGGGTCACTTTGCTCGTTTTTTGTATCGACTTTTCGGAAATTTCGGAAATTTTCGTTTTTTCGGAACGTCTGTTCTGCTCGTTTCAAAGTGTCTACGATAATTCTGGCGATTCTATCGTGTTTTTTTATTAAATAAAGATCCTTTTTTTCTTATGAATAATTGAATATACATTTCACAACTTTATTTAATCATATTAAAATGGTATGAAAGCCAAGGAACAAAAAAAAATGAACAAAACGATTTAAAAAACGCTAAACTGACCCGAATGCCACAAGAAACAAGTGATACGCATTTACAAATACAAAATTTACAGAATCAGCGATATAACCGATAATAGTTAAATATACGATTTCCGAAATTACCGAAATGGAACCGAAATCACGAATGGAACCGAAATCATGAATAGAGCAAAAATAAATTTCGATTTGACACATTTCAAGTACATTCAAAAAATCCGAAATTTTTTCGTTTCGGCTCGGAAAACTTTTCGGATCTATCGGTTTTCGGGTCCGACCCGATTCGGAAATTCGGCCGAATCCGAAGACACGAATCGGGAAATTTCGTGAAAATTCCGAAATTCCGAAACCCGAAACGCACATCCCTAGTGAGAAGATTGTGTCAGCTCATCAGCTCCAGGCCCATGAAGCCCGTAAGGCACTGCCTACAAAAGAACCTTTCCCTCTGGGAAAAACCTTCTTTTCTTCAAATGTTTTTTGTACAGTCCTGTTAGTGATGAACAGTTTTCCAGTGACCTGTTTTTACTGTTATATTATGACATTTTTGTGTATACGTATTTTAATACGGGTAAGTCCAATGTCCTGATAAATCTAGGGTTACCTGGATAAAACTAACATTAACCAGGCAGCTTTGGGTAAGAAATCAAACTTTGGACTTTACCCTGGTAATCCCAGGTTTTAGCCAGGCGACATTCAGGTTTCACCTGGGTAAACCCAGATCTACCGATGTGTAATGTGTGTTCTTAGGCTTTGTGGCTTACTGCCATGGCTACTGGGGGCTTACCGGCTGACCAGGTTCCAGCTGTTGACCCCCCCCCCCCCATTTAGGCAGTTCCAGTGAAAGCATCATTTCACCCCAAACTGCTATCGATTCTGTCGCTGGCCGCGGCATTTATTTCCGCGCCCGTACCGCATCATTCTCTGAGCGCTGACACAGATGCCTCATTCTCATCCAGAATGATTTGGCGCACCCTGATGATGCTGTCCAGTCAGGAGGGGGTAAACACTATTCAGTACAGACTCTGTCTCACATTGCCCTGTCGTAGTTCTCCTTGACCAGTTAGTGTGCTCTATATTTCATTTTGATATTCTGTGTTTTGACCTTGGTTCTGTTTACTCGCTTGTGTGATACTCTATTTCATTTACACCTTAGCTGCCTTGACTCAGTTGTGTGATACTCTATTCCCCTTTGATTATGGCTACGTTTACTCGATTGTGTGATACTCCGTTTCCATATAGCTACGTGTACTACTCAGTACTATAGTCATTTGGCTTATTTGTTCACCTTTGCCTGATTTGACCTTACCTGTGCCACTTTATTTTCTCTCTTTATTTATATCCAGCCACACTAAGGACCGGAGTTGACGATTAGTTGTGTGTATTCATTCACTGCGTATGAGGCCTGTCCCCTGTTGCCATCATTGTGAAGCCCAGCCATATTAAGGACTGAGGCGCATTCAATATCTCAGCCGCTGCTAGTGCTAAGTTCAGCACTGCTAACTTAGCACTTGCAGCGACCCGAGGAGATGCTGCGAGTAGCTGAGTGTGACGTATTAAAGATGGCCGCCGCCTTGAAGCAAGTAACAATTCCGTACAGCAATGTTAATTTTGAGGTTTTTGTTCACCAAAGCACAAAATATTTATCTATTATTTCCCCCTGCACTTAGACATATATTACAGTTCAATTTATATTTTGTTTCAGAAGTAAACATAACGTTTATTCAATAAAAACTATCATTTGTGGTGTGTGCGTACAAAACGGAATTGTGCTGACTGCTTTTCTTTATCATATTTTGACCGAGTGATACGAAAAACAATCTGAATCTTTAATTAAAAAATCGGCCATTTTGGATTCAAAATTCGCATCCAAAGCGTTCAATGACACTGCTGCAGCAAACTGAATTGCTGCCCTGCAGCAATTCAGCAGCTGCTGAGGTATTGAACGGGGCTCACGTGCAGCACTTGGCGTAAATGGTCTTTGTTTAGATTTCTCTAGAGATTAACAGATTTACACTTGACCCAAACCCTAGGATCACCCATATCCAAGGCCAACCCTAACCCTAGACCTAACCCTAACCCCAAAAACAACCCTAGCCCTAAACCAGTGATGTTCAAACTCCGGCCCCCCAGATGTCCCTTAACTACAAATCCCACGCTTCTCCATCCATCTAATGCAGTCCGAGATTTCTGGGAGTTGTAGTTCAGGAACATCTGGGGAGGCGGGGTTTGGACATCCCTGCCTTAAACGTAGCCCTAACCTTAGCTCTCACCCCCCGCCCTAAGCTTAACCATAACTCTACCTCTAACACTAAAAATCACTTTTACCCAAGAGGGGTTGGTTAGCCTTTCCGATTACCCTGGTAAACCCCGACGTCGGTTTTCATTTCTGGTTTACCCAAAGCTGCCTGGGTACTGTCAGGTTTACCCGGGTAATCCCAGGTGTATCCAGATTTCGGACTTAACCCATAACCTATATATATATATAAACCGGGAAACACAATTTACTTTCCCTTTTTGTTAACAAATTTTAATTGATCGACCTACTGTGCGTATACCCATTAAACAAAAACAGAGATTGTTCCGATACCGCGGGCAGTGTGCTCGGTCATTGATATAAAAGATCAGGCTGGGAAGGTTCAATAACGTTTTATTCACGTAAAGGCAGTTAACAATTAACTCCGATGTCTTATAGCCCCTGGACATCACAGATCCTGCAGGTGGAATAATGGGAAATATGGATCTGGGGTGAGAAGGGGGGGGGGTGATACCTCCTCATATTGAAGACTCATAAAAGCACCAGATGCAGTTTAGCATTGATTTAAATGCAGCCCTTCGGTATACGTTTTTAACAATGGGCAAAGGCACTAATGGATTAGGTGTTATATAAATTGATTTTTTCATAAACATTTGTGTAGAGAGAAACACAGAGGGAGAAAAAAAAAAAATAACCATCGCGGGGTCCATGGAGATAAAGTAGATTTATGCCTTTTAACACAGTCAGCTCCCCCCCCCTCCTCCCAGCGTATAGTACTTTCGTTCAACCTTATATGGTCTAATCTGCCCGTGATGATTATTTAATCAATATGGATTGTCAGCTTTCCTCGTAGCAGGTACAAAAAGTGGCTACTAATGTGTTCATTTAATGTTATGCAGGCCCGTGTCAGCGATACAGTACAATGGATAACCGCTACTCTTTGTCACTCTTCCTTTGTATTTCCCTGAGTGCTGCAGGTGTCTGTCTATAAAAAGTCGGGATTACAGCGGCTGCAGGAAAATGGGTTAGAGCAACATTTCACGCGAATAACAAGCCAAATGAACAATGCCCGTCAAGTTTGAGTAGAGTAACAGAGTCACATACTTGTTGTCTTAATTTGCTTGTGAAATAGCACTTATTCCCGGATCAGACTGAAGAACATATACCGATCAGCCAATAACATTAAAACCACCTGCCTAATATAGTGTAGGTCCCTCCGGTGCTGTCAATACAGCCCTGTTGCGTCGAGGCATGGACTCCACAAACCTCTGTACGTGTGCTATGGTATCCGGCACCAAGTCATTAGCAGCAGATCTTTTACTTCATGGTAGGGGGGCCTCCATGATTGGGATTTGTCGTTCCAGGACATCCCACAGATGCTCAAACAAATTGATTGAGATCTGGGGAATTTGAAGGTCAAGGCAGCACCTTGAAATCTTTGTTATGTACCTCAAACCCTTTATGAACAGTTTTTGCCGTGTGTCGGAGTGCGTTACCCTTCTGAAAGAGGCCACTGCCATCAAGGAACACCATTGCCATGAAGGTGATACATGGTTTGCATGTGGAGGTGGTATGTGTCACGTGTGTCCTGACACTTTTCTAGGTTTTTCAGCAATTTGAGCTACAGTAGCTCTTCTCTGTGTGGTCAGACAAGACGGGCTTGCCTTCGCTCTCCACGTGCATCAATGAGCCTTGGGTACTCATCATGACCCTGACGCCAGCTCACCGGTTGTCCTTCCTTGCACTATTTTTGGTTGGTACTCACCACTGCACACTGGGAACACCCCACAAGACTTGCCATTCTGTAGATGCTCTGACCCAGTCGCCTGGCCGTCACTATTTGGCCCTTGCCAAAGTCACTCAGATCTTTTCGCCCATTTTTCTGTTTCCAACACAAGAAATTCAAGAACTGACAGTTCACTTGCTTCTAATATCTCCCATTCTGTGATAATATATCCCACCCCATGACAATATATCCCACCCTGTGACAATATATCCCACCCTGTGACAATATATCCCACCCCGTGACAATATATCCCACCCTGTGACAGCTGCCAGTGTAACCATATAATCAATATTCTTCGCTTCACCCATGGGTGGTTTTAATGTTGTGGCTGATCAGCGTGTGTATGTATATATAGTTGAATTTTGGATACAGATTATTTGTAGTTATGTTACAGGATCGAAATTTTTTAATTTTCTTTTCGTGCTGCTAAAAACAGCTAATTTTATAGGGCATGTGAAGGATATATATACAAATGGTTAGTTTTAGCTGATCTGTGTTGACCATTCAAGGATCAAATGTCACCCTCTTGCTCTTGGACAAGGGAGATTTCACATACATCATATAATTAGGGTCCTTTTACAGTAAGAACAAAGTAACATGGGACTCTCTCTAATTAAGCTTTTTTTAGTAGAATCGATCTGTAGAATATCTTTTAAAGAAGTTTATTTGTATTTTATTTTGGAAAACCAAGTGTATTCAGGAATATAACAGAAAACACATGTAATAACAGCTTGTTGATCCAAGGAGGAATCACACCACCATATGGAAGTCAAGAAAGTTTGTTTCGCTTTTTTTGCAACACATTTGTAAATTAGTTACTTCTTTATTTCCCCACTATTTGTTATCACCTAAAGAAACACAAATGTGAGAGGTTGAACTTGTTGGACTCGATTGTTTTTTTTTTCTTTTAATGAATGCTGAAGAACCATATTTAAGGCTTCTCCCATCGGACAACAGGACAAGCTTCAAACACTGCTCTGTGATCAGTTCTAACAAATGGTTTATATACAGTTGTGTTCAAAATTATTCAACCCCCACTGAAATTGAGTGTTTTGGCCAGTTTGACATTGATTTTGATCATTCAGTCATCTTGCTTACAATTAAATCAAAGAGGCACGTGTAGGTCAGACAAATATAACATAACATTTATATTATTATTATTCTTTATTTATAAAGAGCCAGCATATTCCGCAGCACTGTACAATAAACACAGTATAGACAGGGTTACAATACATTGAACAACATTTGACAAACAGTACAGGAGGAGATGAGGCCCTATTCCCAGAGCCGTTTAGGGTTGGAGGACAGCATAGATATAAGAGATGAGAAGAAGGATTGTTTGGCCAAGTGGAGGGCAGAGGTGTATGATCGGAGAATAAACTTGAAGTGAACAAAAGCAGCTTCAGAGCGGGATTTCCTCCAGGCACGCTCTGCAGTGCGGGAGCATCTTTGCAGGTAGCGAGTCTGGAGGGTGTGCCAGGGCTGAAGCTGGCGGCGTGGGGCCCTTCAGAGTCGAAGAGGAGCAAGAGTGTCTAGAGCAGAGATAAGAGTAGTGTTGTAGTGATTAGTGGCAACATCAGGGCAGGTGAAGGATGAGGTATGAGGGAGGTGGTGAAGTAGGTTGGAGAATTGATGGGGGTCCACAGCATGTAGATTTCTGCGAGTGTGTGTGCGGGGTGGGGGAGCAGGGTGTTTAGGAAGTCCAGATAGGTTGAAAGAGAGAAGGTGGTGGTCAGAGATGGGGAAAGGGCGACATTTGAACTCAGAAATGGAGCAGACGTTGGAAAAGACAAGGTCAATAGCGTGACCATCGCGGTGGGTAGGGAGGAGGGAAGATTGTGTGAGTCCAAGGGAGGACGTGAGTGAAAGAAGTTTGGAGGCAGCAGGGGCGGAAGGATCGTCAATGGGAATGTTGAAGTCCCCGAGAATTAGGCATGGAAGATTAGGAGACAGGAAGTGAGAAAGCCAGGTAGCAAAGTGGTCAAAGAACTGGGAGGTTGGTCCCGGTGGGCGGTAGATGACTGCCACCCTGAGAGCCAGAGGAGAGAACAGGCGGATGCAGTGTGTCTCGAAGGAGGAGAAGGAGAGGGATGGGGGTGGAGGGAGATGCTGGTAGGTGCAGGTGGGAGAGAGCAGGATTCCGACCCTGCCACCATTTCTCTCACCCGGTCTGGGGGTATGGCTCAAGTGTAGACCGCCATGTGAGAGAGCAGCAACGGAGGCCGTGTCAGAGGGAGTTAGCCAGGTTTCAGTTAAAGCTAGGAGGTTGAAGGAGTTTGAAAGGAAGAGGTCATGGATTGCTGTGAGTTTGTTGCACACAGAGCGAGCGTTCCAGAGGGCGCAGGAGAAAGAGGACAGGCGCAGAGGGATTATGGGAATGAGGTTGCTGGGCTTGCAGGGAGGTGATTTATGTGCGATGGAGATAGGATGAGAGGGAAGTATTGGATGTGTTGTGGGGCCAGGGTTAGGGGATATGTCACCTGAATAGAGTAACAGCAGGAGGGTGAGAAAGAGAAGGTGGGAATGGGATTTGTGGGAGTGATTGGCAGCACGAGAGATAGAGGGAGACCATGTTCTGAGGAAACAAAGGAGCTCATGCGAGGCCATCATGTGGGACGAGAGGAGGGAGGGAGAGATGCAGGTAGTGTAGGGGTCGGTGGTAGAGGGGCAGGAGTTCCATTTAAGGAGAAAGGTAGAAGTAAAGAGCAGAAGCGTGAGAGAAAGCATGATATAGACGTGTGTTTACCCAGAGTAAAAAGTGGGCCTTGCAGTTCCTTCCTCCAGTCCCGCAACTCCAGGAAATCAACTCTGAACGTCCACTTAGGATGCCACTTGGGGAGGTCACAAGAGCCAAGGCTCAAATGGAGCCAGTGTTAGTTGATCCACAAATGTCTTTTTTGTGCTCACATCATTATCAGTTTTATTCAACCCCCAAGTGACATTCAATCTTAGTACTTAGTACAACATCCTTTTACAGTTATAACAGCTTTTAAACGTGAAGCATAGCTTGACACAAGTGTCTTGCAGCGATCTACGGGTATCTTAGCCCATTCGTCATGGGCAAAAGCCTCCAGTTCAGTCACATTCTTAGGCTTGCGCACTGCAACTGCTTTCTTTAACTCCCACCAGAGGTTCTCAATCGGATTTAAGTCAGGTGACTACGATGGCCACTCCAAAATGTTCCAGCCTTTAATCTGCAACCATGCTCTAGTGGACTTGGAGGTATGCTTGGGATCATTGTCCTGTTGAAAGGTCCAACGTCTCCCAAGCCTCAGGTTTGTGACGGACTGCATCACATTGTCATCCAATATCTCCTGGTACTGAAGAGAATTCATGGTACCTTGCACACGCTGAAGCTTCCCTGTACCTGCAGAAGCAAAACAGCCCCAAAGCATGATTGACCCCCTGCCATGCTTCACAGTAGGCAAGGTGTTCTTTTCTTCATAGGCCTTGTTCTTCCTCCTCCAAACATAGCGTTGATCCATGGGCCCAAACAGTTCTAATTTTGTTTCATCAGTCCACAGAACACTATCCCAAAACTTCTGTGGTTTGTCCACATGACTTTTGGAATACTGCAGTCGACTCTTCTTATTCTTTGGAGACAGCAAGGGGGTGCGCCTGGGAGTTCTGGCATGGAGGCCTTCATTACGCAGTGTGCGCCGTATTGTCTGAGCTGAAACTTCAGTACCCACATCTGACAAATCTTTTCTCAGTTCCTCAGCAGTCACACGGGGACTTTTCTCCACTCTACGCTTCAGGTAGCGCACAGCAGTCGAAGTCAGCATCTTCTTTCTGCCACAACC
The DNA here is from genome assembly GCA_009667805.1 of Leptobrachium leishanense. Classification (NCBI taxonomy): domain Eukaryota; kingdom Metazoa; phylum Chordata; class Amphibia; order Anura; family Megophryidae; genus Leptobrachium; species Leptobrachium leishanense. The sequence goes on from CM019074.1 coordinate 18,624,570, forward strand.
AGGTAGCGTTTCAACAGTGCCCTTTGCCTTGAATTTGCGAATGATGCTTCCTATGGTCTCTCTTGGTATGTTTAACATCTTTGCAATCTTCTTATAGCCATTGCCCTTCCTGTGAAGAGTAATCACCTCTTCTCTTGTCTTCCTGGACCATTCTCTTGACTTCACCATGTTTGTAACCACACCAGTAAATGTCTAGAAGGAGCTGAGTATCACAGTCATTTTAAAGCGGCCTAATTGGTGCTTATTATGCTTTATTGCTGCTCCGTGACATCCACAGGTGTTTTCAATACCTGATTGAAAACACTTGAATGAACCTCTGTTCTTCAGAGTGGTAGTCTTTGAGGGGTTGAATAATTGTGTCAATGAAGAATTCACAAAAGAAACATTTACTACTGTATTACAAAACCAATTGATGTCATTTTAGTTGCATATGGTTCTTTAAAAAGTCCTTGTAGGATTTCATTCTGAATACAATTACAAATGTACACTCAATTCCCTAAAACCCTTTACAGCATTGGGGGTTGAATAATTTTGAACACAACTGTATATCTGTATTCATTGGCAGAGTAAGTCTGGTTTCTATCACTCTCTTTATGCATCCGTCCAATGTGCATTATATACCTTAATGTATATGATGGGCAGTGGGCACCCCTGGTAATTGTTGGGGTCATGAGTCTCAGCCGCAGGGGGACGAAATTCTGCAGATCGGGATGACATCTCTATAAAAAAACATTGACAGTACATCCTAAATGACTTTAGATGTGGCACTGTCATAGGAAGCCACGTTTGCCACAAGTCAGCATGTGAAAAATGTTGCCATACTCTGTTGGCCCCGATCACTGTAAGTGCTATTATTGTGTCATGGAAGCATCTCAGAACAACAACATCCAAGACCACACAGTCTCATTGTCATAATCCACAGAGACTCATCCCTTCAGCATCCTGACGCCCCCATGAGCGTCTCCACACCATCTCTGCTGACCGGTTGGTCCTTCATTGCGGCAGCAGTGCGGGCAATCACATGCCGAGGTGGACACCACTAGACCCACACACTGATGCACACGCGTCTTTCTCCCAAACACCGACCACAGGCCCTGTCAGAACAATGCCGTTGCAGGTTGGTGACATCATTGCTCCTGGTGTGCGCCAAGACTCTGCAGTTACCATGCCTGCACCTGTGGTCCCTGTCTCCTGATTGAATGCCATGGAGGACTTTCCCACACCTGAGGCTCCTTCCCAATCACAACTCTTTATAAAGATCCATCACACTCCCTCCACAGTGCTTGGTTATTCAGATACTTCTGTACCTGGCCTGGGTGATAGGTGTATTATGATCTGCCTTACTGATCCCTTCGCTACTAATATCAAGTAAACTCGTTCTCCATAAGCAACTGCAGGTGCCCCGATATTGCGGATACTAGACCTGCTGTGATTTTAAAGCCATGAAAAGGAATTTTGTTTATTGCAGAAAAGGAATTTTGTTTATTGCAAACGAAACCCATTTGTAGATGAACTCCAGAACACGGCCCTGGAATTTTAACACGTCGGACGTGACTGCCGGCGAATTGAAATAATTTTAAAATCTTTTGAGATGGTTAATTCCTTTATAGAAATTATAGCCCAAGCTATAATGTAAATGTAGTAGCACTTTTTTGGAGGGGGATCCATCTGTGTGTCAAAAGGCCTTCCCTACAGTGAACATATACAGAGGGACGCCTCCATATATTTACTGTGGGTAATGTTATAAAAAACAAATCAATATTCCTATTCCTATTTACCAAAACATACAAGTTAGATCTCTGTATTCTGTTGTTGTTCCATCATGCAAGGCGTGGCAAGCGCAGCACTAGCTAGCGGGAAGCAATAAAGACACATACACAAGCGTGTGTAGAGTAATCACTTCAATTTGATCCCTGGATTTGGCTTTATATAGGACACATACAATAGGTAACAGTGACCAATCAGTGTAAAGATATATTTCCACGTCAGAGTTGACCAGCACGGTCAACCCAAAGGCACTTCTTATTGCCAAAGTTGGTAACTCGACTCGACTATTGCAATAATCTCTATCTGGCCTCCCTCTGTCCCGTCTCTCCCCCCTACAATCCATCCTGAACACCTCCGCCAGGCTAATTCACCTCACCCGCCGCTCTGTCTCTGCCGCTCCCCTCTGCGAGTCTCTTCACTGGCTCCCCATCCACTGCAGAATTAAGTTCAAAATCCTTATCCTTACCTACAAAACCCTCACTAACTCAGCTCCCCACTACCTGTCCTCACTAATCACCAAATACACCCCAGCCCGCTCCCTAAGGTCAAACAGTGACCTGCGCCTAGCTTCTCACCGCATCACCTCTTCCCATGATAGACTGCAGGATTTCTCACGTGCAGCCCCCACTCTCTGGAACGCTCTCCCTCGTACTGTCAGACTTTCCCCTAACTTCTCTTCCTTCAAACGCTCCCTTAAAACATTCCTATTTAGGGAAGCCTACCACCCAACTCACTGACGCAACCATCAATCACTCTCACCTTGCAGTCCTCTCCTCCTGTTTCCAACCCCAACCCTCCTAGATTGTGAGTTCCTACGGGAATAGGGCCCTCATCTCCACCTGTAATGTTTGTCAAATGTTGTTCAATGTATTGTATTGTAACCCTGTCTATACTGTGCCTATTGTACAGCGCTGCGGAATATGCTGGCGCTTTATAAATAAAGAATAATAATAATAATAATAATCCACAAAACATTTCGTCATATATTGACAGGACAAAGAGAAATCTTATTTTCTTCTTCTGCACAGCAACAATGGAACAGAGCCTCTTATGGTACAGGGTATGGCTGTTTACATTTCAAATTCCTAAGTTTCAAGAGGATATTGCTGGCAAGCATTATAAGAACTAAAAAGGGGCATGTTAACAAAGATATGTATTTGGATCGCCATATATATATATTAATACATGGAATTTAAAAGATAATTATTTTACAGGTAACATAAAGTCATTTTCCATTAAACCACTGTGTAATGCCAGTAGTTTGATGGAAAATCACTCAGTAGCAAACGGGTTAATGAGTGATGCCAAAACCTGATACACCGCTTATGTATTGGAGCTACATCAAATGGCCAGCTGGTCATAAAAGAGAAAATTATAAAGAAACCTCTATGGATGTCAAGGTTAGCCATTGATGCCTTTACGAAACGGAATTGTATAATTGACATTAGCTGGTCAGTCCATTCTCCAGTTAAAGAAATAGCTTGGTTACACATTCATAAATTTTTAATACAATACATAATAGAATAAAGCCTGGCAAAAACGTGTTCATTAGACTTGAACAGGGTCGATCGGTTCTCCGGTTGCAGAGGGGAAGGCAGTGCTGCTACAATAAACATTATATTGCGAGCAGGTGCCCACGCCTGCCAAGCATAATAATGACCTAGAAAAATTCTATGGTTTCCAAGATTTGTGTTGCACAAACCCACATAAGCATATCTATGAGTATTTCTTAATTTGGAAATATAAGAGGAGGTTTTTTATATATATAAATATGTATAGATGCTCCAGAACATAAATACATCTGAACAACACATTGCACTGTCACATTGTATATATCTATAAATGGAAACGTAAATCCTACATAACTAGTTACAGCATACAGTCAGGTCCAGAAATATTGGGACATCGACACAATTCTAACATCTTTGGCTCTATACACCACCACAATGGAGTTGGAATGAAACAAACACAATATGCTTTAACCACTTCAATGCGGAGGACGCGCTCAGCGCGTCCTCCGCATTACCGCTGGTATGCGGAGGACGCGCTCAGCGCGTCCTCCCATTGGGGTCAGCCAATCACTGGCCCCTCCGGTGCGGGCTGACATCCTCGATGTCAGCCGCGCATCCGGAACCGCAGCCGCTGGAGTTAGGTGTCATCGCGGCAGCGCGATGACACCTAATTCAGGCGCCCCCCCCGCATGTGCGGAGGAGGCGCCTGAAAGGGAGGGGGGAGGTCCTTCGGACCTCTCTCCCTCCCGATCGGCGGCGTTGCGGGGGTTAACCCAGGCACCATTTGGAAGGGCACAGCCTGCCCTTCCAAATGGTGCCTGGCATTAACCCCTGGGGAGCTGGATCGCGAATCGGCGCTGAAAAGCGCCGGTTCGCGATCCTTTCCCGGAGCTGGCCGACATCTTGGATGTCGGCCAAGCCTCCAGGAACTCCCCCTGAGGACTGGCGTCATCGTGCGTAGCACGATGACGCCAGTCCTGGACTTAACCCCTAACTGCCACCAACGGTGGAGATAGGGAGTTCCAATGAACTCCCTAACTCCCGATCCGTGGCAGCTAGGGGTTAAAGTTTGGTATGGTTGGATCGGCCAGAGCATGGCCGTTCCAACGATACCAAACACTACTGTGAAAAATTTTGTCAAAAAAAAAAAAAATATATATATAAATAAAAATAAAAAAAATTTATAAAAAGAAAAATAAACACTTTTTTTCCTTTTTTTTGGTTTGTTAATGCAGCAATATTGTTCCCATTTCAATTATAATGTGAACAATGATGCTGCACTAACGATTTTTGTATGCGGTGCGTTTGTTAAAAATAGTGTAATTTTCCCCAAAAAAAAATGTAACGAGACCCCATCTCTCATTTTTTTAACAAGCGCACCCCATACAAAATATAACCGCAATTGCTCGCATGTTAAAATGTGAAAAAAAACACTTTACACATTGTAAATGATTGAAAATACATATTTTATTGCATTTTTTGTTATAATATACAGACAGGTCATGACGTATACATATAATAATGACATATTATGAATCTACCGAGTCTGACGGAAAGAACGATATATAATATGTCTGGGTAATATACTAAAATAAGCCTTCAAAACACGTTTAAACATGATGAGCAAAACCGGTAAAAATGACCTCAGCACAGGGGCGGGAAAAGCCTCAGCAGCGAAAGGGTTAACTGCAGACTGTCAGCTTTAATTTGAGGGTATGTACATCCAACTCAGGTGAACAGTGTAGGACTTACAGCAGTTTGCAGATGTGCCCCCACTTGTTAAGGGACCAAAGGTAATGGGAAAATTGGCTTCTCAGCTGTTCCATGGCCAGGTGTGTGATATTCCCTCATTACCCCAATTACAATGTGCAGATAAAAGGCCCAGAGTTCATTTCAAGTGTGCTATTTGCATTTGGAATCTGTTGCTGTCAACTCTCAAGATGAGATCCTCAAGATGAGATCCGGCTTAGTTTACCAATATTGGTAAGCGGCTTAGCTCTTGGCTGAGAAGCAGCGGGAGAACATGTGGTTGGTTGTAAAACAACTTTTGGTTTCCTCAAGGTTAGGTCCGATCCGAAATATCAGATTGTCCAATATCGTATACGGATCACTTCAGTTTTCGGATCCAATAATTTCGGATCCGATCTGATTCTTTATCCTTATTAAAGCGCTGCTTGCAAAAAAACTATGGAGCGACAACTTTAAAAAAAATTTGAAAAACTGAAAATTTCACCCAAAAAATCACGAAAAATGCCATAAATATGCTAAAAAGTACTTAAACATAATGGCTTATTGCTGCAAGTGAAAAAAATATATGGTTTAAGAAATATTTAATAAAATCAGGGATTTTTTTAACATTAAAACCTATAGGCAAATCCTATAAGTTGCAATGTTAAAAAATTACCTATTTTTATTACTTTGAAATAATTTTGTTCCTTTTTTTTTGCTTTTTGTCCTTTTCATTCCATTTTTTTCATTTTGGAACATTTTGTTCCATTTGATCTCGTTTCGGATCATTTCCGAATCGACTTTGAATCGTAATTTCAGCTGATTTGTAATACCGGACAGCTGATATTACATTTTTCGGAAACGAAAAAAATAACAAAAATATAAATCTCAGACTAAAACGAAATTTTGACGATACGAATTGCACAAGTCTACTTAACACTTCAATGGCCATTCAAGTAAACTAAAAACCACTGTTTTTGTTTAACATAGAGCTATAGGGATAAGCGCAAATAACAACCTTTTTTCTTGTTATATTTTCTCTTGTGCATAAAATACATCACTGTAGTCTATGGAGACCAGCAAAACAATACAAGTGCTCTACGGGAGCTTGTTTGACCAGGGCCATGCAAGTGCTGTGGAAGGAGCTGCAAAAAAACACTGAGAAATGTTTGTCTTCCTCTGCCAGAATAAGTGGCAAATTGTGTCACCCTCTCCCTTTGCATCTTAATGCCCTGCCCTGGCCAGAGGAAGTGGCAGATGGTGCTGTAGCAGATACGGCAGCCTGAGGTCATGTTACCACGATCTGGTGCTATGCTGTACCAATTGTTACAAACTAATTTCATTTGCATTTGAGCTCCGGAACGTGCCCCCCCAAGTTTTAGTACAGTGGGCAAGAAGCCTGAGGTGCGAACACTGTTTTAAAACCAGCCAGGGAATGTCTCTAACAGATGTTTCAAATTCCTAAGTTTCAAGAGGATATTGCTAGCAAGCATTATAAGAAGTAAAAAGGGGCATGTTAACTAAGATACAGTATGTATTTGGATCACCCTATATATTAATACAGGGAATTTAAAAGATAATTATTTTACAGGTAATATAAAGTAATTTTCCACTGTGTAATGCCAGTAGTTTGATGTAAAATCCTGATCCTGCACAGAGACCAGAACTGCAGTAACACCATTTGGCCAACAGATGGGTTATTACAGCAAGGAATGCATTGGGAATCTTCCCAAATATTTCTTACTGTATAATTGGTTAAAAATTATTTTCCAAAAAAACACTGGTTCCTTACAGTTTTCTTTTTTAGAACATCACTAGGTAGTGAAGGGGTTAATGGTGTAGTTGTATTATCTATTATCATTGTGGCATGGAGCATTTATTATCTCTTTCTTATCTATAGATAAATATATACTGTATATATGTTTGCATTGTCCCTGTGAATTTTTAGCGAGCCTGGCATAGTCCGTAACAGAGATGCGCTAAGAGGTTTTGGAAGAACGTGGCTGGTTTTGAATTTTTTTTTTTTGAGGTGCAGGAAGCCAAATACAATTTTTTTTATGCATTTTTCATGTTCTGCAAGATGACATGGTGTCACTTTACAAAGAATAAAAATGCAACTGTCGCATCCCAAATTGCTTAATGCGTGCCTAAAAGATTTTTCTCTGAACATTTTAAGCCCACGGTTGCGAGACAAGCCAGACATTTTCTCCAGAGATATATATTTATATTTATTTTTTTAAAGGGATACTCTTTTAAAAGAGAGTTCCCTTTTTTTGTCCATAAATAATTAAGCAGGTGCTGCTGACAGCCTTGTTTCCATTTGTTTTTATTTATTTATTTTTATGGGGGTTGGGGGTTTACTCGCCTTTTGTTCCTTGCCGTACGCAGCTCTTCCTCTTCAGTTCAGAGACTCTGGAACCCAGAAGTCCCTGAAGCTTTTCTGCAAGATTTGCTCTCCTGCGTAACTTGCGTGGCGCCTCAATTTGCGCACCAATATGGGACTTGAGCACATGACGTTCGCAAGTTCCGCAGCGCCAGTGCAGAGCAATGGATCGGAGCTGCGCACATGCACAGATCTGATCCATCGCTGCTTCTCTGAGGCCACTCGTTACAGCGATTGGTCCCCAAGAGGGTGACGGCGGGTGCTCTCTGTGTGCTGACATCACTAGGGACCGATCTGGTGACCAGCAGTTGGGAAATTCAAAAATTCCGGCTGCTTGTGATGATGGGCGGGGTGGATGAAACTGGTCCACTTCACCCTGCGAGAGAGAGGAGAGACTCTATACATCCTAACCACTTCAAAACACTAAAGTGGTCAGGATGGGTAGAGTCAGGGGGATTAATTCCAGCAGGAACACCATTCCTTCACTATTTTAGCAGGAGGGACTTGTTTCCATTTGGCTGGTGTACTGGGAAGCTGCAATACCTTTCTAGTTAGACCCAAGTTTAGAACAATTTCTGTTTTTAAGGGCTTTTCCGTGGCTAAAGTACATTGGGAGTGCACGGGAAGGACAATGTCTCCGTATTTGCCAGAGGAATGGACATGAAGAAGCCCTGGGGTTGCTACAGCTCACGTTAAACCTTCTTAAGACTAGAATCATGAACGGACAGAGATCTTGGTGGTTCCCACACTTGGGGCTCTATCACCTCCTTAACGCTAGCGCTCACATAAATTAGCGTTAGCGCTAGGTTAATTGAGATGATAGCGGGACACAAAGATCACCTCCCGATCGGTAGCGGGTTAAAAAAGACTGTTAGCGAATCGGTATTAGCGCTTTTTAGAGCGAGCTTACTGCACTTTGCGCTCCCTATGCTTAACATGGGGAGCGTAAAATGGAATCAATCAGTAATTAGCGTTAGGATCACAAAGTCCTAACGCTAATTACACCCCGCTGTCGCTAACTAAAAAAGTTCTGCGGAATTAGTTAGCAGCCTGAACCCCCCCAAAAAAATCACATACTCACCTCTCATTCCACAACGGGAAAGGCGACCCCTTCCACCGCTTCTGGCCACTGGGAGCAGAGTGAGACTGGGGGAAAAAGTCCCCAGTCTCCCTCCGCGACCACTCTGCCGACCTGCAGGATCTCGCAGGAGGCCAGTCATGTGACCCGGCAGCAGAAGTCTCCATGGAGTCCTATGGACTAACAACAGCGGGTTAGTGCTGCCCTGAGCATCCTAGAGCCTAGAGGCCGCTACGGTGCAAGCTGCTGGACTCAGCGCCTGCCCCGTAATCTAAAGGTAAAATGGGGATGCTAAGTAGGGATGTGCGTTTCGGGTTTCGGAATTTTCACGAAATTTCCAGATTCGTGCATTCGGATTCGGCCGCTTTTCCGAAAATTTTCGGATCTGAAAACGGCAGATCCGAACAAATTTCCGAGCCGAAACGAAAACTTTTCGGAATTTTCGAATGGACTAGAAATGTGTAAAATCGAAATTCATTTTCGTTCCATTCGTGATTTCGGCTCCATTCCTGATTTCGGTTCCATTTTAGTAATTTCGGACATCGTATTTTTCGGTTATATCGCTGATTCTGTAATTTTGTATCATTCCCATCTCAATGTATCCTTCCTGTAAAACATGAGAAATCTCAATGTATCCTTCTTGTAAAACATGAGAAATCTCAATGTATCCTTCCTGGAAAACATGAGAAATCTCAATGTATCCTTCCCGGGAAACCAGAGAAATCTCAATGTATCCTTCCCGGGAAACCAGAGAAATCTCAATGTATCCTTCTTGTAAAACATGAGAAATCTCAATGTATCCTACTTGTAAAACATGAGAAATCTCAATGTATCCTTCCCGGGAAACCAGAGAAATCTCAATGTATCCTTCTTGTAAAACATGAGAAATCTCAATGTATCCTACTTGTAAAACACGAGAAATCTCAATGTATCCTTCTTGTAAAATATGAGAAATCTCAATGTATCCTTCTTGTAAAACCAGAGAAATCTCAATGTATCCTTCTTGTAAAACATGAGAAATCTCAATGTAGCCTTGTAAAACATGAGAAATCTCAATGTATCCTTCCCGGAAAACATGAGAAATCTCAATGTATCCTTCCCGGGAAACCAGAGAAATCTCAATGTATCCTTCAAGTACAACATGAGAAATCTCAATGTATCCTTCCCGGGAAACTAGAGAAATCTCAATGTATCCTTCAAGTAAAACATGAGAAATCGTATCGTATCGTATCGACAGAAATATCGAATCCGAAAAAACATTAGTTTAAGTCAAAACGAATAGACACTTTTAAACGAGGAGAACAGATGTTCTGAAAAACACGAAAATTTCCGAAATCACGAAAAAAAAAAGTCGATACGAAAAACGAACCGAAATGAACCGAACTGAAATGGAAATCGGCCGAAAGGAGCCAAACCGAAAATTTACAAAATCCGAACAAACCGAACCGAATCAAACCGAAAAAAAAATCGGTGCACAAGTCTAACGCTAAGGGGAGAGTGGCAACCGCATATTTTTCCCCTTAGCATTTCCGTTTTAGCTCAAGGCAGCTGATAGTGCCCTTATTTTTTAAGGACTTGACTTTAAAGGGCAAAAAAAATCCAGGTTCTATTTCTAATAGTGTCCCTTTTAATGTTAATAAGTTGTTGTATCTGTGCGAGGAGGAGCATTTCAGTTCTGCAATTTCTCGGTCAGGGCATGAATCGTTTACCCGTCATTGAGTGGAATTCACGTGCTCTCGGTGTGTGGAATCAATTAATTAATCACAGAGGTTCCTTCGGGATCACCTTCATTAATTAATTGATGTCGCATCAAGAGAACAAGTATTGCACGTACGTGGCCTGATTCGCAGTCTGCAGAGTTCATAAATATTGCAAGCTGACAACCCTGGAAAAGTTTGAAACGGTTTGGTAACAGTTATAAGTTACATCGATTCTAAACCTACGCCATATGTCTGCGTGGAATAAGAGCAGGCGTTGTCTGGACATGTTGTGTATCCGCTTGTTATATGTTTGTGGAAATAACTATTCTTATCGTTGCTGTTGTTGAGGATAATTATCTCATCATTACTATCCTTTTTCTTCATCTTGTTAGTGAATTTAAGTTTCATACAGGAAATTATCAGGATTATTCAAAGAGATCTGAATTGCTGGCGAAAGGTAACCGAACAGTGAAATTCAGCGTACGGTTACCTTTCTTGGCCATTCGGCTATTCAGAGAGCAGGCAGTTCGCCAAATGTTGGTGAATTGCCTGCACATACGGTGCCTGTTCGAAGGCAGTGAAATCCCCATAAAAAGCACTGCTTCGGCTATTCAGAGAACGCAAACCAGCAGTGAAAGGTTCCCGAAATGCCCTGCAATTCGGTGGTTTCATTCGACAGGTTTATTCAGGCGAATCCCATAGGCTTCCATGTTAAACATATTCCCGTTTTAATACAATATCTAATAAACCGTTCATTATTTTATTCTGCACTAAAAAGTCTCTTTATTTTTACATTTTTCAGGGTCTTTTAGGCATTTTTCGGGATTTTCACGTTTTTTTTTACTTTTTTCGTTTTTCTGCAACAGCCCTTTTTATTATCATTCATTGGATCTTATAAGGAAATTTCAGACATTTTCATTCAGTAGTTTCTTTGCAAACAGCGTTTCACTTTTCAAACATTCAAGCGAACAGGTTTTTTTTTTTTTCACTCCATTCGTCTGCGGTGTCGGGTTTTTTCCGGCGGCTGCTCTGCGCCGTGATCGGCGGCTGCTCGGGTTTCTCCGGCGTGTTTGGCGGGGTTAATCCAGATGTTTTTGCGGGTTTCGGTGTGCCTTCGCCGGGTTTTGTGGTGAGTGTTCGTCGGGTTTTCGGTGGCTTTTCCCTGCACTATGACGGCCCTGTGGTGCTTGCTGAATACACCGCAGGGTCGCCGAAATGGGATCGCCAAATTGCACCGAATTGAAGAAGACGAAAAGTCACCGAACGTGCGGTGACTTTTCGATTCTCTTTGAATAACCCTGCATATATTCATTAATAAGTTACAGCACACTAGGGTTGCCAAGTCGGCCATTTTTTCCGGGACACATGTTACTATTGCATGCAGAGGGGAGCATAGGGAAGAGTGCTGCCCTGCAACATGTATAATTCATATGCTGCAAGAAGGTAATCAAGACAGGTCACCTGGGATTCCTTACCTGCAGCTTATGGATTATACATGCTGCGGGGTGGCATTTTGCATCCACTGGTCCTGAGCATGAATAACTTATATGTGGCCAGAAAAGCATGGCTGACCTGGCAACCCCACTGCACACCCAGATCATGCAGAGAGACTGGCTTTAATGGGATGTGTTCATAGCGAACATATGTTGGGAGTAGGGTTGCCAGATCGGCCATGGTTTACTGGACACATTACTATGTCATGCAGGGAAAAGTGCTGCCCTGCAACATGTATAATTCATATGCTGCAGGTAGGAAATCAAGGCAGGTCACCTGGGATCCTCGTTTGAATTCTTATCTGCGGCATATGGATTATACATGCTGCGGGGTGGCATTTTTCATCCACTGCCCATCAGCCTGAATAAATTATGTGTGTCCAGGAAAACATGACCGATCCGGGGAGATTGGGAGAACAAGAAAGGTTGGTTCTAGAAATCAAAAATGCTGCATATCCTCCAAGATAGGCTTTTCATGGAGTGCCTGGTCCTCGCTTGTTCTTTTTAAAGATTGCTGGGAGTTGGCGCCTTGGGGACCGGAGCATCCACTGACGAGCTAACGTATTTTTGTTCTGTCGTTTCTGTTTTCGGATTTGATGTACTGTCAGTTTTGTTTTGATAATTCGTAGTATGACCTTTAATAGTGGTTATTGTGTTTATGAACAGTTACCTAGACTGCGCTGATCTGTTATGCGCTTGCCTTTGTCATTATTTATCAAAGGGTTTTTATATGTAGGTGTAGGAAGGTTTGTACATGAATCAGAGGTGGACAGAGTCAAAGAACTTCCATTATGAACACAAAAAGACTGCCTTTATTCTTGTTTATGACAATTTACCCACACAATTGTGATCGAGTGCCTGCTCGACCGACCCTCTGCGTGCAATCAATAGACGCGAAAGTTCTTAGCAGTAACTAGGACCATTTATGGGATCGTCAGATGGTCTGTGTGGACTGTGGATTCTTTCAAACTGCAATGTGGGACGGCCAGGCTTTACTGTAGTTATCCCTGTCAGATTTCATCATTTAGGCTGGGGTCAGACCAGCGCACTTTTAACGTGCGTTCTGGCGCACATAATTACGGCCGTACTAGCAGCAGATGACGGGCAATGACGGCCAATATACAATGTACGGCCGCACAAAAGTCCGGCTGCGCAACGCAAGTGGAATTTGAACGCATTTTTCTGAGAACGCTGAACCGCTAGTACTGACGTACTGAGTGCGCAGCTGCGGCATAGCGGCGTGTGTGCGTGATTAGGAGATGTCAGACGCTGCTAATGTCCGGCCAACATAACGTCCAGACGCAAAAAGAGTTTTATTGACGATCCGTACAAAATCACGCCCGAAAATGCGCGTCGTCTGACCGTTTTTGCACATTCCGTGAAAAAATACGTCAATGCGTTCGGACGCACTTTTTCACGTTCGCGGGGAAAAATGCTTTCGTCTGACCCTAGCCTTAGGCTCCGGTCAGACGAGCGCAGCATTCACGTCCGTGATGGCGCACAAAAGTACGTCCGTGATAGCATGACATAAAGGCCAATGGAGCCCCACACACAAAGTACGTCTGCACTGAACTGCGGACGCACAATGGCCGCGGCAAACGGACGCAAGTTAGGCAAGAACGTAGAACTCCTAGAACGGCCGCACAAGGTGCGCTGCGTCCGCAACGTCCGCATAGCTTTGTGTGTGAGTGATGGAACGTGGTCAGACGGACTGCATTTATACGTCCAGCATTTTTCACGGACAAAATGGTTTGGCATTTTAATTTATTTTTTCCTCCTACATCCATCAAAAGTAACTTCAGTGAAAAATCGGACTGTGTGACCACTACTGCGTCTTCCGTACTAACGTACATCCGTACTGCACGGACGTACAGTCCGTAGAAATCACGCTCGTCTGACCCTAGCCTTAGCGTGCTGTCTCTCAACACAAAAAACAAAAGCCCAGATCGCAACCAAGACGTGATGGTTAGCGTCCGAGTCGTACGGCATAACACCTGGTGTATTTCATCTAACTTTCATTACGTTCTGTTCTAACCTTGCCAGTAAAGGAGACGTTCCGACCTTAGCGCCTTATGGCTTGCGTTCCTTTATGTACCCTATATTTAAACATGGGACGCGCAAGTCATACAGGGTTATTCAAAGAGAATCGAAAAGTCACCGCACGTTCGGTGACTTTTCGTCTTCTTCAATTCGGTGCAATTTGGCGATCCCATTTCGGCGACCCTGCGGTGTATTCAGCAAGCACCACAGAGCCGCCGTAATGCAGGGAAAAGTCACCGCAAACCCACCGACCACTCGCCGCAAAACCAGGGCGAACGCACACCGAAACCCGCAAAAACATCTGGATTAACCCCGCCGAACACGACGGAGAAACCCGAGCAGCAGCCGATCACAGCGCAGAGCAGCCGCCGGAAAAACCCGACACCGCAGACGAATGGAGTGAAAAAAACAAAAAACAGTACGCTTGGATGTTTTAAAAGTAAAACGCTGTTTGCAAAGAAATTACAGAGCGAAAATGTCTGAAATTTACAGATAATCCAATGAATGATAATAAAAAAGGCTGTTACAGAAAAAAGAAAAAAGGATTTAAAAAATAAACGGAAAAATAATGTTTGCAATAAAATCCCAAAAAATGCCTAAAAGATCCTAAAAAAAATCTAAAAGTAAAGAGACTTTTTACTGCAGAATTTTATAATGTACGGTTTATTAGATATTGAATTAATACGGGTATATTTTTAACATTGAAGCCTATGGGATTCGCCTGAATAAATCTGTCGAATGAAACCACCGAATGGCAGGGCATTTCGGCAACCTTTCACTGCTGTTTTTTTGTTCTCTGAATAGACGAACCATTGCTTCTCTATGGGGATTTCACTGCCCCCGAACAGGCACCGAACAGGCATCGTATGTGCAGGCAATTCGCCAACATTTGACAAACTGCCTGCTCTTTGGCTAGGGTCAGACTGAGGCAGTGCGAACGCGCGTGCAGCCGCACTTAATCACGGCCGTGCTAGCAGCAGATGCCGGGCAATGACGGCCAATATACGAAGTACGGTCGCACAAAAGTGCGGCCGCGCAACGCAAGCGGCAAACAAACGCATTTTTTCGAGAACGTGAAACCACTAGTACTGACGTACAGAGTGCGCTGCGTCCGCTAGCGGCGTGTGTGCGTGATTAGGAGACGTCAGACACTGCTAATGTCCGGCCAACATAACGTCCAGACGCAAAAAGTGTTTTATTGATGATCCGTACAAAATCACGGATGGAACTGCGCATCGTATGACCGCTATCGCGTATTCCGGGAAAAAATACGTCCATTCGTTCGAACGCACTTTTTCACGGACAACGTGAAAAATGCGTTAGTCTGACCCTAGCCTTTGGATAGCCAGGAAAGGTAACTGTACGCTGAATTTCAGCGTTCAGTTACCTTTCGCCAGCAATTCGGAGCTCTTTGAATAACCCTGATAACGAAACGCATGGATCGTGACCTATACCAAGGTCATGAATAAATGTAACATCTAATGGCAAACCAGGGAGATGTAACCCCTCTTAAAATCTGGTGTTACCCTCATAACGACAACAAATCTGGTGTTAACCTCTCTGAGTAGTTGAAGTCTAGGAGTTGTTAATGCTCTTGTTAAGTTTACACTAGGGCTGAAATACACACACGGGGATTAGTGTTGGCTGTGCATGCATCCACTTTCAGCAGCGCCAGCTGCTAATTTCACTGCTCCGCACACTGCATAACCTATTTCTAGGAAATGTTAACATCTCCAACCAACTTTAGCGTCTTGCTTTGCATTCTGGTTGGAATACAGACCTTTAAATGTGAGACGCTGATGGTTAAAGGGACACTACCACTAAGGCTAGGGTCAGACGAACGCAGTGCGAACGCGCGTGAAGCCGCACTATATCACGGCCGTAGTAGCAGCAAATGACGGGCAATGACAG